>KV751324.1:13078079-13147337 GCA_001698575.1 Mola mola | reverse complement strand
CCACATACTCTTGGACTCGGGGACTACATCAGCAACACTCAGATCTTGCTACATGGACTATAATGACTGTTGGACCAACAGAGTCCACCTGCGTCTGGATCACTAGACTTCCCATACATCCAGATTTATAGTATCCACAGACTCTGGGACTCATAGATGTTTTATACATTCTAAGTAAACTGTTATTATCATGTTGTTGTGTTCTGTACAAGTCACATCTATTGCACGTATGTCCATCGTAGGAAGAAGGATCCCTCCTCTGTGGCTCTTCCTGAGGTTTCTTATTTTACCTGTTTAGGGTTTTTTAAGTTTTTCCTCACCCGGTTCGAGGGTCTAAGGGCAGAGGATGTCACATCTGTACAGTTTGTCAAAGCCCAGTGAGATAATGTGTAAATTGTGATTTCGGGCTATACAAATAAAATTTGATTTGATTTGATTTGATTATTGGCGGATTTAAAGTGATGGTTTTGGTAATTTTCCCTCCTCTGTGATGTCAAATATTTCTTTTACTATTTTGTTATGTCTGATCCCTAAATTTTAAGGAGCAACTAATAGTGTCTCTCTAGTGCTGCTCCATCAGTGTCTCTCTGTTTAGATGAACACTGAAAGAATCAGAATCAGAATCAGATTTATTTGGCCAAGTATATTCACACACACACACACACACACACAGGTAATTTGTGTGTGTGTGTGTGTGTCAGCAGTATGCTTCATTATATCGGCAGACCTATCTTACAGTGTAGGACTTCTGTTTACCTCAAAAGGGGGCTTCCTTCTTCTTTTTAGTATCACATGTGCCTTTTTTTCCCCTTTCAACATTAAAATTGCGTTTGATGAGTCTAAAATCAGGATCATTCTTAGATTTGAGGCTGCTTACAAGGAGACCCATGGATCTACATGTTCCCTTCCAGTTTTGGACATCAGCTGACTTTCTTTTTTCAGCAGCTCACCGAGTTTGCGGACGTGACTGTTTGCTTGAGTGAGCTTCATCCTTAGAGCAATTTTACTGAGCTCGTCAGTTCCTTGCGGTCTTTTAAAACTAGTTCCTTTCAGAAAATACCTCACATGAACTCATCGAGTAGCTACATATCTCCACCTATCTCGTAATGCTTGTGACAGGATGCTGGTTCCATGGTTTTGCGCGAGTTCTAGCAGCTGAACCCTTTTCTTTCAGAAATGTTTTTACTGTGGACAAATAATGGAAATGACTATTAATTTTACCGTTCACCAAGCCTTTAAAATGCTGTAATGAAGATGTGCAGACCTGTGTGAAAGATGATAGGTAACTTGGTCAGCTGTTAGTCCACATTCAAGCATTTATTTTCAAACAGGGAAATTGGGCACTTTGATGGACCCTGTGAAGATGATAGGTTTATTGAGGGTTAGTAGTACGATCAGCAATTTAAATATATAGTGACTGAATTATGATTTTGACATGACATTTGGCCTGAGCCACTGCTGATGAATGCAGGTGGCCGTGTGCTCAGGTGCTGTGTCCTCATCCATTCATACTGTTTTGTTTGATGGCTGGACTGTGTTAATAGGTTTTAGTTTGTGTTGTTTTATTAGTGTAGACTACCCCTGTCTGTGGTGTCTGTGTGTGAATCTGCACCCAGACACGTGTGCACATTCACAAGCATTCATTTGTTACGGACGAGAGAGCCCAAGAAAAATACACATTGCTGAATAATCCTCAGACAACAGAATTTAGGGTCGAAAATGTGACTAAAAAGTGCCTTGCCAGACAACTCCCGCATGGCAGGGTCAGCTAAGGGGGGCTGCAGACCAGCAACCTCTGCTACGCAAGGCAATCAGAGTGTTTGCACCTGAGTCCCCTCCAACTACTGACTCCTCATCCACCTCCACACTATCTGAATGAGGATCCTCCCTGTCCCCTGTTATCAGAGAGCAATATCATCTATCGACATCATCCCTCAAATGAACAATCGCTACACATGAGGGGCATCGCCATCATGAGGGACTCATTATTTATTTATACAAATATGGCAGCACTAGCAAAGTCATTTTGCACTGGCTAAATCCATATTCCTACCCCTGGCTGCAGCTTTAAAGATTCTTTTTAGTGAAGATCACATTTTTGACTTTGTTAATGTTAACATATGGTGTTTTATGTACTTTAGACATAAAACCTTATATAAAGGATTTTTGTTATTCCTTTGACACAAAAGGTTTTCAGTATCAGGTCTCATTTTGTTGTTTTAAATATTGGAATTGGTATCGGCCCCAAATTTCTGTACAGTGCACATTCTGTAGGTGAAATGCTTTTCATCCTGATCAGTTACCTGTCCAATATTCAACATTTTTCTGGTATGTGTCCGTGTCTTGATAAGAATAAATCAATTTAAAAAAAACTTTTGGCTCTAATACTGCATGTAATCTGCTAAGTAACTGGTAACTATAAACAATTGGTAAATGCAATAGAGCTAAAGTACAATATTTGCCTCCAAAATGGAATGGATGTTAAAAGCGTAGCAGAAGATTTCCTGACAAGTGTCACCTTTGGGAATTCTGAATAGATTTTGTAGACCAACATTTTATCAGGGGCGTTGCTGTGCTGAGTGTTTTAATTTAATCTGCCGACTGGTCATGAAAAGTTTGCTGTGTTCGCTGTGCTGCTTTGGATAAATTCACCAATCTAAATTAGGTACAATTTGTGGTAATTTGAAACACTGCCAGCGTGGTTCCATGGAGTAATGGTCAGCAGTCTGACTCTGAATCCAGCAATCTGAGTTCAAATCTCAGTGGAACCTAGTTTTCATGCAATGATAAATCAAATATTGACAATCAGAAGAAGGTTAATGAGTGACATTGTTTGACAGCAGAAAAAAACCCCAGTCAAACCGTTAAATGTTTGCTGTTTACATTTTAGCACTGAAAAAATATTGTCTATTTTTTTTCCATTTTGAAAGAAAATGCGTCTACTAATTAATTTGATAGGCTGTGCAGTTTGGCGGCATGTCCGGCAGAAGTCGTCCTAGCATAAAATATCATGAAGTGTAGAAGACATTATTGACAGGACATATTGATGACATAATTCTGGTTATTCCTTCTCCCTCTTCATTTGTATAAAATGCTCGTACAAGGAAGTAACTTTCCTTACCTTCCACTACGAAAGCACTGGATTAATTTGCTCTGTTGCAGTGTTAAAAGATTAATCTCAGTAACTATACTAAAGTTTGTCATGTTTCAGTTTGAATGAGACTTTTTGGAACTAGGCAACTGTAGGAATTCTCACGGATTTGTTCAATTGTTCACTTTGATTTCATTTGAGACATAAACTCATCCAATGAGGAAAGTTGATTACTTGAAATACGGAGGAAATATTTGTTTTTATCTTAGAATAAATCATTTTGTCCTTCACCGACTCAAATCACAGGGAAGCAGCACATTTAGAAATACTTTTCCCAGTTTTCCCTTTTGTATAAATCAAAATACCATTTTACTAATCCTGATGTAAAAAATAATCATCTGCATGTTAACCAAACACAGAGCCATAATCCAGAGAGTGCTGAGTGCACAATGGCAAGAATGATAATGTTCTATAGTGTAGTGCATGTAGGCTACCTGTTTCTTTCAGAATTCAACGTACATTTTTACCCTGCTTTTTTTTTTTTCCTTATAAAGAGTTTTCTTCAACAGGCATTTACTTAAAATACATTAAGTTTTGTTATTGAGGAGAGAAAATAACCAAAAACCATCACTAATATCCTGTGCTAGGACGACCTCTGCTAAAATTGACAAATTGCACAGCCATATAGTCATCAGGCGTGTTCTGGTCATGACTTTCTGACTCTGACTCAGCAAACTGAGTTTAACCCCAGTGGAACCTGGTGATATCTACTGGTTTATCAAACATTCAACATTACAAAAATGTAATCGAGTGAAAGTTTAAAGTGGCAGCAGATGGAAATAAACAAAAAAAAGTACAAGTACCTTGTTTTTGAGTTGAGTAAATGTACCATATCACATTCTATCCCTGCTACTATGGAATTTTTCCTGTTACATTATCTATATCAATAAGTGCTCATGCCTGTTTCCTGTTTCCTGTTGCTATGCTGAGTGTTTTTATTTAATGCAAGAAATTTTTGCAGCATGAGCACAGGAAATTATGCACTGTAGGCATTCTGGAAAGATTAAAAGGCAAGTTTTGGGTCATTTTCTCCTCTCATTGGTAACAATTCCTTCAGGCTCATCGAGGAAACTAACAAGGGTGCTCTTAAGCCTTCCAAACATGCGCCTTGCTCACCCCAAGAAACAAGCATCCTTCTGCTTAAACACTTGAAACCCAACTCAAAGCAGGAAAACTCGTGAGGAAGTTCCTGCTGTATCTGGATGAATTGTTTTTAAAGGCTCACCCTATCCGCTCATGCTTTCAATTTCCCTTCAGGAGTATCAACACTTTGTACACTGGTTCCATGGTGTAATGGTAAGCAGTCTGGACTTTGAATGCACAAATCTGAGGTCAAATCTCGGTGAGACTGAAGTTTGTGAAGTAATTTATGAATATTACTGACAATCTTTAGGGTTTAGTCAGTGAGATTGATTGAAGGTTGGAGAAAAACCTTTTCCACATTAACAACATTTAAATATTAACTGACAAAAGTCTCCAAAATATTAGATCAATTTATTGTATATGAAAATATTTGAGATAATGAACCTGATCTATTATAAACTGAAGACATATTTGCCCACTTAGCTTGTAGAAAACATGAAATGGACTATGTGTCTGTGAAGTTCGTCAATTGTCCAGCAGAGGTCGTCCTAGCAACTGGCATTTGACATTGTAGGCATCATCGGCAGATTTAAAGTGAAGGTTTTGGCAATTTCCCCTCCTCGTTGATATCAAATATGTCTGTGGCCTAAATTATAATGAGGAAAAAATAGCGTCTCTCTACTTCTATTTACTTCTATTCCATCAGTGTGTCCCTGTTTAGACGCGCACTGAAAGTTCAGATGAGCATCAGCATCTGCTCAGTGTCCCCTCGGTTAATCTGAATCAGATTTATTTGGCCAAGTACGTTCAAGCACACAATTGTGTAATTTGTTTGAGTATTAACAATGCCTTTTATGAGTCTAAACTCAGGATAATTCTCAGATTTGAGGCTGCTTACAAGCAGACCCATTGATGTACATGTTCTCTTTCAATTTTGGGAATCAGCTGACTGTTTTTTTTCAGCAGCTCACTCAGTTTGCAGTTGTAACTGTTTGCTTGAGTGAACTTCGTCCATCAAGCATTTTTACTGAGCTCATCAGTTCCTTGCGCCACCTGTAAAACTTGTTTCTTTCAGCAAATACCTCACACAAACTCATCCAGTATTAAACTTATCTCCACCTATTTCGTAATGCTTGCGACAGGATACTGGCTCCATGGTTTTGTCAGGATCCCTGACTCTGCATATGTGCTTCGAATGTAGTGCCGCTTCATTTCTAAGCACAGAATTTCAAAGCCAAAAACCAGGGTTGAAGAAGCGACCTCCAGATTTTCAGTCTGATGTCCCAACTGAGATTTTGATCTATAATGGGGATCACACACTTGCTGCAGATTTGTTGGCTGCACATCCGTGATGCGAATCACCTGTTCCACCACATCCCAAAGGTACTCTATTCAACTGAGATCTGGTGACAGTGGAGTCCATTCAAGTACGTTGAACTCATGTTCATGTTCAAGAAACCAGTGTAAAATGATTTGGGCATTGTGACATGACATGTTATCCTGCTGGGTTACTCATCTGAACATGTGTACACTGTAGTCATTAAGGGATGAACATGGTCATCGACAATACTCAGGTTGGCTCTGGCATTTAAATGATGCTCAAATGTGCCAAGAAAATATCCCCCACACCATTACTCCACCACCAATAGCCTGAGCCATTGCTATTAGTAAAATGATCAAAATGGCTCAATGTTTCCATCAACGTTTTGAAAGAGTTGGATATATTTGTTTAGAAAGAAATATACATTTATACATCACAAAAATCAAAACAAGCACGAGGCCTAGCAGTGGTCCGACTGTTTTCGCTAGGATTATGCCCTGCAGGCTTCATCCCACATAGATGACCTTCTTTTCCCCCACACTGCAGAGGTCTGTAGCACCTCTCTCCCACGCAGCACCAAGCCCACGCAAAACAGCACGCTGGCAGCTTTTCAACTCCCGCGTTCAGCAACGTTGTGGCTCCCAAGGAGGAGCATGATGTAAACACTGCCAGGTTCTGTAGGTGCTCGGTGCCTACTGAGGGCACCCGTGCTGGACATGCGTGCACCCACTGAAGCGTATGCTATGTAAGGATGAATTCTCATCAGCAACAAAGTGAAGTTTAAATTGAGGATCCCATGCCAACCGAAACAAGGCAATGCCAAATTTAACACATACAAGTTGCACTACCCACTCATTATATTATTGGCTGCTTTTCTGATGCTGCATGTGCCCAAGCAGTATATTAAGCGTCACAGCGAAGAATCTCGAATGTTCAACACCACTTTGTTTTCTTTCATTGTAATAGTGTGTGGTTATGTTGAGGAGCACTTGGTGTTTAGCACTGCAGTACATCACTGTTGTCTCCCTTCGTGTGCAGAGGGAATTATCATGTGAGCTATACGTGCAGTGCTGTACATTGTCCTCACGCTGTTCCGCTCGCAGCATGGCTTCCTCACAAGTCAAATTAAATCTGAGGGAAAATGCAGTTATTGGACCTCATGACCTCAAAGATCTGGGAGCCTCTCGATTTTTGCCTGAATTTCCTTCGCTCATGTTTTCTGTACCTCTTTGGCATTCAACTTACTCACAGGAGACAGTTTACTGCATTGAATACACACAGACAGACCTAAGTGTTTCATATTTGTTGGGATAATTCTATATTACATGGTGATACAGTCATATAAAAACAACACCATGAAGAAAATCTCGACAGACAACATATTCTGGGTGTAGATACAGTGCAACATATATCTGCAGCTTCAGAGCAGTGAGCACAGCAATCCTTATTCCTGTTAATAATCCCAACAATGTTTCCGTGCTCAGATAATGAAACACATGAAACACACTTCTAAAAGTCAGTCAGAAATCACAACACAGTGAATCTTACTAATTAAACCTATTACATTTGCATGTAATAAATTTAGCATGTACATGAATGCCCCAAACCTCAAACTGAACCACAAGGATTACCTTAAATATAATTCATTTCAAAACAACAGACCTGAGGTCTGTTTATTTTTCATGAGACTGCAAGTTCTTGCTGACAACATGTCGAAGAAATGTTGACTGAACTGAACACGGTGCTTATTTTTGAGCTTGTGGTTTTTGATCCGTTCTGTACTGCATTACATTGACAGGTTTTCCAGTTGCTGTGTACTTCACATGTGCATTTTAGAGTCTCTTCCACACTTGCTGCTTCAGCACAGTCAGCTGACTCAGACATAATTATGTCAAAATGTAATAAATCATAAAATACATGATACAGCCTGCAGCTGGTCATCTTATCATAGCATGAGCAGTTGAAGTGGGGAGAAAGAGCTAATCTGGATCATTCAAGGGGTAACAGGTAATATGATATTAGTTTGAAATTTATATCAAATGTGTCAAAATAATTAGGATACAAGGAAAATACAAGTTTTTTTGGGTTGTTTTTTTCTGATCTTTATGCCAAGTTAAAATAACCAGCTACTGGCTGTGCTTGATATTTACATAACAATAGTTCATATTAACATTCTGGCTACAAGAAAGTAAAAGACGTCAAACTACATCTTTCATTACCTTTTAACAGAAGGAATAGTACATGTAAAACATCAATGATATATTACATTATGTTACACAAATTTGGGACCAAAAGGTTCATTACTGTGAGGTGGGGGTTTAGATTTAATATAAACACTGTAACACTGACTATGTAGTGACAGTTTAATCGAAAGCAATCTGTAACTATTCATACTGGCCTTTAATTGTTCTTCACTTGTTCCTCCCCTTCTCTCTGAGGAGCCACTCTCGCAAACACATTTATATCGCCTGCATGTACTGTGTCTTGCTTGTAAATACCAAGTATGTTCCCCTTTAGTCCAGAATACAGAACATAAAATCTAGCTAAACTTTCACAGCAGAAATACTGCAGTAACAATAAAACATTTAATACATTCAGGAAGTGTCTATCTGCCTTGGAGCATTTGAGCAGGTGGCAGATCGGATCAATTCACTGGCTAAACGTCTTTGTAGCAGTAAGGTAAGCACCACATATCTATCATACGGCTGGCTCTATGTGTAAACTTTACAATGTGACAGAGGGGATGTTATATACAAGTGTTGGTTTATTGTTGTAGAATTTCCCACAGCCACAGAGGTTGTGTCCTCACCATGGCGACAACTTCTCGCTCTCGCCTGAAGTGAATGTCAGCTTTGTTTTGCTTTTTTTCCACTTCTGGTGGTTACATTAAAACATCTCCCCAAGGTGGAAATGTATTTATTTGATCATGTCTTGCTCTGGCTTCGCGCACTACTGACCTTCATCATGAAACACACCTGTGAACGTCTTCTGGTGTTTAATTAAAATCGACAGGTCCATGCATGTCACAGGACCTCTGCCAGGCAGCGGTCAGTACCTTCACTCGCTTCCAGCCGCACCTGCCGACTGGTTTTTCTGTTCTCCACCCAGGAGTTATGTATAACTGTGCCCCCGGGTGAGGGATCTACCTGGAGTAGGGACACAACCCTTTTCTTAACCTTGGCACGGAGGGCACGTCGCAGCTTCTGACGGGTGAAGGCATAAAGGAGAGGGTGGGAGATGGTGGTGCCGTAGGCCAAGGCTAAGAACCAGAGGCGTACGCTGACAAGGGCATTGCTGGGGCCCACGCCCAGGATTAGCATGTTTGTCACGGAGAGGGGTGCCCAACAGCCAAGGAAGGTGGTGATAATTATGAGGGACATCCTGAACACTCGTCTCTGGCGCTCTCGTCTATCCCTGTGTCGCCGCACGGCCCGCCTCAGGGCAATAATGGCCGACACCGAGGCTTGGACGCCCACGGTAGTAGGCATGTGGGTCGCAGATGCGACGAGCGGGACGGAGGGCGACTGGGCAGGTGGGGAGGTAGCTGTCAGGGTGGGGGAGGAGATGAGGGGCGGGTGACTGAGCTGTTTACTGCCGTCAGCGGTGCACTGCTCCCCTCGTACCTCCCAACCATTGTTCATTCTGACGCCCGCTTTCTTTTTTCTTTGTTTGTTGCGACGCTTCTTGCACGAAGGGCCCTTGAAGCGCTGGCCCTTCTTTATGTGAGAGCCAATGCGGATGTTTAAAGCTCTCAGTATTCTGGAGTAGGTGAACAACATGACGACTACGGTGGTGAAGAAGATAGGCACCTGCAAGATAAGATGGTAATACATACTCAGGCCTGCACCGTAGTCCTGCCCACCTACACACAGCCATGTCAGGTTACGCCATGCCGGCACCACTCTGAGGCTTCGCGAAACCTGTGTCGCCTCGCTTCTCTCCTCTGCCCCCTCTCCGCTCAACCACTGCAGATCCAAGAACGGTATTAAAAACACAGCCACCGAGGTGACCCAAACGGCAACCAGGAGCAGCGAAGCCCTGCGTGTCGTCAACAGCCTGTTGGCAGGCCGCACTGAAATGTCATACCGGTCCAAGCTTATAACCAGGATGTTAATGGCCGTGGCTATGCTGGCAAAGGTGACGCAGGCCTCATGGAAGTAGCAGAGCAGGGCCAGGTTGGGTCCTGGAGGGAATAGTACCACCACCAGAGTGAGGGGCACACACAGCGCACACACCACCACATCCAGCACGTGCAGGTTGACAGTCACCATATTGCTGACTGAATCCACCAAGTTGGATTGAGAGCAGTAAAGCACCAGAACCGTCAGGTTGCTGCTGAAACCCAACACCAGCTCCAGTATGAGGAAGACAGTGAGTGGCACCTGGAAGCCCAGCGAGTACGGCACGTATCCGGACTCAGGGCTGCTGGACGAGCCCCCTCCTCCCTGCTCCTGAAGGACTCCCATCCCCTCCAGTCTGGCTACTGTCCCGGCCCAGTCAGCCGGACCTGGGCCTGAGGTGTAGCTGTCAGTCTCCATGACGACCTCTCAGCCCTCAAATATTGTATCCGTCACGTTGAGGATGTGCTCCCTTGATACACCGGGCACCAACTCCATGATGCAGGGATGAGTAACAGCTTGTTGACAGCACTGGGGAGACAGGAACACAATCGGAGGAGAAGATGAGAAATGAAGTGTGTGTGTGGGGGGGGGGGGGGGGGAAATAAAAAAACATTTTTTTTCTCTGTTCTCTAATATCCCATCGTTTCCGGTAAATTGAATATGTATGGAGCTAGAGTCAGACATGTGATTGGCTGAGAGTGGCAGGGTGGGGGGGGGGGGGGGGGGGAGGTGAATCAAAACACATTTTCTCTCTCATGTCAGAAATCAGAAATATATCTACTTATCTATATACCTTCAAACCTACCTTCATACCTATGAACTCTGCAAATTTTGCAGATAAACAGCTGCATTATGTATTGGTGCAGCTCTTCAATCTGTCTCCATTCAGCATCTCTGATTGCGATTTTGGCTCAGCCACAGCCTGCACACAAGCTGAAAGAACCACAGGCTGTGACAATGGGCCATCACAAATGTGCACCGGACCTCGAGGGAATGGGCAAATTAAATGAAGTTAAGTAATCAGGCCCACAGGCAATCAAGTGCCTGCTCATTGGATCAGTAAAAACAAGACATTCAGAAGCTTCCACAAAACCGTTTATGTTCTCCACTCTACCGGCTATAACACAGCACACAGATGATTTAAAGTAGCCGTACCCCCAAAGGAGTATATTTGGTAGGTGTTGAAAATTTACGGCTAATCTGACAAAGAGCAAAAGGTGACAATCTAATCTCCTCAGCAGCATGTATAGTGTGGATGATAATGTGCCATTTTGGACAAATATTAACAAAACAGACCATAATAATTTTTAAAAAGTAGGTTTTGTCCAGTGTTGATGATGATCCAATCCATTGTTTTTATTTCTTCATTTACATAATAAGTAGCATTATATGGAGGACAAAAAAAAAAAAAAAAAATCACACGCTTTGCCCACATCACAAGTACAATTATACCTCAACATCTGGATCTAGTTGGTAAAGACGTGTTTTAGATTCAACGTTGCAGCGGGCAGATCATTGGCTTTGGTGTAGTGTTCTGCTGTAGCCGTTACATGCTGCATGCAGTACGCACTATATTTCACTTTTGTATTGACAACTGCGAGATTAAAGGCAGCGCGTAACACACAGCCACTAGTCATTGATTGGGCCCTAGCTGGGCTACTGATTGCACCTGCAGGAAATCAACTGAATGATTAAAATCACAGCTTCCTTTAGTCTAAATTCATTAAGAGGTGAAAACGTCATTGCCATGTTTAAAGGGTTTGATGCCGAGACTATGAGTTAAAAGGAAACAAACAACACACATACATCAACTCTCTGCTCTGGCATCAAGACATCTTGTTGAGTGATGGACTCATTTTCTCCCAGTTTCTGTTGCCACGGCAGCCACACCATAAGGGCCAAGATGAACGAGGACACAGGTGCTATAGTGTTGAAGCATGTGGGGCACAGCTCTTTGGGGAGAACATGCTAGTGACAGTGAGAAGGTAGAGGAGCAGAACAGTTTAAATATTCCTCAGCTGTAAAACAGAAAAATCTGAGACGTGGGAAAATAGATCTCACACTGCTGCACTCTCGTTGCTCTGTCGAGTCAAAATGTCAACAGGAAAGTGCAATGACACAATCATCTGCTGGAGAGATGGCCTCTGATAATCCATACGACAAAGCATGCTGTCCTTTGACTTTCATACATTCCAGTTCTTGCTGCGCGTTGGACACAGCAGGATGTGAGAGGAAACTGAGGTCCCGTGAGATGAGCAGCAATCTTCTTTTAACTATTTCCAGTAACAGGCGTGAATGATAGACATCATGGAAACAAGAGGCAAGTTTCTGAAGCGCCAAATAAGTTAGCGAGGAGGTGGTCGGCAAATGTGGATCCGTGGCTTACTTCAAAACTGGACAATACATCTCATGGGATTGTAAAGAGACGGCAAGGGGAATAAATTAAAGTAAAAAAAAACATTGGTTGGAAAAACAGCCATTGAAGATGTGAAGGGGTGCTGAACACAGCTCTGCAGCCACTTTGTTTGACTCGTGTTGGACATTTTCAGTTGGACAATTGTGAGCAGACTGGTTGGCACCAGTTCTTTAATTGGATTAAAGAACTGGATTATAATCTAGTTCTATATTCGGTGTATTTTTTATCATTATTTTTAAAGAGAATAATCACCCTGAAGTAAGCGATATAAGAGAAGGAAACAACAAAGAATAGCACCACTAAACAAGATGTCCCAGGGAGCGGAGGTTGCTTTTTTTACATCAGCCTTACTTCAGCCTTTTCCTGACTGCTGCCGGTTTCCTGCTTGCCTCATGTTCCCAAACGGCCACTTAAGCCCCCAAAAGACTCCTCTCATGATTGCCAGAGCGAATAGCTGCATAATGACTGCACAGGTTAGATGCTACGCAGATGGACAGAGAGAGTCTAGAAAGTCTAAAAATCGCACTAAAAAGGCAACCTACTCATACAGTGGCACAGCAGCTGTTGGATAGAAAGTTTTCTTATGGTCTATCTTATACTACCTGAATCAATTCAGTTAATGTCTTGCAAAAGGTATTCTCATGAAAGTGAATAATCAAGCGGTAAGAAGCTGCTTCGACTCACGGTGGCTCATATCTGACCATGTGCTGTTTCACATGGCTCTTTTATAGATTCAGTATCAAGAATCCTCCTTTCTCTTTGAAGGAACAGAAGGCATTGTAAGGCATTATACATTTCTGAATGTGGAAAAAGCATGTCATGAAGCAGCACAACACTGATAACTAGGCGTGAGTCAGAGAAAGGCAAGCGTGAAGTCAGGTGTACTTCTTAAGATGGCTTCCTAATTAAGTCGGCTGCGAGTGGAACACGCTCACCAGGGAGTTCTCCAGGTGACTGAGGTGGTGTGAGAGACGATCAGGCTTTGCTGAAGGCAATAATCTCTCTTCGACCCCAACATATGGAGGACCAGGAAACTGTCACATCGTAGGCATTCAGCAGCAACACCATCTCAGCAACACCTCTCCCTATAGCCTCTGACAGTGAAATGGGTTCGGATGTGAGAGCACCAGCACATTCTCAAATAAAATCCTGCGCGGATGCTGGGAAACAAGATGCGACATTGCGTGAGTATGTTGTTGTCACGGTTTTTAGTTTCTGTTGTTGTTTTGTTTTCTTTATACACCTCCTGTCTTTCTTTTTATCCCTTTGACTGTCTGCCCGCCAGTTTTACACATGTCCTATTAGTCTGCCCTTCCCCGTATTTGAGTCTGTCTGTGTGTTCTCTTTTTTTTGCCTGATATTCATCATGATACCTATAGTGTCCTAGTGGTTTTTTTTTGGAGTTCTTTCCCAGTTTTCTTGTACTTCACCCAATTGGAATCGTTTGCCTTTTTCAGCAGATTTTTGGGTGTGCCCCCATTTAGCTCTTTCTTTTTCTTGCATTGAATACATATTCCTGCAAATAATTGGTTCTGCCTCCAGTGTGTCCATCTTTGTCCCGTTCCTGGAGGTCTTGACATTTGTATGACGGTCATAACAGTTTTGTTAGTGCTCTTATTGGTGTTATAGTTTACCGTCCAAATAGTTGCATTTGGATGTTTTGGCAATTCTGCTCTTGACACATTTGTGCCATTAAGGCTTTGATTTAGATTGAAAAATATAAATTATGCTAAGACAGATAATGAGACTGAGGCCTGAAATAATTAGGAGCAAATTTAAAAAGTTCTGTGACTGTTTTAATAGGCGTCACCTTAACTTAATGTCCAATTTATTTCTTTTCTTTTTTACATGGACATTCCAACAACCACCCAAGGAGAAATCCTTTATAAAGTAGATCACAATTTCAAAATTTGCTCAACAGTACCAACTTTCCATGTTAACTGTCAGACTCAAATGCAAAGATTTTTGCCTGGTGCCTGGGAAGTGGTAGTGAATCTGGAACTAGAATAAAATCAACGCTGATTAAGGAAAGGGAATGATTTGATAATATAATAACACATTTTTGAGGACTCTGACAAATAATGTCCTAACAAAAATATTGATAGGAAAACAACACATAAGTACATAATTTTTATTTAGGGAATTTTAACTGAATTATTGTATACATTAAATAAATAAGATTTCTTACCTTTTCTGATTTTTTCCTGTAAACTTGCCTTGTGCCAGACAAGGTTTTAAAATTTCAAACAATCATTGTTAAAAGATTCATAATTTAAAGGTAACAATGCATGTAGAGTTACATACATTAAGAACCAAAATAATCTAAAAAAAATAAATAAATAATTGTGTCTCTTATCTGCTCTCTGAGCGTTTAGAGACGTTTCTGATTGAGCAGAATGCCTATGATGAAGTTAATTCCATCGGTTACAATGCTTCAGAGCCAAGGTTTTTAACTGTTAAACATACAGATTCCAAAGCAGAAGAGAAAAAAATTCCCCCCCAAAAAAAGGCTTTTGTCTGAGTTCTCAAGACTGAGTTACATAGTACTTTTCTTTAACAGTACGTCAAACTTTCTGCAACGTTCCATGACAGTGTGAGACCTCTTCCCTTCTGGTGTAGGAAGCTGGAAAACACGTGAGAGGAGACTGGACAGCATTTACAATTGAACATCTATAGTCACATCAGTATTTCCCAAAAGAAGCAGCAAAAAGATTAAAAAGATGAACAACTGTGAGAATAATGTTGCTATTCCTTGGGAGAAACTCACAGGGTGTCAAAATAACACCTAGTAAGAAGACAGGGATACAGAATAGAAGCGCACATATCAAGAAATCCTTTTAAGATAGAATTTTTATGGGATGTTTACAAAACAAGACAATTACATAATGACTAAAGTCCACATTAAACTGTAGATTCATACAAGGCTATATTTCAAAGTTTGGTTTGAAGGTATCAAACAGGTAAATGTTATGGTAAAATTGTGTCTAATAATAATAATTATTATTATTTACTGAAATATGACATACTGCTGATGCTGCTTAGCTGCTTAAACCAGGAAAGAGAGAACCGGCGATAGAGCTGAGGCTTCTGAAGGAAAAAACATCCAGATTTTACTCTGATCTGGATCCGTTTAAACAGCAGTCCAAGGGCTCGCAGTTACTTTTTTTTAAACTTTTGTCAACTCTGATTGCCCTACAGTGCAATGTGCACTTGTTGACTGCCGACTGGAAAAAACTGTTCATGAACAATTAGAGAAATGAGGGGGGAAAGACACTAGAGGGCAACAGCTGTTGTCTATGGTGAGTTTTGGTTCAGTAAGAGGATTAACTGAACCCACACACACACACACACACACACACACACACTTGGTGGCTGCTGTTGCCTAGTAGTTTACATCTAGTATACAGTAAGGTAGTCTGGCTGTTTGGGGAAAGTAAACAAACTGATCCTGTGGTCAAACATGGAAAGTGCTGAATGTGAAATTGCTTTTTGTGAACACCAGCACAATTTGAACTGAATTAAAGGAGGGAGACATTGAAATCTTTCAGGACATGTCCACCAGCACCATCCAAAACTCTGATATAGACACATTTTGTTTTAGAGGATAAAAAAACAAGACTGGAGATTTGAAGAGAGGACTGACCTATATCACTGGAGCCACACAACTATCAGTGCATTAAGCAATCAACTATAACATTAGCTAGTAAGGTTTAGATTATTCTGCCGCCAAAACACACTTTTGTTTGCCTGTCTGCCAGTATTTTTATCTGTAAACCTGTAATATTAAACATGTTTTTAAGGTAACTGCATAAAAACATGAACATATTTCACAGGTTTGACATGAACTCCACAACCATAGCACAGGGCTAGTGTTAACTAAATAGGTTTTTCCTTATTAAGATCCAAAGTTTTGCGTCAAGGTGCCTGGAAATCTAATCAGACCATCAACTCAAATGAGGGATGCCGCGAGGAATGTGTGCTGTCATGTACTGCTGTTGAAAGACCCAAACATCACTGCGGCTGGACAGGAAAATCAAATGATCGAGGTGGGCATTCAGTGATCATATTTCATTCTTGCCTGTATGTATATGTGTAATTTGTAATCCTCATGCTTTAAGGGAATTTTTGTGATCCCTACAACACGAGATAATAAATACTGCTGTCTGGCCTGATGGTCTGATCATATATGCTCAAAATGCAGCTTAAGTCTTTGTCATGATAACATCACCAAAACGTTTTGTGTTGATAACATCACACCACATTACTTCAGATGAAGCAACATACATAAGATGCAACAAAAGTATCGAGCCTGAGAGTCTGCAGGGCCAGGGGTGAGTAATAACACAGGAACGCTGACATCAACCTGAGAACAGTCTGTATACACTCCCTCAGTACAATGAAAACCCACCAGCATGTGCACCGTGCAAACAAGCGTAAATAAACCTCCCACTGAGGCATCAAGCTGTGATTTCAGCGTTTTACAGTTTTACAACCTGCACCTGCTGAGTCTAAGTGGTCATGTAAGCTATAGATGAATACAGAGAGGATGAAACTTGCATCCAAAACAACGCTTTGTATGCAGCGCAGGTACTGTGTTAGCATATTAAAGGTCTCTACATGTTAGTGGTTTTTCTCTGCCGGCACATTAAATGTAAAATAAATACAAATCGAATAAAGAATTCCCTGCTGTATCTCACTACCAGCTGGTTGCCTGCTTTTAACACATTAACTCTTCAGGGCACAGCCTCCAAATGCAAAGATAACGACTGCAGTAACATTCTGTTCGGTATTTACAAGATCAGTTTCATCGTGTATGGTGTTATGAACGTTGTAATTCTAAATAGATGGTGCTGTACATTGTTGTTGAAACAGTAACAATACACATTGCACATTCTTAATTTTTCCTAATGTATGCAGATACATGCTTTAAAATAATTGTGATATGTGCCAAGGCTGAACGGTCCCACCAAGATGTTTATCACCCTGCAAAAAATGCTTTCACCCCAAGACTGGTATGATATTCAAATCATTTTACCCTCAAAACATGTGTCGAGGATTTTGATTTATGTTGATTAAGTAACTTCAGAAATATTTAAAGCTGTACAGTAAAATAAAATAGGGTAAACCACCCTATTTTCCCTAACAAATGGTGAAATTCTATTCTAATCAAAGAAACATAGATAGATATAAATATATTGAGAATGCCACCATTAAGAAAATTTCATTTTTTGTGAATAATTTTGGATTGTTACACTATTAGAGTGCTGAGGCACTACTGTCCCCGCTGGCCCACACTCACATTGCTCCAAGTGCAACCATGCCTGAGAATGGTCACTACTTGTACATGTAATTACATCATCAGGTTGAGAGAACATGACAGCAACTTTACTGACTGTGGCTTATTTGGTGTCTTTTTGTTCAGATACACACATGCACGTGCACACGTTCTCGGACATCAATTATGCAAATCGGCGATTGATTTTTGCAGAGACGGAAAGAGACAAGTGAGGTAGTCAGTTATATTGTCATGTCCAAGTTGCATACAAGTGCTCACACTTGTGCATGAGCAAACCTACCATGCCAAAGCACGCCTCTTCCAACCCCTCCAAGGGTCACATGGTACAGAGCGCTCACACAAGTCAAACAATCCGCACATGTGCTTGGACATGGCAAAGATGTCATAGTTTGAGTGTGGCCTAAGAAATTCCAGGATCCAGATCTGGATAACCTCCAAAATCTAAGACTAAGTTGACCGTGAGTTTACACTGCTTTATCAAACACTGTTTTCAAGGTCAAAAATTACTTTCATGTGTATTTATCACAAATATACTATTTACACTAGAATGCAACTGCCAATCGATACTTGTCTGTTTGTTTGCACATTTGCCTCATCTACTTATGAGGATGAATGTTCGTTTCTATTCTGCCCCACACCTGAAGCTGGACAAGCCGAAGCTTACCTGCTGTGTCATCCTCTGACTTTTAAACTAGTCTACTATACACTTAGGGTTGGGTATCATTTCAATTTTATTGATTCAGATTCTGCTTTTTGATTCCGGTTCTAAACAATTCTTGATTCCGAATCATTAAGGGTCAGGGTCAAAAAATGACTCATGCTTATTTCATAGGAAAAAAATAAAAACGTATTATTCCCCAAGTTGAATCATATTTAAACATATTCACATTCACAACTGCTCTAATACAGTTTAAGGAACCTATAAAAGATTCCGTCCATTACAATGCTTCAATGCTGGAATGGATATCTGAAACTAAATTGTGACTATCTGTAATTCCGTTAAAGTTATATCTTAAACTCCCCACCAATTTAAGATATCTATATTGCAGTATGTAGATATAAAGTAGAAGGAGGGACTTGTCATAGACAGGCTTGCCACATATCCGCCGGACTAGCTATTCAATGTTAAAATTACTTGCCATTGTCGAACCTGCTCAAACTACCATTAAGAATTGCAGCGCATCCCGCAGAAGCTGCTGGAATTTTATTTTTAGCCACAACAGCAACCGCCATTTCTCCTGCTTAACAACAACGCTATTCCCCCTTTTTGGTCCAATACATTTGGACCTGTATCCGATGGGTGGACTCCTATCATCAACGTTGTGCAGCAATCCTGAAGGTTCAAAATGACATTTGAGATATCTGTAATTTTAATTCTGACTATTACAAACTGAGTTACAGATAACTGCAATTGTAAGTTAGGATATGTGTTGAGTCAAATGACGGTTTTAGTGACGTCATTAAGGATATCTAATTTCTAGATATGACTAGTCGAAACGGAATCACAGCTATCTCTAATTCTCATTATGACTAGTCAAAATGACGTTGTTGATATCTGTGATGTCAGTTCCAGATAGTCATATTTTGCTATTTGATGATAAAACAGATTGCCATACACCCTGCCGCTGGTGAATGGGTTCTGCCATATTTGTCCCTTGCTCGAAATACATTTGTAACAGGTACTGCACTGTGACGAGTCCAACTCGACATCTCATCACAGCGCACAGCAGTAACTTTAGCCAGACAATTGGCGGAACCAAAATTTAAATTTCTTAATGAATCCGATGGAATCGAAACTTTGGAATTGGGACTAATTTGGAACCCCATTTCCATACCCAACCTATATACACTGCAAAGTAGCAGGTTCTAACAATGGAGAAATTTAGTGAAACATATAGGAACCAGACACAGATTTCCAGAAGAGGATGAGCTGTTTGTACAAGGTCATCAACAAGTTGATGCATCAGAATAGTACATTTTGTTTATACAACATTGACCCCCAGCCTCATAAATCATCAGGATTAGTTCCTTAGCATTTCAGAATTCAATTTTTGTGACTGTCATTGGTGGATTAAGATTGAAAACAGAAATCCTCAGCATGATGTTGACGGCTTATTTCAGTCACTATGTGTATCAACTGCATCAATATACTTGGATCCAGATTCAATTTTTCTGGTTTCAGCAGTTCTCAATGCATCTTGGCTATTTTTTGTTTTTGTTTTTTGAAACGGACGTGGCATCCCACCATCTTCATTTCCATGAATACTATACAGAAATATATTAATTCTGAATTTTGGCTGAATTTTTAAAATTGTCCTGTAAAAAAAAAAACATGATACACAACTCATTTTTTTTTCCACCCTTAAATGCACCATATGAACAAATGTTATTTTCCAAAATAAGCAGCAGAAAACGAAACGTTCTTATCTGCCAATGCCCTCCAAAATTTTCAAAACTTTGTTCACAAAATGAAAACTATAGCCAGTGTGAGACAAGAAAGCACATAAAATTCTGTGTGTCACATAATATACACAAACAAACAAACCCTGTGTCACCCTCAGGTCTCTATGAACACAGTGAAGGCACAAGCCTGACTGCTTCACTCTGACTGGTTTAATGACCTGCTGTTCAGGTTCTTTACGGCCCTTAATTATGGCTGCTGTTAAAGCTGCATCTATGCTTTCAATGGAGAAATACAATTTATATTGCTATCATTAAGTCATAAATATTGTGGTGTATTTAACACCTGAGTTGAGGGTTAGCTATAGGGAAAAAAAAAGTGAGCATGAAATATGAAGAAATACAGAGTGTGCTTTTTAGGGAAGATCTGAGGGAAAGTAAGATCAAGCGAAAACTCATCAGGGAGCTACAAGGGACTCATTTTTAATAAATAAATGTCTTTAAATGATGGCAAAGGAGAATTGTTGAGAGAAACTGGCACACATAGGGAGTGCCCTTACTGCCATTTCTGTCAATGAGCACTCCTGGTAACAAGTATATTATAGAAGAAGACTTTCCAATTGGTCAGTTCAGGTATGAGTGTGATACCAAGGCTTTCACTGACGGCTTTTGTGTTGTCCTGTTACCTGAATTATTTATTGCCAAGCAGAAAATATGGACCTAGAATAGCCAGCCAGTGGAACCTACGCATGGGGAAGAAACAGAGAGAAGAAAAAAGGTGGTGGGAGAGGAAACTAGTGAAAAGGTGTGTGTTGCAACTGACAGATGACAGATAGTGAACAGAAAGCCACTTGGTGAAAAATAATGAGGTTACTTAACCGCAGAAGGAGGCAATTAGAAGACAATTTGTCTGTTTGTGTGTGAGCTGGTGGCAGCAAAACAGAGAGATGATGATGTACCGACACACAGACACACAGACTTCCTGTCTTCATGTGTCCTGAAGGATTTGGTTTCCCTCCTTCATGTTCACAATCAAAGCCGTCCACAGCAGAACAAGGGGACGCTGCAGCAGAGACACAGCTTAGACCCAAACCCTTTCATCAAGACTTCTCTTTTTCTCTTTGCTTTCTCCACCTCCACATGCTCTCAACCAAACCTCTCCCTTCTCCATCTCGCCTGCTGTGTTTCACGTGATTCAGTTTCATTTTTCCAATTTCTTATTAGTCCTCCTGTGCGTTTTCACTTAAAGTTGTTTTGCTGGTGGATGTTCATCTTAGTACCGGCCTGTCAAACCCAAAATTGTTTAAAATGGGCATTTATAAGATTCAGCCGATGTCTCGATTTAAAATGTAATAAAAAATGAAAACACTTTCTGTATAATTGAGGGAACCACTCTGATGCTGTGGCCAAAATGACTATGTAGCCTATTGTATGTAGAGGTAGTCACTGGAATTAGCATGCTCACCAACTAGACACAGCCTGTTTCTTTTAATACCACGTGTGACTCAAGAGGCGATGGCGAAGACATGAGGGATGAAGAGTAACATTTCTGTTTGACTAGTATGTAATACCTAAATTAGGCTTATCAAAATAGCCTATCTTGCGTGCAAGTAATGAAACATGCAAAAGTTATACTAAATGGTGTTGATGTCACATAATTGTTTCATGTGGATGTTTTTCTTGTTAAAAATGAGCCAAGCAACTGTAAACTAAACTGCAGTCAGATGCCCATATATGAAATAATACAACAGTATTGTTTTGATCTGTTGTTGCAGCATTGTGGACACATTGTGCATTAGTGCACGTTAGTTAGAAGTTGCCTCTAGTCAAAACACTTGAACTTAGTTTCATGGGATGAGTGGATTTGGGGTTTGAAAAGTTTGCTTCACATTTTTAAAAACACTGCATTTTATCCACATGTCTAAATGTACACAAGTGTCATTGTGAAATAGTGACAAAATAGCCAAACACAAAGTCTAAAATACCTTGTTTTGCCATACAAGATTCCAATTTAACAGTTAAACACAACAACAACATGTCCTAAATGTTGCTTACACCACTGCTGTCCTTAAATTAATTAAGGGGCTTAACTTTATTTACTGAAGAGGAGGGAAATGGCAAGTCATACACCCTGACGAGCAGTGAGAGTGGAGTTTTTAAAATAAGATTTGGCCCCTCCTTGGCTGTTAACTCACGCAAACAAAGATCAAATAGAAAACATGGCAAACACAAACACAGAGCATCCAAATGGACCTGTAGGCTTTGATGTACAGGACGCATGGTGAGATGTTTCCATGCGGGTTGCAGTGAGGAGTCCCTCAGGAGCGTGGGAGAAACACACAGCCTCGGAGCCTGGAACTGTGTCAAGCATCTACTCCCACACGCAGCCCGCTGTTCTTTATAAAACGCAAAATGCTCTGCTGAATCGATATTTCCTAAGATCACCCAGAACGGTGCACTCTGCACGGCATGCATACATTTCAAACCTGACCTCGTATCACACAATGATATAAAGTTGTATCCGGGTTGGATACGGGATGCATTATAAGCACAGCGTTTCCAGTTTGACTGATTGTATTCCACATCCACAGGAGAGGCTGTAATTGGATTAACGATAGACGTGCAAAACTTAAAGTGAGGTACTTAAAAAAAAAAAAGTTTAAAGGCGTTTTTATGTGGAAACTTTAACTTCGTTTTCCTGAAATGGAAATGATTAAAGATCTGTCTTTGTAAGTGCGCATTTGATTTCATAACTGGACTGAATTGGTCGAGGCGATTTGCGCTCCCAACAGCTTTGCAAGCGGCTGCTAGTTTAACACTAAGATGTCTTTATCGGGGGCGGGGGGGAACGGCTGCAGAAACAAAATAAGACCTAAAAAAAAAAAAAAAAAAAAGCAAACCTACCTCTTGCGTCCAAGCAGGGAGCTCAGCGACCCATGTGTGCGGAGGAGCCGAGCACATGCTCTGCTCAGCTCAGCGGCTCCACCTGGGCCACGAACAACAGCGCGACTGTGCGGGAGGCACTGACGGACACCTCCCCAAGACCGACTGAGGGAGAGGGAGGCGCTAGGTTTCACAACGCTGTCACTCGGATACACTTGAATGTGAGATAATACTTTACAGCAGCTTTTTGAAACCATTTTATTTTAACAACAGCAGGTTCAAAATATCTGAACGCTACACTGTCACAGTGAGAAGATCATCAGCAATGGAATAGAATTTTGTCTGTGTTGGTAGGGCGATCGTATTTATTTATAACAAAAGTAACGTGGCAAATTCACGTGTACATGTATATGTTCTACTATTTCTGTACACAGTCAGTAGTTGTGACTGAACTGTTATTTACCATGATGCATTATGGGAAATTAGACTTCTGGGTTTTGAGAAGGCAAAAAAAGGAAAGAAATGATCCATTGTACCTCCAACAAAGCAACTGGGGTGCAAGGCTAAATCATTGGAGAGCACCTTTGAAAATAATCTTTTTTGGGGGGCTTTTTAACTTTTCCTCATTGGTCATCTAAAAATATACTGAAACACATGAAGAAACAATGTGTTAGATAATGACACATAAAATCATAAAATGACCTTAATCTATCATCAGACATTATGAAATCATGCTGTGATGCTCCTGACAATAATGCAGCAGCCAGTGTCTTCATGTCTTCAAGTTTCGATTCCAGTACAGAATGGTCGGTTTCTGTTTTGACCAGAGCAGGTAAGTGGTTTTAGGGCACTGCACACAACTGTTTTTGTTTGGCTGAATTAAAACTTTAATTTTGACCTTTGACCAAGACGGTAACAATTATTGACGGGATACGTTACATCTGAGAATTTCCCACCGTCTGCAGAAACTTGCCAAACAAACAGAATAGAAACAAGCTGATACTGTATGAGTGTAAAACATTTCAATTGCAATTTAGGAATACAGTGAACCACAACAAATGTAGAAACACTAGAGACCTATTTCTATCTACAAAGCAATTGTATATAGTGATTGTTCACTTTTATGTTTGTATGAAGGTGTGCAAGGACTCATGCGTTCACATGAAATTCAATTTAACTGATAGGTAATGCCAATACAAAAGAAAAAAAATCCCCATGTTTATTGCTGTATTACGCCTAAAAAAAAATCTAATATCTCTCAGTACATAGCAAACATTTAACCAACTAGTTTATTAATGGTCGTACTTGCTGAAAGGACAAAGGATGAAAAACCTGTACTTGAGAAGGGAGTGGATCACATAATGTTGAAGTACTGAATTCTTTCAGTACAGTGCAGTCATACTGTATCTCAGACATTTATCTTTTACTAAATCCATTGACACAGCCAATTTGACTCAAAGATGTCTATAGATTTCGCTGTCACCTTCCAAGGCAAGAAGTTAAAAGTGGCACTTCTGCCACCAGCTGTATCCATCATGCCCCCTTTTCCCTCTCAGTTTAATGGTTTGCTTCTGTTTGCTCTTCCTTCATTCTCTTCCTCTGGTTTTCTAAGGGCTGGGGGAGGCTTGCAGCTGACAGGACTACAGGGGCCAAGAGACAATTAAGGAAGCATGGAGGAGGCAGCTGAACCTGTTGCCAACTACTCTGGCTATGACCAGGAACTGCACGTTATGCTTAATGGCCTGATGCTGCATGTCTTCAGCATCAGATCCCACTTGTGTACTGAATGGAGGGACATAAATGGATCCTCAGAAACCAAAGAATAAAAAGGTGCTAGTTTTATTTATTCAAATGAAAATGTTACAAAGAAGTGAGTAAAGGTGCTTGGTCATGCTGGGGAAAAAAATGTAACAGCACAAAATGAATATGAGGAGACCTTGTTTAAAATGTCTACAAACTGCACAGTAAACTGATATCTACAACGTGTCCTAAATGAAAGGCGTGGTTTTGCTATAGTCCGTCATCATTTTCCCAGCAGCATGTTCTGCAGCTGCCGGATCCTGCTTCCCTGTGGCAGTGTCAGAGTCTTCTCAGCTTGCTCATCTTCCTCCAGCAGCTGCTCGATGTAACAGGAGGAGCCCAGCAGGATGTGTCCAGTAGTCTGCATGGAGAAGATTGTCCATCGCAGAGCCTCCCTGGAAGCAGAGCAGAGGGAGACAGTGCCAACAAATCGCAAATTTAACAGACACATTGACTGGGAAATACATATGTATAAGAACAATATCACTTCTTGAGTAATTGTCAGAGAAAATGAAATTAAAATTAAAAAAAAAAAAGAAAAAGCATGACAGATCAGCATCAGTTGATAAGAAATCAATTGACAGGAATTATTTGCAACTTCAGATGGTCACTTCTTATAAAACTGACATAGGAGTGAAATCTCTTGTGGTGCATTGGGAGCACAAAAGCCTCGTATTTGACAGATCTGCACAATTTAATCCTCTCTGACTGGAGCTCCGTGCCAAAGCTGGACACCACCAGATCTCAGCAGTGATGACATAAGTCCACCCAAAATTAATTTCAGTAAAATATAGCCTTTGTTCTTCTGCAATTGAATCATTTCAACCCCGCCGGCCACATGGGTATACAGAGTGAAATATGAAATTACATGTTATGGGATGTGTGCAGACAAGTGTAACTGGTGTTAATGTTGGACGAGCAGTTGAAAGGTAATTATTAACAGGTGGTTGCATTGAAAAAGGGATGATTCACTTGGCAATTTAAGGATTAGAAACGTTACAATGACTTAATTTTCATCTGGATTCTCTGATCACCAGAGCAATGCTTTGACATGATGAAAACCAAACATTATGTAATAGTTAAATAAAAATATCAGAATGCTTCAAACTTCTACCAAGAGCTTTCACTTACTTCAGCATCTTTTTGGCAGCATGACAGCGCAGGTCATAGGACACTGAATAAACACCGTACAGAGTTGCTTTCACGTTCAGGCACCCAATGAAGTCCCCGGGATTGTTCTTGTAGAGGTCGAAAGTCAGCCTGGCCACATCTGTGCGGTGTCGCGGCCTGTACTCGCTCAACTGATCTCTGGAGGGGCTGCTCTGTGAGACGACAGGAAGAGACCCATAAATTGGGTGAAAAGGGCTCACATTTTGCTCATGTAATCGCAGCCAACTCCCCCACGCAGACAGCCGGGTTAGCATTTCCCTCTAATGATAATGATGGGAAAGACAAATGACAATGACGCAAGGTCAGTGTGAGGTCACTAGAGTGTGCATCTGCGAGGGCGGCAGAGCGGTGCAAATACGGCACCCATCAATTTAAATGACGATTAATCACTAGCACCATTCAAATTTGATGAAAACTCTGGGTGTGATTAATTGTCAATTTCAGACTGATTTTTTTTTTTTTTTTTTTTTTAAATAATGAAAGAAACTAATATCTGGTGTTCTGCCTTATGGACAATAACTGAAATATTACCCCAATATTCAGGCTGAGAGATCAAATGTTTGCCGATTGAATTTCATGAAATAATTAGTGTATTATTCATCAAGTTTAAGACCCAAACACTATCCATACTCATGGCTTCTGTATTAGTGAGAGATATTGCCCTGTCTGCACTGTGCGCTTTCAAAGCTGCAGCAGCTGATCAACACTGTCCCCTAGTGGCTAATATGAAAAGGGTCTATCATACTACATATGGGGTCCACTTCTGGCCTTTCTCCAGAACCATGAGGACAGCGTTTTCGGGCAGCGTCTGGAAGAAATCCTCTGTGTCCACCCCTGTGCCATCTTCATCCAGCACCAAGGCACTGACACATAGTACACTCAACGAGTCGCTGACCTGAGAGAGAGCACATACACATGCACATTACTCATCAGAAAACTGTTCAGACATGGTCCATTACACAACAGTGAGCATTACGGAAGTCAGTTACTCCTCAGCATGAGCCTCAAAGGCTGAGACCATATGTGACTCACAGGTTGGTCTGTCTGTGGTTTTAATTTTAATATGTTATACACACCAGGATCCTGCTTCACCTCTGTATCTGTACTATTACTTTTACCTTGTCATCATCGGCACCCACACATATGACAAAATACCTCACCTGAACCGTTAAACACATCCCTTCCATACCTTGTTTATTAAGTCCTCGAGAGTGTCTGCCATGATGCCCTTCTTCATGCTGCGGTCAGCATTTGTGACTCTGAAGGGCCTTAGCCGAGGAGCACGACCCGACAGGAGCTGTTGGGTCATGGATGCGCTGGCTGTCATACACCTGAGAAAAGCAGTAAGATGTACATTCATAGCAAAACACTGTCACCTATTGAGACAGTGTTAACCATCATATCCAACTCATGGTGCGGTGCTCTTACTTGGAGAGAGAAGATGGAGTCAGAAGGCTGAGGGACCTCATGGCATAATCCATGTGATAGCAGCTTCCCCTACAACTGAAGTAGCATCAGTTTAATATTCTGTAACATCATCAAATTATACGGTCACGTGTCAGAAAAGAAGCATGAAGTGCATATAAAGTTGATCAATTTTACGCTATTACAGCAATAAATGTAGATCTGAGATAAATCTTGTAATACAGATTCAATTCTTTGTGGATATCTTTCCTAACACATTTCACAACTAATAAAGCACTCAGAGCGCAGACCTCTGCCAAGGCAAAATATTGCTGGCCAACATGTTAGCAATCTGACTTGCTCACAGCACAATGTTTGTGTTACAATGATGAAAGTGTCGATATAATTTATATTAACATAGCTGCAAGTCTGTAAGCTTATTAGTTGCCCTACAGTAGCAACTTAAAATTAAACCTATCCTGTAAATATTGTTTAAAGAAAAAAAACTTGTGGATCCAGACGATCCAGATCACCACCAAAATCTGTTAATTAAGCCATTTCCCATCTCTACTGACAATTTCATCAAAATTCTTCAGTAACTTTTGAGTCAGTCTGCTAACAAATAAATGAAAATAAATGCCAGCAAAAATATAACCAAATTTGCGAAAGTAATAATGTGATAATAGTGATTCAAAATTTAGAACAGAAATAATCTTACAGTTACAGAAAGATGTCAATCCAGCAGCAGTTGTCCTTATCCTCTTTAGTGGTCTGTGAGTTGTTAAAAAGCTGGTGCTAACTCGTTTTCAGTACTGAGCGCCTCTGATTATGTGCTGTATGCGCTTCTCCTGTTGCTATCACTTTCCTCACTCTGTCACTGAACTTTGCCCTGATTTCTGTTGATCTTGTGGCTCTTTTGCAACTTCATTGTGCAATTCTAAACACACCCCTTTTACCACCTATAAAAGCCCTGAATATTAGATTCTTACATACAGAAACAGTTATATTAAAGGGTCAGTTCACCCAAATAGCTAAAATGAACCGTAGAAATGTAGACAATTATTTTAATTTGTTCAGATTTTGTGGTATTAGCCTCAGCTGACTGCTTTAATTCGGATTACATTCTATTTAGGGCTGCACAATATGATCGAAAAGCAAATTTTTGCTATTTTAGTTTTTATTGAATAGAAAAAATCTGAGTGATGCGACATTTGCTCAAAAAAATATTTCAAAAAATACATTTTGAATATTGCTACTTAATTCTCTAAAATATGACAAAAGTTCTGTGGATTACCAAACTACATTAGTATTTTAAGTTTTAAATACAAAAATGAAAAAAGCCAGATACTAATTACCTTCACTGTGTTGTAAACATTTCTATATACATTTAGAGTAAGCATGAATACATTTTATGTTGCATAATTTGGTGAGTTAATGACAAAACCGAAGGTAGACAACCAAGTTTTGATCAATAGCATATAAAACTGGTGTCATTGGCACTCACAAGGGAAGGTTTTTAAACACATTTTTAATTAGGCAAAATTTCTAGTCTAATACAGTGTTGACATTAGGTTACTTTGAAATAAACAGACAGGAGCAAGTGATAATTGGCATTTTCCTTATAATGTAGATAAACAAATGTAAATTGGTGATAATGCAGAATTACAGATATTTTGGGACTATATGCATTTCATTTCACCTAAAATGTGTAAAACGGGCTATTATTTGGTCTTCAACCTCTGAGAACCTGGGTAAAAAATTAGCACTTTGTCACAGTCAAAGTTCAGTGACAGGGAACATGTGACAGTGACACAAAGCACAATTCTTAGATTTCTTAAATTAGGTCATTGTTCAACTTTCAACCACACGTCATCTCATGTACACGGACAAGGAGTTCCTAGCAAGGAGCCCTAACAACATTATTACACAACTAAAACGTAAGTTTGTTGTGTGTTCACTCGCCACAACAATTGAAAGCCAGCCAAAAAGACTCAGGGACATTACACTAAGGACCATCTTAGATCTGCTGGTTTACTATAAAGAAAGAAATATCTCTGCTTAGTCAACAAAACATTAAACTAATGGGACCAAAAATGAAAGTAAAGAAAAACCTCAGCTTCAGTGGCTTAGTGGGTAAGCTGCCTCACTGACAACTGCTGAGAGGTAACTGCACTACTGTAATAAACTTTTGTTCTGATGAAATGCCAGAAAACAAACTCATTGCCAAGGGATGTATTTCATACTGGCTGAGAGTCTGAATGTTCATACATTTAGACTCAGCGGCCTTTTGAACAACTGTGGCTTTCATTAATGGAATCAGAGGAAAATGAATGAAAACATACAGTCCTAACATTATAGACAGGCAAAGCCTGTAAGACAGAAAAACATCAACCCAAGGGGTACGTTTTGACAGGTAAGTGGTTATGTGACAATCCTACTCCTTAGCCTACAATCAACTCAGCTACAAATTTAAAAAATAGCATTCAGCTACATCTCAAGGGAATATACTGTTACAAGGAAGCATTTCTTAATGATTAACTTGCCTGTTTAAGTCACCAAAAACCTGGCTTAAAAAATTAAACCTTAAATAGACACACTAAGGTAACTTGATGGGGGAAATTTTGAATTCTGCAGACATTCGGAGGCAGGTTTTATGTCAGATAAAGAGGACTCAATGTCATCATAGCATTGTGCTAAATGTGTTGGCTAATAATAGAACGCATGTGTTTCTATTAAATGTATGCCCAACTAAAGCGAAATGTTACTTTAAACAATTTCAACCGCACAAGGCAAAAAAGTGCAACGCAGAAACAGTAAAATCTTCAAACTTACTTCTCCACTGCGTGTTCCTGTTGGAGAGTGACTCTACAAGAGCCCCTCACAGCATAAGTGCTAATGAACTACACCTGGTTTACACTGATCGTTAATACCGGGCGCCATTTTGGTTCTTGCTTCATCTGTCGGGTTCTTAAAAATGGAAACGCTGTGCCGTCCAGTGAAGAAGCGGGCATAGTGGCTATATTTGAAGATATAAGGAGTGTCCTCAGACAAAATGCACCTAAATATACCAGTAGTAAATATTCGAAGACTTTTATTTTGTCTTTTTTATTTTGTCCTCAATTTAAATTGAGGACATCCTGTGGACAAACGACGAACTGCTTTTAGTTTTTAGACTTTTAGTCCCCCAGGTAAGTTTGGGAAACTTCTCATTTGTATTCCTGTATTATCTTCATTAATTCTTGGAAAGAGTAGCACTACCAAAGCTACTCTGTCAAAAAATGTGCTTCAACCTAGTTTAAAAAAAAAAACTGAATTAAAATAACCTATTTTTTTTAAATATTTACAGTAAAAATCACGTTACCATCTCAAAACGTAATAGACATACATTAGCTATTAGACCTATTCTTTTTTAAAATCATGCTGTTTTTTAAAATTTTATGTTTTGTATATTATCATTATTGATTAACTTGCCAATCATTTTCATTATTCATTTTAAATTTTATCAATTGTTAAGTATTCTAAAACTGACAATAAATAAGCTGGAAATTAGCAAATGTTTGACTTTTTTTTTAAGATGACTGAAAAAATGAACCAGTTATCATATTTGGCAACTTGTTTTTTTCTGACTTTAGTCTTTGACAAGCTGTATACTAAAATAATCACATCTTTTAAATCTGTTACTGCAATATGTCATATAAATGTTGTGAAATAAAATAGACAATATATGAAAGTCTGGTATTAAGTTTGAAGTATGTCATATTCTTAAGTATTGTACCGAGTAAAGAATTCCCCACTGGCTTTGGAAACAGCTTCAGTTTGCCATAATATTACCAATTGTAGCAGAAAGAACTTGTCAAGGCAAATTTGTCAAACTACTAAAAACCTAAACTGAAAGGCTAAGTAAAGACTCAGAACAGTGCTCATTATGTAACAGAGTAGCCTCCAGTTAAATGTGTATCGTGATAACTGCCTTATGATAGTGAGTAAAGTTTTTCTTTGTTTATGCGTATTTCTTCTCTCCATCTCTGGAAATTGCATGGCTAGTTTGTAGGAAACAAAGCATCACTCCTGTTTTTTTTATTGTTTTGTTTTTTTTAAATGTATGTGTGATTTGCAGAAAAGGCAGTAGTATATATTCCTTTGTGGCTCTTTGCTTGTGATAACTGCGGATTTTTCTGATACCAGTATCAGCTCTGATAACAGTTGTGGCAACAGTTACTTCAGGAATAAGTGGGAATATTACAGAACTGAAGTTTCCACAGCTCTAAGTGAATTCCAGGTCATGACGGGCAAATAATAAAACAAACTCGTAAATCAGATGAACAGTTTATTTTTGTCTGTTGCATCACATTTCATGCTCACTGCAGGAGTGCATGTGAATCATCATTAACACTCAGATCTTGCTACATGGACTAAAATGACTCCTGGACCAACAGAGTACACCTGCGTCTGGATCACTAGACTTCCCATACATCCAGATTTATAGAATCCACAGACTCTGGGACTCATGGATGTTTTATACATTTTGAGTAAACTGTTATCATGTTGTTATGTTCTGTACAAGTGACATCTATTGCACGTCTGTCCGTCCTAGGAAGAAGGATCCCTCCTCTGTGGTTCTTCCTGAGGTTTCTTATTTTCCCTGTTTAGGGTTTTTTAAGTTTTTCCTCACCCGGTTTGAGGGTCTAAGGGCAGAAGATGTCACATCTGTACAGTTTGTCAAAGCCCAGTGAGATAATGTATAAATTGTGATTTTGGGCCATACAAATAAAATTTGATTTGATTTGATTTGAATCATGCTCAGATATTAATCTAATGTAAAGCAAGTAATGCATTAGACTTAAAATAGCTGCGACTTGTTTGCCAAATGTATCAAGTATTACACTGAACAAAGGTCTTAAGAAAATGTCTGTTGTTACTTTCAGAGGTCGATATCCTGCCCGAGTCTTTGTCCACATCATACGTCAGACACTGCTATGTGTAACGCAGGCTCATTCGGCTCAGGCCGATGCATTTGTGCTATATGGGTTGCTGATGCTTGTAATTATAGTAAGCATGTCTGATACCAGTACAGGATGAAATGAATTAGACTTGACAAAAAATATGACTATCATATTGCATTTAATTATACAACTTTTCCTTTTGAATTGAAGACACACATAAACATATATGCACATAAACACAAGAAACAGATTTGATCAATGGGTAAATAGTTTTAAAAAAAACCCACTTTATAACACTATTATTAAAAACACTTTATATTAATATACCTTATATTGTTTGCATTGTTTTTTTTATGCTTTACGTCATTATCAATTCAGGCAAAAGTAAGTTGGAGGAATGAGGTAATAGAATCATTTAATACACGTATAAAAGTTAAGTAGATCTACTTTCTAAAGGATAGATACTGATTGCAATGATTGTTTACACATTGTTTCTAACCAGGTTGTCAGTGCCACAATGTAAGAAGCTAACTCCTCTTTGAGGTTGGATTTTGTCCATTGAGCCCCTAACAGGTCCCAGGGGCTCTGCCTCCTATTTCCTCTTGCCTATCCGTGCCATTAGTTCTGCATTGGCAGCTGCCTTGGTTCTCATGTCCTGGTTCTTGGCCAGGTCTATAAGGACGCTGAGAATGCTGGTGGGAACATCAAGAGACAGGGCGAAACGGGACCCTTGCTGGGCTCTCTTTGGCACCTGGGAGGCTGGACGTGGTTCCCATGCTTGCCGGAGCACAGTTTGATGCTCTGATCGGAGCAATGACTTCAGCACTGCACTGCGTTTAAGTGTGTCCCTCTGTGTGTCTTCAAGTTTAGCCAGAGTGGGACTGCTCCTCTGGCTCTGGGCGCACAGCGGCAGCAGCAGCAGCAGAGCCAGACAGAGACAAGCATGCACAGTTTTCATGGTTGGGACGGTCTGCTAGCGGAGAAGAACAGAGCAATAGAATTTTTATGTTGATGGCATGCATCTGGAATTTTTTATTTCTTATTCTGACAGCAATTGTCCAGAGTATGATACGCTGCAACAGTATCATGCAAATATTTTGCTCAAAGAATATATCCTTGAAGAAAATCCAAGTTACATTTAATTTCATTACTCCCTACCAATGCATCAACAGAGATAAACAATTTATCCTGTGTGACATAATAGGTAGATTAGAAATTGAGCACATTAAAACATTAAAACTGCGTAAATAAAATTCTATTTCCAGCTTTTACATAATACATGACATGTACAACATGTACAACATGTCATAATGCCATTTATTACTTACCCTGTCACCACTGAAAAGTTGTCAAAAAAGTACACCTTCCTCTGGTCCAAATCAGGGCCTGGGTAATGATCTCTTGTCTCTCACCCCCAGATGTCCTGTGATACTGTGTCGTTTCCCTTGATCTCTTCGACGAGTGACCTGTGCAACACGCAGTAGGATGCTCAACTGGATGTGTGCCCGCTCCTCCGAGACGTCTTTGTCTTCATCCACGCCTGTCTTCACCGTGGCACTGCCCCTTCCAATCTCTGTTTATCTTTTACATTTCTACACATCGTCACCCTCCCCTCATCATCTCATTTCCTCTGCACTCATTGCTGTCCTTCTCCTAAAAATAACACAGTGATAATCGCAGTGTTTCCCAATCTGTAATGAACTGAATAGTTGCCCCTGTCTGTTTTCAAAGCATCGCCTATTGTACCTACCCAAACCCAGAAAGTTTCACTGTCACTGTCAATCGTCCATGCAGACTGGTCCACCACAGTGTCATCATTAAAGTGGAGACAATAAAAGACCCAATTATTTAATCAATGATTATTTACTAAGACAGTGTGCTTAAAAAAAAAAAAAAAAATCACACCACATATGTATCGCGGAATGTAAAACACGCATCCTACATCAGACTCCAAAAGAACTGGACATGTAAGAGCAGGCTCAAACTCTGCATTACTGGGATAGTGATTCAATTTTACAGAAAGCATTTATTTAGAGTAAAAAACTGCAGTCTTAATTCTCACTATGTTCAAATTTAAAATGTTTGATTAAGGATCTAACGATTATTACGTTCCATTTTTATTTTTATCAACTACTCCAGATTGATTTTGTGAGATGACAGCAGTCACAGCTGTGTATTCATGTCTTCTTGTGTGCCATCTTGACATGTTTGCCATGATGGAAACACTCAGTCTCCTACACTATGGCTTTGTTGACCCCTAAGAGAACATAGTGTATGAGCACACAATCTATTTACAGGACAGAGAAAGCGAGCGTTGGGAGGTGAGGCAGAGGAGCGGCCGCAGAGAAAGCTCTGCGTAACAACAAGGAGGAAGAGAAGACTTTGTTTCCGGAATCACCTCCAGTGAAGCCCATCAAGAGACTTGTATTAATCTGACTAATGATATGAATATTACAAGTGCAGCCTCTCCACGATAGTTGTGCCCTCAAGGGACTTCACGATTACTAGCCGTTTCACTTAACATCAAATAAACAAACATGGGTCACAGATGTTATCCAGCAGGAAACAGATGTCCTGTGTCATTTACCAGTAGAACTCTTTTCAAATTAAAGCATGAAGTAGTGCTACACATGAGTCTAAGATTATGTCATCTCTATGATTCAAGATATGATTCAAGACATACACAGCAGGTCCTGATTTATTAATAACTAGCCTACTGACGTAAGTGCTTATAATAAACTCAATGTATCAGAGAGCATCTCGTCACAGTAACTAGAACATTGAACTACACTGGTTTGTGATACTGCTCAGACTGAATCCTAAATAATCACGTTGTAGCAAGCAGGCAGCAATTTACACCTAAAACCATATGTTGCTGATTAACTTGATATATAATCAGAGGACAGAACAGGACAATTAGAAGAGGACTTTTGTGCCTTTAGGAGAGAAATTAAGAAAGGGCAAAAATTGTGCTCATCGTTTAGTTGTCTAATTTTTTTAGTTTTTATAAAACCAAACACTTCAAACAACTGTGACAGTGAAAGTCTGGCTTTCAGTTATGGCAATAATTAGGAGGCACAGTGTGAATGATTTCAACTTTTATGGGCTTACAAGCTGTTTTTTTTTTGTTTTCTTTTACCACCAATCTAACATCTAACGTTGAAATAAAATGTGCAACTATGACCGAATCAAGCGCCAGCTGTAATTCCCTGGTTTGATCTTGTATTTGAGCTCTTCTTGCTGCAGCTGCTCTGTCAGCTCATCCCCCAGCATTTGATTTAGCTGGAGTGTTTTGGGTTCAACTACCAGACATCCTCAGCCAGCGACCATTACTCGGCTGACACACAAGCGTTACAGAGGTTAAACCTGATATTGAAATACTAGGGCTGGGACTTTAACGCGTTCATTCCGATTGATTAATTACAGGGAAAAAATAACGCGTTAAAACAATTAACGTATTTGAATCGCACTTTGCACGAGTTCCAGGCACACAGATCATACCAACGCACAATGTGACGTCAAAGCCATGATAATCATGATGGACAAGGCAGATTATACTGTGCTGCTGGAAGGGAAATTTAAATATTAAAAAAACTTCCAGATGGAAGCACAAACAAAAATACTGTTCATTGCACTTTATGCAGGAAGGTTTGGTTTGGTTATCACAGGAGCACTTCCACCCTTCGTTACCACCTCAACGCAAAACATGTTGGGGTCAACGCGCAGGTCGGTAACATTAACTCAGCTGCTTCAGATGATATCATTACTAGTACAAGCAAGCAGTGTCACCAGTCAACCCTCAACATCAAGTCGGGGTTCAGATTCAGAAACAAAATGTCGAAGGCCACGTCAGACAAATTGACCAATTCACTGGCAGATGGATTGCTGTGGACTGTAGAGCACTCTGCGTGGTAGAAGATAAGGGCTTACAAGAGGAGCTGCAGATTGTGTGGGCTGACGCAAATTACGAACTGCCGTCCAGAAAGACAATGTGGAAAAAAATCCAGCAGCTGTATGAGGACGAAAGGGAAGTAAAACAAGGTGTGATCACTGGACTTCTGTTAGCAACAACAATTACCTCAGTGTGAAAGCTCATATTACTGATGATGACTGGAGACTCCAATCATTTGCTTTGAGCGTGCAGAGAACCACCTCAAGGCCCTTTGGAGATGACAAAGTGCTGATTTCAGAGGACTGAAATGGGATTATTTTCATGTATATGGAATGACTCACTAACTAAAATCTGAGGAAATCAACATAATAGCCTCTTAGTCTGTTGCTAGAAAGATTTTTGCTCAGTCTGGTTTGTCATACAGGATGTTTGAAAAACTGGAGCAATTGAAGCCAAGCAACACTTTGTTTTCATGGTCAGAATTTCCATTTTTCTGGAACAAACTATGTTTGCTCTGTTTTTTTCACTCATCTGTTTTTGTATATTGATTTACTCATCTACCAAACTTAAATTTGTTACTTCTTGTGTCAAATATTGAAATCCGATTAAAATGCGATTAATTTCGATTATTTAATTACAAAGCCTCTAATTACTTCGATTTTTTTCTTTTAATTGAGTCCCACCACTACTAATATTTTAATGTCTACATGGCTGATTTCTGCCACTTTCTCTAGAAGCTTAGTAATCGTGGTGTTTGTGAAGTTTTTTGGATGACAGCTAGATATTCATAGGGTCCAGTGCGGCTGTTCGATTCAATAGTTACTTGAAGTGGTTCTTCTACCTCTCCCGCCGGCTACTTCCTTTTATCTGCCATGATTTTTTCAGTATACTTCGTTGTCTTTTTCAGGCTTGTGACTGACACCACACTGCTTTTTATCTTTTTCTGTTCCTCAGAGAGATCCATTCATGTGATTGTTCATCTCTGTACTGAGTATATCCTGGCATACTGATGTCATCGCCTCCTGTCTCCCCCACCACCACCCACACCATGTCATACATGTCTTAGCTGAAGGTCCATTCTCTTCCAGGACCATTCATTCTTTTGTTTGTTGTAGGAAGATGTTGGGTTTTTTTACTGGGAGGGGTTTCTTGCTTTTCGCCCAACCATCCTCCTTGTCGAGTTGGGTTTGGGGCTGTCTTGGTTATCAATACAATTCAATTCAATTCAAGCAACTTTATTTACCTCAAAGGGCAATTCATTATCAACAGTCCACCAAGACCATACATACAATTACAAGTCACAATAAAAATAAAAAGAATCAGCAGATAGGAGAGAAATTTGAATGTGTTGATTATCACGCTGGTGTTGTCAGCCAATCACACAATCCTTTAATAATAGTTAAAGGTAAAAGTTCCCTCCCAGGGACCACTGTCCATATTTAGCAGCCTGATAGCAGACAGTATAAAGGTGTTTGAATAGCAATTTTCATGAGTGGAGCTGTAAAGCGCCGGTCTGAGGGCATTATTTTGAATTCAGTGGACAGAATGTTGGTCAATAATTCTCTTTGCTTTTTGGACTGTATGCTTCTCCCAGAGGGCCTCTAAGTCTTTGGAACAGACCTTGATACTGTTCATGCTATTCCTGTCCCTCACACACAGACCATTAACCCAACAAATAAACGAGAACGTTAAAAGACTTTCGATAAATGACTGGTAAAACATACATAAAATCTTGTTACACAGATTGAATGAGTTTAACTTCCTCAGTAAATAGTTAATGGACGTTTACAGTTACATTTCTATTAACAAACATATCGAGGGACATTTCACTTTACTTTTGTTACACAATAAATTGTTCACATCCTGGGGCTGCTCCACTATCTCATTCTTATTGTCAGAGTTTGGAAAGAGGTCTAAAGGAAAATTGAAGTCACATAATGTTGAATTTTTTCTGAATATGTGTATTAATTGTTTTCAGAGAATGTTATTACTGTGTATTTCTTTATGAACATCTGAATACCTTTGGAGTGCCATGTGTTAGTTGTGCTGACGTTGTCTCCTATTGAGGTATTCTGTGGTCTTCTGTCTATCTTGGGTTCTAGCATCACAGGGAAGACAACAAAACTGTTTTAATCAGGCCAACAGCCAAAACAGTAAAATGTTGTGATGTTGTGTTTTTTTGTGACTCACTTTTTTGTGTTCCAGTTGCAACACTGGTCGAATCATCGACTCAAGTGAAACGGTCCTGAGATGGTGACACTCTTACCATGAAAGAGCCGCTCCCACATTCTAACATGATGAGTCACATCTGGACCTTTCACTTAGGCCTACCTCAATTCTGCTTTGTCACAGAATGTCTCTCGTCTTTCAGGAAGGAGAGGTGGCGTGAACCTTTAGAACATGCTGCCTCCATCTTTTTCCTCTTCTGCCAAAGAGGAACTTAACAGTGAGGGCGTAACATGGGAGGGTTCACGCTGTCCTCCTCAGATAATCCCACACAAATTAGGGGGCCAAAACAAAATAATTTATAATAGAAAACAAAACCATGGGGGGTTGGTGACATAACAACTGTTGTTCTTAAAAAGTGAGTAGAAATAGTGGCACGTTTTAAGTATTTGGGCCCAACCGCTGCTCAACATCAAAGTTTTAGTGAAAATTCAGTTAATATTTTCAAGAGAGCTCACCAGCCACTGTTTTCAATTAGGAAGCGGAGGCACTTTAATGTCGGTCAAGATATACTAGATGGCCTGGTTGAAAGCACCTTACAGTTTAAAATAACCGTTTGTTATGAAAATATGAATGTGAAGGGGAAAAAAAATGACCTTAGCAATGTTAATGTTGCATGGAGGGGAATTGATAAGTCACAAAAACAACTCTGAGACATATTTACAATGTGGTACTCAGGAAGGCCAGACAAATATCTATGGATTTTCCTCACCCACTACACTTAAGACTCCGAATTATTCCTATCTGGCCATTGATTTATCGCCCAAAAGGCGAACCAGAGAATATACAAGGGGTCCGTTTTTTTCTCCATGCCATACAAGCACTGAATGTATTAAAGATTTGATTTCCTGCCCTTTTCTAGGTTTTAACTTACTCACGTGCTTGCTGCTATATATTTATGGGGTATAATTTGGGTGTCATGTTTCAATGTTCTAATGATTTGCTGTGGCATGGTTGTATTTTCAATGACTGGAGAAGCCAAAGACAAATTTCCACTAAGGTGGAAAATAAAGTCAAATCAATCATTTAACAATAACCACAAACAATACTGCTGTTCACAGAACCCAAATAATGATGTGTTAAAAACCCATGTGTACTTGGTATCTAAAATAAACTCAACAAACTGTTTTATGCACTTTAAACACAGATATAAGAAAAGTGTACTTACAGTATGAGTCAGGCATACCACATTGAGACATTGTTTTACAGTATTTTATTTTATTTTGTTGGAATGAGAGCTTCTGTTATGTACAATAGAGGACAGAAACAAATGTTACAGAAATTATAAATATATTGCTCCAACTGATGATGCTCGACATTGAGTTTACAGCGTCCAGTAGATGATACATAACTGTTTGAGTCTAAGACCTCTCCTCTCCCTTCTCCAAAGATGATGATTATCTTTGAAATACAATCAAAAGTTAACAGAAGTATAATTTAATTCCTCAAAATGTGCAGACTTCCTGTCCCCATCATGGCTAAATAAGAGTGACCAATGGGTGGGATAAGAGGAATACAAGGAGACTGAGGATGGGGGCTCCCTGTGTTGTTAGATCATCATGTGGACCATCTTCTGGTGTGAACTCTTGCAATGAAGACAGGAGGAAAGCAGTCTGAGGTCGAGGATAAACGTAAGAAGAAAACATAGAACACTCGGAGCAACAGAACTCTTCTTAAAACCTCAGCCAGTACATGGCACTGCGCATTCTATTGTAGTCAGGCAGCTGTTCGACGGGGCCTGGTGGTAATAGGGAGGAGGGACAGATTAGTGAAAAATCGGTACAGCATGGGACCTGACATTGCTGCAAAAGCACTAAAACAAAAAAGAACGCACCAACAGCTGCCACAGCAGGACACTTATCGTAGATATATTTGGAGCAGATGTCACGCACAATCTTGGGGGTTACAGCCTTAAAGTAGAGGGACAGAGGGATTCCAGAACTCAAATCCTGCTCTTAATCATTTTATTTTGAAAGGCAACAATTTTTTATCCATTGTTAAACAATCCAAAGCAGAGCTCTTAGCTCAGTGACAACTTACATCGATCCGAGCATCCCACTCAGCCAAAGGAATACGCCGCCCATAGTTCAGGATGTGCCTGCCAATATCATCACAAATAGGTGTTGTTCCTAAAAGACAAGAAAGTGTGTTGATTTGTAATTTGGATTATTGTAAGTGCTTTTGTATATGCATGACCGACACATTACATACCATTGAGTTGGCCAATCAAGCTGGCCTTCAGAGCCTTCTTTCCTCTGGATACATCGCTCTCCGTCACTGTGGTGCACAGGTTCATCCTGCCAGAAGCGGAAAATGGATGAAATAAGATGTAGTATGTGCGCTGTCCTTTAATTAAAAAAGACCTAATGCAGCTATGGTGTGTGGCTGAGTGCTTGTGTGCGTCTATCCTGGTGTCATTACTGACCAGGCATTCTGGGACCAGTGCATCATGTCTTCAATGTAGTGCCTATCAGCCACAAAGTGAATGCCCAGAAGGCCAGTGTCGCTGTAGGAGGAGTGGAAGGCCTGGAAGCTGTGACACAGTTTCTCCTCCACAGCCAGGCGAGCCAGGCGGCTGCTCAGATGCTAAAGACGAGCGGAACGAATGGACGCTGTTATTTTACAGTTTAAGAAGGGATATTATCATAACAGCACAAGGTTGAGATGTTTACTTTTGTATTAGTTTCACCTACTCTGACTATATGTTGGTAGTAGTACATCAGGGTTAATAGAAAAATGACAAACAACACAATCATGGCTTTGAAAAATGTGGTTCTGTTTCAAGAATATTTGAATATTTGTCAAAAAAAATAGTACATTTCATATTTGAGCAAATGAAAAAAATATTTAAAAATGTTAATCTTTTTAGGGATATAAAAACAAAAAAATATATTTTTTTGATATTTCAAGTCTTGTTCCTCCCAACAGGTCCAGAGGCAAGGGTGAGTGAGACCCCTGACCCAGGTTTTCAGAGAGGATTATGATGTACCCCTCAATAATGGCCACTTAAGAAACAGGCACCCTCAAGTGGGCAAAGCTTAAAGGGGAAACCGCTGAACCAGCAAGATAAAGTCAGTTAAAACTAATTCTTTATTTTTTGTCTTCTTTTCTTTGTGTAAACTAAATCACACCAACCTTTCCGCCACCATAGGTGAGGTCAAAGCTGCCAATGATGGAGTTGGCCACCATGAGTGGCACGATATCTGGGCTGGCAGCACTGGCCCCCTCAACAGCAATAGCAACGTGTGCCAGAGGCAAACCATCATCACGCATACGAATCTAAGAAGAAGCAGGAAAGAAACAGAACAAAACCATAAACCTTTAAAGTGCGCACAACTGAGCACAATAATCAACGGGGGAAAAAAATGCTTTTTTTCCCCCCATAAGTCTGCACTAGAAATATTAGTCATTGTAATTTTTACTCAGGGTTTTCCAAAGGTTATTATTTGTCATAGCCCGCCACAATATTATGTTCTTCGCCACCTAAAGATATTCTAGTATATCTTGCATATAATATGCTGATAACCAGCGCTGACGAGCAATATGGTATTTCATTAAAGACAAGAGGTCATTTCTTGCGTGTCTTTCAGACAAAAGTCGTGTACAAGTTTTACACAGGGCCAAAACTGTTCCAACAGTCGCAACAGAGCTTAACAGCTGAGCGAAGGACTGAGGTCTATTTGTGATTAGCAGGATATTAGCTTAGCACAGGAGGTGCTTTGTATCTCTGAAGTTAGAAGTTGTTTTCATGTTACTGCCTGTTTGCTTGCATTACTGTGTTTATATGTTGCTAGTGTTAAGGTAAGGTGTTTATAACCCTAACCAGGAACCAGGTTATACAATCAAACCAGGACAAATCATATCATCCCAGCCCTATTGAACATGAAATGCATATCCATGCTCTAATACCAGAATCAACAGTTGAGATTGTAATTACTCTGTTGGTCTTCTGTAGATGAAAGATCAAATTCAGTGAACTACTTCTGCAAATATTCTCCAACACATCTCACCTCACTGCCTGTAAATCTACAGGGTGACAACACAGGTACAGCATCTCCTTCATACTCAAAAGAAATTCCGCTAAAGTGAGATTTGGCCAAACCAACCAGTTCCTCGTGGTCCACCCCTGTAGAACATATCAGACAAAAAGCATCCTTGAAGTAAAAGTGAAGATTCACAAGCTTACTGCGTTAAGGAGAGGACCTACCTCCAGCAGCAGCCAGCACAATGCGAGGTGCTTTGTAGTGGCTGTTGACATAATCCACAAGGTCTTGGCGGGTTAGAGTCCTGGAAGAATTCAAATGAACATTGACGATAGCTTACAAAATGAATTGAATATAACATGGAAAGGATATACTTAAGGGAAATGTGCCATGACAATACACTGGTCATTATGCAAGTAGCCATCAATAACATCATAACAGTGTAACATTTTGCGAGCAGTTGGATTTGATAAAAAAAACAAAAAACAAAAACATTCCAAGATTGTAACTAATGTTTAAATGGATGTGTAAGATGTTAAGATGGATGTGCAGTTCCTCTTGCCTGGCATTACTAGAGGGTCCCAACACACTGTGTCCTAAAGGTGTTCCTTGGAAAGCTGTGGCGTGCAGCAGGTCCAGACAAACTTCCTGGACGTTACTCTCAACTTCCTCCAGCTCACGGAGCACCACGCCCCTCTGCTGTTCAATCTCAGCCTCGTTCAGCAAGCAGCTCTGCACCACTTCTGAGAGCAACTCCACAGCTTGAAAAATAGTGGGGAAATGATGTTCATAACCAAGAAGGCATAAGGTCACCTTTGTGCTAAGAAAATGTGAAGACCTTTGTATCTGTCCCACATATTATCATGGCAAGTTACTGAGATCCTTCAGACCTAATTAATGTCTTTATTATACAAACAATAATGAGTTTTCTGAAGTCTCTGAAATCTTACCTTTGGGAAGGTCTTTAGCCAGGGTCTTCATGTAGTATGCAGTGTGTTCTCTGGAGGTGTAGGCACTCAGGTGAGCACCCATGGACTCCACTTGCTGCTCCAGTGCTGTCTGAGGGTGCTTCTTGGTTCCCTGGGAGGGGGCCAAGCAGTAAAGCAAAAGAAGGGACCTGATTAATGAACTGATGTTCTAAAAGGTGGATATAATTTCTAATGAGAGACTTAAATGAAACACGTGGAGTTTTAAGACCTCTAATAGCACTATGAAGCAATGCAACCTTGTTTATCTATTGCATGAGCAAAAGAGTGCGCATGAACATGCACATGAGTGATGCTGGTACTAGTTTGGCACTTTCCAACCTATTTACAAGGTGACGATAATGCAGCAACATAGGCAGATAAGAAGAAGCCTGCCGACTTGTAAATAGTTAATAATGCAGATTTAAACTTATCAATCATCGTTATCATTAAACTAATAATCAGCTTTTACAACGATAAATGAAAAGCAATGCAATATGTTTGTAAAACCTCCAGGGTGCAAAACACTTAAAACAACTGTTACTGGTTTTCTCCACAAGATACGGTCAAGGTTGTGAATGTTACTACAACCTACCTTGAAAGCCATGTGCTCCAGGAAGAAGCCTGCTCCATTATTTTTCTCACTCTCATACCGACTGCCAGCACTGATCCACAATCCAACCTATGGGAGGAGATATGTGAGGAACCTTTGATGACAGTGAAACAGCAAGTCTATGAAGTTCTGCAACAACCTCCTACATGGCTGTAAATATACTCCCTATTATTCTGTTCTTACAGTGCATGTGGCATGTCCAGTCTCCTCAGATGCGACCCTCAAACCATTGTCCAGGGCAGTGAGCTGAGTTTCAGGGACTCCAACCAGACTCTGGGCATAACTGACTGAGGCCTGTCCACGCCTCAAAGCCAGGAGGATGGGCTATAGTAAAGGGAGGTAGTAAGAGTAATCATAAAGTCTTGTACATTTAACAACTTTGTCAGATTAATAGAAAAATCTGTAATCATTAAAAGCACTCAAGGCCACTTTTATATCCTATATTTACATCATCCATGGCATTAAAGCTTATTGTGCAGTATATAGCAACAAAAGCAGTAGCGTGGGATCATGTCGAATTCATAGTTAACTTCATCATCTTGCTCTACAGTAGGTCTGAACACTGTTAGAGACATTTGTGAAACACAGAAGTTGTTTTTAAACAACTTAATGTGGAGATGTTACTAAGGATGCACTGATATCAAAATTCTGGACCAATACTAATATTCAATAAGGCCAACAACCAATATCCTTTTCTTTTTGACAAGGAAATAAAGATATCCTCTGTGTAAAAAATACCTGGACTGAACTTCTACAACACTACAACGCCCTCGCAAGTTGATAGGACTGGTTCCTTAAGTTTTCTACATAGAGGACCCGCAATGTCTGAATTTGTTTTGGGAGACTGTCATTGGTGGATTGTAGTACAAAAGTAGGAATCCCCAGTCATAATGCTTACTGCTTATTCTGCTCACAATGTTTGTCGTAGTGTATAAAAACACCATATGGACATGTTATCCGGCTCAAAAACGTGATTTTCATCTGAGGTGGTCTTTAAAGCTTCAGCCAGGTGTGGGATAGCTGATGTAGCCACTGCAAAATGAAAAATGAACAGGCCGCTTTGTCATTGTGGATGCCACGGTACAATGTTAGCACTCCTTTTGTGGTACCATTCTATTGTCAGACACCGGGTGCTGGATGTAACCCAGTGTCGTGGATGCAATGACACCAGAGAGAGGTCTACAAATTGTTTTTTTTTTTTTTACACACATAGCTTCCGACATCAAGGTAGGCCCAGATTTTGATTCTGTGGACAATCAAGTTGAGAATTTTTTTTCATTAAATTAATAGCAATGCAAACTGAGTTTTTATTATTATTAATTATTTTTAAATTGCTGTATTTATTCAGACCTGTCACCTTAATACAGATATTGAGCTAATAAATCAGCAGATTCCATGATGTTTCTAATGTCCCCATCAATTTGAGATTTTCAAATTACCTTCAGTGTGCACATTTCAAAACATCAGCTGTGACATCCTGCTGGTTCAACTGTTTTTAACTTTTCTTACATAGATAAGATGCTATGTTTTTTTTTGTTGTTTTTTTTTTTAGCATTAGCAGGCAAAACATATACTAACTATATATATATCCTAGATTTTCGGTATGTTACATTATTCACATTCTATAATCAATATATTATTTGCATACTGAACATCTACACTGTATAAGTGACATTTAAAATTTCATTTTCTATATATAAACAATTGCACTGACTGCAACATTATTTTATATTTTTGTTAACACTCTTGCTGCTCTTCAGTATACTGTTAAACACCATTCATGTATTTCAATTCTTGGAAGTGTTGAATCCATTGAAGGCACATAGTGTATATAGTGTTATTTTACTTTTTTATTATTATTATTGCTACTACTGTGGTGCTACTGTCATATGTAAATTTCACCAGTGAAGGATCAATAAAATCTTATTTAATTTATTAAGATACAGTATTTTAGAAAATTCTGCTGTTCTGCAACTATAGTGCACACATTCAACTGTACAAATGGCCTGATTACCTATTACTAGGTAATGGATGTAAAATCATAATTTCAGTTTTGATATAAGCTGATACTTGTTGATCCAGTCACATGCAAAGCACTAGGATACAGAAGACAACATCCAAATACAACGCTTGCAGCTGATATTGACATTGTTACCCCCTTCTGCCAACTGCCAATGTAATCCCTAAATATAGTCACAACTAGGAGACGATTTCAGTAAAGTAATTGGTTATACAGACAGAATAGAATTGCTTAACACGACCACTAGTTTACAGCAAAGCGCTGTTGTTGACGTTGCAGATGGTAACTCTGGGACAATTTGAAATTTCATTTTAAATATTTGGAATATATTTTTTTTTTTTTAGAACAAACTAAAACGACAAAACTACAAGAGGCGCTGAACAATGATTCCAGAATTATGGCTAGCAGATAAAGACAATTTTTACATTTACAACATTTTACAGCTCAGCCCCATTCCACACATTGAATTTATTATCAATTTGCAATCTTCAAGTTAATATTGAACAAAACACAAAATGAAAAGCCAACGGTTTTGATGATCATAAAAAGCCCAGGATTTCAGCTTGTTTCTCCAAAGTCACCGGGGTAACCCTGCTAGCATAATAGCTTGGCCGCTGGATGAGCGAAAGCGAGGACAAATGAGAAACCCTCTCAACCACTGACCTTGTATATGGCTAAAGACGACAGACACAATAGCTGATCTGAATGACACACTTATAAAGTAGACGCTACATATCAAGTTGTTGCTACAAGACGGACATCCTCATTTGACAAGTGACCTTGCATTCAGCGCTAGCTAACCGATGCTAACCGGATAGTTTTACCCTTACCGTTTTTGTACTGCACGTAGCCCCGTTAGCTAGTTAGCAACTTGTCCTGTTAATGGAGCAGGGGTTTACCCCCTTACATGGCAGATTTGTGCTTGCACCCACTTCAATACATTATATCACAAAAGGAATCAGCTTTGCCTTTAAATCCATACTTACACTACGGTTTTTAGCAAGGACTCGACCCACACTGCTCCCGAATCGGCACACGGACGCCGCCATTTTTGACTACGGCTACAGAAGAGAAGTCCCGGCTGTTTTCGCGTGCCACTTCTTCCTCTTGGACACTTGAATGTGTGTATTACGTCTCCAGATGTTTGTTGTCGCCACCAAGTGCCCATTTGCTGTCATTAAGGTACCGTTATGGTGCTCTTCGGATGTTTGTTTTAAAGAGTTCTTCACCATTGGAAGATGGAAGAATATTTGTTGATGTTTTGACATAACTTTACAAGATCAGATCAGAATCTCCCTGAATTATACGGTGCAAGATTCTCTATTGGGCTCTATTGCCTTGGTTCTGCCTCCTACATTAGGGTAAAAATAAAAGAGGCTGAATGAAACATAGTTATAAGCAACTATTTATTCATTACATTAATTATTTTACATAGATATTTTCTATGTAATGAACTTGTTTGGTCGCCCACAAAAAAATGTGTTTTGGGGCAGAACTTTGAAAGTAAACAAAAAAACTAGCACACTAGTTAGCAATTAGCTAACACTATTTATTTGTCCTAATGTCCATTATAGTTGACATTCAAAAGAGGGCTATTATTTTTCCTAACAAGAAGTTAAACGGAACTCTGACTCAAATTTAGAATTCCCCAAATTTTCATAAAAAAGAAAATATATGATTACCTTGGGTAGAAAAATATAACAATATTTGACTTACCTTTTCTCTTTTCCTCGAAAGTACGTTTTGCTGGTGTCTCCATTTTGTCTCAGCATGAAACTACAGTTCCCGTCACCCCACCCAAACACATGCGATATCATTGGAAAAGCCAGGATGAACACAACAGGACTTAGTAGGATAGATCAAAGGAATCAAAAGATACACACCAAAAACCAATGTCCCCTACAGAGGACATAAATGAATAGGCTGGGTCTCAGGTTATTATCATTCCATAAAATTTTACCAACTATTCTGTTCATCCTATATTATAACTGGGCTAGCAGAGATTTGGCTAATGATATTTTATTGAATAACTGGAGCTAGCCCAAGACCTGCCCAAAGAGAGAATGCAAGACTAATCCAAGCACAAGAGCCATGCATAAGGATCTGTTGGAATTTTCTGCAATTCATGGTGATATAAGGGAGCCGGTGAGAGCTATTGATTTTAGCTTTCACTTCCATCTGTCAGGGCACTGTACCCCATTTTCACCCCAGCATCTGCAGTCCAGGTCATGCCTTCTCTGAATGGAGGTCAGCTGGAGGTAGAAACCAAAGGAGAGGAGGAGTGGCCAGAGCCTCTGCCTTGGCCAGGCGATGAGACTGAAGCAGAGTTGGACCATGAACAGCAAGCACCAGCAAACAACCTGGGTTGAAGATGAGTGCTTCATGTACGGTGGTTACCAAAGATATCACCGCCAGCCCGACCTGGGCTAAGTAGTCACAACCGGTACCTATACCCTACGCTGTGTCACCAATCATGGGCATCCAAGGGCAGATCCAGGCCCAGTCAGGACCCCTTCAGCCCATGACTGTTCCAGTAGCTCCGCCAACATGCACCCTGCACAGTTAACAGTTCCCCGGTGTTCTCGGTCTTCTTCCTGTTATCAACCCTTTGACATCACCCAGGTCCTTGCCATCTCACGACCATGCTATCAACTTTGTCATCGTTCCATGTCCTAACCTGCATTCCTTGGGTGAGGGCAATTTTTTCAGAATCAACCCTACCTCCGAGCAATCATTCCCATTCTATGGCTACATGTTTATTTTAAAGACAATGCTTTAACTGCACACTGTGGTATTGATATGTTCATTAATATAAAGGCAGAACTAACCTAAATTATTTAACTCGTTTCTATAATATTGGCGCAAACTCTTTGATTATAATTTAAATGCTTCCGGTTCCGTTTTTCAGTCGCCAACTCGAACCTGAGTCTAGGAAGTGACATTTCTTTTTGCAAAGGAAATTAAATGCTCCACTCTGCCTGCGACGCGCCTACCGTGATACTCTTGTCTTAAAGTTAACCAAAAATTATTCCTCATCCCAGAAATTAAAAGCTAACATAAAATTGTTCCCTCGTAGGAAACTTTTGTGGATTTTCAACGAAAACGAGAGGCGGGGCACGTTAGCTCGCCATCCTACAGGGGAAATAGCACACGGGGGGGGTGTGTTCGTTAGTGTCTCGCTTGTTAGCGTGTGGCCAGACATTTCCCGAGCGCTGAGGACTGCAACGTTACGCAGTTTAGTACCAGTACACAGTCGTAATTTATATCCCATATATAGGTACAAATAAGATAACACCGCGAAACTCAAACAGGTAAGACAAATCACGTTACAGTCGGTTTCTTCGTCGCTGGTGAGAAGAAATGTCTCAACTTTAGCTAACATGCTAATACTGAACGTTAGCTTTAGCAGTTGTAACGTTACCTGACGTTAATTGCATTTCAACCTTGCCCTTCACAGGCGGCTGCATAGTTCGTGCAGTGAAATGTGTGGAAGAACTGCATGTACCCTTGCTCCTGACGAGCTGCGTCGAGCCTGCTCCTATAGAAACCGAAGAGGGCGGCGGAGGCAGCCTCGCTGGAGGGATGGAGATGCAGACAAATATCAAACCTCTTACAACAAGAGCCCGCAGTCCCTTAGTCCCGTCCTGCTGTCCCAGAGGCATTTCGATAACGTAAAAATATTTGTGCAGTTCAGCACTATGTCACTGTCTAAAGAACATAAATCACTAGACCTGAAAAAGTTAACTTGTAATACTGCTTATATAGTTTCTTTGCTCATGTTGTTTACTTTTATGTCTGCAGGATGCTCCTGTGGATGAGTTTGTTTTGGCATCAATGCGTTGGGGTCTGGTACCAGCCTGGTTCAAGGAAAATGACCCACGCAAGATGCAATTCAGTACCAGCAACTGCCGCGTTGAGACGATACTGGTAAAGAAATCTTACAAGGTGAACACACTTTGAGTCACTGCTAAACTATCCTGTAGCTTTCCTCACCTTTATTTATTGTTCACATTGCTGGTTGTCTAAGAGTGTCTAACCATTGCCGTTTTCATTAAGAACCCCCTGAATAAAGGACAACGCTGTGTCATCCTAGCTGATGGTTTTTATGAGTGGAAGACACAGGACAAGGGCAAGCAGCCCTTCTTCATATACTTCCCGCAGACTCTGGAGACAAGAGAAGATCAGGATCAACCCATGACCTCAGCCAGCAACGAAGAAAATTTAGAGCCTGTGTGCCCTCCAAAGAATCCCTCGCCTGACTTGACAGAGGTTTTTTTTTTTAAATTTTCTATAGCATTATTAACCCGTCAACGTGTGCTTTCATCTAAAACGGAAGTAGAGAGAAGGCAGCTGTGGGGGAAATTGCGACTGCTAAAAATATCGTGTGAGAGAAGAACCAGAGCAAAAATGTGCATGTGTTCACCAGGTGGTTCTTGATTCAAAATTGCAAGGTCATACAAATCCATGCTTATGTTTGCACTAGCATAAGTGAAAGAAAAAATAAAGTCAAACTAAGAAACTCTTTTAAATCTTTGCTTTAAATGAGCAAATGTTTACAATGTAACAGACAATATGTGCGGTGGTCTCCTTTGTGCCTGCCAGGGAGAAGCACTAGGTGAGTGGACTGGATGGAAGTTGCTGACTATGGCTGGCCTGTTTGACTGCTGGACACCTCCAGGTGGTGGAGAACCCCTTTACACATTCAGTATAATCACTGTCAGTGCTTCTCCTAACCTGCAAAGCATCCACAATAGGTAAGGGGTAGTAATTGAAAGGGGACAAACAGGCCTTTTTGTGTTTGTATGAAATCATTCATTTCCCTGTGGACGTGCACCAGGATGCCAGCTATCCTGGATGGAGAGGAGGAAGTGAGAAAATGGCTTGATTTTGGGGAGGTGAGGCCTATAGATGCCCTGAAACTGCTGCAACCAAAAGACGTCTTGGCTTTTCATCCCGTCTCTTCGCTAGTAAACAACTCACGCAACAACTCTGCGGAGTGCCTTCAGCCAGTTGATAACAGCAAAAAGGTATCAGATTTACTATGGCATTTTAGTGAGTGTGGTTGCAAATTTTGCCAATATAGTTGTATGTAGAGATGTTGACAAATGAACCTTAATCCCTAGGAGCCCAAGCGCACAGCCAGCAACAAGATGATGATGAGCTGGCTGACCAGCAGCACACCTTGCAAGAGAAAGGAGCCCAACGCAGATGTGAAAAAGGAAGAAACCAAGGCTCAGTACAAATCTGCACGAGCGCTTCAGGGAGCCAATAAGAAACGAAGAACTAACCCAACATAGGAACTTTGATTGAAAACTTTGTAATGTTTAAAAGAATATTACGCCATATTCATTACACTTTCCTATTTAAATAGGCGTGAGAAAGAAATGTTTTTGTATTAGCAATAGAAACAGTTTCAGAATGTTCAAAAATCAATGTCAGAAATAAAAGCAACATTCTTTATTCAATAATTTTATTGCCCTTATTACTTGAAAAGACATTTTGAAACAATGTAGATGCTATGCATTCATCATATTAATGTAATGATTAATGCCAATACTCCCACCCCCCGACACACATTTTTCTTCTTTCATGACTACAGTATGGATGCTTGTAATTCTATAATGCATTTCAGAGTTCACCATAATTCAAATGGACTGATGTCCTGAGGGGGGAAGAAAAAAAAAATCAAGCACTTGAACTGTTTGCTAAATGAGCTACTGGCAGTTAGAGATGGAGAATTACAACAATTATTTTTCCTCTCAATGACTAAGGTTTGCAAATATACAAAGTCCCACATTAGTTGACAGTAGAAAGTAATGTACTAGCTAATGAAAACTCTCCAGTACTATAGAATAGGATGGCATGCTGTTCCAAGAACAAATGATTACGAGAAACCTTTTCCCCAATACAGGAACAGCAAACTGTGTGTTTAGGATAGCACTTGCATGAAAGAGCCTTGTCTGAATTCACACCATGTCCCCAACCGTAGCTTCAATGACATTTTTTGTGTTTTCAAAATGAGCTATCTGGATGACAGCAAAGTGCCCAACCAGGAAAAGATTTGTGCACACTTGACGAATTGACGAACCTGTCATTCAACTGGATTTTCAATTCTGAGCCAACTACGAAAAAATGTACCTTTACGTGCTCTGATGCTTCGGTTCGGACTCCCTGTTATAAAGTTTTTTATAAGATTGCATGAGGTAAAGTGAAATCACGGGTACAAGTGTTTTAAAATGGGAAACAAACTTAAGTCATAAACAAATGAGTGAAATGGGGGAGGGAGCAGTGTTTCCTCTATTTATGCAGCAGTGGTGGGATGTGAAAGTACGAGCACCACTGCTCAAAAAAAAAAAAAAAAAAAAAAAAAAAAAAAAAAAAAAAACGAAAAAAAACAAATTAGGGTACTATTTTTACTCAACACAAACATGTATAGGGATAATGCATTGATTTTTTCTGCTTAAAGTACCGAAATAAACGCAGTTAGAAACAAAACTGGATATGAAAGCAGCAATATACATGGAACCCAAACCACCACTACCATGAAACAGCAGATGGGGAAATGCTAGGAAGTAATAAGCATTATACACTTAAATTTCATGTTTCCTTAAGGTGTTCTTTGGGCTAGGAGACTTGTTTTATAGAAAATGTGTGTTTCTGTAAACACGAGGTGAATGCAGCATGTTTGTTTGTGTAGTAGTAGTACACTCTGACTGGGATACTGCTTTTATGTTTGGCATTAGGGATTAACACAGTGGGCCAAGGGAAAGGGGATATATAGACAAGGCAAGATAGGGTAGTGATGGTGGTGACAACCCCTCAGAGGTCTTCAGCGTCCTCAGCAGCTGCAGCTCTCTGCTGACGGCTTGGCTCGTTCGTTCCTGTCCAGCTTAATCGGCTCAGGAAACTCGTTGTACAACTCCACTTCGGTCTCCTAAAGTCAACAGTACAGTAAAGTTAGAGCCTTGTGCAACTCCCAGCTTTCACAGGAACATATCGAAACTGTCATGTTGCTCAGGATTGACAGCCGTAGTCAAAATGCAGGTTGGATTTCTAGCTGTAGTCTGTTACCTGTTTAAGGGCGTTGCGTGCAATAGTCTGGAAGGCCTGCTCCACATTGATTGCCTCCTTGGCGCTGGTTTCGAAATATGGGATGTTGTTCTTACTCTGACACCAAGCCTGTGCTCGCTTGGTTGTTACCTGAAACATAAAGAACCAAATGTTATACTTAGAAACACTAGACACAAGAGAATGACTATTTCATTACACAGGACCTTAAGTGGGAGCTGAACATCAGCTCCCTCACCAAAAAAGCACAGCAGAAGATGTACTTCCTGCAGCAGCTGAAAAACTGTAACCTGCCAAAGACAATGATGGTGCACTTCTACACAGCCATCATTGAGTCCATCCTCAACTCCTCCATCACCGTCTGGTACACTGCTTCCACTGTCAAGGACAAGGGCAGACAGCAGCAAATCGTTCGATCTACGGAGAATGTGATCAGCTGCAATCTGTCATCCCTCCAGGTGTCAGGGGTGTGCCGGAAAGATAGTGGCTGGACCGCCCCCCACCCGACATAAACGTCGACCGCGACCTCATACCAAAAAGAAGTTGGTTTTTTTTCCCATCTCCAGCTAGCCTCATTAACACAGCCCGAGTCCTTCCTTAGAGTCCTAATTCAAATTCTTCGTATGCGTAAACATACTTGGCTATAAACCCAATTCTGATTCTGGTCAAAGCTGTTTTAAAATTCTACTCTTGAAGCTAAACAACATGGTAAGGCCTCAAAAACTATAAACTTTGCTGTACCTTAGGTAATATAAAGATGTGCACATATTATGTCATTTTATGGACTGACCTGTCTGTTCTCCAAGTCAATCTTGTTGCCCAGCACCACAAAAGGGAAGTTCTCCGGGTCTCGAGGGCTGGCCTGGATCAAGAACTCATCCCTCCAGCTGTCTAGAGTCTTGAAGGTGTTGGGTGCTGTAACATCAAACACCAGGACGCAGCAATCTGCTCCACGGTAGAACGCTACGCCTAAGGACTGGAACCTCTCCTGGCCTGCTGTATCCCAAATCTGAGATGCAGAGAAGACAAGGACTGTTACAAGCACACAATAAGCTGATTACTCTAATAAAGAGATGAAGGTAAAACTGTGTTCTGGTTACATGGATCACTTTAACCGATCTCTCTAATGGGCTTCAACTAAAATTCTGAAGTTTTGGGTGTAACCTTACAAGAAAACAAACAAACTTGTAGGTGTTGAAACTTTTTTTATAGCTTGCCTTCTTGAAATTCTGTTCAAATGTAGAAGCAGTGGCCATTGTGATTTCTTTGTGAAGAAAAATGCAGCTGCGTAGCCCCAGTTTATTCTGCATCTCAGTGCTGCATGTTTAGAAAAAATGTACTTAACAAAGAACCTCAAAAGCCAAAATAAGCAAAACCGAATCGAATTAAACTTAATTTTGGCTTTTGACGTGTGTCTCGCTTTGAGTTTACATGATCAAGTTAAGATTCTGGAGATTTATGAGCCTAAGAGGAAAGAAATGTTTGAATAAACACATTTTACATTTTAATAGAGCTAAGACAAAAGAAAAAGAAAAAAAAAGTATTTCTCAGTGGCACGCCATTAAAATTGTTGGCAGTCCATTGTTATGGCTTGATTCCCACCATCACAGCTGTGCCATGTTATGAATGTGACCTGGTTGTGATTCTGAGCACTTTCACATCCCAGAGAAATGTTTTGCCTGCTGAGTTTTGACTTGCTTAGACTTTGTCAATCTGCTCATTTTTCTGTAGTTTTTGTGCTTTCAGAAGAGAGAATTAGGCTACTTAGTTAATTTTTGGGACTTTTTTTAAATTTTTTTTTTTTTACATGACTTATGATTGTGGTGCTTTGTTTGAAAATTGACTAGACTCTCTGTGCTGGTCCTGTGTCTAAATTTTGACCAGCGCAATCTGCTTGGAGCAGCTTCATGAAGCTTCAGTTAAAATAAACTAACTATAAATTCTCTGCGTAGCAGAGCAGGAGGTTCTTCTGGGACACTTCTGGCACGCCCCGTGGAATTACAAGCATTGTCTAGAATGTGATCCACTCAAGCAGCCGTGTGGCACCCAAATAAAATCACGTATTCTCGCACAACAGAATCAAGCAGTTAAGGTCTCATTTGTGGTATATTAAGGCACTTGACAGTTTTGTTGAGTATTGCTCTACAGAAATGATGTATAGTAAACTGAAAATGTGACTTTTATGTTGTGCACTTGGAGGTTTTTTTGTTGCCCAGTCTTGCTCAGTATGCTTAAAGAATGATTCCAAGTTTCCAATGGCAAAAGTAGTTTTCAATCCAGCCACTCTGACCTGCACTTACTTTCAGCAGCAGCTCCTAGGAAACAGACCCAGCTTAACTGCCTTCCCCGGGCTAATTGACAGCAGACATTTACTGAACCAAAATATTTCTCACCTCAGCGCCACACTAAAAAAGCTGTGCCACAGAAATTCCCTCAAGGCATGAAAAGTACAAGTAAGAGATCTCTATTTACCAAAGAAACAGCTTAAAAGCTTTTTTTGCTGAAGCATAATTTGAACAGAAACTGCAGCTGTCAAATTGCTTTTGAGCAACACGTCAAGTGTTTGACTACATTATATATCAGTCACAATAGTGGGAGAATACAAGTGAAAAGATTGTATGAGCTTTGTATTGTATTCTGTAACTTTTTAGCTATGGTGATTGTGTTTCTAAGACAGAAATTTATTTTTGTAAGTGTTTATTCCTTCAGCACCTGCATTGTGACAAGTCTGTCATCCACCATGACTTCTTTCGTCAGGAAATCAGCACCTATTGTGGCTTTGTACTGGTTGCTGAACTTCTTATTCACATACTGGTTCATCAACGAGGTCTTGCCAACTCTGTGAAAGATGAAAATCACAACATGCAGCAACATTAAAGGTCAGAGATGAACTGACTGGTGAAGCACACAATATGTTGCTTGCTTGCTTGCTATGCTAGTGTGAGCTGTGATCATCAGACATGATTCAATCCCCTAAGTAAGTGCTTTCTTCAGGAGAGGCTCCTCTGGCTCAAAGTCACTCACCCAGAGTCTCCGAGGATGATGACTTTGAGTAGTACTTTCTTCCTTGACGTCATTGTCCCACAACTGCAAAGAAAACAAGAGGGGAGGAGAAAACTTCTGATAAAAGCAGAAGAAATTTTCAAACAAGATGACTGAATTCATGTTATAGAGGGCGCACAGGTTTCACCAAAAGCAAGACTCAAAAGTTTATCTTGCACTATACTATAAAGAAAATAGATTGTTTTATTCTTACAACTAAGAATAATATCAAAATATTTAGGTGTCCTTTACAAAGAAAAATATTAAAGGTAATGAAGGTAAACAACACGCTGCCCCACAGTGTATCCTGAAGCTTAAAACAATTAACATTTTTCTCCCACAATATCTTCTACATTGTAATGCTGGGGTTGTTGAGATAACATCTTCTATAACCGTCACCACAGTGGATTTTTTTTACTATCATATAAGGCACAAATTTTGTGACATTTATGACACTATCAAACTATTCAATGTAAAAATAACATTGTTACAGTCATCATGACATTCCCAAACAATAGAACACATATAGCTTCTCAAAAACAATACATAAATAGAACATAAACCATTACAAGGCATTCCTAAATGAGAACCGAACTTACAACCATATTTGAGCTACGTTATTTACTGACCAGGAACATCAGAATGAGACGATTAGTTTTGTACCAAACTCCCTGGCTGATCAAACATTCCCATCCTGTGTACCTGCTCAAGACATCACTAAGCAGGCTGAGTGTACTTTGCAATCATAAACGGCCTCATATGGTTAGAATGACCAAAGTCCAAATTCTGTTACTGATGGGCTTCCAAACCATCTGTCCATTCGAGCTGGAACTCAGAGACAGCACTACTACTAATAAGTTAAAAACAATCATACAGTTTATTGACGTTTCGGCTTCAATCATATATTGGGTTGAATCGCAACATGAGTTGAAAAAAAGCTAGCATATAGCTATCGATGCGGCTCCCATAATCTGCACCTCATGACACTGTGTCAGGGACTGATCACATGGTTTCAAAACACAGGACTAACGGAGCCATGACTTGGCAAGCACGACTAGCACACAAAACGCTGTGATTTGTTTCAACTACAGATATTCGTAAAATCCACAGTTATGATCATCATGACGACCTGTCTGAGTGTCAACTTCTTATGCACAATAGTTGACAGTTCTTTGTCTACATTCTATCTGGCAAACATTTATTTAGATACAGATTTCCAAATGATTAGCAACGTAGAAAGGAACGCTAACGGTATATTCTAAGATCCAGTCCTAATTAGCTAGAGAAACAAATCAAAGAAACCGATTGGAAATAGGTTTGGGGGTGGTATCAATGTCAAAAAGGAAACCCTTTCCAAACTAAAACCAGACGTTGAGATACCGTGTCCACTACACACTGACACTTCTTGATTTCAGCTAACATTTAGTTAGCCAAGCAACGTTTATCAACAACTGTTAAACATACTTGGCGGCCGTCGTAATGTTAACACCTTTCAATAGCAAAAAGAAAATAAAAAAAAAACACTATGGACCAACCTTGGCGATGATCCTGCAGTGAGGAATATCGAAGTGGACTTTTCCTCCGCCTCGGTTGGAAGCGTTAGCTAACGCGTAGGCTAGCTAACAGGCTACACTCTTGTTAACGTCTGCCGGCGGAAAACAACAAGTTTAAAGCGTCGACAACCAAATAATCTCAGATGAATAGCCTCGCAGGTAACTCTGCTTGTAAAAATCAACAACGCCAATGTATATTTCCTTTGTAATAGACGAGATTTTGTTTAACAATCTCTTTCGCCCTGCTCACGCTGACGCTTGCTTTTCCTGTCAGGCTAATGTGCTAATGTACTGCTAGCCGAGCTGCGTTCACTTCCTCCAAAACAAGGTCCGTCGGTGATGGCTGACGTCACGCGCTGGACACGCCTTGTTTCAGAGCGTTTGAGAGTAACGCCAACAACTCTACTGTTACAAATGACAATACTGATTAAATGTAATCTTTAAAGCACTTACATGATTCATGGTAGTTCGACAGCTGAATTACTACTCCACTGACACGATGTCCAATTTACAATAACACTGCTAGAACTTACAAATAAAAACCTGTAAACCTGATGACAACATTGTACATGTCATGTGCACAAGAAGGCAACGTCAAATTGTGAATTGTACCTTAAAAGAACAACTGTAATATGCTTCATGAAAGCAGTTGTGGATTTAGTAATGCACTTGATGTACACTTTTCTGAAATATCCAGAGATCTTTTCATCTAAGAAGAGGTTCCCAACCAGGGATACTTGTTGGTACTTCTGCAGTTACCAAAAGGCAGCATACTTAAGAACTAGTTCACAAGCAGGCATAAGACATTTAGTGTTTATTCAAAAGTTAAGGTTAAACAAACAAAATAATCCTTGATTTTGGCGCTTGTATGGTTGTAGTATAGATGCAAACTTGGACAAAGTAAAACATCTTAAATTAACAGTTCAAAATGGATTAAAATGTCCTAACATTTATACATTTTATATGTCTGATCCATCCAAACATAGTTTGAAGTTGGTTTATTTAGTTCATATTAACATATTTTTGACGGGGTGGTGTTTTTATTTGAATGACTTACAGGGTGTCACAAATAAATTTGATGATGACCAATTATATTCTATATGTAACTGACACTAGATGACGTTTCTTATTTTACGTAATTAATTATTTTATATAAATGATTTTATTCCTTTTGTCCATAATTCCTCATTGTCATTGTTTCTATGGGGCTAAATATCCAATTACATTTTAGAGGTTTGGCATTTTTTCATTTTTATCCAATGAATTCTCATGATCTACATTTATGTTCACAGTATCTACGATATTCTAATATGGAGAGTTTCCATTTAATTTAGCCTACGCATTCTATGTCTGTTATTAACTCGGTGCAAATAAAATGCAAATCAAACACATAGAAAACATTTTGTATTAAACTCCATTTTATGCAAATACTGTTTACTCAGATCATGATGTTGAATAATCTTCAGAATTTTATGTGCAGCAGAGGATAACAAATGAAAGAGAGAGGCAAAAGTGATTGTCAGCTCAGTCCTTAATGTGAACAAGGAATGCTAAAGAAAATACGCATGATCCAAGCGAGCGTTTTCTGCCGAAACCCGGGATCGAACCAGGGACCTTTAGATCTTCAGTCTAACGCTCTCCCAACTGAGCTATTTCGGCATATGAAAGACATGCAAAGACACATTCTCGTTTTCATCACAATGATGCACTCAGGAAAAGTTTATTGAAAAGTTTTTGAAACAATTCCTGAACAAACAGTTCAAAAAAGGTCATCAATCAACGCTACAGTGTTTCGTCGTTTTAATTAAAAACACACAACAAAAATTGTTGTAACAGTGGATGATTTTCTTAGTTAGCTTCGGACGCACGACGCTAAGTAGCGCGCGTCGTGACGTAATGGCGCCGACTTAATGAGGCGTCATCCTTTCTGGATGTGGAGCGGCACGGCGGCCTTTCTTTGCTCTTCTGCGTTTCCCATCTTTCTTCTCCAGGATTTTTTTTAGTTCTTCAACAATGATTCAAAAGTCGCCACTCCTGGCCGCTTGCCTGCTGCTTCTTGCCACTCTAAGCTCGGAGGTCTCAGCGGACGGTTTGGTGAACGAGGACGTAAAGAGGACAGTGGACCTAAGCACTCACTTGGCCAAGATCACCGCGGAGATCGTGCTCTCCAACCAGGGACACTCTGCCGCCCAGAACTTCATATTAGCGGTAGAGGCTGAGCTCATCCCGCACCTGGCATATATCGGAGCCTCGGTGAGTCAAGCATTAATGAATGAAACAACGCAAACGCCTCTGTTTTATCGGGCTCTTTAGCTTTAGCTTGCTAGCCGCTCCGCAGTAACTCAGTCTAAACAGAACGTGGCTGTGCAAAATGTTGCTGCTCTTAAATATAGCTTGTTTTTTTTTTTTTTCTGAGTTAAACTGACAGAAGCAAACGTCCTCTGGTTAATTGCATGCTGCCACCCAACGTTAGTGTCTTAATTGAATGCTTGCTATCACAGCAAGGCCGGTGTGATGTGATTCAATGTGCTGCTGCGAGCCCTGCAAGCTTAGAAGTCACAAAGCCACCATTGCCCACCGGAAGCGGACATGTTAATTTACTGTGAGCAGAAAAATATCAAAGGCCTCAGCCTCGACCAAGTCAAATAATTTGAATCGCTAAGGATGTTAACTTCCGCAGCATAGCTCGCTCTGTCAGTGGCTGAATGACACGTATGCGCTGGGCAGCTCACTTCCGTGTGAGACTGCGCAGGCCAGCCCCCGCTGTAATAAATAAAAGGGTCAGTGCAACGTTTTCTGATAAAGGAACGAGGCAAACACAAGTCATTCTAAGAACTATTCTCCATCGCATTATAAACCTGTCGCTTGTGTCCTGTTGTTTTTTTTTTTTTTTTTTTTAAAGTTCAAGGAGAATTTAAACCACCATATTTCCACAGGTGAAGGGCGATGAAGAGGAAGATGGCACACTTGAACTCCAGCAGACAACGATTTCAGGCCAAAGGTAAAAGATGACACCTTTTTTATATTGTCCTTTTTAAAACGATTAAGCCTACACACACTGGAAAGTAAGCGACACTGCAAATAATTGGTGCATTTCATTACAGTGGTCGTTAACTGAGTGAATTGATGTACTTATCTGATAGGTAGAACTTTAAGTCAGTGGGTTAAGGTCATTTGAGTAAATACCTACTAGACCAATATTGTTATACCACCATCTTTCCTCAAGCAGCCAAACACTTGATGACTGTTAAACTGGAAAGTTAGTGGTTTATTGGGTCAATATTGATATCGGCTGGTATGGACGGGGTCGGCTTAAAAAAGTGCATCTGCAAATAAGGTGGCATTCATTGAAGCCAGTGGTTGATGATATTCTGTTGCATCTCATTAATTTTGCCGTGGCCAAATCTGCGGTCGAACACTAAGCTACACCTTAAGAGCCCAATCTCTGGGCAATTGTGGGTGTTTTTTTTTTTTTTTTTTTTTTTTTTTTAAACATGTCCATATGATGTTTTTATGTACACACATAATGACTGAAATATTTTTTTTTTTTTTTTTTTTTTTTTTTTTATTAAACATGTCCATATGATGTTTTTATGTACACACATAATGACTGAAATATGTAGTCAATCACATGGCTGAAATTTCCCCTCGGGGACGAATAAAGTGTTTTAAATTTAATTGAGCATTTTCCATATGTAATGTAAAAATAATAAAACCACTACCTCTCTAGATAAATCTTTTTAAATGAAAGAATTCCTGAAAGCAAGTTAGCATGTTTCGAGAAGATGATATTTTTACAGTAGCAGCATTAATACTACGTACTTAATTAATATTACTTTCTTCTCACCCGTTCCCTTTTTAGTGGGCAATTTTATAAAGTGCAGCTGCCCTCCAGCCTGGCAGCAGGTGCCCAGCTGAAAGTCAAGGTGGAGATGACGTTCAGCCATGTCCTGAAACCCTTCCCCACGCACATCACCCAGGCTGAGCGCCAGCTGGTGGTCTTTCATGGCAACCACTACCTGTACTCCCCGTACCCCACCCGCAGCCAGAGTACGCGTGTTCGCCTGGCCTCTAAGACTGTGGAGAGTTACACCAAGCTCGGCAACCCCAGCAAGAATGAGGATGTCATTGAGTATGGACCCTTCCGTGACGTGGCTCCGTTTAGCGAGGTACGACTCTGATATGATTTGATGAGGTGTGAAGGTGCAAGAAATTTGATGAAGAATTCTGTCTTTCATGTGTCCAGGATACAATGAAGATCCATTATGAAAACAACACCCCTTTCCTCACCATCAGCAGCATCACTCGCACCATTGAGGTGTCTCACTGGGGTAACATTGCTGTGGAAGAGACCGTTGACTTGAGGCACACAGGAGCCACCCTTAAGGGGCCTTTTTCACGTTATGATTACCAGCGTCAGTCAGACAGTGGCATCTCATCTGTCAAATCCTTTAAGGTGGCGCATTAAACACAAGACATTGTGGATATCTAAGTTTTTATGCCATTAATTTGATTCATAATATATGCCTTCTTCTCCACAGACTATCCTTCCTGCTTCTGCCCAAGATGTCTACTACAGAGATGAGATTGGCAACATCTCCACCTCACATCTGCAGGTTCTGGATGACTCAGTAGAGGTAGAGATCAGGCCTCGCTTCCCTTTGTTTGGAGGCTGGAAGACCCACTACATCATTGGCTACAATTTGCCCAGCTATGAGTACCTATACACCCTAGGTGAGTTGATCTGTGAGCTGATAATTAGCTTTATATCGGGAAAGCTTTTATTCCTTCCTATGATCTGATAAACCAGACCAAACTGGGAGGACAGGTAGAGATAAAAACTAGTGTCTCGATCAAGGACAATCCTCACAGGGCTTATGCTTTTCTGTCATCATGAACTGAATTTAGGTGCGTCCTTCCATGTCACTGACTCATTCTTTATTGCTGACATGTCATTTTATTGTGAAGGTGATCAGTATGCATTGAAAATGAGACTGGTTGACCATGTGTATGATGACCAGGTCATCGACTTCCTCACTGTGAAAATCATCCTGCCAGAGGGAGCCAGGTCAGTGTTTGCAGGCAAACCCACACAACATGTGTGACTACAGAGTTGTGCAGAACTAAATGATGATTTAACTTTGTCTTGTTTTGCCAGAAACATCCATGTGGATACACCTTACAAAATTGACCGCATGCCAAACCAGCTGCATTATACATATCTGGATACGTTTGGCAGACCAGTGCTGGTTGCCACCAAGAACAACCTAGTGGAGCATCACATTCAGGATGTTGTGGTAAGACTATTTAACTAAATATATTCAGATTCATGACTAATGTAACAAGTTACAGTGTCATTAATTACTTGTCCAAATATGTTGAAGCCAAATAATGTGTAGAGTAGTAGAGATTTTTTTTTTTTGTTGCAGCTATGCATGCACTTAATGCTTGGAAAATAATTGTGCACAGCAAATCTTACTACTCTAATTCTTTCAAAAATGGGAACTCGGTGAGCTTTCCTTTTTGTGGCACTTTCAGACAAGATTGTAAACATTGCATATAAGATAAAATACAATTTAAGTAAATAGATATAGATATAAATGTAGATATGGATAGATGGATGGATAGCCTGAATATCATCTCCATGACAAACAAAAGCTTTTAAGAAGCTGGTTTACTATGTGGAGTAGAAACAAGAGCTAACTGTTTTATATCAGTTTTAGTTTAAGATTTAAGAAATTAAGAAGGAGGGTTTTTGTTGTTTTCATTTTATTTTATATGATAAATTGGTGTGTTTTCTGTGTGGAATGAGGCAACAGTAAAAAATATGTAGGTAATAACCTTTTTGTTTTGTATTTGTTGGAGCGAATGAATTCTAGTGGTTAGTACCTGATAGCAAAGATTGACACATTTTGTGCTATTCATGTTATATATTTATGGTATAGCTGAGCTGTACAGAACTTAATTTACTTTATTACAGAGAGAACCATAGAATACCTCACAGTTTAGAATCTTTAAACTGCAGGCTCTGGACTTTTATTCAATTTATTATTTTTTGTTTTTTTTTTTTAATTATTTTGTTGGCTTTCATCAATGAAGCCAGTAATTGTTTCATCACTAAAAACTGGGCACTCTATTTCTTGCCTGACTTTAGTGAAAAATATGTCTCAAAGCACCCTTATCAACCAATTAACCTAACTGGGGGTTAGGTTAATTGGTCACCCTTTATTGCCCGTAGGTGTGAATGTGAGTGTGGATGGTTGTTTGTCTCTATATGTCAACCCTGCGATGAACTGGCGACTTGTCCAGGGTGTCCCCGCCTTCGCCCAAAGATGCTGAGATAGGCTCCAACCCCCCCCGTGACCCCTAACAGGATAAGCGGTAGAAAATGGGTGGATGGATGGATGGATGGATGGATAAGACACAGACCTAGCCCCAACATTAATGTGCTTCTGGGGACCATTGCTGCATGTTGTTCCCCATTTCCTTTCTTCTGTCCTTTTGCTTTGAATGCACATACACAAAAGATTGAAACATTAGCAAACGTTAACTCTGTGAAGACAGAGTCACAGGGAAGGAATAAGGATTGAGACCTTCTGAACTGTCAAAACAAAAACTAAAAAAAGCCCTCATAGCGTTTGAGGCCTGACCTGATTCTGCATTATAGATTTAATTGGGTTTGTGAAGTTACTGTATATTCAAACTAGAATTAATGAATCTCTCTTTTGTTTGCCAGGTTCATTATAATTTCAATAAGATCCTGATGCTGCAGGAGCCTCTCTTGGTTGTAGGAGCCTTCTACATCCTCTTCTTCACTGTTATCATCTATGTCCGCCTGGACTTTGCGATCACAAAGGTATGATAACTAAAAAGGGAGCGGACATTTCTCTTCTCGTTTTTCGTTCTTCACTTTTGTGTTTTGAATGAACTTTCATCTCTTCTTCCCAGGACCCTGCAGCTGAGGTGCGTATGAAGGTGGCCTCCATCACAGAGCAGGTGCTGACTCTGGTCAATAAGCGTCTGGGTCTGTACAGACACACGGATGAGGTGGTCAACCGGTACAAGCAGTCCCGCGACACCGGGGCGCTAAACAGTGGCCGGAAAAATCTGGAGGCCGACCACCGCACTCTCACCAATGAGATTAGCTCGCTTCAGGCCCGCCTTAAAGCAGAGGGCTCTGACTTGGCTGATAAGGTGAGTGACTAATGTTTAATTCGCTAATATTTACTTGCAAGTGGAGCTGATGCCCCCGTCTGTGCTATCAGGTTGCGGAGGTGCAGAAGCTGGATGGTCAGGTGAAGGAGCTGGTCTACCGCTCCTGCCAAGAAGCAGAGCGGCTGGTGGCGGGCAAGGTGAAGAAGGAGGCTTACATCGAGGGCGAGAAGACTCTGACCGGTAAAAGACAGGAGCTTGTCAGCCGCATTGACAGTCTCCTGGATGCCCTTTAAACTACTCCTGCCACAGTACAAACAGGCACACATCGCCCCCCGCTACGACTTGCAACTGACTATTTGTATGTATGAATAAATGTGACCCAGATGCTTACATTTTTTTTAACATCCTTGAACTCAGACATGGACTGTTAACATCTCATCTTTCAGGAGTGATGGGTTTATCTTGTGCCTTGTGATAAACTCCATGTCACTGTGTACTCATCTCCACAGCAGTGACATTTTTGGCATTTTTGTTTTCTGTTTTTGAGTTTGTTCAGCTAAACTTTGTCACACATTATTCAGACTTGACACCCTTTTTTTTTTTTTTAAATGATTTTCATGTTCAAATCTGGACTTTGTACCCCCCCTGTTCTCTTAATTTTGTGTGGTTATGGAACTGTTTTTGAAACAAATGGCTGAAGGGCCCACATGGTTTTCTTATGTCTTTCCTCACATATGCTGTTTCTAAAATTGAATCATCTATTTCTTTAAGTTTGAAGGGGAGCATCTTTTCCAATCTTATCTCTTTTGCACTTGCCCCTGGCTCACATTTTCATTTGAACAAATTTGAAGCTCTGATTGTGTCATCCCAATGCGCTTTTTGATGTAACAGTCATTTTTTTTTAAACTTTTTTTTAAAAATAAGTTCTTTTGTTTGTTTTGTTACTGGTGGTTTTTGCTTTGTTTTTTCAACATGAGATTAGATTGAATGTGGGGGGAAAAGACATGGGAGTAAGGACACAGATGTTTGAAATGGGCAATGATATGAAAAACTGTCAAATTTGAAATAAAGTTTTGAGGAAACTCACCATTTAGCATTTAATTTACATTATTAAGATGAATTTCATTTGGAGAAGCAATACCCGAAGGCAATCAAAAGAGGGTGCAATTGTGTCAAGAGCCACCACTTAACAGTATTGGATGCTTTCAATTCAAGAAAACTGCATTTCTGACCCTGTCGGGCCTACTGAGGACTCTGGCACCATATAACTAAAAATGTCCTAACAGTCCAAAAATAAGAATTACCTATATTTTCATTTTGCCTGGTGCCCCCTTTTTTTTTTTTTTTTTTTTTAAAAACTGGCACTTCAGAGGGAATTTCCAACACATTGTTGCCCCACCTATCGCCCTGGGCAGAGCAGCCAACCTGCCTTAATCACAGTCGGAGCCCAGGATAAACATAAAGGTCAGACTGAGGTCATAGCTTTCCCTCTGAGGTCACCAGGGGTCCTGGCAGGTCATTTCCTGCTCCATAATAACAGCCCCTGTTCGCCTCACAATGATAATGTTAACATATTGTATGTGCCATACAATAATCATTCTGAAGCCGCAGCAGGGGGAAAGCAAAGACAATGTCTGTTAGCACTGACGTTCAGTGTTGGTGAAAGGCCACACAATGGTAATTTTTGTTGTGTGTTTGGACTTCGAGTGGAGATTTGGAGCAACGAGAGTTCGGCGAGCCACAGAGTCTCACTCTGGCAGCTGAACGCTGCGCACGTCCATCTCGGCACCAAACCACTGAGCTCACGTCTGCTTGCCACTTGTGATGCTATCAGTTTGTGAGTTTGAATGTTGGCCTGATGTGACTGAAGGATTCATTCGAGGGCTCAAAGCTTGCTGAGGATTTGTGGATTTGAGAGGTTTTATAGAATGAATCACTGGCCTTGAAAATACTTTCTTTAAATTGAGAACCAGAATTCATCAGAATTTTTAAACCCTCTGCTTTCCATCCAAACAGTTTGAAAATAAATGATGTCAGCAGGATTATTAGACTAGGTCCTGTATTTATTAAAATATTCAAAAGGAATGTTTGGACTTGAGTGCACAATAAAAAGTGAAATCCTTCATTTTAGTGCTATACTTACAGTCTAAATATATCTAAAGTTTGCAAGTAGCCCCTGTTAACCTTTAATTTTTGATTAAATTTAGGAGAACATGACTAAGTCTTTTGAGTTGTTTAAAAGTGGACTCCAGTCCTGTGACAGCGCTTAGCCTGTGGCCTCTGAAAAATATTATTCTCCATAATGAAGAATGTCATAATGAAGGTCATAGAAGGTCATAATATCCAATATGCAATCCGTACAATGTGTCTACTCTTTGTTTCTTTATTGTTACTTGCGTTCCTACGCACACTCCTATAACATAATATTTGTATTTTGTAGGCTAAATATATATTGAAAAGTGTGTTTTGGATTTGTTTCCTGATAAACATGTCTTAATCTTTCAAAAAAGAACTTTACAGGCCCCGTGTCTCCTCTCCAGTGGCAGTTTCTAAAGCTAGACATATGCTCAGATTCTAAAGAAGTTTCAAACTGAAAATAAGCCACAGCTGAGCTCTTTGGTTAATGTCATCACAGATTGTATTGTGGATGTTTTTTGCTTCCACTACTCGGCTGTTATTTTACTCTCTTGTGTGGTATTCGTGTTAGGTTGAAAGGCCCATCAGTCTTTTCACTCCTAGTCCTCCCCTCGGGCCCAGGATGTGATTACTGGTCGCTCAAGAACTGCGGTTTATCTGTTGGCATAAGCCAAGCAAGTACTGTTTAAACCGGAATTCGTGTGCAGCACTGTATCCTGATGTGGCAAAGCGTGTGTGTGTTTGTGAGTGTGTGTTTGAGGTAGGATGAGGGGGTTCGTGTTGGGTGCTGGCCTTGGTTGGGGCATGTGGTTGAGCTGTCATGGTCCCCCACCCCTCAGGCACGAAGTTGATTATTATCTTCCTTTCCTGAAGTATAGTGAAGATGCAGACTGTGTTTCTGCTTTATCTGCCAGAAAAAATAATGAGTATGCAAAAGGGAAAAAAAGAGTCCAACTATGTATCATTTGAAGTGGTAATCAACAAAACCCTGGGTCCTGTGACAAGGTGATGATTGATTACATTGAGGACTCACCTGTAGTACTCTCCCTCTTAATCTTTCTTGCTTTCAAATGCACACGCACACACACGCATGCACACACGCACGCACACACACACGCACACACACACATAAAGATAGACTTAGAAGTCACCACTCAGGGAACAATATCCTGCTCAGAAGACCCTTCACAGCACACTCTCATAAATCACTGAGACAGAGCCACCACCCTCACTGTCAGCATGTTATTATGCACGCACACAGGCTCAAGTCCATGTACCCCCTGACAGATACTCATTCAACTCAGTCAATCCAGCTAACCGGTCACGAAAGGGTGTCATTAAAAAGGAGAAACACGACTAGAATCTGAGCTCGTAACTCGCTCTGGGACACACGTCGCCTGCTTTGATTCCCTTTGGCCCTGCTTAAAACACACTTTCTCACAACAGACGCTCTGTGTCTTGCTCGGCCCCGGCCATTCCTCAGTGACAGGGATGAGGGGATGAGAGCCTCTGAAGGGGTGAGGTGAGGGGTGGATGAAAGCCCTCTGTGGCTAAGGTCCCAGGATCCTTCCAGCCCTGTGCAGGTGGCAGGTGTGATCTGGTTGGGTGCAGAAGCACAAGGGGTGAGGAAGAGGAGGACAATGAAGGTGTCTATGACCCTCGCTGCAGCTGCAGGAGGCGTGGAGGAGCGGGGCCGAAAGATAAGATGGTTAGACAGACGGAAAGAAAGAGGAAGGGAAGGACAGCATAAAGAGTGCAAAAGATGGAGATGGGACTTCAAACAGCGGATTGGGCCCACGGGTGCAGAGAGAGACACATTCTTGTCTGGCACAGAGGAGGAGGAGGAGGGGACAGATGATGGATGGATGGCACCAACAAGCCAGCATCAAAGTCCACGGTTGTGTTCCTCTTACGCAGATATTTACATCCAGTTACTTACTTTTGCTCAAAGCCTCCTTGCTCTGCAAATATATCTGTGTGCATATTGATGTCAACCTCCCTCTCTGTGTGGATTTGTATCTATATAAGACAGTAATCCTCTTCCCTTGCCACCCTTGTGTGCAACTGTCCACAGCTCCCTCTAAGACCTGCTGATCTCAGTCACATGGCACTCCATCAAAGCGCTGATGGTCATGCCTCTCAGGGCAAGTTTTGCCAAAAAATGCACACACGTGGCTTATATACGTCCCTCCGTGCAGAGGATGAGCAGCAGATGAAGGTCTAACACTACTTGAGAATTTGTATCATCTTGGATGGCGAATGAAACAAAGCCGTTCTCTGTTAAAGAGCACTCCTTTCTGACACACACACACACACACAGACACACACGTTTCCTACTTTCTCTATTGGGCCAGATTAGAGTGACAGGGGCACTTCCCATTGGCTGTGAGAGTGGCCCTCTCCTTCCCAGGGCAGTCAATTTCCCCTACTCCAGAGCTGATAGGAAACTTTGATTGTCCACTGAGTGCAGGAGAGACAAAGAGATTTTTTTCCCCTTGCAATCCTCATATCGCTCCATCACATCTCTACCTGCAATCTCCCTCCCCACTTGCTCTCTCCTTCTCTGCTCTGTCATCTCTACGAATGTTCTTCCCTTATTTCCATGAACTCACTTTCT
>KV751324.1:13067152-13078060 GCA_001698575.1 Mola mola | reverse complement strand
TGGATGCTTTGATGGGCAGGAAGTTTCACCTTATGCGGTGACATCTGCATCCTTGCACACGCGGTTTACTGTCTTACCTTACTCCCGTCCTCCAACAGCATTCCTATAGCTTAGCACTGGCACAAGTACATGCTTCTAAAGGATTCACATACTGTTATATGTTGGGTGTCAAGAGGGCTGAAAAAGAGGGGGAATGGCGGGAATAATTGAGGGTAAAGAGAACACACAGGAAACATTACTTTCTCGCTTTTTATTTCTCTCACTCTTTACCCATTGTTGGCCCTCCATGAAAACACATTTCCTGTCAGAGCTCTTCTAACTTCCTGTCCGACCACTGGGAATCCCAGCTGGAGGACGGAGCTTTTGTTGGTTTGCATTAATATTTTGGTGGGTGGCAATTTTGTAAAAAGTACACAAACATCATACTGGAGCATAGATTATGTTGAAAAATATTAACTGTACATTTGATGTTTAAAATCATTTTCTGGAAATAAATATACTGAAAAGCTCAAATGACAATGTAATGTTTATCGCTGGTTGTTCTGATTACTGTATTCAGAGCCTCCACCTCCCCCTTCCCCTACGCCTTCCTTTTTTATGTCTTGTTTCTTTTATGTCACTTTTATGTGTGCGATGCCAAATCAACTGCCCCCTAAGGACAATGAAAAAGCTGAGTATCAAAAATACGAGTAAACGCTCATCATCCTGGCCATTTATCAAATCCATTTTTCTGATTCACAGAATCAGTGCTTCTTCTCTGATTGCCCATTAATTTGATAAATGTAAAAATGAACTGTCTTTGGGTCTGTTGCTGCACGTACTCTGTAAAGTAGATAGAACTAAACATATTAAATAAATGTTGTTTAGTAGATGTACAATATGTGTATCCAAACTGTAAGGGGGGGGGGGGGGGTTAAAGTATTGCAGCAAATGGAAATAATCAAAATTGTGCTGAAGTGCAGCACATATGTGCAGTATATAGATGATTATTCTGATTTATTTTCACTTAGTGTATGTGCCACACACACGCACAATCAGAGGATTGCTCTCCCATGCTACTGCGTCCTCTTCTCGCCAGGGGTCGCTACATAACAGACCATGCTTTTTCGTCCCTCCTGCAGTGTGGAGGCTCTGTGCCGAGGACACTGAGCTCTCCTGTCTCCTCGGGGGCCTCTCTTATTTATATTACTGCTCTTTTTCAGTGCAGAGTCATTAGTAAAATGGCATCAAATGAAATGGCACATGCATGTTTATAAGTGCACATCAACAAGGGGGCCACATGGGGTGGAAAAAGAGAGGCAGGTTTGGTGACTTTGTGCGTGACCTTTTCGGAAAGAGAACTAATCCCGTGCTATAATAGACTCTGGGACCGATATGGAAAACTGCTGCACCGTTATCTCAGTTGTCTAGGAGACCATCAGAGCACCGGTGCCGGTGCAGATGCCATTAAAAGGGGAATGTGTGCGTGCGCCTGTGTGTGTATTGAAAAATGTTCTCTTTACGGCACAAGTGTCACTCATAAATACTGTATTATAGAAGCACAACATTTTTTTCCGCCACGTTTGGCCTTCAGAATTATAAGTATTTTTTTTTTCTTGCATGTATAGATTATAAGGTCAGCTTTGAAGACATGAGTAAAAAGCCAGTCACGAGCAAGCTGAACGAGGAGGCCATTTTCGGCAGTTTGTTCATTGAATTAAAACATCAACATCAGTTAAACAATGAAGTTGGTAATCTGGAGCATACAGACAGTGTTAACGAAATGCCACAGCAGCTTCTTTAAAGAGACATTCAGGCCGCTTAGTTCTAAAGAGGAGGAGATGCAAACACAATTTACACAACAAAACGGCTGATGATAATTCTGTCATGTTTCGATTTGTCTATCGGGAGAGTTTCTTTCCAAAATTACAATAAATCCCGTAGTTGGGAACGGAGTTTAGCGCGTTATCTGTAGTCATCTACAGATAACCTGAAATTCTCAAAAATCACCTTATCAACTTTAAGATGTAAGTTTATAAATGCGTGTCAATGTGTAGTCTGTAAAAAAAAAAAAAATATACCGCAATTCATGTCATATAACATATTTGAATTTTCCAAATGAGGCTTTACGTCTGAGGGCTGCACTGGGACTAATATGATCCGTATCCCAGTGACGTATATTTATATATAGCTTTCATAGATATGTAAATGATGTGTACCGATGGCCTGCCCAATAAACATCCTCTAATGTCAAGCAGATACCGTATTGGTAGCAACGTGTACATATTTTTCATTCCCTGCGTCTATCTGTATCACCCCGCCACCGCCACCGCCACCTCCCTACACATGATGCATTAGATGCATTGAATGTATTTGTTGTGCAAGTTTGAAAAGGCGGCGATAATCTGGGAGTGAGAGATAAGGAACACCAATTTATTCAGAAGCACTTTGGACCCCGCTTCCAGCCTCGGTCGGTGCTGACACCCCCAGCAGTTTGCTGATAACGATTAGGCCATTTATTATCTTCACAGAGAACAAAGATTGCGCGGTGCCGATGAAATATTACCCCTGGTAATAATCAGGAGGAGAAAGACCCTGACATCTAATGCAGTGTGCATATAGCCCAATGTCGGCTCTGACGAAAAGCGCGCGTGCGTGAACGCGCGCGCCCGAAGTCTCGTGCGGAGCACGCAGAAAATTGACAAAAGGACACATGACGCGAGAATATTTTGAACTTTAATGACGATTAAAACTCACGACCCATCGAAAAAAAAAATATATAAAAGCATAATAATATTAATGATAATCAAAATAAAATGCTTTTGTTCACTCAGGTGTTGTCGTTTAAAGAGTAACAAAAGGCCCTGACAGTGCCTGAAATAAAATCTTAATGTCACTTTTGTGTAAAGTTATCGACAAAACATAACCTGATTGTTTATTAACCGCCACATCTAGTTTGGAAAAAAAAAACAAAAAACCCATCAATGAAACGTATTGATTGCATTAGCCTGGTTGTTTTAATATAGAGCACAGCCAAGCTGAGGCTACATGCTACAACAGATCAAAAGTCAATCTAATGATGCTGTTCCGAAGAGGACTTCTTCTTTCACACGATACAAACAATAGTAATAAATGCTATGGGACCCAATCACTCACAAAATAACTTAAGGAGCCATGAAAAACTTTGAATCCTTATTCATATTGACCAAAGTATTTCCGTAGACGTCCATTAGGTGCCAAACATTAAGCTCTGCTTTTTATTTTTTGCTCCGGTGATTTTAAACAGTGAAACAAATGTCATTCATTCATCCAGTGTACGACTTCGCATTCGGTCTTTTTTGTCTTTTCTTCCCTTTCTCTTCGTTTTTGTGTGCGTGTGCACTCTAGGGAGCACGAGTCCCGCGTTGCAGAGGTCCTCGCGCCCCTTGCACCTGCCCGGCTCCAGCGTTGCGCACGAGCCCCGGTCGCGTGCAAGAGATTTTGGAGGCTTTACATGTTTTACAAAGTTGTTGTTACTGTGTGGGTTATAAAGCACAGAAAGGGGTGGGGGGGGGTGGGGGGCGCGTTTTCCTCCTTTAAGACATTTAACACAGGGGGCGGGGGAGAAGCAGGGGGTGAGACCCATATAAAGCTAAATCTCTTAAGTCAATTAGGAGCGAGGCTGTCAGTCTTACACACAATTTTTGTGAAAAAGAAAAATTGGGAAAAACTCCAAGAAAAGGCTAACAATACTGTAAACACGGCATTGCCTATCTTTTGGGCTAAATCGTGAGAAGTGTTGGCGACAAAATTACAGGCTCCGTCCAAACTACTCACAATGATGGCGCATCTTGCACACTGGACTGTTTCCCGAACTGCGTTGGGATACCAGGGAGCCCTACTGGCCCTTGAAAGACCTCAGGGTTTTCTCAACTAAATCCAGTTAATTTCTTATGTCATTGTTTGTTTGTTTTAAATGCTTACAGAAGGGGTGCGTAAAATAATGCCACCGTTTTGAGCTCACATTTTGCATGCATATGTGCTTATTTCTGCATTCATAACCAAAAAGAGCAACGTGTCAGGCATGCTTTGCAGTGTAAACCCGGGCTCTTTGTTATCAACGTATTAAAATGCTGGGATCGTCTATGGGGCAATTTATTGATCACCTCTCGGGGACAGGTAGGCATATTGCTGCCAGCTTCTGTCCATTTCCCCGGGACCCGGAAGACAGGCTGCTGGCTGACGTGCCATTACGTTGCTGTGGTGTTAAAAGCTTCTTATACGGCGACTGAGGTTTTGCTTTTTTTTTTTTTTTTTTTTTTTTTTTTTTTTTTTTTTTTTTTTTTTTTTTTTTTTTTTTTTTTTTTTTTTTTTTTTTTTTTTTTTTTTTGCTCATATTCAGAGAGGTTTGGATACAGCCAGAGAGGAGGGAGACACTGAGCGCATACAGACTCACACCGCTCTCTCTGCCGGCTGCTGAGCCACGGAGCGTCTGTTGTTCCCTATTATGTAGAATCGACGGCATCCTAAAGTAGAAAAAACAAAACAAAAAACAGGATTCGCCGAGACAACTTTAAAGCAAACGGTCGTTGATTTTTGCGCCGTCACGTTGGAGAGAAACTCCCGGACCTGGGAGCTGAATCCGAGGCAGTCACTCGCTCCGGTTGGACTCAAAAAGCGCAGCGGCTCCGCTCGCAAAAGACTGGATCAGGTAAGGGATTATTAATGTTTTTACAACTATTTTAAATTCTTGTGATAAAAAATGAATAAACAAATAAAGAGATATTGGACTATACGCAGCCAAACTTGTAAGTACGCTATAAGAACTTTTAAAAATGCGCACCGTTCATTATTTACATTTTGTATTGGAATTGTTATTTTCCTGCAGCATTTCTTGAGCTATTTGTTTCAGGACCGCTGAGGAGTGTCATTTATCGGTTTTGCGCGCAGTTCCCGTTTATATTTGGACCGAGTTCAATAATAAGCCTCAATTGAACCCGGTAATATTAACTGAATATAAGTGACAGGCGGCACTATATTAAATAAAACGCGCATGTCAGCAACCACGATTGGATGCAAAATAGTCCACTTTTTCTGACATAGCCTACTTACAAAATTTATCTATTGAGAGAAAAATAAAATCCAAAATTATCAATTAAACGCATCTTATAAAAATTCTAAGTTCGCGTACTATAAAAACGCACAGAATTAAAATGATTCAAAAAATTTCACTTGGTGACGTGAAATAAAAATCAGTTTTGATGTTGCCCAGCGCTGCGGTGGGTAAGGAGCTCTGCAAGAGAAAAAGAAATAAATAAATAATACACACACACACACACACACACACACACACACACACACACACACACACACACACACGCACACACACACACCTCGATGAAAAAGAAAGATTATTATAGTGACGATTTAAGTATTCGGGGGCTAATGACTTGAGAATGATACGCAGAATGAACAATCACGCCAGTACAATGAACGCTGGGATCTCCACAGACATGCAGGAGTGAATACATAGCACCTTTCACAGCCACCTCTACCTGTTGTCTGCCCGAGCTTCGAAATCTGAAACGACAGCGTGCTGCTGCTGTGTTAGAGAGAAGATGACAGGAATGATAGAGGAAATACTGCATGTAATTATTTTTAATGGGTGTTTCTGAGTAACTTTTTCTGCGTCCCTGTCACTTTTAATCAAACAGTTAAGAGTATTAAAGAGCAGTCCTGTGAGGAACTTTTCCAAATTTGTTCTGTCTTCAGAATTAAGGGGTTTTAGACTATGAGAATTATCTTCTGCTCCATAATCCCTTTTGTTAAGACTCCGGTTTGGGGTGTTATGACCTGCCCTATTCTGAAATGTTATTATTCAGAGCTCATATTGCTTAAATGGGAGTGAGTGCTGCTGTCACAGCAACATCCAGGCTCCTCTCCCAGCAGCTTTATGGTCTTACGTCTGGGTGCTTGTGTCTATAAAGCCCCCAGCGCCCTGGCTCGATCTAATTAGCCGTGAGTAAAGGGGACAATAATGCTTCAGCTGGTTTGTGTCATGCTCTTCTCTCTGGCTCTGCTTATCTTCACAAGCCCCAGTGTGGCTCACTACTGCATAGAGGTATACGCATACATTCGCGCAGTCATACACCTCCACTAATGATGGATGACCATGCCCGATGGGAACAAACAGGTAGATAAAGCCAATCCTATTTAATAACAGCATGGATCGGAATGATAATCTTGTTGGTCATTAGCCACTGTGGCTGCACAGCAATACAGCTGCTGCACACAAGTCTCACCCAGTGCAGGAGGTGTTGGGAGAGGGATACTGTTCTCCATAGGATAAGATAAGATGTAACTTTATTGATCCCCCTTGGGAGAAATTCAGGTTGACACAGCAGTAAAGAAGTGAAAGTAGCAGTGCAAAGGGCTAAATAAAAACTAAAATACTAGAAATTAAAAAATATACTAAGTATTATGTATTACGATAGCATCCCTGGGTGAAACAATACTGCTGTGTCCTTGAGAAAGACAAGGGGGGGAAACAACTGCACCCTCCTCCTCCAACTAACCCTCCATCATCCTCTCTCATCTTTTGTTCCAGCACAGATACAAATGGGATTAATGAAGGTATAAATTACAGAGGGCTAAATCCTGCTGAGTAATCCATTTGGCAAACATGCAAACAACAATGCATGCTCGCCTGGGCGGGGACTCTCCCTCGGTTATAGTAGCAGAGCCACAATGCAGCACAGAAACGCAGGCTGACCACTGCAGGCTAGAGGGACTCGTTACGCTGGGGCAAAAATAAAAAAAAATTAAAAAAAAGCCCTTTCACCACTCGCTTCAAGAATAAGAGTGCCAGTGGGCTTCCATTCATGCCCGAACATGTGTGACAGAATTCATTCTGCAGTATAAAGATAGCCTCTTTTATTATTCAGGCAGTGTTCTGCCGTTGACTGACGTAATGTTCATTATAACACACTATATAAAAATACAAGGAAGAAACATAAGCATGATCTCGCTCCACGCGTCAACCTGTGGGGCTGACAGGACCGACACTGGAATGTCGGTCGTTCAGGTGACTGTGCCACATGAACTAATTTGTTGATTTTACTAGCTGACAAGCTCAAAGGGCTGAGCTCCTCTACTCACCGACCCTGACAACGTGCCAAAGATTTAATGACTGATGACTGACTGACACACACACACACACACCTCAGACAGCAGGTAAAACATCAGATCAGAGCATGAGTCAATGACTTGCGTGGCCATCAGTTATGAGGGTTGTTTTTTTTCACCTGAGAGAAGCCCTTCAGGTAATCACAAGCTTCCCCGACACCACTCGCGAACCGCCATTCGCGCGTGATTCCGTGACGTCAGGTCCAGGCGTCAGCCTGGCGGCCAGTATAGGCTCCAAGGGACCTTCCAATTATTCCCTGTCAGTCACACACACACACACTGAAGTATGCCTGCATCTTTATAATAACTTTATTAACTAATAACTTTATGGGAACAACCATGGGTTTGTGCGCACGGACTAATCATTTTACACATGCACTGCAGCGAACTTTGCGAATACAAGAGAGTCTAGTATGACATTCCTAACGATTCCTCAAGCCTAAACGCCATCCGCCATCATCCAAACTGGCGTGAAAATATGTCTTTATTTGAAAGTAGCTCGTAGTAATATTAAAACAAACACGAATTAATATAAAACAATGCGCCTTTGCTGAGGTTGTTTTTTTTTAAGTGTACGCATGAATACGCGCGCTAAAAGAGACTATTTGATGATCGCCAGCTGGTTTTCATAGGTGAGGTCTTCAGCCCATCCCTGGTGCCATGAAGTGAGAAAGAGCCATTAGTATGCAAACTGTGTCTGATTGCGCTGTCCCCGAGACAAAACCCACTGTTTTCACAAGAGGAATGCGCGGGTTCTAATTAAAGACAATTAGGCGCTCCCAACAATGGGGCCAATTTCGGGCTCATAAATCCAGTCCTCCTCTGTTGGTTTTAGAGGTGCTGAAAACGCTGTTTATTTACATAACAGCAGCATGCCAAAAACAACACTTACAGTTCCTTATGGCAACGTGAATCCCCATAAGCAACGTGATTGTTAAAGAAAAGTCAAACGTTTTGCAGACGTGCACTTAAATCTTACATGGCAGTATAGCGTTGAGCGCATACATGTCTCAGGCAATCCGCAGCCTGAAAACATTTTTGTTCAAATGGTCTCGAACAGGTGAAGAAAAAAAACCTGAAATGTTATTTTCGTTTAAAAAGCCTTACAATGTTTTATTCTGAGTAACATTCCCGCGCGTCAGATGTCAGTCTTTGGGTTCATAACCGACGCTAAAAAAAAAACCAAAAAAACCAAGCAGATTATCACGGGCCGAGTTCTCATTCAGTGCGCGCTTCGCGAGAGAGACGTGCCCCCGAAAAAATCACACTGCCGATTGATAAGTCTTTCGGTTTCTAGGTGCGCGCAACTGGAAATTGAAAGGAGAGCAGGGATGCAGCGAGCCAATTGTGGCCCGGCTGGCCGTGATTGGCTCGTACTGACGCCCCGCCTCACACGGCTTGATATGGGAATTTACTGGCCACAGCCGCATCAGTCTGCGCCACATCTCATTAATGAACCCAAACACTGCATGGATCAGCAGTGGTACGCACCGAGCCGTATTTGGCGCCAGCTGATCGCAGTTGCAGCAGGTATCCATAGGAGACGATTGTACATTTTTTTTTTTTTTTTTTTAGGTCTCAATGCGAAAACCGGACGCGTTGCCCCGGCACAGAAAACGATGCGCACAACTTTCTCTTCGACTTCTAATTATTAGGAGCCTGATGTATATGTCTCACTACAACCGCTATGATTAGAAGTTAAACAAAATGCTTCCCCATTTGCATTGTAGGAGAACGGGGACGGCAGCGATGTCTCACATTTTGTTTTCGTCTTCTTTGCAGGTATATCCGAGGAGAGGAGAGACCGGTTTACTTAAGGATCTATCTCTGAAATAAAGAAACGCGCTCGAGACTTTAACGGGCCGGGGACTTGTGTTGTAAGGAGGATTTAACTCCCTTTTACTTTGGAGTTAAACATAGCCGAAACATAGCGCAGCACAAATACGCGCAGACGTCTTCGGAAGAAAGGAGACGGTCAGCCCAGCCATGGAGGTCGCAGCGGCCGATCAGTCTCGGTGGATGGCGCACCATCACGCAGTGCTGAACAGCCAGCACCCGGACTCACATCACCACACTCTGAGCCACAACTACATGGAGCCCATGGCGCCTTTACTGCCCCAGGACGAAGTTGACATGTTCCTGAACCACTTGGATTCTCAAGGGAACCCCTACTACACCAACTCTCGGGCACGGGTCACATACAGCCAAGCACACGGTAAAAATATTTTTGTCAGTCTGAGAAGTATTATACGATATAACGAACACACTTGGAAAGGCATTCGAAATTCTTATTGTGGTATTATAGTTTTTCAGTATTATGTCAGTGACTGATCGGGGCATGCATTAAATAGACTTACAGGAGGAATAGGTATCTTGATTAAACAGCATAAAAAAACTATAGGGTTATTATTTCATGCAACGAGCAGTAATTCGGTTAAAAAGCATATCTTTAAAAGTGTATTCTGAGACGAAGCAACAACTTAAAAAGAATTTCTAGCAAATGACAGCGAAAGGAAAGGGAAGTATGTCATTTAACCCCTCTCTGCTGGGGCAGGGGTTTCTGGAGGGAGAGAGAGAGGCACTTCCCGGATATAAAATAAAAACCGCAAATTTACTGATAATCTTTAGTCCGAGAGCCGCGGCACATGAAAAGATACTGCTCTGAAGAGAAGGTCGTTTTACTGTGTTTTTTCTGCAGTCAGGCTTTTCACCTCCATTTAAAACAAGCGAGGGGCTACTAGAAAACATTTTTTGGGATGAAAAAAAAGTTATAGTTTATTTGAAGTGAAGCCAGCATTTCATCTAGGCCTCTGCCTGGAGCTAGATGACGGACCCGAGTAATTCTGTGCATTTAACGGGTAAGGAGAGGTGTTTCTGTGAAAGAGCTGGTCAAAAGAAGGTCAAATAAAACACATTAAGCAGCGCTGCGTTGTTTGGATTTCAGCTCGCCTTACTGGGAACCAGGTTTGCCGACCACACCTCATCCACAGCCCTGGTATTCCCTGGCTGGACCCCGGGAAAGCCGCCCTGTCCGCCGCTCATCACCACAACGCATGGGCGGTAAGCCACTTCAGCAAACCCGGCCTGCACACGCCCGGCTCCGGCTACCCGTGCAGCAGCACCACCGGCACGGCTCCGGTGTCGTCCCTCACCCCGGCGTCCCACTCCAGCCCGCACCTCTACAGCTTTCCCCCCACTCCCCCCAAAGACGTGTCCCCAGACCCCGGCCCTACCTCCCCTACCTCCACCTCCACCAGAATGGACGACAAGGAGTCGATCAAGTACCAAGTGCCGCTGACGGACGGGATGAAAATGGAGAACTGCAGTCCACTGCGCAGCGGCCTGGCCTCCATGAACAGCCAGGCCCCGACCACGCATCACCCCATCCCGACCTACCCGGCGTACTCTCTGCCGCTTTTTTTAGCCTCTTCCACCCGGGCAGTCTGCTCGGCGGCTCCTCGTCCAGCTTCACGCCCAAATGCAAAAGCAAGGCCAGGTCGAGCTCAGGTGAGTCTCACGTGCGTTTGCAGTTTCTCCTTTAACATCAGATGTCGCATCCCGCTGATAAGGCTTCATGGATTAATTGCGGTTTGTTCAGCTGAACAGTGAGGCGCTACAGGGCACAAAACGCGTTTAATTGGCCACCATGCACTAATATCACCAATATCACATTTTTATTATTTTACGTGTGGGGAAAAAAAATGTTCCAGTTTTATTTTCCACATAAAAAAAAAAAAAAAAAAAAAAAAAAACAGCTATTTTTCA
>KV751324.1:13042878-13063994 GCA_001698575.1 Mola mola | reverse complement strand
TCTTGATCGTTTTTCGCGTCGTTCCTTGGCCACCAGTGCATCATCTCCCCCCGGCATGAAAAAGTCCATTCCATTTTTCCACTGGGTCGGCTCATGTGGCTGCAGATTTTACATTTTCAGCTCAAGTGTTTTTCAGGGTTGTGTTCAAAGGGGGCATCCAGTTGTTTCCTATCCGGATATCTGCCCGACCCAGATAAGGAAGTCAGGCTCCCGGCTGTTTCCGCCTTCACCCGGCGCGCAGCATTCTCTCTAGCCAGACTGACATATACTGTAAGAGATTATCACAACACTGGAGGAGCCGCTTATGTGTGAAGAGACAGACCGTGCGGGGCGGGGATTGGAAAATAAATTGATTTATGTCCCTCTCTTGTTTGTCGCTCCCGGTGGCCAGCGGTACGACCTTAATACGTGGTGGCTTAAAAAAAAAAAACAAAAAAAAAAACCACGACAAAAAACTTCGAATAAATAAATTTGACCGGGAAGTGTTGTTGCTGCTCAGGTCAATAACAACGAGGACATCTGACATGTATTAGGCGGAGAGAAAAAAAAAAAAAAAGGCTGGACGCTGTCTGCGACGCAAAGAGCTGGAGGCTACTTGCATGTAAACCTAATGTTTCTCGTTATGTGTGAAGAATGGATCTGCAATGGACCCAGGAGCCCGGCAGAACGCCGGGTCTTGTATGATTTTGTAACCCAGTTTCACGCAAAGGGCCGGCACTGTTAGTACGACAATACTTATGTTGAATTTATTTACATAAACATGATGATTATCGGAAAGGAAGGGAATCTGCCGTTATCCATAAAAGTGTTCCCATATATTGTCTCGTAAATTAGCGTGGTCTTCGCATGCAGTGGATGTACCAGAGAGAGGTATTTTTTTTCCACTTTCAGCCTCCGTCCTTGTAAATCTTTTAAGTAGAAACCTGCCGAAAATCTACATCTACGCGAAGAAAAAAACCCAACTTTCTTTCTCTTATTGATTTTGTGCTGAAGCGGGGATGACGTTTAATTCGACGCTGTGGATGTCATAGCATCTGTTCGATGATTAACCACGTTGAGAGAATCGTGATATTTACTTTGTTTGTGTGTGAGCGTATGTTTGTCGCGCTGACCTCTCCACAACACGTGAATTGGTCATTATTCATGATATAATTTCCTTTGCTTCCTTCAGTCTGCTGCTAGACGTGCAGGCACCTGCTGTGCAAACTGCCAGACCACCACCACCACCCTGTGGAGGCGCAACGGGAATGGAGACCCAGTGTGCAATGCCTGCGGCCTTTACTTTAAACTGCACAATGTAAGTGGCCCAAGAAAAAGCTCATGTGCGTGTGATGTGTGTGTGTGTGTGTGTGTGTGTGTGTGTGTGTGTGTGTGTGTGTGTGTGTGTGTTGCATGTGGGGGACCGGTGGTTAACTGGTCAAGTAGGCGGACAGCTCATATCGATTTAGGAGCAAAGAAACTGTGGGAGTGTTGGGTCAAAGCCTGTTCACCCTGTGGAGCAGAACCCACCGGGCGTCTTTTTTTTATTAATCCATCGTTGTTTCAATGGGGGGCGTTGCTCCCAGGAGAGGCCGCAGGGTGGGACTGTCATTCAGTGTAACGGCGTCGGTTACACTGATGAGGATTTGTCTGAGGCTGCCCCTTTCAGCTCCAGCCAGTATTCATATTGACCAGGGCTGTTCTGTTTGGCTTTAAAGGAAACAAAAGCTCCAAAACGCCCCCAACTCGCCTTATAATGGCGATATTTATGCAAAACAGCTGCTCATTATTTATAGCATTTGCTTCACACAGGTGTAATTTATTATACTGGAATACCATCAAAGATGTGCATGCAAATCTTAACACAACATGTGACTCAATTGTGGCAAGATTTGAAAATATATCCTACAACTATAATGTACACTATTCACGCTGTCAGTTTGTGTGTCTTGCCTGGAACTAATGTGCTGCTCATTACAGGTCAACAGACCCCTGACTATGAAGAAAGAAGGAATCCAGACACGCAACCGCAAGATGTCCAGCAAGTCCAAGAGGAACAAGCGGGCAGGGGATGGTTTCGAGGAGCTGTCTAAGTGCATGCAGGAGAAGTCCTCTCCCTTCGGCAGTGCGCCGGGCCTCACCAGCCACATGGCCCACATGGGTCACCTGCCCCCCTTCAGCCATTCCGGACACATGCTGCCAACCCCCACACCCATTCACCCTTCATTCGGTCACCCCCACCACTCCAACCGCTCACCTGTCTGGGCCGAGCCACACTGAGGCCACTCCACACCCGGAGCTCCTCTGCCCGTAGGAGCCAGCACGCCGCCATTAACACTAAATGGCCCTCCACAGCGTGTCAAGAGCTGAGCCGCCTCGTTGCGTCATGTACAGTGGTTGAAGGGGAGAGGCTTTCAGTTGAACTTCAGGACTGAGGGTCGCGTCATGCCTGCCCTGGCTGATGGGGGACTCCAGAGCAGGACTTCAGCGGACTCTGTTAGGAGCTAATGTGACGAGAAGTTTGTTAGTCCCTGGGTGACCGAGGCTTACAGGAACAGAATGAACAGAGACGCTTGTCCTTTCTTTTTGTTTGCTTATTTTTACTAAGTCACTTTGGTACCCACCTCTTCTTGACCCTGTAACAGGAGACTCGCGAGAGGTCTTAAAAAGAACGGCTGTTTTCACCTCACGACTGTCTCATTATATACTGAGATACACGCACCCTGTCCATCCCCAGGCTTTCATCTACAACCGATGTGGACACAAACTCTTCGGCGCTGGAAGACTGGCTGAGAGCTGCAGCACCAGACGGTCTCTGTTACAACCCAGTCGGGCGAAGACTTCAGTACCCATAAGCCAGCGCTCTCCTCACATGCTGGATTGTACATCACCGTAACACCTGTTTTTAATAATGGACTTTCATGGAGAAAAAAACCCCCCACCAGAAATATAGTGTTTATAAATGCTTAATTGCTATTATTGTTGTTATATTTGATGTTATAATTATTGCTACAATAATTTATTTTCACTCTTTAAGCTTTTGTCAGACACATGGAAACTGTTATTATTATTATTTGAATTTCATGGTTATTATGTAAAGAAAAACACTGACCTGTCTTCGATGAAAAATCCCTGAGCTGTATGTTTTTATCATTTTTCCATCTCAAAAAAGTAAATGAAATAAAGTTTAATACTAAAGTAAAATCTACCACTGTCTCCTAAGTTTATTCGGCCTCTTTTTATCATCTTTGCATACCCCCGACACGCATAACAGTGGACTAAACTCTCCTTTTAATGAAGAATGATTATTAATATCATAAGTGATATCAGATGCATCGAGGGAAGCTCTGTGATCCCTTAAGCGTGGTAATGCTTTGGTCTGGCTCCTCCTCTATCTGTGATGGCACGTTGGAAAGAGAAGGCCTCTTTGTAGAGCTGAGGCCCCAGGCTGGACCATTGTACCCAGACAGCAGGCTCCAGAGTCACACAATCTTGTACACATAACCACATGGTCAAAAACTTGGAGAAAAAAAAACAACAAATCCTTATTCACATCCTTTTTTTTTTTTTTTTTACAGCGTAACCCCTGAAATCTCTTTATTTAAAACGGGAACATTCTTTATCATATTCTTTATATGTGGCAAATACTGACTCATGAGTGCAGTTCAATAAGAGCCTCTCACTCTGTGTGTCTGCTGGAGCGGCCCTCTCTTGGCTGCGGTGATTGGAGTGAGAGGAAGGACATTGGGTCTTTAGTAGGAGAGAGAGGAGGAAGGAAAGGCAATCAGGCGACCTGAGCAAACACATGGGGGTCTACTCAGACCCTTAGCACACAGATGTGAGCGCAGCTGAGACTGCCAGGAAGCAGGCGTCGCCTCTGTTGCTCCCTCATCTTCTCCTCTTTTTCTTTCGCTTTGCTTCTCTTTTCACTCTCCCTCGTGCTGCCCTCCTGTTTATTCTCTCTCTCTCTTTCTCTCTCTCTCCCTCTGTGTCTCTCCCTCTCCATTTGGACGATTACAGTAAAATGAAGGGGCTGAAAAGGAACTTTGAACAGAGCCAGCCACTAATGAGTCTGCTCGATTAGGGCCAATTTGAGGTCATCATCATTGAGTTCAGCATACCCTCACACGCCCACAGCATAAACATCCCGATTAAACAGTCAAAGCTAAAAGCAGAGGACTGAACCCTCCACCCACTCACATCTGCTGGAATTGCTGTGGTTGATCTGCTGGGATTTCCCAGAGGCTTGATCAGATCAACTTTATATAGGTACTGTGTCATTATTAACTGAGGCCGAAATCCCACGTTGTCAGCTTACGCTCCATCACAGCACCCACAACACTGACTTTGCTGCGCACACACGAATACAGGACTAGCCCTGAATGTCTGTTTTCTGAAGGGAGGGCCGGGGGATCCCCCTGATCCACTTGCTGAACACCAATGAGTGCCAATGAGCAGCCCAGCCATCTGTGTGTAGTGTAGTGCTGTGGTTGCTGGGCCGTGTACCGGCCACGGGTCCAGCAGGGTTTTGTGCTGCTGCCGCTGCCGAGAGGGAGAGGACCAGTGCTCTTCAATGAGGCCCTCCAGAGGGAAGGGGCAACCCTCCCAAAAATAATACAGCAGCCTGCCAGGCCAGTGTCTCCCAGAGTCGCCCTCCCTTCAACACACGCACGCAGACAACATGCATGTGCACCTACACAGAAGGAATGTGTGTCAGAAAGCTTCTGACGTGTGCTGCAGGGGCAGTGCTGGTGGAAAGCAGGGCAATCTAAAAAGACATGACACGCACATGACCGGGACACTCGCTCTTGTAATGAATACTTGGCTAAGTGCCTTAGGAGTCAGCATGCGCAACCATTGCTACCCGCCGTATAACAGAGTGTTGTTTTTTTTTTATACTCTACGCTCATTGAGCCTCGCTAGACCAGCAGCTACATCAAAAAAGACATCCCCCTTGCGCCTCATAGCATGAATTACTTGTCACGAAAAAAGCCATAAAATAGGATGTTACTTATCTTCACCATCAAAGTGGCGTTCCACAGAAATGATGAAGAGGAGAGATCCCGGATGCATCAGGGGGGTGAACATGGTGGCCAACTAGATCAGAGCACTGCAAGGTTTACGACTTCAACCTGGAACTTGATGTCTCTAGTCATCCCACTCCCTACACACTTTTCTTTCCCCTCTCTTCCGTTTGTCCTCACCAAACTCCCCATCAGCATGGCTCATTCTCTCTCTGAGCTTAACGTTACCCTCCCTCTCTTCATCCCCCCTGCGTTACTCCCACTCTTTTCTTGTCTCCCACTCCCCCAGTGTATTTGTTTTTCCATCAAATTGAATTAGCAGAATCAAAAGGTATCCCGACCATCCCCTCACAAAGTTGAGTTAGGGAGAGAGAGACATAGAAGATGAAAGGAAGTGGAACACAGTTCAGATGCAGGTCTCTAAGTATATGTGTTACGGGGGGGGTTGACCTTTGCCTGGGCCTAAGGAAAAGAGAATCCCTCCTTCCGCCAACCCCTAGAAGGATATTAAGCCTACAAGATGGGACAGTATTTAGATAATAAAAAGAATGATTCCTGCGTTATTTGTCAAAAAGATGCGTAGTACAGTGCTTGTTTGTTGATCTTGAGCAAAAAGAGAACTTGTGCCTTGCTGCGCCACAAAGGTTTTCCTTGGCTCTTAACTGTTTTGAGCTGTTAGGGCAAGTCATAGTGAATATGCTAGGACCCAAACATGAACTTCCTCTTTTGGATCATGACAAATTCATAGAAATACCCCGCTGACAGGAAAAAGGTGGGTTAGACTGTAAAACACCTGGTAAGTACTATTCACAGAAACCATTTGACACTTGAGCAACTCTTAGCACTTCTAAAATTAATCGACCATAACACATGAGGATGTTGTGATTGAAAAAAAAAAAGCTCTGACCATCTACATGACAGAAGGTGATGATCACTGATAACCTCATGGCTGCTGGTGTGCTTTGTATATTTCTGTCTTTTTGTCCTCACTTCAGGCTGAACATTGAAAGCCAACTAGTTACAGCTGCATACCAAGCTTGATTGACGATATGGCCTTTAAAAGTGATGAAAAAAAGAAAAACAGGAAGTGGGAAGTTCAAAAAGGAAATACTTACGTTCTACTATTAGGACCAATTAAAACCATACAGTTCTGACAGAGACAGTGAAAAGACTGAGTACAAGGGGTACAAGGTTTGTGTAGTCTTTTGCAGTTCATTGCAGGGTAACATCCTGCATGCAATTAAAGCATCTGCAGCTAAAATCAGTCTACCACTAGAGTTGTAAGTATTAGTACAGTAGGCTAAATACAATGCATGTTTTAATGATGTAGGCTGTGACAAAGCTAGCACACAAAAGCTAACTTATGCACAGTTAACAAACCTAAAATTTGGGCTTCCTTAAGATCTTTCGTGCCCCTATAACTGTCATGTGATTTGAGTGCGAACAACTTTAAAAATATTACTGTTAAATTGTTAAATCTTTAAACTATAAATTGATGTACTTCGGAAACAGCTGAAAATAAGTTATTACCATCAGACACACTACTGTCTTAACATTTCTCCAGCATATATGGGATAGCTTCTTAATATGAAAGTAGAGCAGTGAAAGAGAGGAAGAAACAGGGAGAGTGATTCATATCAGGCATTGGTGGAGTGTTTGCCTCAGCGCTCCCTCGACTCACCCCGAAAATGAGGCCAGTCTCATCTCACCTGGGACAGGGAACTTTCAGGAAGTTCACCTGGGACAGGTAGTGTTTGGTGTTCATTCATGCCAAATTGGGCGAGGATGGGACCCAGGTGGCCACACCTGGATGGATTCTCTGGACAGCCCCACAGAGACTGAAGACCAGAGAGGTTCTGTGCCCACAGAGACATGGTACATGCTGAGTCCTGCTGTTGCAGTCACTACTGCTGTCTAATGATGGTTGATTGTGTGGTGGATCAAGTGACAGAGCTGTCCTAAATTTAACTTTCAAGCTGTTTTTATTCTTAGGATCAAGTGTCAAAAAACGGCATACTTGCTTAATGCACGGAGGCATTCAAGTGCTTGAGTAGAGTGCTTGTTTGCAGGATACAGTTTGTTTATTACATGCCTGCACGCAATGGTACACCAGAAAAATGCTGACGTGACTTCTACACCATGCAGGAAGAGCCAACCGGCCAGGCTTCATTTCAATTCTGCACATCTTGTTACTGATGCAGAAATACCACATGAGATGACGGCATCCTGAAACAAGTTTTCTCAGTGTTTATCTTCAGTACAATATTTTGTTGTGTCTAAAGTGTTCTTATATCAATGCTTGTCAGGGCAATACACATATACACACATGCACAGACCAGTTTATAGTACATTTTAAAAAAGGTATATGTAAAGAGCCAAAGGAGCATTTTGCAGAGAAACGAAAGAAAAACTTGTCATTTCTAACGGTTAAAATATGAAGCTTCACAACATCAATAAAGCTAAAAAAAAAAAAAAATTGAGACAGACACTACAAGGACATTATCTATTACTGTCTTAAAATTGTATTCTTTTTATTTACAAGGTTAGTAAATATTTTATTTAACTTTTGTTCCACTTTAAACCAGCTTTGGGACAGGAGACATGTGCAGACCTGCAACCATTACATAGTAGATACCAGAATTCAGTGGAGACAGAAATTATCAGGGGCATCACACCCGCACTGAAGGCCTATCTGAGGATCGGTATGAAAAAGGCATTGTGCTCACTCATTGGCTTGGTGGGATGTTGCAACCCTAGCACCCAACAGGTCCTTATCTCCCCTGAGCAGGCTGCATAGCTTGATATGCATCTGTCATATTTGTCAAAAAGAAAAGACACCACAGTGAGAGCATGATGAGTCAAAAAAAAAAAAAAAAAAAGAAGGCATAAGACACAGACCTACTTCCCTGTCTCTTCTGCAAGACTGTGATCAGTTGTTCGTTTGTGTTGCTTTCTTGCTTAAGAAGGACCCCAAGACAAAACATTTCCAATACAGTTTTCGTGCACGAGGATATCATGATGCACCTGATTTTCATTCTTTTCTTACATGCCTGAACAGGTGTACATTTGGCAGTCATTCTGTCCTGTAAGAAAATATGATGTCAAGAGCAGATTGTCATCATTCCATCATGATGACAGATAAGGCCCTGTCCTCTTGTCGTTATAGCAGCCTTACATCAACTCCATCAGCTGCTGTGGCTAGCTGAGCCCCTGACTGTGCGGGTAGCATCTATCTGAGGCCTATCTGCTGCGTGAAGAGTTGGGACAAGGACAGCAGTGCAACACAAGGTTACAAAAACTAGACAGAGTCAATGTGCCGTAGAGAGATTCTCCATGCATCTGCAATGTTCCTGGCACAAGTGAACATGCAGGACAACTACAAATGAAGTTCACTGATGCTCCTTAGTATTTCACATATCCCATCTCTTTTTATTGGTTGGTCAGGGTCTTAAGGGGGTAAAGGTCATATGGACAGGTTTAATCTCTGTTGTCTCGCTCTGGTTTGATTGAGTCTCTTTCTTTGTGCTACATTTATGCCACAGATTGACTTTTAGCCTGCCAAACCATCATTAATTAGCATCGCACTCATACCCATGCAAACACATTATGCATATGCACATGGATGCATGCACACACGCAAATAGAAAGCATTTAATTCAGCTAATCCACCCTGCCAGTTGAACAACTGGTAACATGGTTAATCACCCATGTAAAAATAAAGACAAGACCAAATTGACTGATTGAATTATTCCATTTACCCATTTGATTAAAACATTTAACAACTGCCATGGTTCAGTGGAGATCATCTGGAAAAAAAAGAGAAAACAACATATGAAAATTAATTAAAAGTCAGTGATGTAAAAGGCTTCATTTAATTACTGGTACAAATAACAAGCTCTGTAGCATGATAACTGGCACGTACAGACACATCAAATTAGTTTAGAAGAAAAATAGGGACTCAGGGAGCCACATTGAAACTGTTTAAAAGGCAGGACAGTCTTCTTGAAACAGGAGACACTTTCTCCAAACAAGGGAAGCACTCTCCTCAAAGGGAAGAATGAGTAGTTTACGACACCCAGAAATGCTTGCTGGACACGAGCTCATGCGACCTTGGGTCACTTCCCAATAGCCTTTGCTCCCGGCGTGACATCATAGGCTAACGGAGGTGGGGAGCAAAGTTGTGTGCTGTAAGGGTGCAGGGTGCAGACTAGGGTGCAGACCAAACCATGAGTGGACAGAGGCAGAGAAAGGCAGAACAAGACAAAGGAAAAGTGTACAGGCTGAGAGAGAGGGCTCTCTGATTCGGTTCTTTGGCAGGATGACAAAACTGTGAGGAATGCAATGGAGAGGGGAAAGAGAAGTGATCAAGAGCTCAAGAACGAAAAGAGGGAGAAAAATAGACTACAGACGAGGGGAAAGGGGCCTGCTGAATAAGCCAGGGTGGCTGGGCCTTCCATTGATTCATTTCCCCTCTCATAACCCATCATGATTCTTTGTTTCTCTCTCCTACTCGCTTCTGTAAACCGTACCAAAACCATGAGCTACACAACAACTGTTCCTCTGGGTTTTAAAGAGAATATCTCTCTGACCTGGTGAAGGAAGTAAAACCAAGGTGAGTGCTCTCTGGCACATAAAGACCTCTACTCTGAAGACAGAGGTAATCTATACAACAAACAAAGAAATATAGAAAGAAATATGATAAGCAAATAATTGAGACTGATACGAGCACACACACATTGCAGTGGAGAGGGCAACTGACTGCTGGTGTCAGGCACATTTCACAGTGGCCTATCATGGCCAGATGTACCAGGCCTGAGGCCAACCACTGCTTACGCTCTGTGTAAACACTGCCACCTCTGCTACATAGAGTCGCACACTCTCTCCCAGAGTGTCATCCAAAACTTAAACCCAGTCACAATTGCAGGCTGTGTGATTAATGGAGTTTGAGTATTAGACATGGCAGCATTACTAAGTCTCTGAAATAAAAAGCCACACACAACCGCTCTCTTTCCTTTGATGCCATTTTTGTTTCCATTCTTTTTCACAAACTCTTGACTGCTGTCATGCCACCTAGCCATTCTGCTCAGAAATATCATTTGGCATAGAGTTTCATTCTTAATATGACAGTGATGAAATGCAGCACCTCAGTAAAATAGTATTACTACCTCCAATATGTTTTACAGGCTCTATAATGAGTACTGGCAGCAGACCCAAGTTTGGAGGACCTACACACACACACACACACACACACACACACACACACACACACACACACACACACACACACACCTACTATCAAAGGACAGTGAGAACATTAACAAGTCCAAATTGTGTTCTTTTCTGTTTGGTTGTCAGCGCTGACAGAAGTGCATCCACTGATATGCTGGTCTGCTCAAAAGACTGAACGGCAGCACTGTGTTTACACAGTACTAAGTCAGGTGACGAGTCATTTGCGCAGTTATTCAACAGCCTGGATGTAGTTTGGCTTCATTATATGCCCATCATGTGACAGCAGTCAGCCAGAGTGCCCCCCTCCTCGCTCCGTAACTCCTCTTCCCTGATCTGCATCCTCTCATGCCCGTCTCTCACCCCCACCCCCCAACCTTACACTGGCGCCTGTACGGTTAGTTAGGGGTTGCCATAGGACAGCATGTGACAACCAAGCAAACACATACAAACACACAGCTGAGTGTGTGCACACACTCACGCACAGTAGCAGATGTACGAGCATGTAAACGAGAAGCATTAACACATCCATTCGTCATTCTCCCTTCCATTGACTTTCATGTGGGCTAAGCTGAATGAGCAGTAGAGCGCTCCAACAAAAGACTCCATTGTACTGGTAGTGTTGAGGCTGTGTGTCCATGAGTGTTAGTCCCAGCAGTGGCCAGACACACCTTGAGGCAAAACATTATCACTTACTTACTGTAGTGACTTCCTTGCTAAATCGAGGATTTGTGACTGTTTTTATGCAAGTTAATTTATGCTGCTCATGAATCAATGTTTCCAAAGTATTTATATGGTTTGTCCTTTGACGTCTCCGTTTCCATTAATACTTCTGAGAAAGAAGGCAGTTTAGGCTTCAAGCGCTTTTGATTTATTTGGGGGAAATTTCGTAATTTTGTGACGTATATCTGAACATCAAAAATATTTATATCTTGAAAGGAAGCTATTATCACCCTGTTCATCCGCCCACTCATTACTCAACATACTTACCTACAGTCCAACTCAGCTTCAGTTCACTTAAATCCCCCTCACCACCCCTCCTCACTTTCTATCCTTAGTCTCTCAGACCTCCAGCGTCTGAAATTCTAGACAGTGCATGGTCCTGCCCTTTGTATAAAATTTAGGAAGCCATTAGCAACATCAAATCATTACTTTGGGAACAAGGGGATATGGCGATGCCATGGGTGGGGGGCTGTCGGTGGAATGAAGACGAAAGAGAGAAAAAGAATGAGAGACTGAACAAGAAACATGGAGACGCAGGGAGAGATATCAGATTTCTCCTGCTCAGTCACTTTATTTGAATAATGTGCAGGGGCCCATTTTGCTAACACGTAATAGAATGATATCATAATAAGCAGTAAATGAATTGGGTTACAGCACTGGATGCAGCAACATGTACACCCATGACATTGGCCTGGTCTTGCTTACAGACACACATACACACAACACACACATCAAAAATCGTATTTTTACTGAAAAACTGAATTTTATCCTATATACATATGTGATCATATCAACAGAAAGAAGAGTGAGTAGAAAGATTACAAACACATAAGTGAAACTCAAAGCGACACGACCACCTGTTAGAATTATAATAAAGGTCAGTGATTCTAGTTTTTATGTCCTTCACTACTTCTGCTTTCTGTCACTTTCACTCTCTCTCTCTCTCTCTCTCTCTCTCTCGTTACTGCACTGTCACCCCAACACTAATCCAGTTCAAATGTAAACAGGCTTAGGTCCTCATTCCTCCCTTAAACCGTATCAAATGTATCAAAGCGGCGGCTCAGTGGTGTCCTTGGCTACAGAGGGGTCAGACCGGGGCCACACAGGGCCACACACTCTACTGAATTAGTCCAAGAGCCAGTTAGTCTGAATGACCAACACTGTGCGCGTTTCTGGTTGTGACTGTAGCAGAGGGATACAGTATGTGTGCGTCCTTAACTCCATCTGTACGGTGGATATTGCAGTGGGTTCATATATGAATGAGTGTGACTGAATGTAAATGGTGGCATGTGCTGGGTTAATAGGTCAGTTCACGGTTACAAGGACCATGAGTATGTGTACATAATAGTGCGTGTGTTTGTCGGTGTCTTCTAGCAGAGACATGGAGTCTCAAAACGGCATCAACCAAAAGGGAAAATATGTGAAAGATTGTCTGCCGGCTAAGAACAATAATGTAGTTTGTTTCTGCGGCAACATTATTTCTGTGGTAACGTCAGAAGCCCTGAAGGAATAACTGACTAGAATATTCTTCTTTTTTTTTTCATTTCAAATATAGCACTAAATAAAATCCCTTAAGATACACATCAATTTTTTATAATCTGATTAAGGGTCCTTCTGCATTTATATTGCAATCGAAGACCAGTATCTTTAAGCAGAAGCAAATTGTCAAACACAACCACTTAATCACAAAGCCACATCTCGTTACCAGGAAATTTATAAGCTTATTCAAGACCCTAGCCAAGTGTTAAAAGTGAGCATTTTTTGCTGATCAAACTTAACCATTGGTGTCTCCTTTCAAAAAATAATTTGACCAATTCTAGTTTTCCCAGAGGCGTCTGGGGGGCGGGGGGGTGGACAGTTTTCTTAAGATAAAATGCTTGAATCTACCCTTTGACCCTTCCTTTAGCATGTTGGTGCATCTATAGTTGAAGCATATGTGGGAAAGCTCTCATTATCTTGTTCTTGTTCGTGGAGCAAAAGCAGGAGGATCCCAGGAGACTTTAATTATATTAAGTTTTGTCATCAGCTACAGATATCTTATTGCTCACTTTCACATTCTTTTGAGCTGATTGGTTATAATAATACTAATTAGAAAAAGTGAAACCACATTTCAAAGACTCAATAAATTTAAATTCAAACCCAAATAATTTGTATCATTACACTCAACATTCACTGTAGTCTCTGGAGGTCCCTGAGGGGCCCTCCGTTATAAGGGACCCTGCTCCCATCTCGATCCCATATCCATCAGTCTTCTTCAGGCACTCAACTGTCAATCTGACCCTGATTTGGGAACTGAGTTTTATCTGATCCTCCAGAGCTCCCAGGGGGACACAGGGGTAGAGGTAGAACATCCCAGCCAAGCCAAGCCAAGCCAAGCCATGTGTACATACCTCCCCATAAGCATCTATTGACAAAATGGTGATAAAGACATTATACAAAGAATGTGCACAGGATCCATGCTTCACAAGTGAATGAGATTAAATTATGCTCCAAATTGAATGGTTTGCTAGTTATACAAAATACCAGGTTCCAACAGATTTAAGACAATTAAAATGTTTTCACCAGGGGAGAATTAAGGAGAATCATTGCTGTGACTTCCCATGGTGAATGATCCTTTCTTTGAGTGAAAATTGTACATTAAAGTTAAAAATACTGATTTAAAAATCTTTATCAAAATCTAGTATAAAATAGGTACATCTTATCGAGAAGATGCATCTCTTTCAGTAAAGCACTCATAACTCTTAAACTCAGGCATAATGAAATTATTAAATTATAAACCATCATAAAATGAAAATATTTGAGAAATGTGCTTTAGTATGTAGTTTGTACTTCAGTATCAATACTTAGAAGGTTCGGTGTACTATGAAGCAGGAGACGTGGGTCCAAACATTCACATTTCATTATTTATTAAATATTTAGAGACCTCGGAAAAATCATCCAAATCTACATCCAAATGTATTTTGTAAGAATGAGGGAAGAGTCCCGAAAGTGATGCTTAACAGTGAAGAGGTGAGGCCAGTGAAAAATAAAAGACATGCCACACTGCTGCTTTGCAATGTGGGACATTTATGCCAGTGTAGCATACAGTGTCTAAATCAGGGTTGTCAAAAATACGGCACAGCAGGGGAGTCAGTTTGGCCCTTTGGATCATTTTTAACAGTTTAAGTTTTGGAGAAAAAAAAAGTAGTTTAACAATTAACTGCACATCTCCTGTTTGACCACTGGGGGCACTGTCCTAAAAAAGAGTACTGACTTGCACTGTTTTGTCTAATAGTTTTTTGTGCATCTGCTGTGATCTATGTTTTTTTGTTTTTTGTTTTGTACATTCAAGGATAGTGAGACTGACTGAATGGAGGAACAGGGACATGTTAAAAGGGCAAGAAAAAACCCCAATTTGTTGATGTTTTTATCTTATCAATTATTAGAGTGTGTTTTTTAGAGTGTTTTTTTAGTCTGGCCCTTCTGAGGTCAAGCGGAGCTGCATATGGCCACTGGGCCCCTGGTCTAGATAATGCAATATTTTCCTCGAAATAGTATGTGTTTCATGTACTTTTGGTTTCATACATTTTTGGACATTCTAAGGGTCGCGAAGCACCAAGCTGAGGATCGCCACGTAGGGAACGTGAGAGACTGAAGACCAAGCCTTTTTGGTGTGTCTTGCACCATCAGCCTTGTCTTCCCTTTTCAGTGTTTTTTTTTTTTCCTTTTAACTGGCTGTTAAGCTTGGCAAATGAGTAGACAAGAATAGAATGACTATTGACTACTTTCCCCTTCTAGCCTGCAGTTTTTCACATAGGCGAAGAACATACATACTATTTGGCATTCTGCTGATGGCAGTGTCATCATGTGCACCCTTACGTATGCTACAGGAGGCAACAAAACAGGGGTCTCTGTCATGACTAGTTTTTGACATCGGGTTTCTTCCAGTGAATTATAACATAATGCTTTATCCTACTAAATGGTTCATAGGCCTGGGTAGTGCTGACCAGTGTCGCTATATCAATAGATATCTAAGATATCTAAGATATCTGGGGCAGAGCACAAGAAGGTCAGTTTGTAGGTCAGTCAGGCTTTTATTATTGAGACATACTTGAAGTTTGGTAAAGTTTAGTTAACTTATTGGTTTTATTGGGCATAGGTGATAAATATAAATGGTTGTCAACTGCATCACACTGGAAACTAATTCAGTATTTTCTAGTAAAATTAACTAAAGGAAGCATATGTACAAGCCGAATAGGATTGGTCCAAGCACAGAACCTTGTGGGAATCCACCTTTAACTATAGTGCCTGGTGAACTGCAAATGGGGGTCACTTCTTAAGCAGGAGAGCCAAAACGGAAGAGATCTTCAAAGTTATAAGTAACTAATAGAAGCAACAACATAGTAAAATAAATTCTAGTACACACAATACAGAAACCAATACCAGTGACAAATAGTGAATAGTGAAATTAAGGACTATAATATTAATAATAAAAAATATCTCACATGGTATGTTGGCCTGTATCATTATATTGCACATAATCAAAATCTCATGTTTCTGAGAACTTAAAGGACTTGTTTCATTGTTGGATGCATTTAGTTGTTGTAAAAGTGTACACCATTTTTCTTGTTCTCGTTGCTGAGTTTCCTGTTTGTTTCTATCATCAAATGACAGCAAAATGAACATTTAGCAAAGTTTGTGTGTGGTGTAACTGATCGTGACCTCTTAGGCGAAAGCAAAAATAGAAACTCTTCTATTTACTAATGTGATGATCAGTTATTGAGGCATCACAGACAGTACTGTCTTTAAGCCAAAGCTCTGTTAGTATATTTTTTACACATCTCAGTGTGTATGACATTGCATCAGTGTGCTGACTTCTTTCCTTCCCTTTATTAACGAACCACATCGTGCAAAAATAAGCTCTGTCATGTCTTGTAGCTAATTGTCCCAAGGCTTGTACATCAGTCACGGATTCAATTGGTGCCTTCTAATTAATAATGCCGTTTATCGGAAAGGAGAGGGGGGTCATCTGTGTAATTGGGATGCCTGATTAGGCTTCGGAGAAAGCTTTTAAGCCAGCAAGGTTATCTGTGCTCCTCCCTCTGTCTATCATCATCACCTCAATGCAGGTTTCCCTTTGCTCGTATCCAATTACTTTTATTTGATTATCTTCGCCTGATAGTTTCTCTGTCTTTTCCAGGTTTATTTTCATTTTGCTGCTTCTAATCAGTGTCCAACATGAACATCCTTCACTTTGTTGCAGTATACATCCCAATACTTAATACTTACACATATATTTATACACAATTTTACCACCTCCCTGCAGTCTCAGCACTCAGAGAGCTGGACAGCTCCTGTCTGACCTGATGTAAATAGAGACTTTTGGACTCCAACAGGCTGTTGCTGGGGGTCCTAATGCATTTACACCCTGGTTTTCTTCTTCTACACATTCTGTTTGTCCCTCTTAATTACAGCTAAACCATAACGGATCTCAACAACTCCCCTGACGCTCAATGACTTACTCTGGACTCTGTGTTTTTACAAACCCTACACCCCCCCCTTACCCTTTTATTTAAAATTTCTCCCCCACCCTCAGCCATTCTGCCCTCTGTAATCCCTGGGGTATTATCTCCAACGGTAATGTCTGTAAGGCCTGTATGGTGTTTGCATGGCTGATGTGTTTTGGTGTATACTGATGTGTTTTTTTTAAATTGATTCAAATGGAGCAATAATGCATGACAACAATGAGAAACCACCCCCATCTGTCAACTGACACCCCGTGTTGTGGGTTGAGTTGCTTTAACTTAGCAACCCAATGATATGATCACACTACATGATCATATCCCACATACTATTGTCATTTTTAAAACTTATTACTGCATGATATCCGAGTTCAATTGTTCAAGAGCATGGATTTAATTATCTGTCAGAATGGATACATTAGAGGATACAAGTGTAATCCTAACTGAATTCATTAGACTCTGGACTGCTTAAAGAACATCTGTGCTCAGTAAGAAAACAAGTAGACTGTTTCTAGCTAAAAGGAAAGCAGGCGGAAGGGAGATGAAACAGTGTTTAAGTCTATTGTTGGGAATTACCGTGTCTGATAGATCAAACAACATTTTTGTTGGTGCAAGACTAAAACACATTTTCCTCCCTCTCAGTGTTCTTCCTTGTGGTATGCGCTGATCTGAAGAATGTTTGACCCTGTCTCTGTCTTAAACTCATAACTTCAACCTTACCTCCTCATAATGTTGTCTTAAAAAAGATTTTCTTTAATTTCTGTACTGCCCTCACCTCAGTTTAACTTCTGACCCCTCCCTCTCTCAATCAGTAGAACACCGTCACGCTTTTACTGTGTGGCTAATGCAACAAAAGGAAAACATCAGGTAAACTTAGTATATACTGTTTGAAAGTTTTAGTTCTTGTGAAACTAATAGCATGCATTCAAATGACTAATGGTAATAACAAATAAATCATGGTTGATAAACACAAAGAACATTTCTCTCCATGTAATAAAACATTTTAATATCCCATGTGACTAAAGGGGGATATTGTTGTTAGGGTTGCACTAGAGAGATCTGTGCTCTTTGTCTGGCTGTTTAGAAAAGGCATGTAAATGATCAAAAATAGTCTTAAAATGTGACAGAAGATTAGACAGATAAGAGAAGTAGGAAAATCTAACAGAGCATACATACCAGCCTGGAACTGATCATTCAAATATTTAATCTGACATTCATATAAAGGCGTTATTACTGTTAAACAGTCCTCACATGTTATATGTCTGATTCATTCATTCATTCTTTCATTCATTATCCACCGCTTATCCTGTAAGGCCTGCGTCAATTCATCGCAGGGCTGACATATAGAGATAAACCACCATCCACATCCACACTCACATTAACACCTTTGGGCAATTTAGAGTGACCAATTAACTTAACCCGCAGTTTGCATGTTTTTTGGACTGTGGGAGGAAGCCGGAGTACCCGGAGAGAACCAACGCAGACACAAGGAGAACATGAAAACTCCACACAGAAGGCCCTGACCTGGGAATCGTACCTAGGACCCAGGACCTGCTGGCCACCGCACCACTGTGCTGCCCTGTCTGAATCAGGTGGTACTAAATGATAAAGTCCTTGTCAATATATTATGTATTTGCATGATTTTCCATACATACAAAATAATTTTACATGCATATTTTACCACATGATGAACTGACAAAAAGATCAGTTTCAGTGAAATATGACAACACTTAGTAAAGAAAAAGTAATGAAGTAAAGAGCAATATGGATTGTGCAGACATTTTGTTGCATTAAAAAAAAAACATAACTCTTTGCAAAAAGAGAATGTTATTTTAAAAGACTACATCTTATATGTTATGGTTCTTTTTCTAATTGTTTTATCTGAAAGTAAGAGGAACAAAAAATATTGTAAATTTTTTGTTGGTCAGTGCTTTTTGTCTGGGGGGCTGCACATGCTCCTTTCTGTATTGTTTGTTATACTACACTTCCCAGAAATCATTTGCCATTAAATCAGTCTGTCTAGTAGTATCAAAACTTTGTGTATTGTTTCTCAGTACCACATTATCTATTTAATTAATCAGATCAGTAAGCATGTTATCATGTTATCATTATTTTTTAAAGAAAATTTTATTTAAAAAAAATGTTTGAAAAACCTATATCAATGCATGTGAAGGAAACTTCATCATATAGCCTACCTACACCGACCAAATTTGGTTTATGCACATCAAAACATCTGTATTGATGATGCTCATCTCAATAGGTTGAGGTGGGCAGTGTGCAGTAGGACAGATCTCACATACTCCCATGCGCCAATCAGGATTGTGCAACATTTGAATCACAATTTGATGACAGACGTGGGATCGTTCACTTACATCGCCACTGTCAATCAATGGTGGAGTGGTAGTTCTTAATTCTAAATCAATTGTCTTAACAATTTTTTTTCTAACTTTAGCTTTGATTGTAGCCCATTGAGCCACTGACTGCTTGATTTAGGGGTTTGTCCTGTTTTCAGTCAATACTTGCACAATAACAAACAAAGGGTCTCACCACACCTTGCATCAATAAGGGATTTAAAAGTGTAAAAGATTCATTCCCGGATCATTAAACACTGATGCTATGGGATTTCTGAGTCATCAAAAGCTGATGCTTTAAGTTGTCAACCAGCTCAACCTATCAACTTAAAGCATCAGTATGTTGGGTAATTTTACCAAAAGTCCAAGAAGACCAAATAATTCCATGGACTTAGTTCCATGAACTCTGATTTTTATGCTAATCAGTCACCACCACAAGCTACTTCTGCCTGCTGATCTCCCCACATCCCACTACTCTGCTTCGGTGTGATGTGTTCTTAAGTGGTTGGACCATGGAGCTCTGTCCCATGGCTCATATGCTGGCTGGCTCTTAATCCGGTTAGGGCTGAGGGGGCCTGGTGTTTCCCGTCTTGGCTGAACAGGCTGCGCTAAATGAGGTTTTTACTTGCCCTAGGGGAGCCCAACTTTAATGGACCCTGGTAAATGAATACATGTAGAAGAAGGGCAGAACAGGACAAGGGAGACTGCTTGGGCCACCAGACAAGGAAGGACAGTGACAGTAAAGTGATCAGTCACTGATCAATCAAATGTGAATCATACTCTCGGATAATTCATGACAATTTACATCTTAAAGACAAGGATGGGATATGTACCAGCAGCTTTAGCTATTAAATAAGTAAAGTAAGGCTTTGGTAATGCCTTAAAGCTCTTAGTGACTCAATATGGAGGCAGGAGAGGTCTGTACACTCCTAAGAGCACTTCCCCTCTCCCACCACTGAAAAAACTATTGTGTATATGAATGTATTTTTAAACTGTAACCACATGCTTAGAGCCCTTTTGTACAGTTAGAAAATAGCTCCCTCTATGTCCCTGCATGACTTCTCTCACACATACACAGACTCACAAAAAGCCCTTTACTCCACCCTTTCCCACCGGGTCCGTGGGATGGGCAGGAGACTCAGGGGAAATGAGGTAACGCATACACACCCATGGAAGACGCAGCAGTAGTGTAGCATTATTTAGGCCTCTGTTCTGCTCTGTCCATCAAAACCGTCGATCTCAGGTCATTTCTCATTGCCCCCCCCAAATACTCCAAGCAGGCCTCAACCCACCTTTTAAGGCCCAGAATACTTGGTCCTGTCTGTTGCCATGGAAACCATCCAGATGTTGGCCTCTGATTAGCGAGCGACGGTCAAATGAAATCAGAAGAGGTGTGATAAGATCATAGGACGACAGAAACTGGGAGAGTGGTGGCCGCAAGCAAGAGAGGGGTTAGGGAGGAAGTCATGGAAAAGGGGGGAGGTGGGCATTAGTGAGGCATTTGCACACACATTCACGCACTTTAATGCAATTCACTGTAGAGGGCTATTTTTTCCAACCAAACACTTTTATTGTCAGTATGGGGAATCTGATAGCACTGTAAAAATTGCACCAATTTTCATTCATTCAAAACCAAACAATCAGGCTATGGTTGTTTTCTGGATGAGAATGTGTCGAGAACTATCATATTGAATGATAACAGAGCCCCTTTGACTCTTCCCCTTCCTACTGAGAGAGTCAATATAGAAAGAGACGGATATAGAGAAGCACCTTACTATAATCCTATAGAGAGGTTGATGCTAAAGTGACCTAAATGACTTTGAAACAACAATCAACACAGTGCTTGCTCCCCAGTGATATGAGGGTTACAAGCTGCACAATCAATTGGCTTTTAAACAAACTCCAAAAAGCACTTCTCTTCTCCACTACCTATTCCACAAACACCTAATCACATCCGAAGTCCCATTTCCTGTCAGTGAAATTACATTAAACATCTCCCTTTAGGTCTTTGTCCAAAGTGACCCCAAACTCAGGGAGACTGATAAGAGTGCTAACTAGGTAAAGGCCGAAGCACTTCCCAGTGTTCAGCCAGCACAGTGATGAGAGCAGGGGGATGGAGGGGTGAAAGGCTGGGCCCTGCCGCTGCTCGCTCCATTTTCCAATAAACTCCAGCAATCACATCAGTGCTGTTTTAAATGGAGGACTTGATGGCAGCAGGCTGCATTAGCCGCCGGTGTCCTCCCAATCTGATTAGACAGAGACAGGGACAGTTTCCAGCAAAAAGAGGTATGTAACACACATACACACTTAGA
>KV751324.1:13031151-13042443 GCA_001698575.1 Mola mola | reverse complement strand
TATAGATACACACATATACACTCACACCCACACAAGGGTGAAATCATATATCACAATCAGTGACACATAGAGGCAGGACCTCTTGTGGCCATTTGTGGTGCTAATTGGGTTGTTGGTGGCAGATGTCATTATTGTTGAGCAGTCAGCCACTTGATGCTTCTAAGTTGTTGGACAGTCATTTGTTGGGTATTAGCAGCTCCTTCAGTGCAGAGGTCATGCCCCGGGGCTACGTTGTGTGTCTGTGTGAATGCTTAGATCGATGCGTATATGTCTCCCTGTGTGTGTGGGTGCTTTCTGCATGTAAAAACGACTCTCTCTCTCTCTCTCTCTCAGCAATGCCCCCTTTCTTTGAGGACCTGCCATTTACAGTTACATAATTACTCCAGATTGTTTTTAAGCACACAGTGGAGTACTTTTCTGCTGTGCACGTGCCCGACATGAAAACCTGGCAACAAGCTGCTACGTGTAACAGGCAGTGTCGTAAAAATGGTTGCCATACCTCAGATAGCTAAAACCTCTTTCAGCACTTACAGTGAAGAGAATGGTTCCTCAGTTTGCTTATCAGGTAAAATAAACCTCAATGATGCAAAGTAATGGCTGGGTTATATGAGAAGGCATGTGTGAGGTAGGGACTGGAAACTCTGCTCCTTATCGCCAAGCTAGACAGAATGGAGTGAGACTGTACTTAACAGATTTAGACGGTCAGTGAAGCCCAGCACCTGGACAGACAGAAAGCAGGGAGGAGAGTTGCATCTCAGGTTACAGTGCAGCCGGTCCAGCTTAAAGGAGGAGATGCAGACGAAACCTGGACACATCAGGAGTGGTCATCAATAGGTCAACTATTAGCAAAAAGGAAGACAAACAGCTGTTCTTCTGAGTCGTACAGTTTCCATGTTCCACTCACAAACCACAATTTCAGCAGTTTTTTTTTTTTTTTTGTTAAACAAGTGCATAGTACAACAAAGAAAAGCTAAATGGAGATGGAATGATTTAAAATGAGTTTACCTATGCATAACTACTATGAGCTGATAAAAGCAGACCACTGGCTGTTTTTTAGTGTTTTATGTTCGAAACACATTTGTGCAACGCTGCACTACCTGACGCGTTCTGATCCCGTAGTTGATGATGGACTGCGGATCAGCCAGTTAATTTAGGCTAGATAAAAGCCTCTCATCTCTGCTGAGGTAGATTACCGCAATAGCGGACTTTCTCATCTTTTGATCTTTTTTTACTGCTGCGTTGGTTCATTTGCATGTGTCAGAGATACAGCTTTATTTAGGGTGCTTATTAATGGGAACAGGAGGGATCCTAGATACTAAAACCTGAGGCAGATTAGCACTGACCCCCCCTGGATCTTGCATGCTGGTTCTTCACATATATTTATGAGCATGTTATCTGTATGCAAGTGCACACATCAACAATGTAAACATACACATACATACATGACTACGGTGCACACAGACACCTATGGACTAATATGTTATATGACATTCAGAAAAGAACATAAACACACACAGCATATTTAGAGACACAAACAACACATTCACTTATAACAAACACAAATATTCCTTCATGCCTGTCCTTCACTGACAGCATATTCGACTTCTAAGCATTCTCTCAGGCCTCGGTCTGTCATCCTCCTGTCTCTCCCCAGCTGCTACACTCCGGCAGATATGGTCGATGTGGACGTGTACTTTGTCCAGATCATCCGTGAGATGAGATGAGAGGAAGTGGGAGGTATTGTTCTTCCTGTGGCGCTAAGCCCCTGGGCGATTACCCTGTCAGGAGGGAGAACTCAGCGCTGGCGCCGACTGCCACAAACCAGTGCTAAATCCCAACTGATCGCAAAAGAGGCCGATTTTACACTTTAGATTCCTCCCATCTCTTAATGCGGCCGATGAGGCAGAGGATCTTCGCCTTTCCCTCATCTTATCCGCTGCTGCTATCCTCCTCAGTCGGTGGCGTCAACCCCTAAGCTTGTGCTGCAGGGATAAGACTCAACGCCTTGTCAGGCCAGATCAATGTGATTTTACAATGCAGTCCGAGAGAGGAGCCTATTCAGCCAAGCATGGCAAAACAACAGCACACAGGCCCTTGCCCCACTGCTCCAGAGGGACTCCATGTATCTAGCTCGCTCAAATACCAAACGATAATCTACCAAACAAAACCAGCAAACTGCATCCTATAAACCTGACTCACACATACCTGCACTATCTCTCAATGTTTTTTAGTTTATCAGAGGACTTGATCTCTGTGAATGCCTCATTGAAGTCCTCCACTGGTTTATCTTATCTGTTTTCTCAGAAATACTCCTTGGGACAGCTCTTCAAATTCCTTTTCAAGTTGTCAAAGTATTTTTTTAAACCCCCTGGATACTTCCCCTGAAGATGACACTACCATGTGTGTGCGTGTTACGATCTATGTTTATGTTGGACAGAAGTAAAAAAAATTATACAGTATTTATGATACTGCATAATGCAATGATGTCGTCAAAACCATTATTATTAACGTTTTATTTTCATTTCAATTCTTCCTGGGATTGATTAAAAATAACATTTGTTGTTGGAAACCTCAGTGGTAGATTGACTGAGGGTGAAATGAGGAATAACAGAAATATCTTTCCACATCAGAGCATCCAGCTGCATGATGACATCCCCCTCCCTGTCAAGTCCTTCGACTGATTTCCTGTTTGGGTTTGATTATCATATGGGGCTGCGCTTGTATATCATCCACTCCCTCTTTTCTCCTCCCCTCTCTTTTAGTTTTATGAGTGACAGTTGGGAATAAACTGGAGTGTAAATCTCTGGCAGTAATAAAGCTGTTCAGGCCAATGTTCCTTCCTAATTTTGGTTTGCCTCTCCCTCATCACAAATTTGTACTTTTTACAAGACAAACCCTGACTGCCTTTCATTACTCCCAATAAGTCATTGTCAAGTGTCAGCTCTCCGTTCGGGTTTTAGAGTAGTGGGAGAACCAACGCGTAGCTCAAACACATCCTCAGGAGCAGCAACACACATCATAAATGCATGCATGCATGCATGCGTAGTGCGCTCACACACATGCATTTAAAAACACACAGTGCCTGACCACATTCCTGTAAAGGGCGATCATGAATCTTGGCTAGGAATCTGATTCCTGTCCTGGTAAAGCAACCTGTGGCAGCACTCCTCCTATCTCCAATAAACTCAACCATGGGTGGGCAGAAAAGCCCCACACCTCCCTGACCTCCATCCATCAGCCAGGAGGGAGCACTCACCCCTGCTCTCTTGAGTAGATTCTAAATCCATTTGCTAGCATTCAGCACCAGCCGCCATGCGGACAAACACACACACATACACCCTCCAGCAGCATCTAACCCGTCCGAGGCCCACAGGTGTCAAAACAAGCTCTAACAGCTCCACACAAACAGCCTAAAACCATTAATCAGTCAACTATTAGATAATGCTGTCAAATGGCCAGTTTTTCAACTTCTGTCTTATTACTTAGAAATTCCCTTTTTACAACAAATTTATAATAACAAGGAGGGCAGATTGCCATTAATTCAGGAAAACCTGAGAATGATCATAAAAGTAGCATGTGAACCATTTCATAAACAAGCACAACACACATATTTGTCTGAAAAGCTTGTCTTTACGAAGGTAGCGTCTTTACTTAAGATACTGTTGTATTGAAGAAGTCATCAGTATGTCATATTAATTTCATATAGTCTTTATAAATCTAACACTGAATATATAAGTGGTACCTGGAATAATATCAGTTTACCTGAATCGTGTTAACAAATCGCATGAAGTTTATATAATCTACTGTAAAGTAGAAAAGTATAAATTGCTATTTGTACTGAAAGAATTATGAATTTAAAAACAAATAAACAAACAAAAAAAATAGTAGAAATCAGAAACCATGTTGTATAAAGACAGGCCAGAGTGATTCTACAGGGGTCAAATTAAGTTCAGCCAAACACCACTGGAACTGCCAAAACCAGCCTGAACTGGTTGGGGCCAGGCTAAAGAGGCCAGAGACAGCCAGAGTTTGACTACAGTAAAAATTAACCAATGAAACCCGGAGACTGCAGAGCATCATTAAATATGATACTTGGGACACCACTGTTTCCATAGAAGTCTGTTTTTTCTTTTCCAAAAATAGGCAGGGTTGTTGCCTATAAGCGTGGAAACGCTAAGGAATAAAAGAAGATGCTTCGCAACTTAGTCAGTCCAGTTCAGCAGCTTACTCAGGTTAACGACCTGCTAAGGGAATAAACTCTGCTGCCTCTAACTCTGATCACCTCCAGTGACTTTTTGAGGCTTTTGAGACATTGATATTCACTACAGGGTGGATAATTGTTGACCCTCTTTGGTGAAAGCCTTGATTAGAGATCTTGGCCCCAGCCTGGGCTTTCACCCTCCGACAATACCGAGGCACGCTTTTGCATTCAGAGAAAACTATTTTCAGTTGACAGTCAGACAACATGGGTGCCAACAAGTAAGTCTCAGTGTCAGGTGCCAAAAACAAGCTTTCAATCCAAATGCAGGTGACAAAAGACAGAGTGGTATATTATTCAATAGTATTTATTCTGTGGATAAAGCAAACTCATCCATCAAGTGACAGGTAGGGAATAGAAATAAGGCAATTAGTCCAACAAAACAATATGTGGAAAGGTTGATGAAGCAGAGTTTAAGCGGGAGATGGGCAGATGACCCGATAAACAGACTGGAGGCCCGTGGCAAAGGCAGAACCCCTCTTAGTGCTTTTCTGCTGACGGCTCTGTGCCAGTTCTGCTTCCCACACCTACTCTTGAACTGGTCAGAGCATTCACACTAAGATCTTTTTGGGTTCGGAACCGGAAAAGTTGGTTCGCACAGGAACCAAAAAATAGCTGGTTCTTCCTTGCAAACCTTGATGTCGTTTCATGTCATGACGTTTCAGTGATGTCTTCGGAGGGCATATCTTATTATAAGGAAGACGAAACAAACAAGCGTTGGTTGCTGCCCGCATCCCCTAGTTTCAGGAGAAACTTTAAGGCAGCACAAAATGGAGCTGTATGCACAACTGGCAGACAAGTTGGCAAGGACTGCGTTTGCAAGAACACCGGACCAAATTCTAATCAAATTCTAAAAATGTGTTGAGCATTAAGTACCACCCTCTGATGGTGAAATTGGCCTTGGGAACTTTGGTTTCGCTTTGACCAGTGTGAAAGCAGGATGATTCGCCAGAGAGAACTAAAGGTTCTCAGACATGAGAACAGAACCAGAGCTAGAACAAGAGCCGTGTCGGCGTAGAAAGCGCTATCAGTGCCAGGAGGGCCAGGCCGGAATGGGAGTTAAAGAGTCACTTTGCTGCTATTTTAACGCCACCTTTCTCCTCACAGTGTGCAGCCTTTTCTTCAGGGTGGGGCAGATAACAGGACACAGGTGAAAGGCATGAGATAATCACTACAGGAAACATAAGGAGGAGTAGAAGCTTCAAAATAAAACAGGAAACACTAGAAAATAACACACGGAAACATATCACTAGAAACTCAAAAGTTAAAAATTTGAAATATATACATACATCAAAACAAAGACTAAAAAGACTCTTCAAAGTAAAATATGAAATAATCAAGCATAAACTTCATACAGAAAACCACAACAAAACCTATAAGCAGGATACTCAAAGGACTAAAATAATTTAGTTACTGAGTTACTGAAGAATGACATTTATAGAAAAACTGCACTTAGATTACTTCTAAACACACCAACTATGGTTAGAAACGCGACCTCCGTCACAGCAAATCTTATTGTTATGAAATAGCCTAATCTGAAAGAAATGCAGCTTTGTTCACTCTAAAATCATATTAAATGGTTTCAAAGCTTCTGATTGCCACTGATCTGTAATTTCATGGTTTTTATCATTTTGTTGACCAGTAAGTTTATTTGGCAGTAACAGTGACGAGGTCATGAACGGAGCCGCTGATTGGATGATAGACTCAAAGTATCATGAGAATGCTAATGGGTTGATATTAAGAAAAAAAAGTCACCACAGAAAGCATTCGGTGACCAGATTCATCATTATCCTTTGTCCTTTATCTACCAAACTTTCCAAATAGACCTTACAGTTCGAAAAAACTGAATTCCAAGCTTCTGAAAGAAATATGGTTGCACTATTACGTACACAGGATGTCAGGGAGACAGGTGAAGCTATGTGGCTAATATTAGCTCAGCTAAGATGTGGGCACGTGACGATTGAAACCCTTCATTCATTTTCAAAATATGGTGTAAGTTAACATGTCAACGTTCTAAAAAGTGTAGGCCACATGCCTTGAAAGAGACAGTTATCCATCTGATAGCCAACACTTAACAGCTTTTCATATGTTTTTTACATGCAGTCCTGCTGCAGATGTCAATTTTATGCCAGTTAGGTTCGGAAAACGTAGGTAAGTCTGTCTTTGTTTTGTGGGGTCAGGGAAAACCCAGTTGACCAACATTGTGATCTTGAGTTTTCTGTTCTAAAAAACAGTACACATTTTGGAGTCTCTATCAAACGAGGAAGAAAAAGAGAATAAACATGATAAATAGGTTACCATGTTCTTAACAAATGGAGAGATTGGAACATTTCTTACCATTAGGGTGGCTGTTAAGAGAAATATGATACATGTGTGGGTGCCTGTTGTGTTTACATATGCTTTGTTTGTTAGGTATAGTCATCAATACAAGCGTATCCCAATCAAAGAGCATCATGGAGCATGTGCTCTAGTGGGTTCTGCCAGTCAATAGATAACTTTTGGTTTTACTATAAGCTCACTGGAACAAGGGTAAAACAGTTAAATCGAGTGTCACATGTAGTATTTCAAAATGTAATTGTACTGAAAGGATAACATGACAATATTAAAACAAGCAATTTCATGGGTAAAATGCTCAAAAAGCATTTTCATCCAAATGCGAGTTTAAGGAAAGCATTACACAGCATTGGAATAACAGTGTAGACACAAGAACTATAAGAGGCTTTTTTCTGTGGGTCAAAGCATGGTGAGAGCCCAAAGCAACAGCCTTCGCCTTTGAGATTGTCCTCTCTTCTTCTTCTTACAGGTGCTGAACGTCGGCTAAGGCTATTCTACGTATTCTTCTAATTACACCTCCATCATTCCGTGTCCATTCATCCCATAAAACCTGACACACTGCGCCTTTTTTTTTTTTTTTTTTTAATCATTTTGATATTCTATCAAAGTTTAAAAATATGGTATTGTGATTACCTTCTCACTATACACAATCTGAGCCTGTCACTGATCAAAGGCTTTAAAAGCCCTGACAATACTATGTTGTAATCTGGACTAAATTTAGCAATTGAAATCCCTGACATGTCCCACAGTACCTCATGCTCATAAACCTTTTTAAAGTTTAGGATAAATGTTTGGTAGAAGTGCTATGGCCAAGACAGCTCAGAGTACTGCAACTTAAAAAAACACAAGAAAATAGGAAAATCATAACCAGCTTACAACCACATTGCAAATATATGACACAACTTATTGTTTCCGTATATTGCTTTTGTCAAATGTAATAAATCTCTATGCCATCGTATAGAAGCCACAAACATAGATGTTGCAAGTCAGATCACACAATGAGTCACAATGTCTCATATGAGCCCAAACAGCAATAACCCACTAAAACATTGCAAAGTGGGATTCGTTTTGTGAAAAATGGATTCCTGGAGTAGAAGCTTGAAAAGCATAGAGTCAGATGGTTGTTTTGACCAGTGACAGCATGTTAGGTCAGACAAACACAGACACCAAGGCTGCCTCAAGGTCAGAGGCCAAAGAGTCTCAGAGGTGTTCAGAAAAATTCCTCCCACAGAGCACTGAGAGTGAAAGAGACTGTACATAATACTACTTCAGCAGCATATGTCCCCATACATTTATTAAAAATGTGACATGGATACCCACATGAACATACACAGATGTCAGCGCTGCCTAAGTTTACCAGCTTCTGTTTCTCTCAAGGATGGGACTGTGGGAACCATGCTGTCACTTCCTGTGCCTGCGGGCCTCAGCCAATCATCATCAGATAAGAGCCAGAGCTCCGCCAATCAGCCCTCAGCTTCAAATGATGGGGTAGCGGACGCGATAACGACATAACTTGCCAGGGAAAATGTCTTGATCTCAATTGTATCCCCTTCACCCTGACCCTCTCCCTCCTTCCCACCAAAATAGTTGTTTGGAGACAAGGTTTCTTTTTGTCTTTCACCCATAATTATGCTCCCTTTCATCTGCCCCCCTGTTCCCCTTGACCCCTACTCTGGGGTCAGTGGCCAGGATATCCCACTCTCCTTTGGCCAATAATGTGCCTTTTAGGGTGGATGAAGAGGGGCATTCATGCCAGGGCAGACAGGGGAGCAGCGAGGAGAGTAATCACTCCATCACACTCTGCCCCCGTCTGTCCCGGCTCCTGCCTAAACACCCAAACGCTCCTCTTTGCTCCTTACATCAAAGACCTGGACCAGGACTGCAGCCTCAGCAACAGCCCTGCACAGCACAGAGGGTGACTGTTTGTCACCAACCAGGAAAAAGCACAGTGATTCACCAACAAGTCTGTAATCACTGTGGAATACCACCCCTCCCTGAGAATTTTTGCAATCACAATGTGAAGGAGTTGAATTGAAATTCAAAGAATTTAACTCATACTTGCTTACATGAAAGCACACTTAGTGCATGCACATATTGACAGAACCCCATTAACACCACACACACAGACTACCATCAAACCAGCTTTTAATAAAAAAATAGGGGCCTTATTAGCCAGACACTTGCACAATGACTCATTTGGGAAGTTTGTGGATCTTGGGGAATTTTCCAGTAACCTTGGCTAGTCAGACCTTACACTGACATTGTTCCTAATCAGAGGTGGTGGTCTGCCTGATGAACTAGTCCCTGGATGCTGTCTGAGCTATATCAGCTGTTAGGCTACATCAACAGCACAAATGTATTTTAGGTACAGTACGCCAAAAGAGTGTCATAACAGACATACAGTGTATGTGTATGTGCATCTGTCTGCTTTTACTTAAAAGTAACATGTTGGAGGGCCTATCGTGACCCTACTTGCAAAGAACAATAAGCAAAGTGTGGTACATTGTCTTAAAACATTCCTCATAAAGAACTGAAGAATGACTGGAATTCTGCCAAAATCTTGCAGTCTGTCAAAGGCACCCGTGCTGTTACATAGACCAACTGTACTGCATTACAGCAAACTCAACTCTCCTTATATCTATAGTGTATAGAGCCAATAGCTGCTTTTATGTAAACAGTAAAAAGAAGTTTCAATTAAGGGATATTTTTTATCTGTTGCAACACCGTTAAAGAAAGTAGTTAAACTTTTACAAAAAGGACCACTGCAATGAACAACAGCAATGCTGTGACGCTTCATCAGTAGTGGGATCCTGTGCTGTCGCTGGCCTGAATAGACTTCAACCAGTCTGCCTGCAGCCTACTAACCTTTAGTTTCACTGTGATCAATAGCTGGATTAATTGCTGAAAGGGCAAGATGAGGAAGGGTGGTGGTGGTGAGGAGCAGGAGGAGGAGATCGTCAGAGCCTCAGGCAGGGGCGGCTTTCAGAAGATGGGGGTTAAGATGGTGCTGACAGGCAGGGAAAGCTGAAGGGATTTAAAAGGCGAGCCAAGGGGAGCTGGAGTTTGAGCAGTAAGAGCTGGAGAGGAAGCATCAGCCCCCCTCCTACACCCTACCCCACCCCAGGTCACCTGGCAGCGCGCAGGGCGGCGGGCCGTCAGATTAGGATCTGAGAGGGGGAGATAACGAGTTTATTGCCCCCTGGACGGGGCTGTTGGAGCCAAGGAAGGAGGAGGGCAGGCCAAGCAGGCCAGGGTGGGCGTTTGTGTTTGTTTTAACCTGAGGAGAAAGATGCAGCCAAGCAGGGTCTTCATGAAAGAGTACCCCATTGGGGCAGTAAAGCACACAGACAGCATGGTTAGAATACCAGCAACACCACTTAACCAACAATTACAGCAGCTCATCCATCACAGCCTCGACACGCATGCACACACTGTGCTCAAAGGCGCGCAATTTTACTTTTTGTGTGTGTTTGTGTGTGTTAGTGTTTTTCAATGCCTAAAAAAGTGCCACAAATTGATCACAAAGTGCTGATATTATTATTATCATTATTATTATTATTATTATTTTTCTGTCAAATAATTGTAACAGTTAACATTTCTGCCACTGCCCTAATTTGTGTGTAGGAGTACATTCAGATCTGAGCTCCAGTTAGGAATTTCACTTATTCATTGATTAACAATGTGCATTTTCACGTTATATCCTGGGTTATTGGGAAGAGGATAAGCTCGATCCTATTACAAGGAAAGCACAGAATAGCGTATGAAATCTATATGTATTTCACACTGCTGTGATCTTTCGTCACTGAATTCTGCGCACGTATTGGGAGGCTGTATTAGCTTTGCGCGTCTGGTCCAGGCGTTGGAAGAGAGATAAGGGGAGCGGATATGAGAAATATGAAAAATAGCACTATGATAGGATGATCAGTGAGAATGAGCAATACCGGCTGCAGTGACAAATGGATAGGGAGCCAAAGAGGAGTGCAATGCAAAAGCGGCATTAAAGTCAAGGACAGAATGATTTTTCCAAGAAGACTAGAGACGAAACATACTTTGCAAGAATGAACAGATCAAAAATAACGTCCTAATGTCAGTGATGTAGCCAGTCATTGTATTTCACATTTCCCCATTTCCAGTCAACTTAAATTAAAACATACTTGGTAGCACAGGTGTTCCAATTATGTGTTAGCGTAATACAAGGGATTTCAACAGTTACCAATTTAATGGAGTTCTCAAATTAAAAAAATACAACAAAGACACTGGCAGCATTATAAAAGCCGTGCTTTGGGTCTTGCATCTTAATTTAATCTCATTTTACAAAGAGGAGATTATATTACATGGTATGTTTAGATGTTTTTCAGAGAACAATCTAGAACAATTGAAAATGGACAGCCGTATACAGCATCACAAGAAACAGGGTGAAACACAGAGATCCTTCTTAAACACACAAGCCCCCCACTTTCTCCTCAACGCTTGCTCTTGTACACACACTCAAAAGGGTTTTGGGGCCCTTTGGAGTGGCACGTGATCAGCCCTCTGTCAGCTGTGTTTGCAGTGAGACAGGCGAGGGGCACCATGCATCTCAGAAAGAGAGGAGAGACCAACAGAAACGGGAAAAAGGAGGGGTGCCGTGTGAAGAGGCCAAGGCCCTGAGTGGAGAGAAAAGAGTGGCCACAAAACAGCTTTCCTTCAGAGAGCGAGCA
>KV751324.1:13005471-13025980 GCA_001698575.1 Mola mola | reverse complement strand
TGACAGTAGCTGTGCAGGCTATATGTAAGTGCTGACAGGCAGATTGATGCATAGAAAAAATGAGGAAGGGTCAGGTCGGTGACACACGAGAGGTCAACAAGGAGTGCGACCTCTCAGGTGTGGCCTCTTCGCTCAGAACCGACACGGCACACTCTTGTCCGCATGTTCTTTCTCTCCCTTTTTTATCCCCTTAAATGATCTCTCACAGGTTTAAATTTATATAGAATCTACAGTTCATCTTTCATGCTGACAGGGTCTCTGACAGGTATTGTAAGGTGCTGAGCAATGATACTAATGACAAAAAGCGGATACGAGGATAAATGCAATTCCTTTCCGGTGCCTTTTTTTTTTTTTTACTAATTTCTCTCTCTGATTACCGAAGCAGCGCGGGGTTATGGATTGGGTGGGTTAGCCAGCGTATTGGGAGACAGATCTAATATGCGCTGTCTGCTGCATGGCGACTTCTTACTTAAAGCGTGAGGGTGTGCAGTAGGGGGGGCTTGAGGGACTTGCACCGTGACCCAAGGATCTCCATGGTCTCTGTCAGCGGAAAATTAGATTACAATAGTCGTATCGGGGGGGAGGACCTGAGAAGGGGCGTCAAGAAGTCTAAAAAAGGAAGCCTCAGTATGCCCTAAATCACTTTATATAAGTTAGATGAACCAATAGTCTTATCTCCTCCTCACTATCCAGATTGCAAATGCCGGCATGAAAGCATGTGTATTTGTGTGTTATGAAGCCTCTTTGAGAAAAATCCTCTGCAGACTCATACCTCCATCTTCTTTTTTGATGAATCAGACCAAAAAAACTAAATTCAAGTGTACAGTGAAGTATGAATGTCAGTGATATATGTCAGAATGTTTTTGATAGTGGCCAATTGAGACGACACCATTTTGAGAAACACGCACAAAACATGAAGCAGTAAGTCCTCTCAACTCTCAACATAATAAGCCACACAAGCTGGAAAATCAAAAAATTTTTCTAAGATCTTGAAAGCCTCAAAAACTTTGTTTTCACTAGAGCGCAGGAAAAATCATCAAAGAAAGATGATCAGCTTGTGCTTTGATATGAATCAGCCACATGTACAGTCAGTCAGGAGTCTCATAGAAAGCAAAGAACATGAAGTCTGGTGGACAGACACTGGCAGCGACTGTGGATGGTGGCAGCAAACAGCAGTGGTGACGAGAAAGAGAAGGATGAGAGTGTGTGTGTGTGTGTGTGTGTGTGTGTGTGTGTGTGTGTGTGTGTGTGTGTGTGTGGTGTGTGTGATGGGGGTGATGGACAGAGACAGAGCAGAAAATTGAAGTACATGTAACATGACACAAATGGACAAAAGTATTTAGCTAATGATTTATTATTAAGCAGAGCAGACAGCCCTCCCCAGCCTGGTCCCCAAGCCTTGCCCAGGCCCTGGCTCTATTGTAGGGAGATGGAGAGGCAGATAAGCAGGGCTGTAATGGTAGTCAGATGGCAGGTGGGCTGGCTGAATCCGGGGTTAATCACTGCTAAGTGCTGTGGAGAGGGGAGTACATGGGGCCTGGCTGAAACATTGTATCCTGGGGGGCATTGGGAGGACAGGTAAGTTAGACCAGGTAACTCACCTTGGCGGCTCAGAGAGACAGCTGGACCTTCGTACTGGTTGGATAATGGTGTTAACACAGGAGAGTCACCACAATGATACGTTACATCAACATGCTCTCCTCTGTCTCCCTCCCTGTCTTGCTGTTACAAACCATGTTAGGCTCTTTTGTACATGCTCCATCCTGCCTTATTGCTTGGAGCATTTCCGTGTACCACAAGTGATCTAATCTGTCTGAGAGGAAGGAGAAAACGCCGCCATACAGAGAAACAAAATAGACAAATCTATGGACCTTTGTTGAGCTCTTTTGAGGCAAAACAAAATTAATTTTTAACAAGTAATTTTTATTTCACAGATGAATCAAATGAAAGGGTAACATCAGACATATCAAATTCTGATTTCAAACATATTGAATTGAATATATACGATATTGAAGCCAATACTGTAAACAGACCAAAAATAACACCAAAACTTGCAGGATTATGAAAATCATTTCTTTTTTTTCCTCTTTATTTTCACTTCATTCACATTTTAACTGAGTGTCCCCTGTTGGTGGCTGTCTTCACACTCAGCTGCGTTAGCGTCAAGCAGATAGCAGACTACATTAAACAAAAAACAAAACAAGCGGCCTGTCCTGTCACAGCATGAAATGTGGGCTGCTGTGTGTCAGAACAGCCGATGACAAACCCACAAAGAAGGCAGTAATTGGAACAGCATTTCAGATCCAGCATGCATATCTTTCTCTGGTATCCCTGCTGCCATCAGGCCCTTCTCCAAAATCATTCCCAAACGTCCGACAAATCAAAAAAAAAAAAAGGGGGGGGGGGAACGGAACACAACTTTACAGAGCAGTGACTTCTGATGGGCCATTTCTGCTGGAGACTCCAGTCTGTATGGAGGTGGGACTTACTTAGCCCTTAACCTGAAACAGGCTGCTACGCTGGGCTACATTCTGGAGCCATTAAAAGGTAGCGGTGCACTGTTACTTCAACAAACATGAGCTGTTGCTGTGTTCTGAAATTAAAGCCACACAAAAAAGAAGTATGTGCTGCATTCAATATACACTGCATTAACAGAGATGTGAGGGAAGGAAACACACACAAACACAGACCTTCTCAATTTCCACTTAAACACACAAACACCTTCGTCTTAAAACACACACATTAACCATATCGCTGGGTTTATTCCTGCTCCCATAAAATGGAGCCGTCCTAAACAACAGATGAAGTCATCTCGTTTCAGAAGAAGAAAAGAGGAGAGGTCAAGTTGAACAGAGAGCCTTAGTTAAATCATGTGCCTGTAGTAAACAGTTGAGAGCAACATCTATCAGCTAGGCACGTGTCGCTGACAATATAATAATAAGGTAGCAGGAGCTGGAGCGTGCGCTTGACAACGGATGAAGAGGGCCACGTCTCTCTGGAGACAGGGGGCGAATGGGGAAAGAGAGGACAAATAAGAAAGAAAAGTAGCTCATCAGCTTTTCCATCAGCATGCTTAGACTGAACACAGTAATACTGCGCACCCTGTTCGTAATCACAAGGTTACTGTTCATTGTTCCATGTGACCCAGTGGATATGAGTGACAAGGTGGGCTGCCGGCTCTGTGCTACTGTGTGGTTAATTACCTCATGACGACAAAGTGAACTTTGATGTGCAGTTTCTCCGCTGTGATGCTTTAATGACCTTACACCAAGCATTTGTGCCTGTCCGTGTTTATGTTTGTGCAGAAAATGCCTGCACATGCTCAGCACAGGCACACACACACTAAATAAGTACATGCACACTCTCTGACACACACACAAACGCACTTGGCTTCAACCAAACAGTAGTCTTGATGTCAATCAAGTGGGTGTCTAATTAAAAGAAACAGGAGGAAGCTGCTGGGGACAGCAATCGCTATCGGACTCACATTTTCATATGAATGGCCTTTTTTAATTAAACTGAACAGCTAATAAGCCTCAGTATCCCAACCATGTAGCGGTTCAACAGACAAAGAGCCACATGCATACACACACACACACACACACACACACACACACAGCCACGGAGGAGAATGGGGAGATGAGAGGGAAAGACAGAGGGATGAATAATGACAAGTCAGAAACAGTGATGCATTGCCTTTGAACCTGTTGGCTCTCCTTTGTTTGTTGAGGCGTTTTGCCAAAAGCTATTGTTGTCAACACAGTTTATTTAATGCTGATGGTATTAAAGAACACAGTCCAACAGAATTTGCCTTTGCCATGAGACTAGGAGAAATGAAAGAGAAGTAAAAGAAAGAGCACGGAGCGCTATCTCTTCCTTAGATGAAAAAGAGAGTCTACAAACAATTTGGGCATGTGGGTGTTGGTTTTTCTGTCCCACAGCTAAATAGTAATTATCAATGTATTTGAGTGAGAGCGACTGGATCAAAAAGAATACTGCAATAGGACTATGCCAGCTGTATTTATTTAAGCCAAGAAAGGCAAAACAATAACAGCATGTTGCCAAATGATTTGGGGTATCATAAAATGGAATGGCACAAAAGTAAAATGTTGCTGTAAAATCCAATCTCATTTGCTTCAATGGTTTTAGCAGCTCTTGAAATGAAGAGAAATCCTGACAGCATAATCCCGTGACATGAATTTAGTGTTCGCATATATGATGTTCAGAGCTGTACGACCAAGCTCTAACAATGACATTTAACAGCCCCCAAAATTCCTTTGTTCATGAGCCAGGCATAATTAATATGTTGATCCTCCTCTGTGTAAAATTGGCAAGCCATTTAAATCTGGTATTTCTTGAATAAAACAAAACATAACAAAAAAAGGCACCAATTTTCTTCATCACCGTTGCTTTTTTCTCAAATCAACCGTGGGTCCGTAAACATATATAATCACACCAGGTTGCCAAAAATGTGTGTGGAGAAAGAACAGGGACAAAAGGCTAAATAAACAGTATGTATGATTCCCAAAATGCTAAGATTTCTCTCTAGACGAGATTATGGTTCCGTTTTAAAAAAACATGACAATTCTCCATTTTCCCAACAGCAGATAAAGGAACTTGGATCCCTTTTCCACACTAAATCCCAGATCAACTTCTCCTTAGCTATTCAAACCACCCAGCAGGTTGTTTCTGAAAGGCTTGAAAGTGAGCCTGGAGATAGCCAGCTCTAGCATCTCAAATGAGCTCCCTGCGCCGTCGTGATGTACGCGCCACTCACTAATTCTCACCCGTCTTGCTTCTTCAGAAACTTTTAACATCATGACCTAAAGAAACATTTGCAAACTATAACAATAAAATTAATGTAATGAGCAAAATAATTGCACATCAAACGCTGCTCGATGGTGGAGCACAAGCTTGGAAGAAAGGGCTCAATTTATAGATTACATGGCTCATGACTACTGAAGTTCAAAACACAGAGAAATTGGTTGTGAAGTGAGAAAAAAGGGCCCCTCCAAAACGACTCCGAAGCATTCTTTAAACTTGTGTAATGGATATGCTGCGGGCAACTGGGCAAATTTACCATGCAAAAAATCTCCATTCTGCACGCAGCACTTCAAAGACGAAAGGAACTGAGTTTCAGGGAGCCGGTGGGCACAGGGAGAGGGGGGAATGAACTCGAGATGCACATTTGTCTCTTGGAGTGGCAGAGGGTGTTCAAAATGGGAGATTGATCTAGAGCTGAGCTGATCTAGGGCTGAGCAGTAGCTCAGCCAACACCACATTGCTTCTTCAATCTTCAAAAACAGAGGCAAATCCTAATATGGAGAGGCTGGTGACATTTTTGCTGAAAGCAAAAGAAGGATACAGATACAGATACAGAAAAGAAAAAGAGATAAAAGATAAAAAAATAGATTGCCAGAGTGACCAAGCCAAGTTGTTGTGTTACATTTTTCTCTGTTGGGCAGCACTCTTTAATGTTTTGTTGGTAAAGGAAGCAAAATGGAGCGAGAGATTACATTAGCAAGTGACCAGTGCCGTGCAGTGTCTTACCATCAGATACGTACATACACGGCACAGCAGATTAGACTGAAAAACACCTGAAAAAACAGATACACTCTGGACTGCGGGTGATATAAGTGCACACTGTAGGGCAAAAATCTGATTACAGCAAAATCAAAAGCTGGTGTGCAGGACTAAAGCTACATCGCAGTCTTTCCGTAGAGCAACCAGACTGTGTAAATTGTGCTGCCGTGTTCTCCTATAAAACCTCAATATTTCATAGAGTTGTTGTTAAGGTTGCTCTCAGTTGTGGCTTGAATACTGAAACTAGTCCAGAAATGTAATGCTAAACTGCTGAAAGGTCAAACAAAAAGCCACAAAACTTCCTCTGACAAATGTGATATGTTAGGCTGCTTCAATTTGCTTAAAGGAGAAATTTTCTTGGGCTCGCTTCTCACTTTGCCTCTGCTTTCACCCCTCTCGCGTTCTGTCTCAGCTTCATCCCTCGTTGCCTCGCACTCCCCTTTCTCCTCTTCTGGAGCCTTATCTGATGGGGCCCATGCCACTGTTTTCACAAAAAACTGTTTATAAGGGGTTGCATATGTTAAAACATTAAAACATACATTAGAATGCATGCACACACACTACGGGCGCACAGCGATCTGCACACATTGTCAAGTTGAGCTGGTCTGACCTGAGTTAAAAGCTGTGCCACTGACATGCGGCGGATTTCTTTGAATAAGGATTTTACTTTTGTAATATGCAGATAAATTATGGTGCACAAAAATACAAAACATGCATGTTGTTTAATTACAGGCAAATAATATGACATACACATATAACCAAATTTATTAAGCTTTAATTAACTATTTAGAGGATTTATTTTTCAATGAATTGCTTTACATTTCGTAATATTTGTTATTAAATGTGCTATCATTATGACAAAAATAAACAGCATATGAAGTGTTGAATGAAAATTATTTGCGGGTTAGTTTTTCAATTCATAACATTTGCAAGAAGTCAATAAAAAGATCCAAAATATAATTTTATCTAAAACTAAGACAAATGCATGTTTCTAAAGCTCATAAATTCCCTGTATCTTAAAACTTGCATCTTAAAATCTTAATTAATTGACTAAGAGAATATTTCTGGACATATTGGAGACTAACAATAATTTTCAGTGTCCATTATTCTGCTGATTATTTTCACAATCACTTGATGAATTGTTCAGTATATTAAACACTGAAATTTTTAAAAATTTAAAATATGTAATAAAATCAAAGGGGTCACTTAAAATTGTTGTTTTTGTCTAGCTAACCATCCAAAACTGAAAGACTCTTAATTTACCCTTCATTTGCTTTTTTCAATCACCCATTTATTCATCATAAAAGTCAACTAAACTTGATCAGTTAACTGATTACTAAGTCGAAGGGAGAAATAATGATTATGGACGTTCCATAAAACAAAAGCATGTAGCAGATTCAGTAATAAGTAATAACATGCTGTGGTACAACGTCAGCTCATTTGCGCTCACATGTTCCAATATGATAATGTGCTTTCAAGAGGATTTAAAAAAACAAAATAATTGTACTTTTTGTAGACATGACAAGAATTTATTAAACATTTCACAAAGGTTTTACAGAATTTTTGCATATTTATTTATAATCACGGGGTGGTTTTTACACAATTATATATGTTTATTTTTAGACTCTCTGACATGAAACATAAATTAGGTACTATGTTCTTGCTTATGATCTCCACAAGCCCGTATAATTGAGTTCACTTTCCCCCCTTTAATGAAGTAAAGGATAGTGGTAACTGCTGTGGCAGGAGCCACACATATCATTAGTCTTTCCATCAGTCTCGCTTCATTTCTCTCATTCTGCGCTTTGAGTTGACCGTTATTGTGCTCAGTTAAAATTTTGCCCTTTGTTTTCTCAGAAAATTAGGTTACTTCTGCAAATTTACACTAATTTGCTTAACTTGGGCAAACATTAGACTGCAGCCATTTAAAAAAATGTGCTGTTTGTTTAACATGCAACTTAAACCCTTTGACTTTCACGTCAACCCTTCCGCTTTTCTCCATCCCTCTCTATTCTCTGATCAAACACTCATCAGTGGTCCATGTGGTTCAGGCCAGCAGGGACACCTTTCCCTGTCTGGGATTAAAATTGCAAACCACTAGCGAGATACGTCAAGATGTGGTTTTGATTAGACCGCCACAGCACTTCCTGGGGGAAGTTTTTCTCTCGGCTCACACCAATAGAAAATGACTCCTTGATATTTTCACCGCCAACAATGGCTCTCTATGCTTTGGTCACTCATGCCTTTTCCTGTGTGGACAGAGCCCTTTAAAGCCAGCAGCCAGGGAGTATGGTTCCCAGGAGGCTGAGGAGTGAGTGTTGTGTATAGATTGGAAAGGGTGCTGTCAACAGAGACGAGCCATTTGCCCTGACACATGACCCGACTGCTTCCGGGTTGTGTCGTGATAGCCTTCCTGAAGGTTATTCAGAGTGTCAGCGGTGTTTCACATGACCTCAAAGACAGCACATTCCTCAGCACTAATATCATGAATCCCCTTTTCTTCCTCTTACTCAGACTCTCACACACACTTACAGGCATCACTTGCTCACTTATGACCTGGTGATGTCACATCCGATCGTGTCAGTCTAACCACATAGACTCAAAATGTCGATCATGGCTGTTTAATGTGGGAAACATAGACCGGGATGGGGTTAATGGTGGAGGTGGTGAAGAATGAAGTGGTGATTGAAGATCATCACCATCATTAGCTGAGATGAAGATGGTGATGAGGTCATCACCAAGAGATGATGGCGCTCGTTTGTCATGTGTATGAGGGGGAATTTAATTTAGCTCTCTTTTCTTTGACAAATAAATGTTGGTGAAGTAATGGGTGATACAGATTACATTTATCATAGTATATTATATGTAGTATTATAGTGGAAGTATTTATACTAATGTATAAAATCAACTTAGGTGAATGCTAACACTTGGTCAATAAAACAACGCTGAGCTCCTGTCAATAAAACAACGCTGAGCTCCTGTCTGGAAGAACTATCATTCAGTGCAGAGAGGACAGAAATAATAAATGGCAATAATAAATGGCATTTACCATACACATTACTATTTTCATAATTAATGAATAGTTTCAGTAAATTTCAAGCAAAATTGTCTGGTAGCAGCTTCCCCCGAAAGCGGTTTCATATCATTGCAGACAAAATTATTGCGTGATAAACTGCATGTTGACAGTGAGAACAGTTGATTGAAGGCAAATTTAGAAACAAGCTGCCAAGTGCCTTACTGAAATACATGCCTAAATAATGCATTGATAAGGTTAAATGAAAAAAAATAAGATTGATCAAATAACATAATACATTTTTAAAAAATCTATTGTATAAATTATAAAATTATATGAATAAAATAAAAGCACAATTTCAGTACAATAAAAATGTTCTCTAGAACTCTATTTTTTAATGGATTAAACTAACACTTTCACCTAAGAATCTTTATTGAGTTGCTTGGTTGTTTGTTTGTTTTTGATACCAATATGTTTTTGTATGTTATGTAATTTTTTATAAATAATATTCTTATGTGGCCAAGGCTAAGAATGTAGGTAAATCATCCGGTGATAGGAAGTGTAATGCACTTGTTGCAGAGCAAACACACTGGCCTGCACTCAGACGTTTTAACATACACTGTGTCATAGTCCACTCCTGGTTTTCCCCTCTACCAACCCACTCTACCTGCCTGCCTACCTCTCCTAATCAAGATCATTAGACTCCCCTGTTCCCCCCAGTCCGCTCTATCACCCAGCCTCCTCTTAACCAGCTCCTCCACACCCACTCTCTGCCAGATTGTCGTCGCGTCATGCACTACCCTCCAGCACTCTTTTCTGGACGGATCTCCTGGTACCTGACCACGTCTCCTCGTCTCTGCCCCGGTAACCTGACCTGCCTTCTGGCTTTGGACTTTACATCTGCCCGCTCCCTGTCTGCCTGCAGCCTGCCTGGACTCCCTCTCCGGAGACTCCTGCCCCATTTAGAACTTGGACTGTGCTCGCCGACCAGGCTTCCTGATTGTCGTCTGTTTGGACTCTTGAACATTGTCAATAAAGTTCTGAACTGTTCCGGTCTAGGTTTGTGCTGTTCTTGGGTCCGCTCTCACACCCGTTACACAGTGGCTTTCTGATTTACTATTTTCTACATCAACTGCTATTTTCTTCCGTGTTGACAGTAACATTTTGTCACATCAGTTTTGTACTGAAATTTTGCTAGCTAGCAACAAGCAAAAAGCCTGTCACAAGAGTATGGTTTGCAGAAGTGGTCTGTCATCACCAACAATACACACATCTGATAGGCTGCTACTGGCTACACAGGACCATAGATATTCTATTAGACAGGAGCGATCTCCTGTTCTGAAAGATTTATTGGAGCAAAAATCTCAGTCATTCACAACATAATTTTTTTTTAGGTTTTAAATTTGATTTAATCTGAATCAGAACTGGTCGGTCTGACGTCATGGTCACGGGAGTTATGTAGGCCTGTCTGGTCATAACAGTCTCTCCCAGTCTATTTTGAATGTGTGTGTGTGTGTGAATGTGTTTGTGAATGGTTAGATGTAACAAGCACTGTAGAGCTCTTTGAAGAGTCAGTAAACATGAGAAGCACATTCTAAATGCACTTTAATGTTATGCTCCTCCCATGTACGTATGTTAAGGAGGAAGACTGATGAAAGGTTAGAAAAACCTTTAATATTGCAGTCCAAGCTAACATCGCTAATGAATTCATAATGCAAACACATTTTTAGAAAGGCCACATTTGTCTTTTCTGACTCCAAATTTATATACTATCATATATATGAGCATATATTTTTTATTACAATAAAAAATGTACTCAGTCATATTACATTCAATTAACAATTACAGAAATGTGATTGTTTATGTTAAAATGTGACAGTACAGTTTTCTTAAACTTTCAAGCAGTTTGTTACTCAGTCGGCTCTGAGACTCACAATGAACCTTGAAAATTCTGAGTGAACCTCGACTGAGTGCACAGATCTCAGCAGATACACAGAGTTGTGTCTGGATTCATTAGGGAAGGATTCTGGTATTATAAAAGCTGCACCAAGGTCACGTGATGTGTTCCCACAGCTCGGAAACTCTGCTTCCCTGAAGCTACAACAGGAAGCAGAGTTTAGGGACAGACTAATGGAGAGTCATTATGTTTTCTGGCTCCGTTCGCTCTCATTTGTTGTAGTAGTGTGAGAACATAGAGCTTGTAGCCCCCCTGGCAGAGAAGGACAGTGATATCTGCACTTTGTTCATTATGCTGAACAAGTGATAGCCCATTTTCCCATTTCTTGGCTTTTATTCATTTTAATTCATCCGTCAGTTGAGCCATTTCCGCGGCCATCCTGGTCTGTTCAGTCTCCAGGCCTCTAGTCTATCTTTTAATTCCCTTCTGTTTGGTGGAACTGAATGAAAAACTGAAGAAGAAGAAAAAAAAGGCATCTACAAAGTTTCTTAAGTACCGAATAAGTAAATTTCACAGTCTTTGAAAAAAAAAAAAAACACTTAATCCATACTGCACGCCTATGCTACAATCACAAGCTCACGAGTTAAACATGTGAACAAGAGGAGAGAAGGCACTGATGGAGGCGACTAATCAAAGCAAGTTTTTCTTCAAACGACCATTTTTTTACATACTGCTCCCTCATAGATAACTCACTGTCGTTTCTTAATATGGAAAACAGTGTTCAGTCTATCTGCCTCAGCACCTGTCCCATCTGACTCAAATGGGCCAGAATGGATAGACGAGAGGATGGGGCACAGGCAATATGGATGCAATTGTTAAAGTGTGCTTGAGAGACAGCCAAATGACATAGAGCCACCAAACTGGGCCAAAAGAGAGCTCACTGAATGGTGTCTGCATTATGAGTGTGCATTTAGGGGGCAGCAAGGCTGAGAGATGTCAACAGTTTTTCTTTAGAATGCGTCTCCATTTGCATAATTTTCATTCCCTGCAAGTACTAAAGACAGGAAGGAGATGCTCATACAAAAACCCAAATGACAAGGGAACAATGGTGGCATGAAAGGTCATTTTCAGGGAATAAAATTTTGTAAATCAAGGTTTAATTTATTTGTCAGGCTTGTTTTTGGACAACACTGTTTTGCCATAGCTCAGTCAGACCTGGCTTTGTATGAGTTGACGGGCAAAACGCAGGAGTACCGAATACTAAGAGAAATACTAAAGAAAACAATGGCTTTCAATTCACTTGTCAGCAATGCTTGACTTTGCTTCACAACAAAAATGAGCAGAGACAGATAAAGTCAGTGAGGATGTAGGCACATGGATGATTAATGCTCATTCTTCCAAAGCAGAATTTAAGGTTTAGAACTCACCAAACCAAACCCACCAGGGTCACATGAAAAGAATGAACTAACGGCCAACAGAGCAGGGAGTTCTAGCTCCAGTCAACAGTTGCACCCAAAGCACAACAATGAGCTATTGGAAGCACTGACAAACTGGAGGAATACATAAAGGCAGATGAAAAGTTTTGTGAAAGCTGCGATGGGTAAAGGAGCACACACAGCTGGCAGAGGGGCAGGTGTAGGGAGTGAAAGGCCTGGAGTGAGGGCGAACCAGTGGGTGAGCAAGCAAAGATGGATGATGGATGGTGTTGATACAGGAGGCAGCAGCCCTGCTTTATCTAGGCAGCACAAGCCAGAACTGCCGGGGTGATGGGTTGGCTGTCAGCCCTTTGTTTATGGGCCGCCACCCATCTCCCATCTCCTATATGCCTCCAAAAGCCCAGATACCTCAGAAACAGCCACTTCCTCACCACTCGTTGTCTCTCCATCTCTAACAGTCTTCCTTTTTCATTTTCTGGGGTAAAAAACTGTATTTTGTCACAAGTTCCCAAGTTTGAACAGCAGCACAGGAAGGATTCAATCCATTCAGTTTCTCTCCATTGGTTGGCTGGCAGTTTTGCAAGTTAGAGTTTACAGTTTATTGCAATAAATGTGACTATTAACAGTGAAATGTATATTTTAGATCCATGGAGGTGGAGAGAGAAGAAAGAGAGCAAACTGGAAAAAAGTGAGCCTAATCCAACCATATAAGTTGCACGCTTCTAATTAACGACTGGTTGGTTTATCAGTCTCCGACGGATGATTGCTGTTTTTAATCATTTTCATTCTCTACACGGTTTCTTCCTCTCTATCAGTTCTCCCGACTCTTATCATCGAACCCCCTCCTTCTGCTGTCTTGCTTCCCATCCCTTCTCTGTTTCATCATATTTCTCATGGAACAGTGTTCTCACTCTGTGTGCAGCATTAGAGCCTTGTCTGTAGGTTAAATAAAAACTTAAAGGAGTTTAAAATCTGCCTATGGTTTAACTTGGACTACTGATAAAAACTCCCTCCGCAATGGATTATTCAGCTACATGTACCAATCTGATTAAAAACTCCGTAAACTTAAAACTGTAACCAAGCAAAAACATTATACTGAATAATAGAGACACTAAAATAAAATCCAATCATGGGACACAGGTTGTTGCGCTGACCTACAGAATTGGGTATTTAGCTAAAGTTTTTTTGCTTGAGACAACAGACTATGTTTTATCCAGAACCACAACTTTAAAAAAAAAAAAGTCTACAACCACCTCAGACTATGTTTTATCCAGAACCACAACTTTAAAAAAAAAAAGTCTACAACCACCTCCTTTTTCCCTTTTTCACCTGCCTTTATTAGTGTGATAAATTTGGAGAGCAGAAATGTGCCTGTCACATTGATCCATCCGCCCACTCGATGGGGGGGGTGTTATCCCTCCGCCTGTTGGCATGGTAATAAATGGGGGATGACGGACAGTTGACGAAGCAGCAGTTATGGTTCCTTTAATCTACCTGACCGAGACTCATAACAAGGTGACACGGCGCTGTAATGTTCATGCTCAGTCACCTTTGTGTTGAGTGGAAAGAAGGAGGGGGTAGGATTTTTAAATTTGTGTGCTATGAGCTTGAGTGTATGAGGTTAACTGATTCAGCCTTTCCTCCCTCTGGTCAAAGTATTATTGTGAGCGAATCCATTATCTCCGTCCATGAGACTACCTGCTTCCTCACTGCTGGTGTTACACCTTCCCTACCAATTCCAGGGAGCTGAGCGGCGTGTACGGGCGGGTCTTGGCTAGTCACAGCCTCCTGGGTGGGCTATAACTCATCTCCAGACAGGGACAGAGTCTTATCTCAGGCCACCTCCGCAGGCCTGCCTCGCTTCTGCTCTGTCTTAGGGAAAAGATTTTCTGGTGCCCTATTGTGTGAGTTATAGTAAGGGTTAAGGTGACTGAATAGGCCTGTCTGTTTGTGTTGTCTTAATGGATTTATGTCTGTGTGACTATAAGAGCAAGAAGCGGCTATTATGAGTGTGTATACTCTGCTTATGTCTCTATAACCGAAGTTAATTCAAGTTTTTAAGCTCTGTGTCGGCTTATCTTCATGTATCGAATACTATAAGGTGAAACACTATTGTCATTATTTTTTTCAATCATGTGAAGGGCATCGCCGCGCCCGCTCCTTCCACGTGCACATGCAGGGTACCCCTCCACCCACCTACCCCGTCCACGTTCTGTCATCTTGGCCTATCAATCAAAAATGTATTAAGTCCAGAGTCGGAGTCCGATCAAAGGCAGAATTTCTGGGAGGAGAGCAGATAAGGCCTATCTCATTAATAAAAGCTTTACCATCGTAGGGCCCTGCGCGCCTTGCCACACCCTGCCTGCCTCCCTTTGATATCTAATTATCCATCCGTTTCATTCTGTCAGAGAGGGAAGAGAAGGAGGACTCCTAGTGCCATCACAACTAAATACGGGTGCATGTGTGTGGGGTTCATGATCTGAGTGAGGGGCTGCACCGAAACATCATGACATGCAGCAAATCCTATTGCGCAGAGAGTGGCACACGTAAACAAATGCAAATGAAATATTCTTGCTGAGGCAACTGGGCTCACATTTGTATGGCATCCCTCCGGAGAAGCTGTCATGCATGTAGTTAGAGCGAGGGATCTATTTTACAGGGCGTAAGGCTAACAGCAACTGCTGCTGAGACTCAGTGGCAGCTTACAAATCTACCTTTTAACAATCTGTAAGGCCAACGAGCTCTAACAGGGCTCCAAGGAGCCAAAGACGGATGAGATAGTTGTGGATGAGGAAAGAAACAAGCTATTAAAACGTCAAGGTACAATACTGAGGAAAGGAGACAATGGAAGGCGCGCAAGGGTTAAGAGGATTTTTAAGAAATGCCGGGTAAAGACTGATGGACAAAAAGAGAGGAAGAAATGAAGAAGGAAGGGAGAAGGAGGCAGGAGAAAGGAGAGAATTAGAAATGGGCGGGAGAGAAAGAGCAGGGCATTTTTTTCCCTTCTCTCCTCGGTTCTTCTGTAAGAGTAGCTTAGGAAGATAAGGCTAAAAGGTCCGTCAGTCTGTTGTGGAACAATCCATTCTGTGTCTCTCCCCTTTCTCTCTCTCTCTCTTTCTCTCTGTCTAATGGCACAACTCAGATTTCGAGCGATGCCTCTTGTGATATGGCTCATCTCTGGTGGCATGGTTTACTGACATCACCCGTCCAGTACAATACACACTCATCCTTTAAAGAGCCACACGGCCCCAAGTCTAATGGAACAGTAAAATCTGCAAACACTTTAGGCTGTTTGTCTTTCAAGAACAAACCTTTGATAAGGCTAATATTCCAACATTGTCATTGTTGATTTGAAGAAAGACTATTCAGGCATACAATAAAGAGCTAAAATTATGTCTTCATTTAACCAAACTGTTCAAACCCTTGTCCCTAATCACTCAAAGCAGAGCTAGAAGACAAACAGAAACCCAGGAGGATTTAGAAGAACAAAACCCAGCACAAAACACAGGCCCACGTGCCCAACAAAGACTCCAAAGTCCGCCTCCCCAGCCCATGTGCCCCTTTCAAAAAGCGACCTTCATCTCTTCCCATTATGAAGAGACTTTCTTCCTTTCAGGAGAAAGGAGGTGTGTCAAAGACATGGGTCACAATGTTTACGGAGACGACTTTTAATCCAATCACAGCATCCCCATGCTTTTATTTTCTGTTTCATAGGATTAGAATTAAATGAAACATAATAAATAAAAAAAAAAAAAAAAATCATGAATGAATAATATATTTTTCTGTTTCAAAAGAATGGCTCTAAAGACTCGACAAAGAAAATAATTCAATTCAAGGAAACTAATTAGTTTCTTAGACTTTTTAAATTTGTTTTTATATATTTCTAAAAGAAATTGTGATGTAAAGTGAGCAAACAATGTCCAACATTTAGTGAATATTACTTAAAAAGTCTTCACAAAGGCTCAGTTCTTTCTCTTCAAACTAAACAGTCCATGTCCCCCATCTGATGTTACAACACCAGTTAATCGGTAAATTATCAGCTGAGAATACTCTTTCTCTCTTTCTCTCTCTCTCGCTCTCTCTCTCTCTCTCTCTCTCTCTCTGACCTGTTGCAAAGTTGCCTGAGGGTTGGAATAACTGTCTGGTGCCAGGCTGCCTCACCCCAAGGCCTTGTGGGGGATGAAGTAGAGGTCAGAAAAGGAAAGGTGGGGGTTGATGTGTGTCTGCCTCTGTGTGTGAGTGTGTGTGTGTGTGGGTATATGTGTGCGCGTTTGTGTACATATGAATTTGTACGCCCACGCCGTGACATACAGACGGATTGTAAGAAAGGCAGAAAAATTAGAGAGGCGAGTCTATTGCAGTCATGGGACTGAGGCTGTACAAGAGAGCATAAACAACAGCAGAAAATCATGTGAAAAGGCACCAAAGGGCCACATTTGAGAAATTAGCCTGTTTTTTTTAGAATTCTGACTTTAATCTCAGAATCATGACTTCTGAATGAATTGAGAGAAAGCAAAATTCGAGAAAAAGTCCAATTTTTTAATCAGAAATCTGAAATTAATGTGATGAATTTGAATTCAAATCCTTTGACTCAATAGTCAAATCCTTGCACAAAAGTACCACAAAATCGCACCAAATTAGCTATTTAAAAAAAAATGGATTGACTTCCTATCTTTCTGTCTATATGGGCCACATTTAAAAAAAAGAGAGAAGAAATGTGAGATGAAAGTCAGAAATCTGACAAAAAAAGGCAGTCCTCAAGTAAACAAGTTAAAACTCAAACAACTGTTACAAATGTGGGTCTCATCTTCTTCCGTACTATTTTGATGAAAGAAGTTATCATCTATGGTCAGGCTCTTCCCCTTAAAGCAGCACAGAGTGTGAGGGACCATGTTAGATGGAGGGGTCAGTCTGCTGATATGAAGCTCTTCTAAAGCTGACCAGGGCTATAGGAGCTGCCTGCCTGGGTGGCACCACCGACATCCCTTGATCAACAGATCTGGTTGTGATTTTGTTCTGCGGACACTAAAACACAGCATTCTTCCTTTTTTTTTTTTTTTCTCAGGATGCCTTGGCTAACGTGGGTTAGGACGGGGTGACAGAAAGGTCGGGGGGCTCCAGTAGACTGTGCCCTAAGGGTGAATCCTGTGGAGGGATAGCAGAGTGGTAGATGAGAGAGGGGAGTATCCCTCAGGAGCCCCTCCCAAATCAAAACAAACAAACAGAGAGGTCCTCTGATCTAATCTGGTCACACTAAAGCCCTCCAAACGGGCCGCCCGGAGCAGCTACAACACTGGACTGTGCCTTCACCTGGCCCTTATGGCGATTCTGAAATACTGTAGCTGGAAGAATTTAATTTTACAGGATCTTTCTCATGTAAATTAATAAACAACAATAGAATGGAACTCATTCATATTAATTTATTGGAAATACGGAGAATTAGCTGCTAAACCTTTTGTTTTGACCTGCAGATAAGAGCTGACTTCTGATGACTGAAGATACAGACATGTTCAGCTTATTCATTGATGTTGATACAGTAATACAGTTAATACAGTAAGAACTATACTTAATATGTTAGTTTTTTTTTTTACTAACATCAAGTTGTGCTGGGTCTTTAAAAAATATCAGTACACTAAAGTACCGAGAACTTGTATATACAGTATCAATTCCTAAAAAACGATATGGATTTCTAAAGTGGCAGAGGGTCGTTTAGTGTTGACTTTACATCCCAAAGAGCTAAATAGCAGTTTCACAACCCAATTTTGTAATCTATCATTTTTATTACAAAAACGATCCATGTGACCTGGAGGATTTCTATGTTCCAGAAAAATGAGAGAAAATCAAGTTAAACTGATCATCTTTGTTTCAGAACTGGAAATACAACTTATTTACAACTATTGATAGCCAGAATCCCTCTACCTTTATTACAATTCAAATTTTGCTCACAAAGGAACATTTTGACTTCTACTCACACAAGTTTGATCATTTGATCATCATTCTTTTTTGTTTGTTCCTATGAGCCGGATTACTATGCTTTTTATTAACTGTAACCTTGTGAACGTGTCATGGTACTGAACCTTTGAGCACCTTTTAAAGAGAAGCTTGATCCCACCTTGTGGCCAGCTGCAGTATAGGTCATGCAGTTGTACATTTCTGCCCCTCAGTGTTAGCACACAGAATAGTGGTCAAACTTTACTGTTTTCCTAACTTTTTAGGTAGTTTTTATCAGGATGATGTACGTGCAATTGTTCATTTTGTCTGATCAATTTGGTTTAAATTCGTTGTTGGTTTCTTCAAAAAATAGGTCAATTGATGCAATGGATTTTGCCGAGTGTGCATTTGGGAACTTAAAGTGGGGAACTCACTGTTTTACTCTCTGATCACTTCAGCACAGACTTATACCTGGGATTCTGTGACTGTTTTTTGTACAGTGGGAGGTGGTAGAGATTATTAACCATCTTTATTTACTTCTGTGTCAATGGACCAAACTGAAAGAAATCTGGTTATTTTCTGTCATTCTTTCTCTCTGGGATCTGTATGTTCTTAGAGTAACTGAAGCCAGCAATAGAAATGTACGAAGTGAGAGTAACTGATGCCCCCTAAAACAAAAGGGTGAGAAACAAGATCTTCATCTGCTTTTTAACACCAAAGTTTGGACAGTAAACTTTGAGCTCTCCCCCCTCCTGTTAAACAGCTCCAAACTGAGCAGAATTCCGTTGTTTATTCCTGCAGAAGCCCCAGCTCTATCCTTGGCTCTCTCCCCCAGAGCTACCCTGGTCTCAGTAGCTGATCCTCCTCCAAACACAACACTCTGCAGCTCCGTATGAAACAACAACCTCTTTTCTGTTCAAACTTTCAAATTGCATACACACTCAGCACTTACTTTGTATATAAATTGTGCCACGTGTTTCATGATTGGTGAGACACAAGGAAATTATTTTAATTAATATTGTTATTTTTATCTGGTTACCAGGGAGAATCTAAATCGTGGCACAGCCATAGTGGTTTTGTGCGCACACACTGCAGGAGGAACAATAGTTTATTTGCTACTGCCTGGGAAACCCAACATGTTCGGCTCTTTGAATTCTCGCCCCAAACATTCTTTCTGTCTCTCTGTTTTGAAGTTTTGCTATGGTTTAGACAGTAGACTAAACTTCTCACTGGCTAACTGTTACCCCAACACAATGCTAAAAAAATTCCTTTTCCTCAGTCGTGCGCCTACCAATTGCATTGCGATGTTCTGTCAGCTGACCAGCAAGAGAAGATGAGGGTGAGATTAGCCCAATCAGGGGTCAGGCAGAGGTTATCACAACCGCTCCAAAACTAAAACAGATGGAGAACAGAGTGCAGCACGACTCAACATCTACTGTCCGATTCATATCTTTAGGCCATGTATTCTCCTGCTCCGCTGGACTGGAAGAATGTGGGACTTGTGAATTCTGGGTCATGTTGCTATAACAAAACAAAGTGTGGATCGGCAAGTGTGAGGTGTAAAATGTGACACGTGATAAGATGAATCTTATGCAATGGTTGAAACTTTCTCTGTTGGTCAGAGGGAAGAGTCCAACGGCAAGACAGAAAGAACGATCAAAGGCCTTTTTGGTATGTTCAAAATCACAAAGATACAAGAACCACATACATACAAGAACAACACCACACACAAAACACAGCAAAACAAGTTCACTTTTATTTTAATGTACACAGTGGAACAGAGAACACCCACCGTGCAGGTAGGGGGGTTTGACAACAACATCAGGGGCCTAAATGTGCACAGTATTATACCCAAACAACACCTAAACAAAGTTCCCAACCACATCTGTGTAAATCGCAGAGGAGTCAAATATAGGGGAATATAAAACACAACATCACCCAAATGGACAGAAAAACAGAAAAACTGGGCTATATGTGTTGTGTCACTACTGGCTATATTGGTAAACTATCCATTTGATGGATGAGAGGCTGACACAGAGAAGAGAATTCATGTTGTTGCAGTAGTTTGTGGTTGCTTCCAAAACAATCCTCTGGCAAAATCCTTTTACCTGATGATGTGAAATGATCGGCAACTTGTCATACAAATATAACCTGACCTTTTTTTTAAAAGTGCGTGCGTGTCGTTGACACTGTTTAGATGTATCAGTCACAAGCTTTGTTATTGCGAAAAGCTTTTTGACTACGTGTCCGTGGAACATTCCCGGTGACAGCGCAAACCTAAATGAATAGCCTCTTGGAAGTACAAATAAAAACCAGTTTCCAAAAAAATTATTCCTGTCGTCTGCCAGTCTGCTCCCCTCCCCACCATTTTGTCTATTTATGCATAATTGTTTGCTTGTTTTCTCCATTATCTCTCCATCTGGAATTCAACTCCCAGCAGTGATAAACATGAGGCCCCTCACGGTCGCTTTCTCCTCCTTTCTCTCTCTCCAGCTCCTTGCACCTAGAGGAGATGCAATTGTGATCAACGCGCGCCATGACAAGAGGACACAAGACTTTCCCCATGATGGAAAAACAAACAAACAAAGTCGCAGGGAGATAAAATGATTGAAATATGTACAGCGTCTTATCACAGATGCTAATTGTTTC
>KV751324.1:12958578-12998567 GCA_001698575.1 Mola mola | reverse complement strand
TTGTGACACAATAACCACAGAGATCTGATATCCTAAAGTCACACAGTAACTACAACAATTTTCAGTTTTGATCCTATTTTTTTAGTTTTTATTCGTTTAGTTCAGTTTAGTTTTGCTTATTATGGGATATCATTGTGTTGGTATTTTGAAGATAGGACAATATAATTTTGTTTTGTGTGATTATGATGTGTTCTTTACTGTGTACCTGTAATGGTCCTTGTTTTCTATTATTTCTGGTGCATCAGTTTTTGAAGTGCAAGTTTCCTGTTTATTTTGCAGGTATATCCTCTTGTATCTTGTATTGTTTTATACTTTCTCTTTGTTCTTTCTTTCAATGTTTCAATCAATCTTTGTCTGATTGTTTGGTCCAGTCCTGATTTCTTCCACCTGTGTCGTGTTGTCTTCCCTGTGTGTCTACTAGTATGTAGCCCTTGTGTGCTCCTCCGGTTTTGGCAGACTGTTGTGTATTATTTGAGCCTTAAGCCCATAAGCCCTGCTTATTTTCCTTGCTTTGACCGTTTCCCAAATAAAATACAACTGGACCGTATCCCCTCTGCTCCTTCCCATCAGCACTTGGGTCCAAACCCTGTTTCGTGTCTCTAGTGTTCTTGGCATGACATTTTTTTTTTTTTTACTTGACATGACCACAATCAGAAAATACTAATTGTAATTTTTTTTTGTTTTGTTTAAATAATACCTTTAAATAATATTTCCAAAGTCTTACTCACTTGGTTTCCTTGATAGAAACTGCATCAGACCACAGCAGTTTGAGGTTTTTGCCACCGTGGAAGACTGAGATGTCTTGAGTGCTCACCTCCAGTCTCACCCCCAGCTTTTGGTGGATGATACCAAGACGGCCAATGTAGGTGTTGACGATACCATCCAAAACAACTTTCTTCTTGCCAATGATCTGCCCATTCACCACGAAACCTGAAAAAAAAAATTGTTGTGCAATGTCATATGTCTCACAGAAAGAAATATGTGATCTGTTTTGACGTAAGGGACTCACCTGATTTTGTGTCTCTGACAAGGTTGAAAATTGTTCCAGGTTTGTCATTGATGTTGAAGCATAGAGCATCGTTTCGCTCTGGCAGCTCTATCATGAAATGAGGATCTCCATCCACTACACAAGCATCATCACAGCATCATATCAGACAGACAACATACAGTATCTACTCTATTATGTACAATTGGTGTGTTGCTATGATGTTTAAACGTGATGTGCAGCAGTACTGTAGAGCTTAACCTGAGTTATTGAGTATTAAATACAAGACGCATATGTGGTGAATGAAATAACTGCTGGAGTTAAAAAAAACAAAAAAAAACATAATAAAAAGTAACAGAGCAAAATTAATTGGATTAAAAAAATGTAGTATCTATAATTGTACCTACACTGGTGGAACAGTAATGATTTTGTGTCAGAAATAAAAGCGATAAAAATTAATGTATTTGATGAGCCTAATTTAGATTTTCTGTGCACAAAGAGAAACATTTGATAGCCTATTTAAAAAAAAAAAAGTGGTGAGTAGATTGAAGGCATAATTATTATAATTCTTAAAAAAAAAAGGGATATATGACAGTCAGTGTGAAACTGTATGAATGTGCCTACCAACTGAATGTCGATGGGCACTGGTCACAGGCATCCGGGCCCCTGTTAACAAATATAATTAAAGCATACGTGAATAAAATTGTTCAGTCCAAAACAAGATTTATATATATCAAATAGTTGAATTTAAAGACACTGTTAAACACGTGCCTGTCTTTATAATCCTCTGCTGGCCTGTTAAAACAAGGCAGGAACGAGTTAGTCTGATGCCTTAAGTGAACTTTGCTTAAACAAACTGATTCAACCGATTTCTAATAATGTAACAATATGCTACAAATTCGAAAAGAATGACACCAGCAAAAGAAAGCAGCTGCTAACTATCTGGAGCTGTCAGTTGTATTTTACTTACCCTCAGGTCAAAATTATTAGTATATGCATTAGAAGAAAAATCTAACATAGGGTTTCAGTAAAAGTTTCAGGAACAACGAAAGCATAAATATGATAAAAATGATGTAATGGTTGAAAGAAAATGCTGAAAAAGCTTACTTTTTAACTGTGGCTTAACGGGCTGAGAAGAACCTGTAATCAAACATTAAAAAGCATATATCAGTAAAGTTGTTCATCCTAAATACAAGTATCTCATATGATTAAATTAAGAGAAGTGAACGTACCACCGAGCCTCTCTGCTTGCTGCCGCTGGTCTGAAAAACATAGTTAGGAGGAGAAATTTAGCACGTTTTGTTTACACATAAACTGATTTAAAAAAAAAAAAAGTTTATTAAAAGAATTAGATTAAAAATTAAAGCATTAGTCTATCTTTAGAATATCAGTATTGGGCGATATGGACTTGATTGACTGGCTAAAGATAATCTGTTGTGTCTCATTAATTTTGCACCAATAACATTCACTGTCAGCTATGAAGACTGCCTCTCATGAAAATTCAGTTTTTGAACTCGTTAAGATGTCCATATGGTGTTTTTGGGTTCTACTTCACACATCATGACAGAACAAAAGCAGTGTCCAAAAAACTAAATCAGACAGCCCTGGTCTCGTACATAGAAAATCTAAGGAAGAGATCCTGATGACTTGTGGGGGTGGGGCTTAATGTTGCAAAAGTTCAGTTCAGTTATTTTTTTATACAAAGTATTTCTGTATTTCCATCAGTATCGTTTATTAGCGAAATTGTTATTTTAAATATCGGAATCTGTATCTATCTGTCTTTAAAAAGAATGGATACTATACTTTACAGATCATAATAGGGTTCTTTCTGTTCTTACAAGTAAGAAAAATAGAACACCTGGTAATTAATTAAGTTGGGCTTCTCCTTACCCTCCGTCAGTTTGTCTGCAATCAGAGGGCTACTCGATCCCTCCTCAGCTTCAGGCTTGGTGACCACCATGGAGGTGACAGGGGTGACGAAGCCGTAGCGCAGAGACATGTCCAGAGCTTTGGCTGTCCTGGTGTCTTTCTCCTGCTGGGTGCCAATTTCACTTAAGATTTAAAAAGATAAATAAGTATCAAGTGAAAATGAAATGACGAAATACGATGTGCAAAAAAGTGTCCACCGCAACATCATCTGGCTTTCTATGACTGATCTGTCAAGTTTTGTGTAAATCTGCTTTAAGTCTTGGTGCTGATATCCACAGCGGATGTACACAGTTCAGATGATCAAACCTGTCTTCCAGGAGCTGCTGGATGGTGAGGTAGGCCCACAGACGCTCTGAGAAATTCCCATAGATGTGGTCCTTTTCTGGGTAAATCACCACACGGGCTTTTCCCTGCACCCAGAAGTCGTTTTCAGGCTAGAGAAGAAGGAAAGACACTGCTAAGAGAAAAGGAAATTCAAAGAAGAACTTGACTCTAGATTTGACACTAGACACTAGATTTGCTATCGCTAGCGTAATAACAAATCTAGCCCATTCAAGCTAAACCAGTCTAATGTTGATGATGGTCACCACTTTAGTTTGGCCTGTTGGCATGCTAACATTTACTCATTAGCTCCAAATGGCAGGGATGGAAATGTCATTAGTTTTGCAGGTATTTAGCACCAAAGTACAGGACAAACGGAAGTTTTGACCAGACGATGAATGTGATTAAAAAGTTAAAACATCACTAGTCAGCAGGACTCATCTTCTAGGAACAATGACTGTATGTGCAAACTTTTACACCAATGCATTCATGATATTTGTCGACATTTTCCCGTCTGAACCAGTGTGGAGTGGTAAGTTGTGGATGAGCCACCTGTACAATAAACGGGTCGTAAACAGGGCCACCTGAAGATAGTATTTACAATATCTCAAACTGCTAAGTCATAACACCCAACTTTGACGATCTGAGTGTCCTGCATAACATGACATGATTATGAAATGCATTAATAAGAAAGTACACAGCTATTTATTCACAGTCATGACTTCATATATGTTTCTTATTAATGTTATACTGCTGTCCATTTCTCACCCCCTTAGCAAACACTTCTGCCACAAAGTTTCCGGGGTCACTGTTCATCAGCTGACCTGACACCACAATCTCTGAGCCATTAAACAACTGGCTGTAATGGTTTTTAGTCAAGAAGTCTACAGCATTATCAGGATAACGCAGGTCCACATCCAAGAGCAAGGGGCTGGACACCTCATCATAGAAACCCTGCAACAAAGGGACACGACAAATTATCCTGTGTCTCTTTCACAAATGTCCTTAAAGGCACAAACAAACAGTCAATAACAATCTTTGCTGTAAGTCTTTGTTTTTTATTCTACTTGAAGTTGAAGCGTTGCATCTGAAGCCTCAAATATTCGGCGTGCCAATCCTTTGTTTTGTTTGCTCATCACGTCCAGGAAGGAGTAATCCACATCATTTCCGAATCCCAGACAGAACAGGGACATATTCCCCCCGATAGCAGAATGCACATTCTTCTGGATCATCTTGAGGTCAGACACTCCTTCAAACACGAAAGTTCAACATGAAAGTTACTCAATATATACTAAGGTTATTCAAGAGCTGTGTTTATTCAAATACAAATTTTCAATCTTTCAAGGGTTTTCCTCGTGCTTTCATTGACAAAACGATGGTAAAGTTGAAGTATATGTTTTAATTTTAAAAAGTTAGTACCCGGACTGCCTTAAAACTTTATGTTCACTGAACTTTGAACAATTAAAGTTATTTAAAATAGTCAAGAACAGTTAACAACACTGTAAAATCAACACTTGTTTTTGCAGTGTATCTGTGCTAGAAAGAGAAAAGTGCTTTCTAACACCTTTGGGTGTGATGTGACTTTTGAATATAAAATTTCATTTCTATAAATCTTTCTATTGACTGATTTCTGATCTTAATCATTTTATTTTCTTGATCGTTTTTAACTCAGTTGCATCTGCTATTCAACTAATAATTGTGTTAATTCATGTCCAAAATTCCTAGCTTTTTGCATCCTTTTATGGCTACAAATTCCACGCTTCGTGCAGCACATTGTACTCCAACCTGGAATGAAATGTGCTATATATAGAGAAAGTTTTGCTTTTTAAAAATATATAATCTCCCAAACAGAGACAGCTCACCATGGTTTGGCATCCCATCAGTCAGTGTGATAATCATATCTGCACTCCTCTCTGGAAGGTTGCCATCTTTTCTTTCCTTTACTAACATTTTCACTGCTCTCAGTAGAGCATTATTCAAATCAGTGGCTGTAAGCAAATGACAGATATGAAAATTTCTTGAGATTACAGAATCAGAGACGAATTAAAGTAGCCATTGTTGTGTGATCTATAAAGCAATAGTTTATGGAGTCAGGTCAGTCTCAACATTCAAAAATTCTCTCTTCTCAAAAATATTTTGTAATGAACAAAAAAAAATGTTCTTGTTCTATACAAATGTAAAAAGAACACACATATATATTAATACGGCACACAGATTTATTTCTGATGCACATAGAAATAGTTCTTGCTTTAGATATTCATAATGGAAATCCACAATTATATGTATATAAAATAATTAGCAATTTTGATCGAAAACATGTATGTACGTTGTGAATTTTCAACAGTTAAATCGGCTTTGGGTTTGAGAACTTCACTGCATTTGTGTGTGAGTTTTCTGAAAGTCATCCGATGCCTCAATCCACAAACGCAATTTTTTTGTTTCCTGCTTTTCTTTCCGACCTTTTGTGTGCATTGGAAAAAATATTCTTGTGGAGAGACTCATTTACAATTAAATCCCAAAGCGCATTTCTGAATTCTCTTGTGTCCATTTGTGAATTTTGAGACTGATGTAACTCCATAATAGTTCAGCACTTTTCTTGTTAAGAGCAGGATGAGAAGATTCATATGAGTGTACAGTAAGTTCAATATATAATGTAGAGCCAGCAGGAAGTTGGCTTAGTTTAGAGTAGTTGGGAGAAGGCTCAAATGCCAGCATGCTTTTGTCCAAATCAATGCCATTTTTCCTGTTTATTTAATCAGTACAAAAACATATGTAGATTTAAATTGGCCTTTTCGCCATCTGAGTGAGGAACTGAGCAAAACATTTGGCATTAAAGTTGGTACCACTTGTTTCCTCTAACCTCCATTGTCTGTTATTTTCCTGACGTAGGCAACGGCTTTGGATATATTTTCATTTGTTGCTTTGGTAAGTGAATTCCTCCAGGTCAAGACCTTATTATCAAACACGATGAGAGCAAAGCGGTCTTCTTTGTGGAGGTCTTTCAGAATGGCTTCCAATGCTTCGCGGGTCTGCAAAATACCCAAATTTACGTATAAAGATGTATACTGATACACACAAGATGGAGAATACCTACAGACAGAGTCTTCACCTGCTTAATTTTTCTTCCATTCATTGATCCGCTCCTGTCAATCACAAACACTACATTCTTTGCGACTCTGGGCAGGTCAGGGGGAGCAAAGAAGTGCACAAAGTACCCATTCACAATCTGAAAGAAAACATAGCAATTGATTATGGCACATATGGAGCAATAAGAGCACAATTATGCACACTTTCAAAGTGACTATTTCCAAGACAGATCTGAGTGTGGTCAATTTAAAGAGGAGTTAAAAACAAAGTTCAAGGCAAATGCGGTTTATTAAAGCAATAAATACCTCAGTGTAAGCAAGGTAGTCTAGTGCTGCTAGCTATATCCTTGTTCTCTTAAATGGCATTTCTAACAGTAAATATAAGCTCAAAATGTGAGCAGATGTAATGGATACATTTTGCCAATATTTTGCTTATTTGGATATTCAGCTACTTTGTAGAGCACAACCTTCGCAAGGGATCATCCAGATTCTGAGCTGCTGTGAGCTAGCAATGCTGTTGTCTTTGCTAAAATTCTGCACTCCAGCCAACAGACACCGAATTAAAATTAATTTCAGCATGGCCAGTTTCTGCTGGATCCTGCCTTGACCCCATGGAATAGCTTATGCATGAAATTTTAAATTCTCATTTAGACATGTGTGTCCTGGAGACCTTCAGGATCCCAGTAATGGAAAAGGTACATTTATACCAATTTCAAGATGACCCAGCTTCCTTATACTATATAATGCACACTTTATTGCTTCAACTACATCAGTATTGATTGTGCATCCACATAATCCACGCTGACCTGAACTTCCCCAATGCTCTCCTCTCGCTTCACATCATATTTAATGATGAAATCTCCGTCAATTATGGTGCCTTCGCATCCTGGACATTTCCTCTGCTGCTCCAGTGTTGGTGAGAAGGAGATGTGTGCCTGGGAGAAATAAATTCAAAGATATTAGTGTGCACAGCATTTATTATTATAATCTTTTAAAGAGCAGATTAAAAGTCTTTCTGACCCATTACCTTATTGTCCATCACAGTTTTTTCCACCAGGGAGAGCAGCTCATTAGTGAGGAAAGTTGCAGTGGCTTCAACAAAAGCAAGGCCTTGGGGCTCATAGATGTCTGCCACAATCTATTTACGCACACAAACAAAACACACACAGACACAAAAAAACTGAGGCAGATCAAACGCGTGTTCAATTTGACATAAAGTCTCATTGATGTTGACACAAAATCCTTACAATTCTCATTTGGAATATTAGTGAGTTGAGCAGCTTTCTCAACTACTCCTGTTCAGCATGTCATTATTAAAAGGTGTAAAAGAGGAGAGTGTGTTGAACCTGAAACTCCTGCACCCGTTGTTTGGGTTTAACTCGAGTTAGAATCTCGTAGTGGCCCTTTTTCCTCTTAAGGAGCTCCTCGTATGTCAAAACAAAAGCCACACTGCTTTTGGCTGCAATGTTAATAGACACTGAAAATTTCTCCATTGTTCTTCCAGAAGCCCTGCGATGATGGAAATATTTGATTTATTATTATATTCTGTTCGCTGCCACCTGTTTGAGATCTTTCAGTCCAACATACTTGACCAATCCAGCAGTTTTTCCCGAGGAAATAGCCTTCTCATACACTTTCTTCGCATTCTCTTTTTCCTTCACTTCGCCAACATAAACACGGCCATCGATTTTCCTGTGAGAAACAAAGACATAGAGAAAGAGAGGGCCACAATATAGAGAAAGACAAAGTCACAAGCATAGAGTTGTGACTGACATGCTGAAGTTGCTGATGAATGCAGTCTTGGGCAGCTCGACTTCAAAGAAGATTTCCTGCGAGGTGTTGGCTTTGTTCAGAGCTGTGGAGGTCATAACTGTGTGGGCGAAACGATACGCTACGGTGCAGTCTACAGTCACACTGTACACCTCCACTGTCTGAGAGGAGAGAAAAAATTTGGCATACTCAAGGTTAAACATCAATTAAATGCATACATAGTAATAAAGGGGCAATTTGAAAGATTCAAACAATATTTCAACATAAAACTGGTAAAAAAAAATGAAGTAACCTTATCAGTACATCAGCACATTCTGATGCTATGTTCAAAATGTCTGTGTATTGTATTGTAGAGACAGCCACTGGAATTAGCATGCTAATCAACTAGCTGCTACATGTCTTTTTTTATAATAATGCTACCATGTGCCTTAGTGATTTACTGTGGCCTCCAGGGTGTAACATAATTGGACAAGAAAGAGCTCCTCCAATTTTGTCTCAAACGGGTAAAGTTGCAGCCTTCAGTTTTCAGAAAAACTGAAACAACCTTTACCACCACCCCAAACATCTGCTTCAGGAAAACCCTTGTTCACATGTAAAACATGTAAAAGTTGTTGGTTTAGATTGGTAATATTTAAAATTGGCTTTTTATCAACACATATCTTGTGTGCAAGTACTGACAAAAAAAAAAAAAATATCGAAAAAAAATTCTAAATGGCATCAATATTGAGGTAGAATTATGTTGTTGTTTTTTTGGAAGGGGATATTGCCCTCATGTTGTTCAGCGCATGCAGTTGGTAATTATATGTTGCACTTTGAATCATCATCATCAAAAACTGTGTCAGTAAAGTGAAATGACAGAGACCAGTCCTCTTCACTATATTGTGTATTAAATTATCATATCCATGTCTAACAGTTAATATTCCAGAGACACACCAGCATTATTCTATAAGAATTTTTGTGTTAGGAAATGTCGTAGTTTTCTATTAAATTTCACATATTTTTTTTTTCCTTACATTTGAGGTTGTGCTTCCTTTAAAAAAAAACAAACAAAAAAACCATTGATATGAATGAATGATTAGAACACCTGTCAAAATAAAACTATTTCTTTTTAGTGTCCTAAACCTAAAGTACCTGTATTGAGCTGCTGCCCATAGCTCCTTTGGTCTCCTGGAAAAACAAAATGTAAAAATGCATGGTTATTAAACATATGCATACAAAATATACAATGCAAATTTGCCATCAGTAGACGTAAAATTTCCCTAAATGTTTAGTATAGAGCCCTTTTTTTTCCCCTTTTTTTTAATTCCAGTTACACATAAAACTTTAGCCATCCCTATCTGAAATATTTGCTCTTTTGATACTCTTCATCAAAGATGCCCTGTCTGTTAAAATGATTTGTCAAGAATATTGCAGCGAAATGTCTTGAAATCAACGTCCACACAGAAACAAACTTCACTTAACCATGGGAAAAGAGTCTAAGAAGTCTAAGATATGATATAAAGGTGAATAAACAGGGTGACAGGAATAAACATGAAGCAGCAGATGGATGAGATTTGCCCCAAGTTCCTCAGGGCTTTGGATGTTGTAGGGCTGTCCTGGCTGACACGCCTCTGCAACATTGTATGGACATCGGGGACTGTGCCTTTGGAGTGGCAGACAGGGGTGCTGGTTCCCTTTTTTAAGAATGGGGACCAGAGGGTGTGTCCAACTACCGGGGGATCACACTCCTCAGCCTCCCTGGGAAGGTCTACTCCAGGGTGCTGGAGAGGAGAGTCCGGCTGTTAGTTGAACCTCAGATTCAAGAGGAGCAATGTGGTTTTCGTCCTGGCCGTGGAACGCTGGCCTTGCTCTATACCCTTGCGAGGGTACTGGAGGGGCCATGGGAGTTTGCCCAACCAGTCTACATGTGTTTTTTGAATCTGGAGAAGGCTTATGGCCACGACCCTCAAAGTGTCCTGTGGAGGGTGCTCTGGGAGTATGGGGTAGATGGCCTTTTGTTATGGGCCATTCGATCTCTGTTATTGCCGGAGCCAGAGCTTGGTTCGCATTGCCAGCAGTAAGTCAGACCCGTTCCCAGTCGGGGTTGATCGCTGCCAAGGCTGCCCTTTGTCACCAGTTCTGGTCATAATTTTTATGGACAGAAATTCTAGGCACAGCAAGCGGTGGAGGGAGTCAAGTTTGATGTCCTCCAGATTCCATCTCTGCTTTTTGCAGAAGACGTGGTCCTGTTGACCTCATCGAACAGTGACCTCCAACTCGCGCTGGGATGGTTTGCAACTGAGTGTCAAGTGGCAGGGATAAGGATCAGCACCTATAAATCTGTGGCCATGGTTCTGAGCCAGAAAAGGGTGGATTGCAAACTCCGAGTCAGGGAAAGGTTGCTTCCCCAAGTGGAGGAGTTCAAGTATCTCAGGGTCTTGTTCACAAGTGAGGGGAAAATGGAGCAGGAGATTGAGGGATGGATTGGGGCAGTGTCGGTAGTGATGCTGACACTAAATTGGTCTGTTGTGGTGAAGAGAGAGCTGAGCCAGAAGGTGAAGCTCTCAGTTTACCAGTCAATCAACGTTCCAATTCTCACTTATGGTCATGAGCTCTGGGTAGTGACCGAAAGAATGAGATCGTCAATACAAGCAGCCGAGATGAGTGTCCTTCGCTGGGTGGCTGGGTTCTGCCTTAGAGATAGGCTGAGGAGCTCGGAGTGGAACCGCTGCTCCTCCGCGTTGAGAGGAGCCAGTTGAGGTGGTTCGGGCATCTGGTCAGGATGCCTCGTGGACGTCTCCCTGGGGAGGTGTTTCGGGCATACCCATCCGGAAGGAGACCCCGGGGAAGACCTAAGACACGCTTGAGAGATTATATCTCTCGGCTGGCTTGGGAACATTTTAGTGTCCCCCAGGAGGTATTGGTGGAAGTGGCTGGGAAGAGGAACATCTGGATCTCCCTTCTTAGACTGTTGCCCCCGGCAAAAAAATTAAAGAACGAACGAATGAAGAACTAAATCGGATTTGAACATTGGACAGTGACTGCTCCACTAGCCAACACACACACATATGTACTTCGGCCATGAAGATGCTTCTCCTTTGCTTATGTGCAGTGCTCCATTGTGCTGTCCTGTGTTAGGTTGCCACAAAGTACTACATACCCTGAAATATTTCTATTAAGACACACGCCTAAGTGCTCTTACTGCTGCAGGGATCAGGGATCAGGAGCACACATCCGTGCTCCTGCGACTAGCAAGTCACCCATATACTAATAACTGGGGATGCAAGGACAAACCTCATACAGGCATCCCTTGTATGCACCCAAGCCTTTTTCTGTAAACACAGCAATATATTTGGCTTTTTTTCCACATCTTTTTCGCAAATTGTTTCCAGTTTATGCAGCCCTGTCAGTGTATTCCAGTGAACAACAATGATCTTTTGAATGCTGTGCAGAACATTCCACTCTTCTTGCCACTGTTTTGCTTTTTCCTTGCCAATTTATAGCTAGGACTGAAGACTCAATACAGCAGACAAACCAGGTCAGGGCTCCGTCCATAAACAAGGCTGGAATTTCTCCTTCACTTCTTAGCAAACACTCAGGATGTGGAATTATTCTGGCTTTCAATTATACCCACGTGCATCCTATAATCAAACCAGAATCAACTTGGGACTGGGACTGTGTGCATGAGACGGCTCTGCCAACCATTACACATGTACACCACACTTAGGCTTTGAGGTAGTGCAGTTGCTTCAACTCGAGCTACACTGAGTTACAGAGTGGAGTTATACCCAGGCACTGAAGCAGGTATAGCTATACAATATGCCTATATGGTGTGCTCTTTCTACACCAGATTCAGAACAATGCTGTTTCCAACTGATATACAGTGCTGTGAAAAAAAGTTTCCCCCTTGCCTCTAAGTCTTTTGCAAATTTGTCCCACTTAAATGTTTTAGAACATCAAACATTTTTTATATTAGACAAAGATAACCCAAGTAAATACAAAGTGCAGTTTTAAACAATGATTTCATTTATTAAGGGAAAAAATTGCACCCCCTCGTTAAATCAGGAATTAACTATGATCAACCACATTGTTTGAAAAGCTGAGTTCAATTTCTCTAGCCACACCCAGGTCTGATTACTGCCAGTGAAGTAGACTAAAAGATCTCAAAAAGCAACACATCATGCGGTGATCTAAAGAAATTCCAGAACAGATGAGAAACAAAGTCACTGACATCTGTAAGTCTGGAAAGGGTTACAAAGCCATTTCTAAGGCTTTGGGACTCCAGCGAACCACGGTCAGAGCCATTATCCACAAATGGAGAAAACATGGAACAGTGGCGAACCTTCCCAGGGGAGGCTAGCAAACCAAAATTACTTTAAGAGTGCATGGACATCTAGTCCGGGAGGTCACAAAAGAACCTAGAACAACATCTAAAGAACTGCAGGCTCATTTGCCTCAGTTAAGATCAGTGTTCATAATTCAAGTATAAGAAAGAGACTAGGCAAAAATGTCATCCATGGGAGAGTTCCAATGTGAAAACCACTGCTGACCAAAAAAAAACACAAAGGCTCATCTCACATATGCCAAAAACCTCTTGGTGATCCCCAAGACCTTTGGGAAGATATTCTATGGACTGATGAGACAAAAGTTGAACTTTTTGGATGGTGTGCTTCCCGTTACATCCAGCGTAAAACCAACATAGCATTTCGTAAGAAGAACATCATACCAACTGTCAAACATGGAGGTGGTAGTGTGATGGTCTGGGGCTGCTTTGCTGCTTCAGGACCTGGACAACTTTCCGTGATTGATGGAACCATGAATTCTGCTCTCTGCCAGAAACTGCTGAAGGAGAATGTCCGGCCAATAGTTTGTGACCTCAAAGTCAAGCACACTTGGATTATGCAGCAGGGCAATGATCCGAAATATACCCGCAAGTCCATCTCTGAATGGCTAAAAAAAAAAATAATAGTCAAAGTCCGGACTTAAATCTGATTGAGATGCTGTGGCATGACCTTAAACAGTCCGTTCATGCTCAAAAACCCTCCAATGTGACTAAATTACAAAAAATCTGCAAAGAACAATGGGCCAAATTTCCTCCACAGTGATGTGAAAGACTCATTTCAATTGCAAGCACTTCATTGCAGTTGTTGTCACCAAGGTTGGCACAACGAGTTATTAAGATTGGGGGGCAATTACACTTTCACATAGGGCCAAATAGGTTTTCGATGGCTTTTTTTTCCTTAATAAATGAAATCATCATTTAAACGCTGCATTTTGTATTTACTCGGGTTATCTTTGTCTAATATTAAAATTTGTTTGATGATCTGAAACATTCAAGTGTGACAAATATGCAAAAAAAAATTGAAATCAGCAAGGGGCCAAATATTTTTTCACAGCACTGTAGGTCTGGTTTCACAGTGGAGACACCTCAGGTGTGCTTGATGTGTCTCACAATTTTAACAGTCAACCAAGAAGCGAGGACAGCCATCCTGAGAGAAAACTGCAGCTCTCATCAGCACATCCGCAGCAGTCAAATGTCTGAATGTTTCATTAGTACATCTTTCTTAGTATTTTCTTCATTTCTTCAAATCAGATATACACACGTCTGCCTGCTTATCATGGAAATCAATGAATCAGAGACTCCATGCAGGTATGGACTGAGAGTGAGAGACTTAGGAAAGAGAAAAAAATTCTGAGACAGACCTAACGGGCCCTAGTGTGTAGTCTGAAGTTTGAAGTCTGTTGACCAAATACAGCCCAAGTCCAGTTAAAGGACCAAATTCTCACAATACTTCTAACTACACCACTTTAAAATGTGTCTTTCCTTTTTTACATAATTTAGTGCTATATCCAGAATATCATTGTCACATATTGGACATCCTCACATTATCTCAATAGTTGATGCCATGCAGCCAAGATTTTACTAACTTTACCCTCTGACATCGTGACATGTGATAAACATGCAGTGAATGCACAATGCCCCTGCAACCTGTAGTCACAAAAATGATGACTCAAGATGTGACTGTGACAGCTGTGAGACCTTATTAGACTTGATAGCCTGAAGACTAGAGCTGACATTTAAAAGAAAAATCTTGTAAGGTTTGTCGTTCTTTTCTCTTTCTTTCCTCATTTGGCTGAGACTTTCTCCCAGCCAAATATTGATTTGTGAGGCATGCAGTAATATACGTGAGATTTAATTTGGACTTTTTTAAACTGACTTTCCAAGAAAAGAAATAGCTATGCTTACACCATGTTTGGCACGATCGAGGAGACATTTCTGCCTCATTGTGTCTAAAGGCATCTTTTGAATCACTTTCTAACCATAACATGTAACATGACACTGTCAAAAAAGCTTGAAAATAAGTCATTTAATTCTGTAACTCTTCGAAATGGAGACTTTTCCTTTCATTTGTCAATGCCATAATGTCTCTTTTGTATTTTCTGCACAGCCTTGGTATTTATGCCCTCTAAACAAATCCTCCTTTATTTCCCTTTCAGGGAAAAACACCACCCTCAGACACGCACAGCACATCACATAACATCCTGCATGCCTGGAGATTTCATTCATGGGAAAGAATAAGTGCATGTAACTGTTAAAAACAGTGCATGCACTGATCACTAATGAGGAGTCAAGGGACCACAGGAAACAACAGAACAGATGTTTACATGCAAAAACTACAAGTGCATGCACTGATCACTAATGAGGAGTCAAGGGACCACAGAAAACAACAAAACAGATGTTTACATGCAAAAACTACGCATGTATCCTTTTTGATGAGCCTGATCCCAGATGACAACAAAAATGCTGCAAACTGAGTACTGGTGAGTGGGTGTGTAAGAAAGTGTAGATGCAACAGAGTATCACAGTCATTTCTTTTGTGACGCTGTAATTTTTCCTAATCGGTGACATGTGTAACCCAGTGACAATACAGGGTTAAAAGAAGTCATAAATTTATTAAAACTACTTAATGTCCTTTTAAAAGAAGCCATAAATGTATTAAACAATGTAATTTCACCTTAAAACAAATTTAAATGTATCAAAATAACATAATGCCCTTTAAAACAAATTTAAAAAGTGCGAAACTACGAAATATGCCTTTAGGAGCAGGGTCAGGAACGATAGACTTTTCCTCTATCCCTCGACATTCCCTCGATAGACTGCGTGTGTGTGTGTGCGTGTGTGCGTGCGTGCGTGTGTGTGTGTGTGTGTGTGTGTGCGTGCGTGTGTGTGTGTGTGTGTGTGTGTGAGGAAAGCAGAGGAAATGAGCATGAATGATGGCGCCAGGGGAGAAAAGAATAAATAAAGCGAATCAAAGTGAACAAAGTGTATCAGCAAGCTGACGGACCAACACAGAAAGCAAACTAACTTTGGAAAGCCCTGTTTTCCACTTCTATTTATTTTAAGATCTGAAGGACGAGGATGAGTGAGAGCAACTCCGAAGATTCTTTTCCGCTGATGGCGAGCCTTCAGCGTGATCCTGACAGGATGCAGAACCGACTCATCAATTACTTCACCTGGTGGTAGGACGGTACATGTTGCCTGGACTGCTACACTTTTTTTCCTAAAACTGTTGCAGGACCAGTACCCACATTTTGAAGGAGAACCACTGACAGTGTGTTGCGTGTACTACAAGTGATCACAGAAGAGACAGAATTAAACGACTCATTTATTTTGAATAGCCCATTTTTTAATTTATTTCATTAATTTTATTCATGATTATGCAAATGTCTTTTGGGGGTTTCGACTGCAAGTTTAGGTAAGTAAACGTTATTGTTTGCAACTTATCTTGCCTAATACGCTCATTAATGGGTACAGTCTACTATCACTTAGCTCCTTACGAACCTAGGACAGTGTTACTCACTGGTTACACATGCAGTACTTGACAGGTTAAAGTGTTGAAATCTACCTTCAACTGTTTGACGATGTAATGTCAACTGAGAGAAGAGGAATAAATTGCGTACCATAAACACAAAGTACTCAGTCCTATGAAACAATGCATCGCTTAACTTACGGTGTCATTACATTTTGATGTTGAATCATAATCCCTGTATCATGATAGGCACACTTTGCCAGATTCATACCAATGCACAGTCCAGGCAGAAACATTTCGACTAATGCTTGAAGAAATCGTACCTGCTCAAACACTGAGGATTTTTTTAGTCTGTGCCAAAAAGAAAATCAATGTCAGGTACAGGAACAGCACCAAACAGGTCCTCAAGGCCCTACAAAGAAGCTGAATATCCAATAGGTGGAGCTCTACTGTTAGCAACTGAGGTTAGACCACAACCCCCTCAACGTAAACGTATATTTATTTCTCTTTTAAGGTTCCGGTAAAATTATATTTCACAACAAATTGACAAAGAAACATGATTAATGAACAACTGACTTTAAATACCTTTGTTGGAGCCTCCCCAGAAATTACCAGTGCTCCTTGGACCTGAAATGGAAGCCAAGTGTAGAACCACAGCAGCATAACTCTCCATGCTGCCAGCATGTCTGGGAAACGGAGGAGCCTTTTTCCCAGCCTGGCTGAAAACAAAAGTGGAGGGAATTCCAGGCATGTGAGGCTGAAATATTCCCTTAAGAGTCCTACTCCACCCACACTTTACACACTGCACACAGGGGGAGGGACCTTCTATCTCCAGTGTGTTGTTCCTCAGAGTAAATGTGTGTGGTTTCCCATAAATGTGTCGATGAATATGGGAAGGATTATTATTTCCATCTGGTCTCAACTTGCCTTGCCTATCCTCTGTTTGAATTTTTTGGATTGTGTGTGTGTGTGCATGTATTTTTATCATAGTGTGGACAAGTTCGGACTTGAAATGATTTTTGTGAGGATATTCAAGCATTGTGAGGATTTTAACAGGTTTCTCCTAAAAACTTTAAATTAGTTTTTGAGGGTTAAGACTCTGACATGGTCAAGGTAAGGGACAGGGGCTAAAGCATTGTGTCAATGAGTGTTCTTACAGAGATAGAAACACCAAAGTGTTTGTGTGTGTGTGTGTGTGTGCTTTGTGCATTCAAGTCCAAGAGTAGGTTTTAGGGTTAAACAAATTTTGAGATTTTCATTTCATTAGTATTACTTAATTTATATATGCTTTCAACAGATCCATTATAACAGCAGAGTGTGCAAACAGCCACTTAAACAAGCACTGGTTATCGTCAAATGCTGATGTTTTCTCTAGTAAATTATTTAGAAGACACTTGGACTGTTACACAAGGAAGGTCTCACCAATTTATTACCATTCCAAAGCATAAAACATGACAGATCGTATCCAAGTGTTTCCTGATATTAAAAACTCTTAAACAAAGTTAAAATAAAAACATCAGGGTGCATCATTGTCATCATACGTGGTTTGAAATTAGCTGAGGAAAACAGAAGGAATTACCAATGCACATATTCTAAAAAGACTGGCTTTTGGGATTTTTCTGATTTCATTGTTTTGTGGAACAGAAAAAAAAAATCTAGTTGGTCTTTCTCAGGACTTTCTATTTTTTATTTTCTTCATTTCACACACTAATATTGGCCCCTCTAAGGACTTTTCACTTTAAGAAATGATACTGATTGACACTTTAAAACTGTTGATGCTGGGAGTCAAGCCTGTTTATCTTTGGGTAAAAGTATTTGTTGCGTAATGTGCAGGCGGATTTGAGTATTAATTACATTCCACTGATTTGATTGTATTACATTGTGCACTTTCATGTGTAATCTGTTTTCAAATAGTTTTAAAAATGCCCGACACAATGTAGTCTGTTGCATCTCCATCAATTAGACCTGTTCCATTGTTGTGAATGAACCAGCAGGGTACATTTTCTCCATTCTTCACATCCCTCCTGAAGTCTCTCTGCCAGCCTCTGTGGACAAAAATTGGAATTGTTTAAAAGCACATAATCGCCAATGTTCAGATGTCAGAGTTTTAATGTTCCATTTAGTGTACCGGGTCACATTGAGCGCCTGTCCTTTCACAAACATGGTGGCGTCTGGTTTCTCTGGGGCTTCACCTGGACGCAGATCTGTCACCTCATATGCAATCCCATGGTAGAACTGACCTGATGGATCGGGTACCATTTATATATCCGTTTAAAATACAGTATAAACATTGTGGCTCTATATCTTTCCAATTGTAAGAAATGCAGAAAATGCATTCAAATAAATAAACGAAAATAACATTAAAAAAATAAATAGTTTGAGATTTATTCTATTGATTACTAGTAGAGTAAAGACTGCAATGAACAAAGCTTAAATTTCTATGATTGTTATTTGCAATTTTGTTAAATGCATGATATCAAATGGGATCAATTCCATTTTAGGTAATAAATTAATGAATATTATGGCGAATATATAATGTGAAGAAAAATTGGAAAATCTGCTTTCTGACTTGTGTTTGTACCTAGTAGGCCATGAACAGTGGAGGACATGAGGTGAGTGTCCAGGGTGTAGAAACCTAAGTAGTCCCTGTGATATGGATGCTTCTCCCACACTTTGTGGAGCAGGATGACAAACTTGACCGAATCTTTTAGAGTCACCATTAGGCTGCGATCCTTGGTCAACAGAAGATCCATACTGGAGAACAAAATATTAATATCTCATATTCAATAAGACTTCTGTAGAGGGATCTTTGTCTCTCAGTGAAGGAGATGGAAATGTGATGATGCAGTCACTCACTTGGTTCCTTTGACAGAAGCTTCATCAGACCACAGCAGCTTCACCCATTTTCCATCCTGGAACACTGAGATGGCCTCTGTGCTCACTTCAAGCTTTACACCCAGAGTCTTATGGATAATGCCAAAACGATAAAAGTAGGTGTTAATTACACCATCAGGGGGAATTTTCTTGTCTCCGATGATCTGGCCATTGACCAAAATGCCTGAGGAAACAACATGGGATTCAGTCACTCTCTGGGTGAGGGGTTTAAGATCCAAAATCTTAATCTACAAAGGACCAATGTGTAATAACAATAAGATTAAAATCAACACCATGAACCATATGTTTCATGTGTCGTGGGGTATAAAGTCATGCTGCAATTCAGGATTCAGCTCTGACCTGATTCTGGGTCTCTGACCAGGCTGAAAATGGTTCCTGGTTTGTCATTGATGTTGAAGCATAGAGCATCGTTTCGCTCTGGCAGCTCTATCATGAAATGAGGATCTCCATCCACTGCAGGTGACACCAGAGCGTAATGACAATAATAGCCATTGTGTTTATGTAATATTAGCTCAACATGCTGATGGCATCGTGGCCGGGAGGCTACAGCCGTGTTAGCTGCTCTGTGAGGCTGTGCTCAGGCACACCTGCGGTTTGAAATAATGTTAAAATCTTAATTTTCACACTTAGGAGGCTAACATTTTGTGATTAAACAGAACGCATAGGCTGATTAAAGTTTATGGGAGGTTTTGAAGAAATTGTTGGATGTATTATAAATTTGTGTCTACATTTTTACGAGATATTTTACTTAAAATTAAAAATCTCAGCCTCATTTTGGCGTCACAGGTTAGGGATTACTAAAATCAGTGGGATTCTCTGGCCATCTGAGGACCAAAAATATCTGTCCGAAGATCTTTTACAAACTAGTGAATACTATAAGGTTTGTTTGTTGTTGATTTTTCAATTTCACTGCTACAGGAAAGAGAGGTCCCCCTCTTTCCCAAAGCAGTGAAATAGCAAATAATGGTAGTGGTGCTATATATGAAAAGTCAGCAGATCAGAAGTGTCAGAGGACTGTTTTGAGGACCATTAATCTCTGTACAAGATTTCCTGCTAATTTATCCTTTATTTGCATTGCTAAAAAACAAAAAACAACAACAACAACAACAACAAAAAAACACACTTACCAAAATATGTGGGTGGGGTCTGGGTTGTGGATGGTACAAAAGCATATCCTACATACAAAAAAAAAAAAAAAATTAAATTAGAAACAATACAGTGAGTTGCCTCAATCCCAAAGATCTTCTTACATCACATGGTGTCTTACCCATTTTTTCAGCTTTTTGTCTTTGCTCTGTTAAACAGAAGAAGGACAAAAACAAATCAAAGTCAAACTCGAGCACCATCCTTTCCTGGTATAAGCATGTAAAGAGACATTTGGAGAAAATTTACACTGAGTGCTGAATTATTTAGTGATAAAATAGTAATATTCAGAAAAGCCTGTGCCGAAACACTATTTTAAACCTTTCTTTCCTCCCCTTACCCTCAGTCAGCTTGTCAGCAATCATAGGGCTGTCTTCAGTTTCAGGCTTTGTGACCACCATGGAGGTGAGCGGGGTGACAAAGTTATAACGCAGAGACATCTCCAAGGCTTTGGCTGTGGCATTGTCTCTCTCTTCTTGCGTACCAGTCTTGCTGCAAGAAGAAAAACATATGACACTGTGCGTCCAAAAACAATAATAATACAGGACTTAACATGGACTCTCAGATGGTGGGCAACAGAACAACTTCACACCAACAAGGCATAGAGCTCCAAATAAAGCCATTCAGGTCTCAGTCAGAGTGACATTATTTAAACTTACCTCTTCTCCAGGAGCTGCTGGATTGTGAGGTAGGCCCACAGACGCTCAGTGAAATCCCCAAAGATGTACTCCTCGCCTGGGTATACCACGTTCCAGTCCACAAAACTCGCCAGGCCTTGTACATTGAAGACCTCCTTAGACTACAAGAAAATAGAGGAGGAAAGTAGAAGAAATTAGTAATGAGCATATATACTGTATCTCCATCTCAGGAATGTCTCGGAACTTCTGCCATTTCATTCTCCTCACCCCCTGGCCGTACACTTCCACCAGGAAGTTGTCCAGGTCGTTACCCGTCAGTTGACCAGCAACCACAATCTCGGAGCCATTAAACAACTGGTTGAAGTGGTTGGTGGTCAGGAGGTCCACTGCATTGTCAGGATAACGCAGGTCCACCTCTAAGAGCAGAGGGCTGGACACCTCATTGTAGAAGCCCTGGAATAAACACACATATGTGTCCTGACTCAATAACTGTGGCAGAATGCAGCATGACACCTAAGTACAGGCTCATAGCTTAGATCCTCCACCTGAAGTTGAAGTGTTGCATCAGAACCCTCAAAAATTCTGCGGGCCATTCCTTTGTTTTCTTTGCACAGTTTGTCCAGGAAGCCGTAGTCCACATCATTACCAAATCCAAGACAGAACAGAGACATTTTCCCATCAATAGCAGCCCGTGCATATTCCTGGATCTGGAAGAAAATCCAAGACAGAACAGAGACATTTTCCCATCAATAGCAGCGCGCACATTTTCCTGGATCTTGAAGGGTCTGGATTCTCCTTCAACAGCATAGAAACAGTGTCAGAAAAATTGAAGTGTTAAGAAAATGCACTCACCCAGTATGACCTGTGCACGCTCAGCAGGCTCACCATGATTTGGCATTCCATCAGTCAGTAAAATAATCATGTCGATGCTGTACTCTGGGAGCTTTTTGGTACTCCTCTCTCTGATCAGCATCCGCACTGCTGTTATAATGGCGTCATTGATATTGGTATCTTGAAAGAAAACACAAAATGTTTAATGTATATAAATATATACATGTATATTACATTTCAGTTTCTGAACTAAGATGCTGTGTAAAATATACATAGAATAGAAATGTGGTTGTCTGCTAAACATTGAAACCCCATATTTAATTAATAATAGCACAAAGACAACATATCAACTGTTGAAAATGAGACATTTCATTTCATTTTTTGAAATGATATGCCCATTTTAATGTTTAAATACCAGCAACACATAGTTGGAACAGTGTTAGCAAAAGACTGGAACACAGTGAATTAGGTTGATGGGGAACAGGTTAACAACATGATTGGATATAGAAAATAGCATTCCCGCGAGTAAAGTAGAGTAGTGTAAAAATGATGAGGGGTTCATTACTCTGTGAAAGACTGCACTAGAACAATTGGAAGAAGAACGACATTTCAGAAAATAAAATAGCAAAGAATTTGGAATGATGACTTGTTCAGGGAATATTTCAGCACAACAATGTCAAACCGTATTTTGAAATTTTTGGTGCAGTAGGAAATGCAAAGTGCCACAAAGGAGGAGATGAAATCCCACATCAAGCAAAGTTTGCCCTTTCAAAATTACAGCAATGGTTTCCCCTCCAAAAAGAAAAAGTGATGCGATAGAGTGGTAAACATGACCCTGTTCCAACTTCTTCAAAATGTGTCACTGGCAAATTGAAAATGAGCATTTAATTTTAGAACACAATGAAATTACACAGTTTCAACATGTTGTCTTGTCATTTTGCAAATCCAAATACACTGTGGAAATGGGGTTGTATAAGATTGTATGATGATCATTTAAAAACAAAGATGACATTTTATAAAAAGTAGTCACTGTTTTTCTATTTACATCCACTGGATTGTATTGTTTGGACATAGTCCATTCCTAGAATGACGTTTTCCTTGGTTGCTTGTGTGAGTGAGGCCTTCCACATAAGGACGATATGATCAAACTGGATGAGGGCAAAGTGGTCATCCTCATGGAGATCTTTGAGGATTTCTAGCATTGCCTCTCGTGTCTACAAAGAGTGACAAATTACAGGTCAAAATGTGGGAATTATTGTATCAGAACCACATTAACAATCAGAACAGTCCGTCACCTGCTTCATCTTTGTTCCAGACATCGATCCACTCCTGTCAATCACAAACACCACATTCTTTGGTACTCTGGGCAGGTTGGGTGGAGCAAAGAAGTGTACAAAGTATCCATTCACAATCTGAAGAGAACAAAAACATAGAGTAATGAATAGTGTGGAAGAAAATGATAAATGACAAAGATGAAATCACTGAACACTAATGTAATATCTCTTATTCACATAGCACAATGTCAGATTTTCATTTTGCATCGCCCAGCCATTATGGCATGTTGCCTGTGGTTATATTGAAATAATTTCTAATGTATTGTGCGTGTTTTAGATTTTTCCCAGTTCTAACAGACCTGATTCCAGTGAACCAATCATCATCAGGCTTCATTATAAATGACTTAATGACAATACAAACAATGGTATAAACCCAGCCATCAGTCCCAACCACTTGTAGGCAAACAAGGTAACACTTGTCAGCATCCAGAAATGTGTGTTACAATGAATAACATCAGAGTTTACTGCTACTAGTTGACAAAGTCAGCTAAGGCAGATGATCTGATTCTCTTCTTTGTATTAAATTGGGTGCACTATTTAAACTGCTTCGACATGCCTACTCTTCCTGCGTCCTCTGAAAGCTGCTTTGTGACCCACCTCCAGGATTCAGAAACATCATTACTGTCAGTGATGCTAGCTCTGTCCTATACCTGGGGAGTGTTTGCTTCTCAGCTCCCTGACCTTCCCTGTCAGCATATAGAGCCATACTGCCAAATATAAGTTTTTGGACAGGGAGTTCCATCCTGGAATCCAAAAAGCCCGGTCACCTTTGGCTTTGATTATGAACAGCCAGTAGAAGATATTCAGAACTCAACATTCATGTAAATCTGGGTAATTTTGTCTTTGATTTAAAGGACCAGTGTGTTGAATTTAGGAATATCTATCTGCAAACATGTAATATAATGTTCATAACTGTGTTAACATTAGTGTGTAATGACCTTGAATCAAAAAGTTCAAAGTTAGTGTATATGTAAACTTCGAATGAGGAATTGATAGTTACACAGGAGTGGGTCCTCATTCCATGGAGAGTAACATCTTGCACCAACATGTTACAATGGTATCAGAGAACAGACAGTCTTCAAAGAGTCTACCTTAGTGGCACTGAATTACAGCCAATGAAGAAGACCCACCCCCGTAAAAGGAGTTCAAGGAGCTGACTTTTAGCAGTCTGCTGGAAGCTTGTTCAGCCATGTTACTCTAAATAGAGGATCATACATAGACAGCCACCATAGTTCTCCTACAGTGTTTGGAGAGGGGGGGGGCAGGGGGGCCACGCTCCATTGCACGCATTGTACTACCTCCCCACTAGATGCCGTTACAGTTCACACCCTGGTCCTTTAAATGTCAATACAGCAGATACTAGATACAATCTTTGTTGAAAGCTGACCTGAATGTCCCCAAGACTCATTGCTCTGTTCACGTCATATTTGATGATAAAATCTCCATCGATCAGTGTTCCATCACAACCCGGACACTTTCGTTGCTGGTCTATAGTTGGCGAGAAAACGATGTGTGCCTGACAATGAGATAAAACACAATTCCATTTGCTTCATATAAAATCTTCAGTCAGTAGGAAGCAGAGGAAAGTAGACCATGATCAGAACTGAAATCTGGAAGGAATTGCCATAAAGCAAAAAAAACAACCAAGTAAACATTTTGCAAGGCCTTTCGCATTATATACCTTTTTCTCTGTGTAAGTTTTCTCCACCAGAGGGAGCAGGTCATTGGTCAGGAAGGTTGCATGAGCATCAACATAAGAAATGCCCTGAGGCTCATAGATATGTGTTTCAATCTGTCCACAAAGACAGAGAGAGAGATCATATGTGAAGTAAACAGCTTGTTCAGAATATCTGAGACCACTTTGAATAAGAACATGGACTCACCTTGAACTCTTGCACCGGCTGTTTGGGTTTAACTCGAGTCAAAATCTCGTACTGGCCCAGTTTCCTCTGAAGGAGCTCCTCGTAAGTCAGAACGAAAGTTACTTTACTTTTGCCTGCAATATTGACAGACACTGCAAACTTCTCCATCTTTCTTCCCGAAACCCTGTAATAAAATACAGCCACAAATGACTGCTGTTAATGAAAGTATCTAAAAATTTTCCAGTGAGTGTGTATTTTTGTTATTGCACTATTAGTTTTATGTGTTTGTCACCCTGACTGACTTACTGGACCAGTCCCGCAGTCTGCCCATGGGAAACAGCCTTCACATACTGTTCCTTGGCTTTCTCTTTCTCCTTCACTTCCCCAACATACATATTACCTTCAATATCCCTGTGAGGAGCAAAGAAAGAGAATGCTATGATGCTCACGCATTGTATCACTAAGAAAAATCAGCCTTAGAAAGCGGGGATAACTCAATCGCAGCCAAATGATCATACTGAAAAGAGGAAGGAGGAAAGACTGGACATCAGAGCTGAGACCCACTAACATGCTGAAGTTGCTGATGAAGGCAGTCTTGGGCAGCTCCACTTCAAATGAGATTTCCTGGGATGTGTGATCTTGGTTCAAAGCCACCGAGGTCATGACAGTGTGGGCAAAACGAGATGTCACGATGCAGTCTATTTTCACACTCTGCACCTCCACCTGAGATATGAACAAACAAATATTTAAATACTGATAATGAATATGGAAAGTGCCACTCAGAGCATTATTGTGAATTCACTTAATGAGTGTCATTTGTATTATTTTATACAAATTATGTCTTGTGGCTAGGTGCGGAAAAATGTTTCAGAAGACGTTATGTCGATAATTCCACTGGAAGGGTTGTGATGTAAGAGTCAGGTTGAGTCAACCTGGGAGATATTTTTGCTAAGAATGGATAATATGAGTATTTGTCAGTAATCCTCAGTTGTTGTTTATTTTTTTGTTTGACTGAGATTTTCTTGAAATCAGTTTATTTATGTTTTACCCAGTTTGCTTCTTTCCCTCCCTGTTTGCATCCTGTTGATGACGGAAATGGCCTGAGTAGTGTTGTTACAGTCTGTTTAAATACTACAGGAGAGATATCGATACTTTTGGGGCCAAAGAATTCTAAGAAAATCAATTACCAATGCTTTTCTTGCCTGAAATTGGTTCTTGATTTCTGATGTGTTTTTAAAACATTAAACACCTTTTATCATTAATAGAGACACATATAATTTTCTTACCATGGGGTTATTTGTGCTCCTCTTCTGTAATGTAAAAAGAAAACAGAATTCTAATTTAAAATGTGGAAAATTAAAAAACAGAAATTAAGATTCACTGCCACTGTTGCTTCATCCAAGAAGCAACAGTGGCTTTTTACTTTAAAAAGAGCAAATTCATTTTATCTTACAGTTAATGTTTGGTAATAATTAAATAACTAGTGACAATTTTAACGGCCAAAGGTTTGGAAAATAATGTAAAATCAGCAACAACAAAAAAAAATTGGGCCAAATACCTGCAGTGATCTGGAAGCTCCGGTTGTCTCCTGAAATGCAAATAGAGCAGGGTGAACCAACATAGTGTCAGTTTATTCATTAAGATTTTTTTAAATAAATAAATAAATAAATAAATAAAAATATCAAATCTTTATATTCCGAAGGGGTAAGTTAGAGTAATACAATGAAAACTAACACTAATAAACTTAAGTTATAGGTAAATATATATAGTTACCTGTACAGCTTCATGGACCCCAGAGATGACCAGAGCCCCCTGGGCCAGCCAGGCCAGGCAGAGGCAGGAGCTGCCCCACAGCAGCAGCACTCGTACGCCCAGCAGTCCAGACATGACCAAACGTCCACTCAACAGTGACTGACTTCACATATGTTACTGGGGGAAAAAAGCTCTCTGCCCAGGGGAGGAACAAGTGCGTGTTTGTGTGTGTCCTTGATTGCCCAACAGACCTGAGCTCAATGTGCAGGAGGTCCTCCAGGACCACTACATGACAACACTATAACTCGAATATGTTGCTTTTAGTCAATTACATCTATTTGGCAACTTTGACATTAACATTCAGCAATAAAATTAGATTAAGAAATATTCCATTCAGTGTACTGAGTGCATTTACGTTAAATAATACTTTTGTACACATGTAAAAATGTTGCTATTGTGGAATGCTTGCGATTAATAATCAGACATGGAAACAAAGCATTATTTATTTGTCAACATCAATTAAGTTGCGTCTTTCAATTCTCACGGAATGCCTTTCAATCCTCTTTGGGTGGCTTTTTCACCCACAGCCTGTGCTGCTTCTCTCAATGTGTGTGTTTGTGTCATTTCCTCACAAGCCAGGAAGCAAACAGCAATGTTCTTTAAGAAACTTAGCAAGACTCTTGTGTGTTTGAATAAATCCACCCACAAAAAAGATGATTAGAGCTCCTTGGTCAGCAGGCGACGTGTATGTAAATGAATCAGAACATTATAGTGTAATAAGGATCGTAGGTTGTCAACTGTAGACATCATATTAGTTGTGAACAAACAACATTTATTTTCCTAATCAAATAAAATGTACTCTGCTTTCGTCTATCCAGTTCCAGATGATATAAACACAAGCTGCCCACATAGCATGTGTTCAGAGGGGTTGGATACCAGTCATTTAAAGTAACTTGATCAAGTAACTTTGCAGTTTGCTGCATTTACGTCATGATATAGTGACACATTCAGGATTTGCTGTCAACCAAATTCTTGGTTTTGTGCAGCTATTGATTTAAATACTTTACTTGGAAGATCAACAGTAGATTACCCCACTGGGGGGTCCATGGGCAAAAATAAGCTGTGTGCTCCCTCAAATCCTGTTTATTGGTTTTGTACTGCTCAGCAGTTCGGGAGAACATATAAAGCAAACATAAGCACAATAATGGCTATAGCAACACAATAAATATCTTGCAACTAAATGTTAATAAGACTGGCGTGTCCTTAACGAATCTCTCATTTTTCTCTGAAAGCAATACATCGATGGTGAGAGGGAACCCAAACAATGAAGTAGTAAAGTCCAAATCAGTGATTGAGAGATACAAAACAAATAGTGACACTAAGGAGAACTGCATAGTCTGGTGGTTGTCATTAAAAGCAGCTTTTCTCAAATAATAAGTCATGTAATCTATTTTCCATTTACAAATTTAATTATTGCTCCGTGGTTAGCACCATCGCCTCCCAGCAAGAAGGTCCTGGGTTCGATTCCCTGGTCATGGCTTTTTTTTTCATGGTGAGTTTGCATATTCTTACTGTGTCTGCATGGGTTCCCTTTGGGTAGTCGGGATCATTCCATGCAAGGGGAGTTAGCTCAGTTGGTTAGTCTAAATTGTGAGTGTGAATGGTTGCTTGTCACTCTATATCACACTCTTGCCATGTCCGCAGGCACGGTACAAAGTGCTTACACTGGTCAAACAGTCGGGAATTTTGTGAGTGAAGTGTGCTTGGGCACGGTTCGGATGGCCTAGGATGACTGCGCCCTAAGTTGCATGGCAGGAAGTGACTTCATCAAAACAAAGAAAACAGTAACCAGCGTTGAGACAAACTAGGTAGTTAACTGCACAACTGTAGCAAGTTTAGTGAAATGCAGGTGAAATGACAAAAATAATGGAGTGGCAGGCTGGCTTTGGTTGCAAACACAATGAAAGGCTGAGGAATATGTCAACCACACCTGCATTGGTCTCCCACCTTCAGCTCTCATGAGCCAGTAGTAGTCTGGTGTACAGACACCAATCTTAAGTTTTAACAAACACCCCCAAAAATGTGAGGGTACAGAGACGCTTTCCTGGAAGGTCTATGGAAAAACAAGGGCAATTTTTTGAAGACTATAGAAAATTAATAGAGCCTGTTTCATAAAGGAGGATCAACAGACCCTGAACCTGACACTGAACTCCGAGTCGATCTACCCCGGGATAAGACACTCGAGGTTTCCAATTCCAGAATAGCTGATTTGAGTGAGTTCAATCAACTCGAAGTATGTTGACTCTGAGTTAGAGGCATGCATGACTCTGATAAATAGCCAACAAGAGCCAATGGATCCCAAATACATGGATTATAATGGTTGACAAAAAGAGATCTTAGATGTAATCCAGAGGACAAAAAGCAGACGTGGATGCAGCTCAAAATGAAATGCATAAATATAGTTCAAAAAGATCAGGCTGGCAGTGGTACCTTACTATAATTATTCTTGATATGTTTAGCAGAAATGATACATACATGTCCTTTCACCTATCCTTTTTATTCAATTAGGCCTGACTAAAATGACCAGGTAAATTTCACATAGTCAGTTGTCATAGTAACTGGCTCAGAGCTTACATGATCTCTCTTCATGAAACGGGCTGAAGTTACTCCTTTCTTGGATTTACCCCACCTTACTTTATGAAACAGAAAACCCAGATTTTTCCTCATTTCAGGATTAACAAAGTCAGAGTTATTACAAAGCCTCATGACACAGGACCCTGATGGCTAGTGAACTGGTTGTTGTGCTTGTGCCTCATCATAACACCCTACCCCTCATCTAGCCAGCCAGATTAACCATGTGCACCTCCAGAGGCTGATCAGAGCCACGTTGAAACTGACCGCCCAAGCTGCCTGTAACTTTTATTCAGAGCGTGAAGCAGGGTAAAGGTGCGTAGAAGGCACCTTGAAAAAGCAGTGTAAAAGTAGCTTGTGTCTCTCCTTTCTTCTGAATCACTACGCTGACTAGCTGTCTCCAGTGTTCACTGACATTTTTAACTCCTCACTGGAGACATGCCACATACCAACCTGCTTCAAGACCTCCACCATCATCCCACTTCCAAAGGATCACAGGACTTAATGCCTACAGTCTCGTCACCTTGACCTCTGTGATGATGAAGTGTCTTGTTCTGGCATATCTGTAATCTGCCACTGACAGGTGGGAGATTTGACCACCTGGTGACCTGGTGTAGTCAGAACGATATCGATCTTAACACTCTGAAAACAGTAGAGATGGTTGTAGACTTCACGAGGAGCTTATATATACTGTATATACAGTATATAGGTATAGGTTAACTAAACTTCGGGCTTGTCGTAAACACGTAAGACCTGGTTAATATTCTATGTTTTAATACTAAATTCAACTAAAACTGGGTCCTAAACAGCTCAAAAAAACCCCAATCAAATGATATAGTAATGCTGGACAGCGTGCCCTTGGCCTCCAGCACTATTTTAAGAAATCTGAGAGTTATCTTTAATCAGGTTCTGTCCTTTGACTCTCAAATAAAGCAAATTTCAAGATATTTCTTTTTTATCTTTATAATAGTGCAAAACTCAGACATTCCCTCACTCAAAAAGATGCAGAAAAATTAGTACATAGTTGTTACCTTCAGGCAACAGCCATTGTAATTCCCTACTGTCAGGCTGCACTGACAATTCTCTAACGACTCTCAAACAGAATTGAGAATGCTGATACTTATATACTGACTGGAAGAAGAAAAATAGATTATATTTCTCCTGTTAGAGTTTCAAGTCCTTTTCCTCACCTACAAGCCCTACATGGTCAGGCACATTCATATCTTAAAGAACTTATAGTGCCTTCTTACCACGGTAGTTCACTCCCAAAACACAGACTTGTAGTTCCTTAGATCTTCAGAATTAGTCAGGGAGGCAAAGCCTTTAGCAATCTGGCCCCTCCTCTCTGGAACTAACTCCCAGTTGAGGTCCCAGGGGCCCTCTATGTTTGAATAGGTTTAAAACATTCCTTTTCAATTAAACGTATAGCTATTGCTGACATAGGCCTGTCCAGATAGTCCGACAGATCTCAGTCTGGATCCATGGACTAAACTTACTTCTAGACCAACAGACTACACCTGGTTCTGGATCAAAAAACTAAATATACCTGGATTTATAGAATTCACATGCTCTTGGACACATGGATTTCACATTTTGAATGTGTTTGAGTGACATGCTCATCACTTTACCGTTGTCATGTTGTTGTGTTATGTACATGTGACAAATGCACGTTTGTCAACCATTCGAATCTTCTTCTGCACAAAATGAACCGATCCCATAACAAGTTGTTAGAATTGAGAACTATGAAGAATATTAATAAAATACATGATGACAAAAAGCTTATGAAAAGGGAATGGCTATCAATAGCCGGTTCTGACCAGGTTATGTTGTTTGCTTGCTTGTTGTTTTTTTTTTGTTTTTTTATTCACCCAGTTTTATGGTCTATGGTCCATAACTTATATATACAATCTGTAAAAGCCCTTTGAGACGGATAAAATTTTAAAAATGCGAATGTAGATTCAGCTTAAGGCTGCATATCTGTTTCCCTGTCGCCCTTCTGGACCCTGTGAACAAACAACATTATTTTCCTACTTGGATAAACTGTACTCTGCTCTCATCAATCCAGTTCCACATTTTGTAACGTTGGGATTTTCTGCATTGGTATCACGATACAGTGACACATTCCTGTTGGTTTTAAAGCTACTGCTCAGCAGATCAGGAGAAGGTAAATAAAACTGGTGTTTCCTTAAAGAACCGTCTCATTTTTATTAACACACAATGATACTAAGGAGAGTCAAAAGCAACGTTTTTTCAAATAAGCAGTCAAGTTTACTGTTTTTAATTCACAAATTTTAATTATAGCATCAGTAAATTCATAGAAAATATTGAAACAGCCACCTAGTGTACATGGAGCCTTGGTGTCCCTGGCAAAGTAGATGCCTGAACAGGAAATCAGATCACAAATGCCTTATTTATGCTGAGTTTAAGTTCAATTGCCTGGAGTGGAATCATCAAAACCACATTACAACAGCCCTTGCTGGGATTCAAACATAAACTTAACACAGGATGAATCATCACATGCTAGGGCCTATATTAAATCTTTTTGTATCTTACAATCAAACAATTAAACAATCAAAACAGCAAAACAGCAAAAGTTATAACAGCCTCATCTGTGGCTCATCATCTGCAATCATTTCATCCAAAGCCAAGTCTTCTCTAAGTGGGATGCGCATACCATGCAAATGGCAAAGTGCAGTTCTCTAAATCCCTTTCATTAAAAATATTATTAATCAATCAAAATGATAATAATATTCTGGAAATCCATTTTAGGCAGCATCACCGCTAACTGAGAACCACAAAAGAGTTGTGATTCTTTGGCACAACTGTTTTATCCCACGGTGCTTCTACTTGCTAAACACACTGGCCCCGGACGTTTTGGTAGGAGCAGGTTTTTCCAGGGACGTCTCTGTCCCCGTCCTGACACCGCTGAACACAGAAGGAGCCACTTTGCCCATACGTTCTAAACACAGACACAGATAAGGCTCATTAGAAGAACAGAAACATGTGGCTGCTCATTTTAATCAAGTGAGGGAAATTTCCCTCTGGTGTCTTTGAGGGGAGTGTGTATGAGCAATAGGCCTATTTTCTCATGGTCTGCTTTTGCTTTCATGTTTTTGTTTCTTTGAGTGAGCTTGTATTTTGCCAGAGAGGCCTGGTGCGGCTCTTGCCGATACGTCCTGAGCTACACACCTGTGCTTCGTCAACTACAGTATTTAAACCTGTATCAGCTCGCCACTCCTCGCCAGATTGTTCTGTGTCCTCTGTTGTAACTGTGGCCAAATGCTCTCTCTGCGACTAGAGAAAGCTTCTTTGAGTCATTTGCCGTCTGATTTTCCTCCATAGCTCAAGCACTCACCTTCAGCCTGCCCAGCCTCTCAGGATTTTGGACTCAATGACCTGTGAACTCGTTTCTCTCTGAAGCCTCCAGGAAATACACTCTCGTTTTGCAATAAATCCCTTTTAACTTAATCCCCAGTCTCTGTCTCTACGTTTGGATCCAAAACCTTAAGTAAAACATAACATAAGATTCAGTTTTGTGAATTTTTGGATTTGAGAAAAAAGGTATAAATATGTGAAAGCAGAAATGAAAATAATGTTGCTTTTTATGTTAATTATTACTACACAGACAAATATAGACTTAGTGTCTGAGATAACATTTGTGTGGGTGGATAAAGTTGAAAGAGCACTAAAGTAAACCAAGCTACCTCGACTGACAAACAGTGGGTATGAGTTATGCAAGTGAACTTGAAATTCGCTGCCGTGTTTCCAGCTATAATTATTTTAACAAATCTTTGAAACTCAGACCAAACATATTAAGTCTGCGTTTCCGTGGTCAAATCTGCCTCACCGAAATCAAGAGTGGGCACATATTCTGATCCTTACAGTACATGCAAAGATAATCTTGTTTTCAAAATATGGTCAACGCAGACACACGTATTGTAGGCAGTTTGCCTAAATGTCTAATTTTGCTGTGATATGAAAATATTTTCACCAGAGAGGAAAGCCTAATATTGCTGGACTTAGTTTAGACCACCACAGGCTTTATGAAGTAGGGGAGACCAACATTTTTTTTTTATATCCTACTTATACTCTGTACTTTTTGAGTATTCCACTGTTATTAAGTGGTTGATAAGACTAATACTATTCTATTTAATCCTTCTGAAAGTACAACCTCAACTTAACAAAGTACTTTTACTGTGTACTTTGGGACTAATCCCCTGTCAAAATTCCCTCCAAACATCATGAAAAATGTTGGGGTTTTTTTTGTCTCGTTCGAAGAGGGAAAAGAAACAAAAATGTTTTACATATATAGTTGATGAGCCTGTTATCATTGTACTTACTACTTGGCACAAGATCAGCACAGGTAACATGTTCGGTTAATGAGATAAGTATTACAGCGCTTTGGACGTCCTTTTCTCTAGGTACGAGTACTTATACTGTGTACTTTTGAGTAATCCGCTGTCGAAGTCCCTTCTAAACGTAACGACAAAGGCTCTGTCCTATTTTATAGTGATATTGAGTTACGTGTGCAAAAGAAGCTAATTAAATGTATGAATTGGGTCAATAATAACAAGCTAAGTTGTGTAGCAAGGAATACTAATGAACGTTTTGCTCAACGAAAGGCAGGAATATTACAAAATGAAACGCCGGTTTTTACGCAGCTCCCTGGTGGTCTAGTGGTTAGGATTCGGCGCTCTCACCGCCGCGGCCCGGGTTCGATTCCCGGTCAGGGAACGCTCATTTTGGTGCACTATCATATTCTCGAATATTCTTCTGCGTTTGTTGCCAATATGTACGTAGAACGATCTGCTTCAGCTTATAGCGGAGGAATACGATCGCTGATGCATCGACACATACTTGATGAAACAATAGGAGCTATTTACTTTTGAATACAACTTTTTCAATTTGTGAGGATGGAAAGGCGCCTATGAGGGAGCGTTAAGTGTGCACGGTGCCTTACTTGTGTTGTGGTTCAGTGTCAGAGGAAACAACGGTAATGAAAGGTTTAACTCACCACACTCAACCATGACCTCATAGGTCTTACTTTTGACCTCGCCTCTCAGTCCCAGTTTACTGCGGGCTCCTTTCAGGTCCTCCTCCTTCATCGGGGGACGCTTTTTCTTCTTCACCTCGTCCGGCTGAAGTAAAGTAAAAATAAAGAATGTTGAAGTAGCAAAGGAGCTTAGAATCTGCAGATAATCAACATGGCACGTTTGGCCCGATGTAACTTACCTGTGACATTTTTGAAGTGGTATTGAGTCCACAGACACTTCTTGGAGTGATAGTTTCACTGGTTGTTTTTCTGGTGCGTGTCTTTGTCTCCCAGCGAGCCTGACATTATATATAGTCCTGGTCCAGGACCAGTGACTCAGTCGGACCCCCCCCCCAGTTTTGTCCCGCTGTGGCTGCTGTCAGTGTGTATAATTAGGTGTTACGTGAGGGATGGTACAGCTGAGAGGCTCTACCATCATTCACGATAAGCTTACAGGCCGACAGCTGATAATTCTGGTCACAACACAACAGGGTGGTGGACTTGGCACTAAAACAGGCATCAAGTTCATCTCTCCTTCTTGCTGATGCTCTAGCTTGATTTAAGCCTGAGGAAATATCTTTCTAGGGATTCCAGACAGTAACTACACAAACCAACATTATGAGGGCTATGAAAAGAGCTCAGAGAGCTTTCTTGTTGTTGGACCAAAGGACATGGATGCTTTTCTCAAGTGTATCACACTTGAGAAAAGCAGTCAAGCCAGGCCGATATAAAGCTTGATGGATCATTTGGATAGAGGATCTACAAATCAATAGTGAACAGAAATCTGTAGTCCACTCCACTCAAACAGTAATGTAGAATGTCCTAATCATTTTTGAATGTCATGTACGCTTATATAATTTTTGAATGTAATTTTATTGTGGCCAGGTTTCCCTTGTGAAAGAGATCTGTGATCTCAGTGGGACTATTCCAGTTAAATAAAGGCTAAATTAAGGAAGATAAATTAAAAATGTCCATGTTTATTTTTATTGTGTGACATTCTATTTTAGAGTGTGTACATGGATTGTTGTATGAAGTAAGCAAGCAAACAGTTAAGGAAACAGTAGTCAGAAGGCTTGACATCATAATGTTCCAGTTCGTCCTGTGTGAAGATGGAATCACTGTTTTAAAGTGATTATAGACTCATCTGAAAGCTGCTTTCACTCAATCACAGCAATCCAGTATTTCCCTTTAAAGATTAAAGAAAATGAAGAAACCTCAGCCACCCACCACTCCCCCAGTATGTGATTATTTCCACTGAATGTGGTCAAATTTCCCATTTCAGCCATGTGCCTTTAATAAAAGCCATGTTCTGAGCAGGTGCCCGGACTTTGGGAGGTGCAAAGCCGAAGCTAATTGGCGTTTATCCGCTCTGAGAGGCTGAACATCTCATAACCGCCTCTTGAATTAAGTGTCGAACTACATGTTACGGGCGGCACAGTGGTGCGGTGGTTACTGCTGTCTTCCTCCCACAGTCCAAAAACAGGCAAAACCGGGGCTTAAGTTAATTGATCACTGTGAATGTGAATTTGAACGTGAGTGTGGATGGTTGTTTGTCTCTATATGTCAGGCCTGCGATGAATATGTCAGCCCCCCGCGACCCCTAACGGGATAAGTGGTAGAAAATGGATGGACTACATCTTACACTTCGCTGTCTCTTAACGCTGCGATGCGTGTCGTTTCAGTCGGAGGAAAAGAAAAAAAAACAAAAAAACAACGGATGTGTTTGCGTCAAACGGGGGTGAAACCTGGGCGTGCAGGCAAAGTGACACATGGAAAATGAGCGTTTATGTTGTACGATGGTGAGCCAGCACGTCATTTACTTTCTAAGAGCTCCTGCGAACTCGTAACACTTAATAGGCCATGGTTGTTTGTGTCGTTTGATCTGCCTCTGGTCATATAAGCACGAGAGAGCTCGAATATGTCTGGAATAAGTTGTGGTTGTCTAGTAGTCAGGATTCAGCGCTCCCACCGAGTCCCGGCCACGGAATTCGCTTTATTGTACTCATCGGTACGTTTTTCCCATTATTTAATCATGGTTTCAAAATCAAACGAAACAATACTGGGTCAAAGCCAAAATAGAAATAAATCAACTCCGAAGTTACTCTTTCATATCCTTTATTGGAAAAGCATTTATAATGATAATTTGCCTCCATCACTTGCCTTTGAAATCTACTAGTAGTGTCACTTTGAGAAATACTAAAAGCCCTCTTGGTCGAATTTCACTGAGAATAACTGAGATGGCTGCAAGAGACTATACTTTCCTCCTTTAAATTTGTTGGTCATTTATTCCTTGCCAACATGCCAAAAACATCATGATGAAGTCATGACCATTAGTAAATTCATCACAGTCACAGTATATGTCACTCGCTCTTAATTTTAAAGAGGACCAACAGTCAAACCCGGGACACTCACATCAACGCCTGCATTCAGCATTCAGTACACACGGGTAAATACATGTATACAGTAAAGTGGGCATCACACACAAAATCATACACCGTTTCTGCCGAATCTCTGGTCCACAGCCACATAACAGTTTAGAGGTCAATGCATGTCACATTCTTAACAACAGAGCCCGCTGAATGCTGTGGGCTCTGATGTCACTCTGGATAAACTGTCATAACAAAAAACAAACAAATTTAAAAAAAAAACAAAAAAACATCTGCTGGTAATTTTACTCAGGCACATTACTATTAAAAATAATACACACAAACACAAAGGAAACAATGAAAGTTGTGATAAATGGGAAATTGTGCAAGAAATATTTCCCTATCAGTGTGAAGGAATGAAGAACACTTGGAACAAGCACGGCCACCCTTTTGCCCCAAAATTAACACTCAACATTACCTGCAAATAATGATTAAAAAAAAAATAAAAACACAACATAAAATCAGAAATTTGCAAATAACAAGACATTTTAAGACAAAAGAACACACAGCCAGAGCACATCCGTTAAATAGAAAACTGAGCAGATATTTGAGAGACGGTGCAGTGTGGTGTTTGCAGTCCTACAGCGAGACCGGTAGACAGAAGACAGAAGGTTGCTGACACATCACGTACAAGGTATACAGCGCTGAAGTGTGTGACTGCTGGGAGGGGTAGAGAGCTGCAACAGTACAGTGATTTAAACACTGCAGCATAATGTTCCTCTAAATGTGAGGTATATACGCTCTCCCTCACACACACACACACACACACACACACACACACACACACACACACACACACACACACACAACTCACGGTGGTACAGCTGCATGAGAAAATATAGACAAAGTTTACATGGAATTTTCCCCGGGAATACAATCACTTATGATGTCATATTAGACTATCTAATGGAACCAAAATTAAAAAAAAAAAAAAAAAGTTGTTGTTGCATGACTTTTGTTTAGATTTTTCAAACCAAGCTGATCCTGGACAACAGCACCCACACACTGCCAGTAAAGGTACAAACAATATTAATGTATTTCCTGTTTAAGTGCATACTTAATCGTATTATGTTGGGACTCCTTCTCCCAAACCATTTTAAAACACTCACCACTGAAATGCTGTGTCAAAATGTAACAGTGATCTGAAAGACCTGGTTACCTGCAGAAATATCTCCCAGTGTTTTTAACTAAATCCCATTTTAAGCAAGGTTGATGTAGAAGTCCTCCAGAATTCCTCTGTCGTCAAAGGCCATCCTATTTTTAGAAAGATCATTTCGACTCCAGAATCTGCGAAGGTACAGGGAATATATGTGTGGGCATGTGAGGTGAACAGCTACCAGAGGAAATCGTAGCACTTTAGCCAGGCACGCAGGTCAAACAGGGATCCCCATGCGCAGCTTCTTCTTCTTCACCGTCTTCAAGCCGCTGAGCCGACGAATGTCGTCCTCATCTGATTCATCCATTTCATCGTCTGCGGAAAAAAGTATCTAAAGAAAAGCAAAAGTGACAAGAATGAGGGCAAATTGCGAGTGGGGAAAGGTTTGAGCACTTGCTACAAAAATCTTTTCAGAAAAGGACAAGAAAAGGTCAATTTTATCCATATTCTGATTGGTTAATAGAGATTTGTGGCTTTCGAATGAATATATACATCCAGGTTCGTTAGAGTACAATCTTGAAAGGGGAGCCTATAATATTTATGTCAGTGATAAGCTTTGCACATTTTTCCTTGATATGGCCAGATCTAGCCCGATCAAGTTTACGGGCTAAAGTGTGTCATTCACCCTGTTTCCCAATGTCACAGACTCAGTAAGAGAATATATTTAACAGTGAAGCCTAATAAAACATGAGGAGTAGAAAACAACAGCCGAGCCAGCCAGGAGTCGAACCTAGAATCTTCTGATCCGTAGTCAGACGCGTTATCCATTGCGCCACTGGCCCGCTACACAAACTCATCTGTCAGAAAGCGACAAACAATGCATTTGTCCCGACTATTTTAAAAGACAAGACCGTACAATTCAACAGCACGCGGCACAGTGACATGTCACAAATAAATCACTTTTTTCCACAACAGTGAGCTCAAGATGATATTGCAAGTACAGCTTCTATCAGTGACACAATCATACAGTTTTTTTCTCCTACTTTACAATGATTTGGAAAGATGAAATTGTTCGCATTAAGAATTACTTTTGAGCTACAAACCTTGGATTTGTGCTTCATGCTTATTGTAAAATGATACAATAAACTACACCATTAACTACTACCTCTTCATTAGGGCTTTCTACTCCGAGATCTCAGAAAATATCAATCTTTCTGTCCTCATTATGACAATAATTTTAGAAAGGATTAGAATACAAATGATAAAAAGGCAGCCAGTGCTGCTTAAGCTACACTAGAGCGTTTTTATAAAATTATAAGTAAAAACATGAAAACGAGATTAATATTTGTAATGACACGATACAGCTACATTAGTTCTATACATAACGCACAATTGTCAGATCTCTAGCACTTACTCCTACTGTAGCTCCCTGGTGGTCTAGTGGTTAGGATTCGGCGCTCTCACCGCCGCGGCCCGGGTTCGATTCCCGGTCAGGGAACACGTGTTTTGTGTGTTTATCTCACTACAAGCACAACAGCTCACCTTTAGCTTAACGTGAATGATGAAGACCACTGATATTGAAAGGATTAGACTGTTTGAGAGAAGCAAAGTTGCCGGTATGCAGGAAGAGCACAACTGAATTTAAACATGCAACATGTCGAACAGTTAAAATATAAATATATTTTTATCTACTTCTATTGCCTCAAGTCAAGGAGGATCTATTTTCACCCAGTGACCTCCTGGTTTGTTGATGTTGATTCTTAACAGGAGGATGCAAAAACTACTGGATGGATTTCAATCAAACTTGGCAAGGGGATGGGGAATGGTCCAAGGACTTTTGTGTGCAGGTTCAGTGTCAAATTTTATATGATGGTGAATTCAAAAATTGAATTGCTAATATACAAATTATACCAAGTTCCTGTGAGGAAATGGATATGTGGCTTCTCCTATTGAGTAAACTACCAGAAGGAGCAGGTTGCAGGTTGATTACTTCAGCCTACTACCCTCCTAAAGAAACAGGTTACCAATAAATGAAAGTTCTGTGACTTACTATTAACCCCCGAACTCTGAAAATTATTTTTCCTAATCTAATGATGAAAGAGGTCTGATTATATGGTTTAGATATTATGAAAACATCATCACCATGAACTGTATCTTCTGCTCTCGATGTGGTATAAAACATGCAGGGAAAACTAAGTTTCCAAACTTAAAAAAATACTTTATGCACATGTACAATGTACATTTGTTAAGATGGGATTCTATTTATTTTTCTGTTAATTTAAAGGAATACTTGACCTCTGACACTGTGACCTTAAAATAAAATGTCACATTGTAATTTATGCAAGTTCTCTTTTTGAATACCAAAGCATTTCACAGTAGCACAGGTCAGTTAAAGATGTGTGTCCAAATTTTCCGCTTGTGCTCCTAAAATGTTCAGTATAAAAAAAAAAAAAAAAAAAAAAAAGTTT
>KV751324.1:12941058-12951983 GCA_001698575.1 Mola mola | reverse complement strand
AATATCCTAAAAAAAAAACAAACAACAAAAATATTAATTAGTGTGAGATCTAGTTTGGATAGTTAGTTCTGGATCAACTCTCTGGTAAAGTGATGTCTTGCACTTGTGACCATGGATACAATACAAGTGTATAATGCACTTAATGAAGTAGAGTGAGGTTTGAGTGTTTCTTACCTGATCCAGGAAAATCCGCGCAAGAGGTGCACAGTCAGTGGACCTGATGAAGCGAACCACATCAGTAATGCTCCACTCCAGCGGGCTGGTGTCCAAGCACAACTTCTGAGGAGGTTCAGTCTTTGAGGTCTATAAATACACAGACAGGCTGCTTCAGAGATCTCCTAGCTCAAGTGGAAAGGATCACAGGCCATTTTAACACTTAACGCTGTTGCTGAGAGGAAAAAGTATCATATCTGAATCTTTCAAATGAAAAAAGAAAAAAAAAATGTGTGTTTCAGTCTTGCTGATCGAATTATCAGCTTCAGTTCAGGTGGACACATAATTAAAAATGGAACTGAACTTGATAATTTTGGCAGAGAAACACAGTTTGATGGAAAAGGCAGAGAAGTCAGTCACTACTGGGGTGCTGACTATCTATAGCCTGTTCAACGTGGTTCTGTTGCACCTCGCCATCTGTAGAGACGTCACAGAAGCGTAATGGGGGTCAAATTTGTTCTACCTCAAACAGCAATAAAGGTAGTAACAGTGCCAAATCAATGTTTGTATAGAAAAGGACGACTGGTGAGGTGCAATGAAAATAAAAAGCTGTTATGCTTTGTCAAGTGCAGTTTAACTAACTTAAAGAACAATAACAGAAATGATTCAAAAATTGTGAAAACAACAAAAGGTTCAGGAGCTAGCTACCATAAGAACATCGGACAAGGCCATTTGCAATATAACAAGGGCTTCTAATGAGTATTATTGCACTGCTATTCGGGTGTTTACAAAACGCTGCTCTTCACTCATGTAAAATGTCACAATAGAATCCAGCGCTGCTGTGATAGTGGTCACGTCTCTTTTAATTGCAGAATGCAGCATGGCTGCTAAGTCACATATCTACAATCACACACACTGGGACGTTGTTATGATGTCATTTTGTTTTTTTTGTGTAAATAAAGATGTTGCAGAGACTCTCTATAGAAAAAAGACATAAGTGAATCATGAGTTTATGTTAATTCTGTTAATCATGTTAATTCAAATTGTCAGTTTAACTTATCTAATATGTATTAACAGAAATTTGAGAACATTTTACACTAAAGCAGACAGCGAATTTGAACAACTTGAAGCAGTCATTACAACTAAACAGTCAACAAAAGTAAGGAGAAGAGACAGTGCTGGATGCGTATCTTCCACATGAGCTCTCTCCATCTCTCTGTTGTGTGTCAGCATCACACTTTTTAAAAACGGTTTTTATATGTCCAATTTTAGGGGTTCCTGCAGCACCCTCAGTACTCGTATTTTTGCATGGGCGAGGCTTGGGATTGTGCAAAGGAGAATTTTACATCTATTAATGAATGCACAACAGTGCATTCATTAATAACCCATTAAATTTAAGATATAAAAAGCCTTAAGCCAAAGACCTTCAGAATGTTTCAGTATTTTTATCTCTAATCATAACACTATTTCACTACCTTTGGTGAAGGAGGGCGATTCTCATCATCAGAAAATGAGGGTGAGCGAGGTTTCCGTCGTCGACGCGTGGGCCTGGGTGTGGCTGGTGGAGAGGGAGATGGCGTGGTGGGCTGGGACTTCCCAATCGATTGCTCAGAATCATCCAGGAGATCATCCTGCAGCTCCGAACCAGAGTCTTCACTCAGGGAGTCGTCTTCATCCAGATCCTCTTCCTCTCCACTACCCTGTGAGCCAAGGGCAAAAACAAACATATGAACAGACTATTTGCAAATTCAAGTTTAGTTCAAGGAGGAATCAAAGTAAACAATGTTGATTTAACAATACCGGTGAATCTTTGTTTTGTATATAACTTAATTAAGAAAATGTTTGTTACCTGTGGAGACCCTGCTGGCGTGTTGTCCACTGAGGCTGAAGAACGTCTCTTCTTATGGACAAAGAGCTGCTTCCTCCTCTTCCTCCTTCTCCCTCTTCTCTTCACTCCACCCTCCAGATTGGAGTGGCCCCCCGGTGGCCGGCCAACGCGTTTACTCTTTTTTTTCCCATAGTAGTATGCTGGTAACAGGATAAAAGGCTTATTGTGTAAAGCTGCATTTGACATGTCTGAAAGATGTTAATGCATCATTGAGCTCTGTGGAAATCAAACACATTTTATTACTAACAATTTTTTAAATACATGTATTTTTTTTCAATAAAAAGTGTGTCTGTGGAGGATATGTCTGTTGCCAACCAACTGCATCAGTTTCTTAACCCTAGCATGCAGCATCAAGTCAACACATTAACAAAATTTGTGTATGGTTAGTTCAGAGGATGAAAGGAGATGAAAGAAGCCAATTCATTGCAAATTCTAAATCACAAACTCTGTTCTTCACAAAACCTCTGTATTCATGAATTCATTGATGGTTTTGTATTCGTGAGAAGGACAATGAAAATAATGCGGGTTTCTGAAAATGAAGAAAGGGAATGAGCTCGGTGTCAAATGATGGTTAGAATTAACGTTGCAGTTAATGCAAGGATACAGATCTCTGGGCTACTGTGAGCTAAGCAATTAACATAATGAGAAAACCAATAACTCATCTGCAAACCACCTACTGTATTTGGTCTTGGTGAGAACAGAGCAGTTCTCAGAGCAGTGGTCCAGAACCATGCGAGGTCCAAAAAGGTTTGGGCAGCATTCTAGCTTAATGCACGTTTTCCTGCAGAAGTCCGCTACACGGTCTGCTGTGCGGACTATTTCCACTGTAGCCCGGTAACTCTTTCCTTTGTACCTGACATGCAAAGCAAGGTTGAGCAGTAAATAGTGAACAAGATTGATAAATCATTTATATCTCTATATAGAATAATGCTGAAAAACATTGGGTAGAACAAGACACAAAAACCATGTGCCTTAAATCGATTTCAAACATTCCTATTATGTTACAGTGTTATTTCACAAGGTTGCTACAACCAGCAAGGTCTGGCATGTGTATATTTATTTCAACTGATGAATTCTAGGACAGGTTTAATCCAGCATATGTCTGAAAGTAGGCCAGCTGTGAACACTCCTACTTCTTCTGTAGGTTTCCTACACAGGAGAGAATTTTGAGCTGATGATTTAATAGCGCTTCCACTCACTTGGCTTTGAGTGTCTCTCCGTGGCCTTGCCAGCGGCTTTCCTGGTCCAGCTGCAGCTCTCTCAGAACACGGCTGGGCTTGTATGCCGAGTTTATCAGCAGAGTCAACACCTGGATACAAGACAAGTGTAAAATAACAACACTTAGGTTATCAACAGGTTGGGGGTTTAGGGTCTTTTTTTCTGTGTAACGTTTAAGATTGATTTATAGTAGAAAGGGTATTGGTTAAACACACACAGCTAAACCTAAAACAGAATTTAAATCCATAGAGAGAGACTAATAGAAAATCAATTTACTGAGGAAGGAGCACAAGTACCTTTTCTTTTTCTCTACCTTGCCCTACCAAGTTTTATGGGTAATGTGGTCTCTGCACTATGGTGTGAGAGCGCTGTCATCCATTTCCAATATGATTTCATTTTTTTCCTGTCAATGTTCAAAGGAATTACTAATTGAACAAGAGTCTACAGCTATAAAAAACTGCTTTGAGCTAAACGCTAACTTTAGCATGCAAACAACTGCAGTGCTAACGTGTTTGGCAGGTATGCATACTACGTTCACAGTCTTAGTTTAGGGTGTCAGAATTCTTTTTTTCATTGCTCACTCTAATTGGGCAGGACCATCTATTTTTACTCGCAATGATGGCTGTTTAACAATGAAGAAAACGTACACAACAATTTTTTCTTTTGTTGCTGCTCTGATTTAGAGACCTTGTGGCAGAAATCACATACTTTGCATTTAAGTTTTGGGGGATGATGCCCTCCTCCTCACCTCTTTTAGAACAAGGACACAGTTTCCAGGGCCAATAAATTGAGGCAGCTCTGCAATGCGCCCCTTGTTGAGGTAAGGCCCAGAGAAGCAGCGGTGGTTGAAGTAGATCTTTGGACAACAATATTTCCCGTTCCCCTGTCCTGGTAGTGGACATACAAACATCCATCAATAGATGAGACACATTACACTGGGGAATACTTTCAACCTGAAATGAGAACCTGAAACATACCACCCACCTGTTTCCGACTGGCTCGCCATTTGCGGCTTGACAGTTTCAGGTGATGATAACTTGGGTGGAATTCGGCTGTGATGGGATGAAAGATGAGTCAGGTATTAGAAAGGAAATCAGACTTGACCTTGTCAAACCAATCGACTGCCCCTTCCTTGTATGTACTCACTGTTTCTCAGGCTGCACCACAGCAATCTTTCTTTCTTTTTCAACTGGAAAAAAAAAAAAGAAAGTGTAATGTGAGCCAAGTCACACTATGACATTAAGGTGAAAAAAAGGGGCCATAAGGGGCCACAATGAGGATTCTTGCTGTATACCAGATGGTTTGATGGGGTAGACGAGTGGATAACCATTTGTTTCACACCAGCTCACAGGAAAGATGTCAAGCGAATCCACATGAACTATCAGCTCTGGCATGGGCTGCTTTAGTCCTGTACACACATACACACGTAGCTTACGGCAGGGATTGTGGATGACATTCAGCTATTTAACAAAAAAAAAACCCCAAAACAAACATACTTTGATATTAATTTATGTTTTTAAGGGAAAAAAGATCAGTGCTACATTTTGGAAAAAAAAACAGACAATAATTAAACTTAATGGCATCACTATAAATATGCACAGACACGCATCACAATCTTTTAAATAAAGAAAAAACATACTCTTACACTGTCTAACTGCAGAATATAGTCCTAAAACCCTGTTGTCTTAGGGCCCAGTGACACTTGGCCCATTTGTTTTGTGCGGTGCTGAAGCCTGACTGACCCCTGTCCCTCATTCCCCTTCTGGTTTGCACTCACACTGCTCTAACTGCATATGGGCCTGGGCACAATTACTACTCGTAATTACATCATGGTGAGAGAACATGAGTGCAACTTTACTGACTTTGTGGCTTATTTTGAGTCTTTTTGTTTAGATACAAAATGCTCACATTTGCAGATTTATCAGCGATTGATTTTTGCAGAGACAGCAGGAGATGAGGAAATCATTCAAATATAATGTCATGTCTGCATTGCATAGGTGTTCTTTCACATCTGCAAACGCACCGCGCCAAAACATGCCTCCTCCAACTGTGCTAGGGCCAAGGATGCATGCCATACTTAAGCATGGTACAGAGCACCAACAGAAGTTAAACAATCTGAATACTCATGACAGTAACAGATATATGCTGCCAGGTGAGGCACACCTCTTAATCAAATCTCATTACAGTTTTGAAAGTTTCTCTTCCTCCCTCTTTTAAAGAGGTTTATATGCTTATAAGAGTGGGGTATTCAATTATTCTTGCCACAACTGATTTCCGTCTGTCTAAGAAGCTGTATTACCTCCAAAGCAATGATCTTTGGTATAAATGAATGAACAGTAAGGCGGCTACTCAGCTTGAAAGTTGGGAAATTCAGTTCACATTCACACAGGTTAATGTTCTACAGTCTACGGTCTGTTAATGTGCTGTGGCACTGTGCAGATATTGTGCATGTTAATTCTCCTCTTAAACAAACACATTCTTTGAGAACCCCATCTAACCTTCCAGACTGAGCCAAATATATTGCCCTTTGACCCTGGTGACAGTTGCCACATGGATGTTCTCAGGTGACAGTAGGTTGACAGCCTCCAGTTTCATGGCCTCTTTGAAGCTGTGCTCACACTGCTCCTGGCAGGTAAACAGAGAGGGGGGGAAAAAAAAAAAAATCTTGTGAGAGTTATTTTACATTGTTATGGGATTTTGTTTATTTATTTCCCTTTGTCAAAGAAACAGTGAGAAATCTGCTCACAACTCGTTACACCACTGGTGGAACTTCCAAAGTGGGAGAGTTGGCACTCTACAGCGAGTGGTGGTGTCAAGAAACAGGAGTTGTGACTGCTAGTAGGGTTGTCACAGTGACCGAATTTCCTTTGCTGTAATTAAGGATGGCTTAATGGTGTCGCATGCGATATTATTGCACCCCACCCATTTTATTTTGGTAAATTCTTTTTGTAAAGAGTAATTTTAAAGAAATGACATTTAAACCCATACAGTGTTTCTTCTGTCTTATACTCACATAAACTTCCTATTAAAAACACAGATGACACCTTTAAAAACATTTTTGCTTTGAATGCAGAATACGGGCGGCAAAGGTGCACAATGAGAAAAGGCTACACCCACGCTTTTTAATCTGTTAAGAAGGACTGAGCTTTCATGTACCAACTGTAATTAATAACTAAATAAAGAATATTTTTCGGGTTAAATCTTAAAGTGCAAAATAAAAACACATCTTATTAAAGTGGAAAGAGAAGCGCCTATATTTTTTTCCCAGAGGAGCTATAAAACTAACAAATTACAAGGCACTGAAAATGATAAAACATGCTGCACCCTAAACCATAACATGTGTAATATTTATACCCAGGTTGTTAAGGTATTGGTTGGTACAAGGAAAACCAATATGTTAACCTTGTGAGGTTTCAGAGAAGAGTAACGATGTTCCCTGCAGTACTAAAAAGTCTCCAATGGTGCGCTCATTGCACAAATGCACATGTACTTGCATGTGACTTTGAATATTAGAGGAAATCTGCCCTGGTTGCTGCATTAGAATCTGTAGGGTCCTCCTCTAGGTAGCGGGTGAGTTCAGTATTGGGTCAAACCACCTTGGGTGTGGTTATGGCTGCAGGGGTGGTTTGCCGTGACTTCATATGCTCTCAAAGGCTCGGCGTAATATTCAGTGTAGCCACCAGTGCAGTTTCCACTGCTCCTATCTGAACATGAGGTGATGTGACGTCACGTGCGATATTGACGGTAAATTGCCATCCAACCCAGGTGGCTTATTATTAGAACAGTTACTCATTTTTGCAATTATCCCGACAGCCCTAACTGCTGGATGTGTTTCATTAGGCCTTTAGTGTGATCTTCAGTGTTTTAACTTGCCTGTTGTGTGGACAGTTGCTTCCTAATAATTTCTGTTAATTAAAGTGTAGGCCTAATTGTGATTGCTCTACATAAATAGTCAGACAAAGCAGTAAAAACTTCATTCCTGCCTTCTGTCACATGATAGGAAGATTTGTGAGAATACAAAATAGTAAAATATAAAAACTATTTCTCTAAAAACATGATATAAGGTTGCTTCATGCCTGCTGAAGAAAAACTATGTATGGTTGCAGCGATTTGATCAAACTTGTCCAGTTTATACAAGACGTGGCCAAGATATACAAAAGGTGTTGCACTTTACCAATTACCACAGTGAAATTTCAAAAGAAGATTTTAGTCTGGAACTAATGTTATCTATGGGATGAACCAATAATATAGTTGTACCTAAAACCTGAAAGTGCTGCATGGACAAGCAACCCAAGTAATAAGGAGACTTATGCTCTGATAGCTTACTAATGAAAAATAAAATTTTCACTCATTCATGCATGCACATTGCATTATAGCGCAGGCCTCAAGAAGCCTTCATTTGACGGCAATATCATCTGTTTAGAGCTCATTTCACATTGACTCTTTCACTTTCACAAAGAATTGAGCTAGTTACTAGACACACATAGTATTTTACACCGAAGCCTGATGAGGGTCAAACTGAGGATGACTTACAGATGGGAAGCAATGCTGAGGAGCTGCCTCTGACTCACACTGTTTCAGATAATCTGCCCAGTCAAAGTCTGGACCCTGGTACCCTGTACATGATAAAGAACGGACAGAACAAGGAGAAAATAATAAAGGGTGAAAGAAAGAAAGAGTGATCTAATCAGTCATTCCTTATGTTCTGATATCACTGATAGCTGAAACAATTACTGTCTCAAAGCACAACATGAGCCAGAGCAAACCTGGTGGGGGGCTGAGGGGGAGCCCACTTTTGAGGCTCCACTGAGCAGGGAAAATCCCTGGACTGTCTCTGTGACACAGAAAGGATTTCGTGGCAACCTCTGACTCCTCAATGCCACAAAGATCATCCATCGTCACCAGGAAGCACTGCTCGTTGTACACCTGCGTATGGAAAGAAGACTCACTTTCTTGACATTCTTAATTGTCACGTTTCGTTTTACCACAACACCCTTAACTACAGCGAGAGATCTACTAGACTGATTAAACAAAAAAAGAATATTGTTTCAGCCATGTTTGTGTTATTTCACGACTATAGGGAGATAAATTCTCACTAAAGAATTAACTAAGTTAAGTTCGTAGTAATAACCACTAACAACAAACGGAACAAAACCATAACCTGGACAGAAACATGGCAGCATGGGAATGTCAAAACTGACAGGAAAGTCTGATACCTTGGTGACGGTTGCAGGCCTGATGGAAATGGGCGCAGTAGGATCAACAGCTTCCAGTTTCATCCCTTCCTTAAAACAATGAGCAGCAACAGCTGGCTGATCCTGAGACACACACAAACACTCAGTTAGGGGAAAAATGTCACATCTCTTTATCTATTGCATAATAATCAAATCTTAACTTGCAGATAAAGATGATAAGAATGAATAGCACCTTATTGAACTCTGCAGTCAGAGCTTCATCCTGAGGCAGGTCACAAATTCTCTGTCTCACTTCCTCCCACTCCTCCTCTGTCCGCAGGGCCAACAGCTCTGAAACAAGGAAATACACAAATAACAGCTGCTGATAAGCCAAAACTGATTTCTTAAGAGCAAATATTGAATTTGATGACCAAGGAAATATTGTCTGAATTTTTTTTCAACGCTCGTGATTACAATCTAGTCCTCAAACTATGAATAAAACTGGACTTTGTGTTAGCTTGCACATTGTTCAGGAGACCATGGGTCACTAATTCATTGAGTTAATTACATTTTGCAACCACAAAACACAATATTAATTTAGAAAGAGGAATTTTGATTTTTATCTTCCATGTAAAAATTATGAAATCTTCCCTATTCTTTTATGAAACTCTAAAATGCAAGTAACAGTTGTTTTAACATTAATACTTATGCGAAGAAGAATTCAGTTAAATGCAGCACTACTTCTTATTACATACTCATTTCATTATTAGAATGAATTATTCCATTAAAATAAATTCATCCAGGTATACAACAATAATGTGTTTGTTAAGTCACACCAGATGATAGATAAGTTGTGTTAGGGGAGAGATATAGCCTCCGGTGCATTGTGCATCTTGTAGATTAACAAACTTTATTCACTTGAGGGGAATTAGCAAATTGTGGGTCTGAGAACGATGATCCATCTCATCCTGCATGGAAATGAATTTCAAGGTCCAGTGGGATATATCATATTTGATTTTTTTTTTTTCTAAATTCACTCACTATTTAATAACTTGTCAAAGTATTTAACATCTAAATATAACTCACATGATGAGACAAATTAGGAAAAAAATGACAGATCTAATAGAGCAAGTAGGAATAAAGATGAGAAAATATGATCTGATATATAATTGGACATGACTGCCCTGTGAATTCTTCATGTATCATACCTTCACAATCAATTAGTCATGCCTGTTTTGGCATTAAATCTGAAGATAAACATAATTTCTCCTTTCTCGCTTTTGTTTTCTGGATATAAAAAGCATAACGTGCACCAGGGCCACTGACCTGAGGGAGGCCTGAGGGCGCAGCCATGCTCTTTGGCCCAGCCAGGTGGATGAAGGCGTGGGTGGAGGTAAAAGAGCCAGAGGGTTGAAGGTGTGTCTGGGAGGCCCTCTGTGCCAAGCAGTCGGAGTTTGAGCCTTCCCCCAATGTTTTCCTCCACCTCGGCAGCCCAGGCCAACCCCGGGTCAATATTATCCTGGAGCTCCACATAGCAGCCTGCACACAGAAGCTCCGCTGGGTCTCTTCCACGTTGGGGCTGTAGGGGAAGTGGGATAAGGGGTGGTTAAAAAAAGCTGATAGCACACACTCATCTACAAACACAAATGAACACAAGCCTAGGCAATGAAAGAAATTTGGACTGGGAGAAAATTCACTGCCTGACTAAGTGGCAGATCTGCATCACAGTCACTGTAAGTCAATTTATAGCTCCACAAAATTTCACAGGTTGTTCCTACAGCAAATATGCTTCTACAGCACAGCGTTGTTGCACTAGCAAAACATCAGCCTTGTGTTTTATAAATATCAGACTAGATGCACACAATACTTCATAATAGATATGAACACTCATTAAGGTCACAGTTATTGTACTGTATCATATTGTAAGCTAGGTTTCTTTTTGTCATTCTAAAATGGGCATAACAAACCCATTAACCCCATGTCTCAAACTGATCCATCACATCAATAATGTGCTTGCATGATTAGAGTGATCATGTGACACTGAAGCTTCTATGTCTGCTAGTTACATGTGTCTACAATTTTCAAAGCATTGAAGCAAAGCTAAACCTTCCACACAGTTTTCTGTTAATAAATATGAGCTCTTGATTTATTTCTCCATCAACACTGTCAAATATGAGGGGCAAAGGAAACGGTTAGTGGCGAAGTGGTCCAGTAGCACTGAATGTACTAAGCTACCATTTGCCCGTTAATTAACACAGAGGCTCCTCTATGTTCAAGATGTTCCTGTGTCCTCCACTTCCCAGCTGCTAGGCAATGGTGAAAGGAAAGTCTGTGGGATTTAACAGCAGAACACTGCTACAACGGGATAAAATGTTGATAAACTAGTGCTGTGGCCGTGCAAAAGCATATATGAAAGTGGTTAACTGAAGTTCAAGGTTTGTGCAATGTGTGTCCACAATCGCCAATTAGATATGTCAACTCCAGCAGGTATG
>KV751324.1:12928129-12941019 GCA_001698575.1 Mola mola | reverse complement strand
GCTTTTACTAGCCAACATCAGCACAAACTACAGAAATGAGTAGAAAATCAAACAAGTCAATCAACAATGGTTAAATGTAGGCTGTGGCCGTTAGAGAAAACAGAGGGATAAATCGCTGCGGAGAAAAGTCTAAAGAATTGAAATCCATATTCGCACATCATAACATCTCATCTCAAGGATCTTAAAAGTTTGTGCAGTTTCAATAAATACATAAATCTAAAATGCGGGATAAATGGAATGCTACTACACCAGCAACCCCAGTCAGAGGGGATACACACAGTGGATGTTGGACGTATTGATGCTTTGAAACCCAACATCCAAGCTAACTAAGAAAAAACTCATAACTCAGCATTCCAATGCCTGCAATCGACTACTATCACAACTAGATATCGATGAGGTACAATAAGGATCCTACAGCAAGGGGGAGCCAGGACGACAGGTCAAGGGGGGATTTCTTGACCTCCGCACTCTGAGATAAGGTTCCAAGCACCAATAACAAAAAGCCCAGATGACAATAACACAAGGGCTGTTGACCTAAGAATGAAGGTACTGGCTAACATGGACAACTGGAAACCCTGGCAAAGTACCCTCTGAAAGTCTGCTGGAGGATGTGAATGCGGCACAAAAACTATCCCTACTGTGACCATCACTGAGACTAGTGAACTGATACAACAGCGACAGTAATCCTGGAGATGCTTGTTTGAATATGAGCCATAAGGGGCAGTGCCCTCCATGGAGAAGAAGGTTGGAGGCTAAGATCCCAGCAACACAGAGAGAGGAAAGACAACTATCAGGGCTAAGGAAGGCCAAGACCACAAAAGATGTACCTAGGAAGTATACCAAGCTGTCCATAACTGAGGCACTGGAGACAAACAGGGACTCGCCTGAAGATGTACACTAGAGAAGTGGAGGCTCGGAGAATAAACAGGACGTTCAACACTGAACCATCCAAAGTATACTCTTAGTGGGAGGGTAGTAAGATGTCAATGGACTGACACAGGGGTGAGACAGGGGTGAGACTGAACAGTTCACCAATCTCAGGTCCTCTCTCAGGTCAGTGACTATCTGACCTGAGAGAGGACCAAAGCCAACTCCGAGAACAAGACCCGGTAATCATCACAATGGCAGACATCCAAGAAAGATTCTCAAGAATGAAGAGCTGGACAGCACCAGGCCCTGACAGGATCCACAGCTACTGACAAGGAAACTAACTGCACTCCATGAACACCTGGCAGTTCAGATGAACCAACTGCTAAAAGATGAGCGCCACCCAGAGTAGTTGACCAACGATTGGACAGTGCTGATCATGAAGGACCCCAAGACTTCCATCCAACTACCAGCGAATAACCTGCCTCTGCACAACATTAAAGCTCCTGTCAGGCATCATTGCGACCACGATAAGTAGGCATGTGGCTCAATATATGAGCAGGGCCCAGAAAGGGGTTGGTAGTGACACAAAATAAACCAAATAAGCCTGGATGGACTACAAGAAAGCATATGACTCAATGCCACACACGTGGATACTTGGGTGCTTGGAGCTGTACAAGATGAACAGGACACTAAGAGCCTTCCATCAAGAACTCAATGCGGCTGTGGAAGACAACTCCTGAAGCCAATTCAATCCCAATTGAACAAGTTAGCATCAAGTGCAGCATATACCGGGGAGATGCACTATCCCCCCTGCTGTTCTGCATTGGCCTGAACCCCCTCAGCCAGATCGTCTTAAAGAGTGGCCTCGGATACCAGTTCAGAAATGAAACAACGCTCAGCCACCCCGTCTACATGGATGGCATGAAGCTGTATGCGGAAATTGAGCGAGATATCGACTCACCGATCCATATCACCAGGATCTACAGCAATGACATCGGAATGTCATTCGGGCTAGACAAGTGAAGCCGAATGATATTAAAGAGAGGCAAGATGATCCTAACTGAAGGGGTTGAACTACCAGAAGGAAATATAGCTGATATTCAGGACAATTACAAATACCTTGGGATCCCGCAGGCAAGTGGAAAACATGAAAAGGCCGCAAGGAAGTCAGCCACAGCCAAATACCTACGTACAGTAACCTTACTGTAAGAGGGAGGCAGAGGACTAGTGGTGATAAGAGCACTAGGTGCTGTGACCCTGAAACTGGGAGACTGGCTCCAACAAAGCCCAGGGACAACATCTGAGATCTCTGTCCAGAAGAGCAGAATCCTAGGAACAACTAAGATACTGCACAGGACCCTCAGGCTCCCCAATGGTACAGGACCTGAGCTTGAAGGAGACACAAGACCACCCAAAGTGGGCAAGTGGGGAAAAACTGAAGTTGTGTGAACAGGGATTCTTAATTTGTCCTCAATGGCTTCAAAAACCACAAAACTTTTCAGTAAACTGGGCCTATTTACTAGTGCATCTCAAAAATCTGAATATCATGATTTTTCAGCGTGAACATTTAATATATTCTAGAATCATTACATGCAAACTAAAACACTTCAAGCATTTTTTTATTTTAATTTTGATAATCATGGCCTACAGCTTATAAACAAAACTTCTCAAATTATTAGTGTGTAGATGGGCTGTTGAAATTTCTGATCACCTTAGGGTATAAACCATCAACTTGGTGTTTTTCTTTTGTCAGTTAGATATTTAGCGTATTCACCTCATGACCACTAACAGGGAAGGACTGAGCTTTGATCCCAGTAGTTTCATTTACATCTGCATTATATTTCATTTAAGTTGTCAAATGAATTAGCGTCCATAGTGGACATTATACATGGCACACATAAAAGGTGACACTCCACTCAGGATATTAGGAGTTTCTATTAAAGACAGCTGCTACGTTCTCCTGACTTACCAGTTCCAGTAAGTTGGCAGGCGCACTGCACTCCTCAGCCAAAGCCTTATCCAGCAGAGCCTCCCACTCCTGGTGTTTCTCACGAACACCTGAGTTGAATCAGAGAGTGTTTTTAATAAAATAGACACACCATCTCATCTCTAAAATTCACTCTGAATTGGGGCATCTGCCAAAATCTAAGGACAGACTATGGCATCCTTGGGGGACAAGTCGAGTATCTCAATTTTATTTTATTTTAATCAAAAATACACATCAATGTTGCCCGTTGTGATAGGAGCACTTGGAGCTGTGACTCCCAAACTAGGGGAATGGCTCCAACAAATCCCAGGAACAATGTCTGAGATCTCTATTCAGAAGAGCGTAATCACAGGAACAGCTAAGATACTGCGCAGGACCCTCAGGCTCCCAGGCCTCTGGTAGAGGACCCGAGCACAGAGGGCGAGAGGAGAATTTTTAATGTATTTTTTATATATGTAATACCAATAAGCAGCCATGCCTCTGCCTCACCGTCAGGGGCCCTCATGGTCTTGCCATGCTGGCGGCTCCAGCCCAGGGGGTGGAGGTCTGCCGTCATGATGTCACACCAGAAGTCGGCACGCCGGTCATCCTGGTACCCCTCGTAGCGTAGCAGCAGCAGCTGGCCACATGTGGTGATGATGCTGGCGACCCAGTAAGGACTGTCAGCCTCCGAACGCACACACACCTCCAGCTTCATACCCGGTGTCAGTCCTGTCTGCAGGCCCTGGTCCACCTGACACAAGGAGAGGAGAACAGAGATGCCCTTACTTTACAAGAAAAAAGTCTGCAATACAAATGGCTGACGGTGACTAACTAGACATTTTAGCTTATTGACATGTCATTTCTGTGAGAATCTTCAAATGTTTAATACCTTACAATCTGTGCAAATTGAGCTAAAAGGTAACACAAATCACTGAAGCATAATAGAGGGGAAAAATGTTTTTTATTCCATTCCCTTTTACCAAATACACGCACCAAACAAATCTAAAACAATTTCTAAATGCAAAAACATATTTCTTTACAATCCCTAATAGAGCTGGACAGTATGGACAATCAGTTAGGATTATTTTATATCTTGATAACAAAATGAAAAATGGCATAGCATGTGTTTTCTGTAAATTTTATAAAAACATTTATACAGACTAACCATATACCTCCTCTTTTTTATAATTCTGTGAATCAATGTGTAGCTAAACCCCCAAACCAGTTTTTGAATGAAAAAAACTATTTATTCGGATGTTTCATATTGATTCAGGTCCAAATCTTGACATATTCGATAGCTGCATATTGTGTTTTAAATATGCTTAGTAACTTACCTCTACTGGTTGAAATTTGTTATTGTAGGTATTTTTTTTTTCTCTTTCCCATCTTTTTTAGCTACACTTATGTCTTCATCTTGTCTTGGTTCAGCTTAGGCTGTATATCATTCTGACTGTTTCAAAGTTTTCTGCATCTAGATCCTCCACATCCGTATGTTTGTACTCGAGACAATACGTAGCAAGCATCATGAAGGAGCTGAATGATATAAATATTTGTAATTCAACCAATGTAACGTAACATAAGGACGCCAGCAAAAGCAAACAACGGTATGGAATGGAAGTCTAAATCTTTAGCGTTCTAAACAAATAAAAAATGTTCCAGTTATTAGTTTATATTTTACATCAATTTAAAAATAATGCAAATAATAATCTGCCACAACAACCCTCCAGGTGGCGCCACCATCAGTTGCATATATTATAATGATGTAATCATACACGACCAAGGCGATGGGACAAAAGACGAAATCTTAATCTTTCTAAGGTTTGTATTTCACATAAGTTTAAAAACGATCATGCAAATAATGGCCACCCACAGGAGTTCGGTTTTAAAAGGATAAAACCCTCGAAACATACAACTCATAAAAGTGGACAATGAATTTAAAATAAAAGAAAAAGACACCTTTTTATGTTACAACTCTCAGGTAAACCTACAGTACCTGCCAGTTCGCAGCTTACTATATTTTAAAATGTCCACATTACTGGAGGTTTTACTGTCTGACTCATTCTAGAAGTGACTCATGCTTCCAGATTTAGCTAGAATCCAAGTAGCAGTTACTTGAAACTTAATGACTTTACACAGATGTTTAGCAACTGACTGTGAATAGCGGCTATGTGTTAGCTGTGATGGCTGTCAGCACCCACGTGTTTGAAGGCGTGATGGGGCACAGACAGGGCTGCAGTCTCCTCCAGGTAGTCATCCCAGTTGAAGTCAGACACATCCTGAGTGGAGTCTCCATCTGGAACAAGCAAACATCACATTTCTCCTTTCCAAAATATTATTATTTTATATGTTTTATATAGCTTCTCACAGGGTAGTTCTTACCAGACTCCAGTGACTCCTGACTCATGCTGGTGCCCCCTCAAGGCCAAGACTACAAGCTCTGAGGAAAAACAGAGGAGGATTACCATCCTGCAAGAATAAAGTGCTGGTTCAAAACATGGAAGTGTCTCACTGCACCCTCATCTGCGACACACCATGCCTGTACCAATCACTGTCTGTCTCAACCTGCGACTGTTTTCAGCAACCATATGATGAAAAAGACAGGCGATACCTGCCAATTGTAAAAGTAAAAGACTTTCTCTGGCGGTTGTCTGACGTCTATTAGCTAACAGCTGCAGAAAGTATTACAAGTCACCACTTAAACATATTAATACATGAGCAACCATAACACTAAAATCTGCAACATTAGGTAAACTTGCACACTCTCAAGACAAATTTCCATGTTTTATTTAGGGACCCTTCTTCGGGGCCAAACATCAAACAAGTCTGAATTTGCTTGGATTTTTTTCCCCAGCCATCCTAAAATCAAGGTCTCCTAGGCCTCGATAGAGTTCTTCAGAAACGTCAGGCTGCGTTTCTTCAATGTCCAAGGGTTTCTATCTGGCCCTGGACACAAAACACAGTAAGTGGCAAATAAAATCCCAAATTTCATACTGCAGAGGCATTCATTTGGGGTAGCACAGACTACCACCTACATAATACACCAGATGGCATGTGATCGGTGGAAAATATATTAAACTACGCTCATCTCCTCCACCTCAACTTCTTAAAATCATCTCTTTAGAAAGGATGTGCATATACCATTTCCTGCTGCGATGTAAGGATTTCCACCAGCACCCTGACATCAATTTGGACACACGCATCAAGCTTTGACACGTTAAACTGACCCACAGCACCGATGAGGAGAAAAAAAAGTAAGGCAATGCAAAAAGAGAGAGGGCATGGATGAGGAATAAGGGGGCGCTGGGTGTGACAACGGTGGAGAGAGCAGTATATAGGATGCTGAGTGTGTAGCCGCTCTGTCACGGCAGCTCCTTTCACCCGGCCTGTCAGGGCTGTCTTTGTCATGTTTGACGTCTCTATTAAAACCAAAAAACACCCCCTCCCGTGAACCGGACTGCCACCGCGACCCCTGTGCTCCACCGGGATCAGTGCCACCTTTCACCCACGACCCAGCCCCACACTCCCTCTGTCTTACCCCCTCAACCACCCACCCCCTCCCCCCTTTTCCTTTGACACACACACACACACACACACACACACACACACACACACACACACACACACACACACACACACACACACCAGAGGTCCTTATTGTCTCTAGGGCCACTTTCCAAATACAAGCGTGGGGGAAAAAAAGAGCAGTGGAGACAAGAGAAAAAAAATACACAGTACTGGAGTGACAAAGTGGTCCTAACTTTCCATCCTAACACCTGATACTGAGCTCAAACATCAAACCGACCATGAATTGTTTCAACCTATAAAACTCTGGGACCTTCTTCTACCATTAAATCGTATTCTTTTAGGTTTCTGGATATTTTTGATGCAATTGAAAGTGAATAAGTCTCTCAAAACAACAAAATAATGCCTGTATACCGCCTTAAAGAAGATTAAATAACAGCGATAAAACAATGAGATATCTGCTTCAGATGGTATCAGTTATTGATTCGACAGTGTTGTACAAAATACCAAGAACTCATAGTTGAGTAAAAGATATCATAATGAAAAAACTTACTTTGGTAGAAGTAATATGAATACTACTTAAGACAATTTACAAATCTTATTTACAAATCTTTTGTAAATATCTGTCATTAAATGTTCCAAAGTATCAAAATCACAAGTTAATGTAAATGTACATATATTTACGTGTATGCATTACACTGTAAAATGTGGCTCAAATGTTTATCATCCTGACAAAATTATCAGATACAATATTCAACACTTCGAACTATCAGAATTATTTTTTAGCTAATTTAAAAATGTACTACTTTGCACTCTACATAATGGATAGTTGTGTAGATGCAATTGCCTCATGAACACTACTGGGTTAGTCCTTTAGCAATTTTTGTTAGAATTGTAAATGTAATTGTATGTATTTTGGGCACTCTCTTTCCTACCACAGTAAACGCTACGGTTAGTGCTGTTGTTGTTGCAGTAAGCCATTATAGTTGCAATGGCAATCATTGTTACTGTTGTTGATATTGTTGTTGTTGTGCTCTTCGTGTTCCCTCAACTCCTCTGTCTTCCCTAACCTGTCAGTTTTCTCTCTTTCTATCCACTCTTTTCCCTCACGCAATGGAGTAGCCATGCCAATAAATTTGGCAACACAGACCTCAAGAGGAGAATTGTATCAGACTCCTCCTGTTGAGATCTGTTTTGCAGAACAAATCTGTTGTTTACTGAATAAATATAGAGTAGTAATAATATAATATTTGCCTCCAAACTGTACTCAAGTACAGTACAAGTATCCCAAAAATGTACTTACACTAAGTACAGTGCTTGAGTTAATGCATGTAAGTACATCCCATCGATGAGAGTAGATATTGACATTATTACAAATATGATGGTGTATACTCAGTGATGATTTTGTACCAGTAAAGTACAGAGATTGTTAATAAAATAATAATAATATTTTTAAAAATCCAATCTTTATTTAACCTACGGGACTACTTGAGCCATAGTTTTCACAGCCCTTATCTGTACAGAAGATCGCCTCTGCTTGTACAGAGTGACAGGAAGAAATGCAACTTCCCCTGCTTCTTGCACAGTGAGTGTTCTGTGTGGTCCACAACTAGCAGCAGTCTGCCTCTGCACCACCCGAGACTCTGACTGAACCAGAAAGGGTGGGCACACAAACCACTGAAACAAGCACTCCCAGACAGCTGGGATCCATGCTGCATCGTCTGTACCAACACCTTCTGAATCATATTCTCATCAGCACTTAACATGTGATTGAGTATTTCTCAACAGATGAACCTGATGGTCCTGCAGAGAAAATGCAATCTGACAAATATGCATATTTACACAAACACAGCAAAGCTTCTCCAGGAAATAAAATCAGAGTCACGTTATGTAAAAGAAAACTGGCCGCTGAAATATTTCCGCAACCACCAACTTATTGACATCACCAGTAGATTTCTCTACATTTTAGAAGTAATATAGCAGAAAGGTGGCAGAAAACTTATTTTTGTTCATGTTTGTTTGTGTCCAGATAAAAGGATTCAAATGCTTTTATTAGCACCACCAAGGAGCAAAGGTTATATTTTTCCCTGTGTTTATATATTTGTTTTTGAGCAGGATAACTCAAGAAGTTATTAGATTTTGGCGGCGATCGGGATCAATATAAACAATTTTTATGCGTTCTTCCTTTATTCTCTGATTTTTAATCTCTTTAATGTTACATAATAGACATTAAAAACAATTAAAAAAAAAAAAATGTCAGGAGAGATGAGAAATGGGCAAAGAAAAAATTGATTACATTTTGTGGTGATTCGGATCACTATCTGGATCCAAGATTTTTTTAAAGGATTCTTTAAACAATTAAGACCAATTTCAACAATTTTGCTTATAATTCCACAGAATGTTCAGCCTCGGATGAAGTCTGCGCTCGCCGAGTGCCGTCTAACTTTTAATTTACATTCCATTTATTCCACAGTGTTACATTTTTTTGTCACCGAAAACAACTTCAAATTTATGTTAGGATTAAAATGAAACTAAATTGCAGTTTGAACATTTTTCTCAGTTAGGCCTGCCTGTTAATGTCATCAAGCAACATCGTCACCGGGAGTGGGGAGGAAATCATACCAGTACAACAATTTTAATAGCATGATCATAAAATTATAACTTTTCTCCCCAGAATTATACTATATTTCTATATATGTTTTAATGCAAGCATAGGTGATAATGACGTAATATCATACCTGTTTCCAGAGAAAAACATCAGAGGCGTACCAAGGTGAGCAGAGAATAGCCCGAAGCAGAAAATGCTCCATAAACCTCTCAGCAAGCACTAAATTACCACTTTTCTATGCTGCTGAAATGAATGTAAAAAACTGACTGATATGTGACATACGCTGTTTTTGGAAATGAGTCATAATATATTGTTACTGGAAGAGTATGGTTTAACTTTTGCAGTTCTTTAAGGGGGGAAAACTACATCACAATATGCAGTACAATTGAACTGCAATAGTTTGAGAATCACAATATCAATCAAGTTGGGAAAAAAAAAGCATGTTGTCCCATCCCAACTAACATGGACATCATATTACTGATCGAATTTCTCTCCTCTACTGCTTCAAAACGTCCAAAAGCATGAGAACCACAAATAAACTTCCTGGTGCGTACTTTATATAGAACCATAGTTGCAAAATCTGGCTGACTGACATTTCCAGACATATGAAAAACCAAGGTTGCACCCCATGGCACTCGTGATAGATAAGAGATTCACATTTTAAGAACTGAATTATGATGCACAGCAGTGGAAGTTCTCCATCATGTTTATAGGATGGATTAAATTGGTAAACTTTAAAAACCCCAAACCTGACCATTGTAAACATTAAGGTTGCTAACAAAGGGTTGCAATGACCATTGAGGCAGCGTGAGTTGGCCTGCTCAGCGGATGGCAACCGACAAGCTCTGTCAATCCAACTAGTTCTGTCAGCTGACCGACCTGCTCCCACTTTTGGCCCAATGGGGCACTGAAAAGACAAATCAGCCTCTCTTTTACACAGCATGCATATTAATAACAACGCCGTGCATTCATTCCGCTCCTATAACGCTGCTCGATGCCGTTGCATAGCGGCACGTCAACCCGAGCAACGCGGCCAGCGGATCCCGCAAGTTGCACAATGGGGAAGTTGAGAGGCAGAAGAAGAAAAAAAAAATAGGTTGCATTAAGTCAACATGGAATATGACTGGAAAAAAAAATGACACTCGAGCATCACCGTTTTCGTCACAAAGCAGAGCAACGCGAGCCGCGTTTCAAAGCGACGAGTTTGTTTAGCAGTTTGTTGGGGAGAGCTACACAGAAACACAAAGGTCGCGCACCCTTTATTATGTAAGAATTCGACATTAGAAATATACGGAGTTATTCATGTCAATGCAGCGGAAATTTCCACCTAATCCCCCCGCTGAAACTAGCTTCAGGTTCGCGCTGCTTGTGCGGACTAACCGCAGCATTCAGAAACAGAGATGGGCCATGAACGCAACGGCTTAGCAGGGAGACTACAACGCCGACGGTCCAACTTTCACTGTGACAAGCACATGACAAATACCGAGTCATGAAATGATTGTACTGCTGTCTGGTAAGTGAACAAGCATCCCGTGCGTGTGACGACCGTGCGGGACTCGGCGGACACATGGTAAAACCGTCTGTGTCCGAGTCAAGTTACTGAACGTCACAGCCTGAGCAATAAGAGCAGGCTGACGAGCAATAAGGGCGCTTACACTCGACCGAACCCGACTCGTCTTTTTGAGAGACGGGAAAAAAGACGAACGCGCCATCACCGTGCGAAACACCGCTCGCAATATGTAACAAACAACACAGAGTATGTGAATATTTAGTCGCGAATTTCGCCCCTTACCGCTAAGTAGTTTTTCCAAGTCGCTTTTTAGATGCCGTTCCTCTCCGCCTGCTCCCTCGCAGCAGCGTTAAGTTCACGCAAGCACGAGCCGGAAGCTCGGCCTCTACCTTTCAAAATAAAACGCACAATAAGCGCGGAAGCTTCGACCGTCGCCTGAGCAACGGCGGGACTTTCTGAGTAAGACACTGTACTTCCGGCGTGGTTCCGAAAGCCCTCGCTGCCTTTACGCACTTTTCGTCCACGACCTCATTCCAATATGGCACAAATGGCCACTGCGCATGTTCTGCCGCCTATATGCCTCTGAGCCTGGCTACATCACACCGACTTCCATCTTCACACACAATAAAATGTCTCACAACAGAATCAAGACCAAAATCTATAACATACAAAAATGGAAAGAAAAAAAAAACCCGTCTGCTTTCCGTTCGTGTCGAACGCAAGGACACGAGAATTAACCTGTACTGGCATCAACGGCTTTTATCCCCAGCGGAATCAACACTTAGTTACTGGTTGAGCTGGAATTAATTTTACATTTACTCGACCTACTTTTGATAAAAGGACTGTGGTTTCGGTATTTGTTTTTGTTTTTTGTTTAGTTATTTTTGCTACGGCAAAGCAATAGTCCTACGTTCTCTGATGATTTATCATATAAGATAATGTTATTATAAATGACCTCGAGTTGATTAATTTCCTTTCAATATACAATTTGTCATTAAAACGATCAATAAATTGCACAATAGGCAACTACTTAAAAAATCAAAACGACTGTAATAATGACTGGATTACAATCTGTCATTGCGAATACTTCTGATGTACAAACATAAGTCCCGGTTTTGGATGACGGGGCGGAAGAAACTGCTGAAAATGTGCATTGACACTGTGAGTGAAAGGCTCAAAGTACGTCCCTTGCGTATCACAAATGTGCCCTCTTTCAAAAATGCACGCATTTTTCGTTTTAGAAGCCGTTTCTCTGAATCTTCAAGCCGAATCTATGTCACCAAACCGGTTTTGTCGCACATTTGGACCACAGATTCTACCGCCTCAGACAATCCTCCACAAAAGACCAACCCTTCTGACGCCCTTTCATAACAAAAGAAAATACATTAGCGTTTTGCATGCGCTGAGGTGGAGCACAATAAATGCCAGCTACAGAAAAAAAAGCCGGCCGGATCTTGCATGAAACAATCGGAGAGCCATGAATAAATCAGAAGGGGACAGTCGTTCACTCCCAAATTCAGTCGTTTGATTTAAGTGCAGTGATGCCTTTATAGAGATGCGATTTCAAACAGCGGACTTCATCTCGTTTACGGAAATAGGTTTGCGCCAACAAATACAAAAATAAAGAATGCAAGTGTTGATTTCGCCTTTTAACCTAATTGTAAGGGACCATTCCGTTTTAAAATTTCTCCAAACATTTGCATAGAGACACATTTCCCCAACAACTTGTGCGGATTTGTTACTCAGGATATGTCGCGGTTTCTTTTGTTTCATGTCTGTCCACATCCTGCAGCGGGTGCCGGGGACAGAGGAGGAGGACAGCTTGTGCGCACCACAGTAATGTGTCCTCGTCTTTCCAGAAGCTTTTCACACCTGACCGCAGGATGGCGGTAAACCCAGACAGGTCCTCCACGAACCCTCACAACACAAGTATTTAAATGACTCAAATTTATTTATTTATAATTTAGGGTTTACAATGTTTTTTCCTGATCAAGATGGAAAAGACGAGTAAAAAAGAACAAAAAAAAAAAAGTACACCTGTTACTCAGTGACAGCTCATGTTAACATTCGTAATAATTTTCCATATACAGCACTATTATTTTCACATTACAATTCTACATTCAAGTAAAATGATGCGTACAAGATCCTATGTTTTACTTTTGTTGCCCGTCCCTCTGACATAAGCACAAAAAACCCCTCTTACATCCTTTACACTAGATATATCATTTTTGTAAGCTTCCAATTAAGAGTCACAGCCTATATAATTGACATAATGTATGGAATGAATGTTTAAATTGTACCTCACTTTAATGCACAACAAGAGGTTGTACACCCAGAAAAGACTTGAGAACAGCCACGTAGAAATCCTACACTACTTGGTTAATTTCTTTTTTTTTTTTTTTTTTTTTTTT
>KV751324.1:12906418-12927708 GCA_001698575.1 Mola mola | reverse complement strand
TTTAAAAACTTCTTTCCTTCAACATTTACTCTTTAATACAACTATAAAACATCACAGGATTGTTGCTTTAGCTACCAGCAAGCAGCCTATTTTCATTTTCATTTCATCCTCTGATAGAGGAACTTAATAGTAAATGATAGTGTAGCTCAAAATACATTGTGATGCCCATCAAGATGAACTTAGACCAATATGAAGACCGAGAAAATAGGATAAGAACCTATTTCAAAGTCTTGGGCCAAGACCGTGCTCACAGGGTAAACACTGTTTTGTTCATTTGCTTAGCATGTGTTCCAGTTTTGGATTGACAAAAGAAAAGCCAGTAAATGCGGCCTGGTCCATGGAGTCGATGAGGTTCTTGTCTGCGTGGGACAACCGAGGCTTCTCGTTCAGGAACTCTCGGTCAAAGTTGCTGCAGTCATTGGGTGATTTCTGTGGGTGGTAGGTCAGGAATTTCAGTGTGATTATTATAACAAAGCATGCTGAAGTAATTGGTATCCTAGCTGCACACAAATATATTTATACCAGTCGAGTTCAGGAACCACTCAGTTTCACCAGTAGCAAATATAATCTGCTCATACCACTTTTGGCTTAAACGGAGGGTCCACTTCTCTCTTCTCTAGTGCTGGCCAGTTGATGGTTCTGAAGAATGGGTGTGCACGGATGTCTCCCACCACTCCTAACCTGCGACTAGGATCTCGCTCAAACAACTGAAAAAGTAATGAAGGGAAAAAATTACAGCCTTTTTGACAACAGAAACAACACCATGTTATGATAAGAAGAAATGCCATTCAAATAAAAAACACTCTTATGCGTGATGTAAATGCTCTGTGTGGAAATAAGTGTTCCTAACAACAAAATAAAATATCTGTATCCTGGGAGTTACCAGCTCAAGAAGGCTCTTGGCCTCTTTGGTGATCCAACGAGGGTAGTGTGGGGTGTCAGACCTGATGGACTCAAAAAGTTCATCCTCATCATCTCCTTGGAATGGTGACTGACCAATGAGCATCTCATACACCAGCACACCAAAAGACCACCAGTCTACTGAGAAGGTGTACTTCTGTCCGAGCAGGATCTGACATAAAAGACAGATTCACAAAGAACATACACATATATTATTTGTCCCCAATATCACCAGGATGAGCCAAGAACTGTGATGTGTACACATTGCCATAACTCCCAATGACCACTAGGAGGATATCAACTGCAAATGAATGAAAGGCTTCACGTTTGGGGGGGGGAAAAAAAAAAAAAAAAAAAAAAAATCACAATTGCAAACTAAGTACAGTGCGTTTTTTAAGGATTTTGATGTAAATATAGTGCCATCAACGTGGCATCAACCAGGCCCTGACACTAACCTCTGGTGCAATATAGTCTGGTGTTCCACAAAATGTGGTGGCTCTGGCCTCTCCAAACACATTTTCTTTGCACATGCCAAAGTCCGCTATCTTTATGTGTCCATCCTTGTCCAGCATCACATTGTCCAGCTTCAGATCTCTGAGGAAAGACACAGGAGGAGCTATAAAAAACAAAAGAATCCACCATTTCTGCTATAGTAAGGTCTGTTCGATGGAACAGGAGATTGCAACTCTGTTGCAGTAACAGTTTAAGTATAGAGACTGCAGACACAAATACAAAGTGGCTTGGAGCTCTTACCTGTAGATGATTCCTTTAGAGTGGAGGAACTGCATTCCCACTATTATCTCAGACCCGTAGAACCTAATTGTTGAGAAGTAGAAAACAACTATTAACAAACTATTAAGCATAGATTTATTGTGATTACATTACAGATCCTCAATTGAAGAAAAAGACAGTTATAATTAATGGCTCAGAGTTCTTGACACAGACTCCTACTGTTACATACGTTGCTCTGTTGAGATCGAAGCGGCCTTTGTCTTGGATGTGGAACATCAAGTCGCCTCCGTTCAGATACTCCATTACAAAGAAGAGGTGCTCCTGTGCACAAACACGCATTATTGTCAGCTTACTGTCACACACAAGAGAGACATGAAGAATTTGTGAGAGAATGGATTCAGATAAGGAGGGCTGAGTGTGGCTCTTTTTCATGTCTACAGCTGTGGCCCTGGATGAATCCCAATCAGGGATCATGCATGTACGTTCACTAGTACAGAAGGTGCACCTGTGCTTACTTTAGACTGGAATGTGGAGTAGAGGTGTGTGAGGAAGGGGTTCTCCCAGGCGAGGGCCAGCACTCTTTTCTCGACCATGGTACAATCCACATCATCATCCATTAGGACGACATCCTTCTTCAGAACCTTTACAGCAAAGTACTGTCCCTGCCCCTTCAGCTCTGCAAGCAACACCTAAGGTGTCAAAGACTGAAGGTGAGCGTTTCACCACCACTTTGATGGCACAGAATCAAATTACACAGTGACAAAAAGAAAAGATTAGATTTATATGTACCCCTTTTCTTATATGCTATAACTCACTGTATTTAAATACGGACACTGGATGTTTGATGTACCATCAGCATAATACACCAATCTGGCACAAAATTTAGCCCCTATCTTCAGTTTTCCTTAAATAGGGTACCCCTCATAGACTGTATGCTTTTGTCAAATATTACCTGACATCTCAAGTGATGAGGGATGCCATTTAACAGACAGCAAGAAGATGGGTTGTTCTAGGAAGGTCAGTTTATCAAAACAAGGTATGCATAACATTACTGGCACAACAATGGGGCTTACCTTTCCAAAGCTGCCTTTTCCCAGCACCTTGTGGAATACAAGGTGGTTCAGGGTCAGGTGTACCCGGGGAGCAGCAACAGGTGTGACTGGGACGAGGCTCGAGCCCTCACTTATCTTGCCGTTTTTATCTGTTAAAAATACATGATCACAATCATCTCATCATTTAAAACATATTGCAATATTTGATTTCACATATGGAAACCCGAATATAAAGATGTATGCAATCTTGTAAAACAAACAATAAAGATTTTAGGATATAACATGAATAATAAACAAACCTAATCTTTAAATACTAAACTAAAACAAAATTTGACTTTAAATACCCTCAAAATGACACAAATTAAATTACAGACCCTCATTTGACAAGGTTTTGTCCCAGGCTCATTTATCTGATGAGAATTACAGTTATAGATGTTTAATTACGGAAAAGTCTATGAAAACCACAAACAAAATGGACAGTGTTTCGTTTCGTTTCATTTTCTGCCGCTTATCCGGGTCGAGGTCGTGGGGGCAATAGTTTGAGCCGGCTTTGGAACCCTCTCACAAAGGTGCCCAGGACCTTATGTTGAGTAACATTGTGCCATTGCGTATGCTAAAATGAACACATCTTACCTCTAGGGTCTGCTGTTGCACTGCGGACGTCTTGGTAAACGCCAATATCTGCAGCATTGGAGTCATCAGACTTCTTCACAGATTTCTACAGATGAAAAAAAAAAAAAAACAGCAAAAAAACTGACATCGTACATCAATAATCTTTTTTTTTTTTTGTTCTTGTTGTTTTGATTTTTTGTTTTGCACTAGGTGGCATAACACACAGTCCACATGAACTAAAAATCAACATATTTTGTTCCTGTGCAAACCTGGGAGACTTGAGACAGAGCCTCTGCAAGCAGTTTCTGGTTGATTCCGCATAGATTGGCCACTTTTTTCTGACAGTAACTGTGTACGTTCATGCCACAGTCTTGTCAGAGGATCAGTTAAGTGGAGAAGACATTGAAAGAGAAAAATGTCAAAATGAGATAGGCAGATAAAACATCTAAGAGTCAAAGGCAAAAAACAATATGACTCACCTTCACATTTAAGGCCTTGTCTGTAGAGACCCCAGAGTAGACTGCCACAGTGGTCACAGAACGTAGGGCTCTTGTAGTTATAGAACTTGAAGCGATGCGGCATATCAATCTTGAAGCGCTCTTTCTGGAACTACAAACACACAAGATATCCATTAATCACAGAGATAGATGCTTTTGGATCAGTAAAATATCCACAAAAGGACTGTAGGTATTTCCAGTTTTTGCTGGTTTTCATTGGAAGTCAAAGTGAAATTCCACAGCCAATTCCTGAGTAACTTTCAGATTATCTTACATTTCCGTTGGTAAATTTAAGTTCTCTTGAAAGATTTTGAGCCTTTCATTCAGCTTTTGAGCTGAATTAACTAATTCAAAAATGTAAATATGTCATCAATCATAAAAGCAAGAAAGGAAAAAAAAATCCATTGGAAGCATAGTTGGGTAACAGTCAAATGAAGACTGAAGAATCACATTTGAGATGAGGTATTGTGCTGATATCAGAGAACTCTGCTTACCATAGTGTCACGACTGTTGGTTGCCGTTCCAGTGCACCTGCCAATTATTTTTTCTATGCATTTCTTGTGAATGGCTGCATTGCATTCTGGATGACATAAAAGACCAAATATTGTGTCCACAGTGTGGAATTCAAAAGGGTAAAATGTAACTTTAAAAATGCAGACATCAGTTAATGAAAAACTCACGTCTGCACTTGTAACCTTGCTTGTTGAGTCCCCTGCACAGGAGAAACATTTTATGTTTTATTTTTTGTAATGACATATGATCAGGATTATTCACAAATTGACTGTCATTAAAGCATTGAACAGCAACCCAATTATATACCGTATGTACTTTCCACAAAACCTTCACCAAAGTATACTGTAGTAACATAAAAAGCATGACAGACCTGCTAAGACACTTATTAGCAGATCAATGACTCATTTGTTATCAGCCTAACTAATACATATCTTTCACATTAGATTAAAACGTTTACATATTAAAATATTCAGAGTGGCCATTAAGTCATGTTGTATGAATGGACAAAGCATTAGATTTCCTATGAAGTGTAGTCCTTATCTCAGCCCCATTCTCAGGTTAATGCAGTAGACATATTGGAATACAACACGACAGGCCTTGCGGGATTTCCCAAGACAGTGACTCATTCTCACAACAGTCCTCTTGTTTTTTCTATCGCAAACCCTCCACAGACCGCTCCAGTTAGGAAACTAGAACCGCTACTAATTGGTCCTATGAAAAACCCTCTTGGGCAATAGCTGTTTTCTTATTGAACAACTGATATTTTTGTCTCATGTTTAACCAGAAAACACACAGTGGGTTACAACACAAATGGTCTGAAATTATATAAGCCATGTCAGTGGCATCTTAACAAAAACGCAGCTAACTGTAATAACAATGCAGAGAGAAAAAAAACAAACAAGCAGACCGATAAATCATCTGCTTCTGGATAAATCCTGCCCTGACTGGAAATTACAGCCAAAGTCTCCCCCTCATACTCAGACATACTGAGGTGTTTTAGGTGTAATGCAAACATAATAGCATCTCACCAAACAAACTCTCTGCAGACGGAGCAGAAGGTGGGCTGGTGAAAGAAGGTGGCTGTGAACTCGTGGTTCTTGATTAAATGAACCTTAGGCTGCTTGAAAGCTCCTCTCCTCCTATTGAGAGTTGTGGCTCCATCCTCTGGTATAACCTTTACCGAAGGCTTAGACGGCACTGTGGACAGAAATCAATTTACAAATCAAGTTATTCTAATCAAAATATGATGTTTGTCAAACAGCTTTAATATGAATTATTATTCAAATACACTGCAAACTGACAAATCAAAATTGATTAATCAAATCAAAACATGACATCAGTGGCCAATGTTATGAACTGTCATCTGCTTTAATGGCCATAGGGAATTTAGGAGAGATGCCCTATTGGCTCAGGAGAGGGCCACAAGTCATTGTGGCTAAATAGAAGGTAAACAGAAAATGCCATCCATGATAAACAGCGCCACTAGAGGGCATTAAAGATTAACCGCATCAGCGAGACTTTCTAAGGCCCAATCCCAAAGTACACCCAACCTCACAGACTGAAAGTCGCATACCAGCTAGGTCCGCAAAAAGTTTAGGGCTGTCTCACTGTCACATCATCAAGTGACTGAGGGTTTATCTCTAACCCTTTATGGCCACTTTTGCCAAGTCTGCATACCTGCAGACTTTGCTTAAGAGCTACAGTTCATGGCATGGATATGATAAACATGGGTATAGCAAAGGGCACACCCAAAAGCAAATTAAAAAGTAAATAACGCAACATGAAAGGAGGAGGAGCAATTAAACTCTGGAGAAAATATGATGGTAAATAACAACACCTGACACCAAAGTAATTCATGCACATGCTATATTACACTGATTTTGTTCATCTGCTTTTTTTCCATTTATGCTTAATGATGCTGTTTTCAATAAAACAAATTGTTTCTCATAATCATTTATCTCTTGTGAACTTTGTAAGGTGAGAGCCTGCAGGCCATTCAAATCCAAGAGTTTCTGAGATTCCTTTTTCGTGAAAGCAATAAGAAATGTAAAGAAAAGAATATACAACGCAGACTGATCAAGGTAATATCATTGCGCGAGGTCCCATTCCTGTTTCTAAAGTTTTGAGCCCTTGTAGATTGTAGTCTCACTCAAGAACTCACTAGGTGACATCAGTTTAATTTAGGGTCAGGGCTTAAAGCCTGAGGGTGAACACTGGGATCGGGCCTTTTAGGGCACCTACAGATGATATGGGCAAAAAGAGGGAGAGGGGAAATGAGAACAGGCTAAGGACTTTGATGAAGTACTGCATTCTCTTACAACGCCACTCCCTGGTGGACCAGTAGTTAAAGGTCAGCGCCCTCACTGCCATGGCACAGGTTATATTCCTGTTGGGGGAACACCATTTTGATGTCAATAGGAGCCCTACAAGACCATGTTAGCTGACATGGAAGAATATGGCCCAGTTCTACTACACCCTCACTAATGAGTATCACGCCAAATCAAGTTAAACTCGCGGCTGTGGAGACAACTCCTCACGAAGAGGGAGGGTGTAAAAGAGAAGTCAAAGGTTTAATCCCAGATTGGCTCCTATTCACTCCCCATCCGTTTGCGCTTTCACACGGTGGTCCACCATATTAAGGGCTATCCCAAATCACTTAGGGCAGAGTGTGAATTGACTGGCCAGCCCTTAAATAGCAAATCTGCATCAGTGCAGATTTATGATGATCCCTGCAGGAAGTGCACATGTATCAGGAGAACAGAGGAAACATCGCAGAGTCAAATAAACTCACAGAAAATCCGATTGTCCCTCAGGTTGCTTGCCTTTTAGCAAACACACAAATTAAAATACATCAGATTCACCAAGATATTATAAGTTCACAGAGATTGAGCAGAAAAAAAAAAAAAAAAAAACAGATTCTAAATCTGTAGCATCTTTACCAAAATAGGAATACTGCAAAACCGGCATGGGAGTACCTGCCAAAATTAATTAATTAATACGTTCTTCTGTCATTTTGCAAATAATGTGTGTAAAAAAAGAAAACATGCATTGGTGAATTGTTTTGATTACATTGCACTGTTACACTTATTCTGTTCTATCTTAATTTCGTTTCTTACTTGTTGTTCTGTCTAATTACAATTTAAATGTTGATTTTTATATTTTTTATGTTTTGCTTTTTAAATGTTGTCCCGATGCCTTTTCTCTATTTATGTAAAACACTTATTGTTCTGTTGACAGCATGACAGCTGTAGCGCAAGCAATGCGTCAATACTTTATGCCTATTTTTTTTTTTTTTTTTTTTACAAACATGATTTGCAAAGTGACAGATGAAGCACAATAACTCTGAGCATAATATAAATATCTAAGGATATTTTTCATTTAAATATTAACTTGTTTTGTGTTGTCTTTAAGTTTTGTAATAAAGTCTGTCTAACAATATGATAAAACCTGCTGTAATAAAGTTTCCAAGTTCTTTCAAAGTATTTTTTACCTGTATCACTGTCCTCCAAGAAGAACTGTACCACCATCTGGACCTTCCCTGAAGGAATAAGATCCAACCAGAACTCAGTGCGACCATTAGTCTTGGACTTCTTGCAGCGTTCTGCCAAAACAGACACGCCCATTGTGGCCTTGGCCAGAGGCTCCTCAGTGCTCTGCATGAGGACCACCTCTAGGACTCGGCCCTCATAGATGTGAGCATCAAAAGTGGATTTCCAGGGTGGGTACATGGTGGGCTTCCTTTGGACTAAGGTCTTTCCTCGCTCTGTGAAAAAAAGATCGGACCATTATTTGGAAGGGCATGTTTTACAGACTTTTTTTGTGCCCAGCAGATGGTGGCTGTCCTAATGTCTAGTTTACAAATGTCTAGATTAAATTAAGACTGTGCGTGTATTTGCGTCTGTATCCGAGCAGAAATTTCAAAGGCACCCAAAACGGCTATTGCCGTTGCCCCCCAAACCAAGCCTTAATGCCCTGATATCTGCCCTCTAAAGTCCACCTGACAATAATTGGTCAACAGTTATGTACTAAACACATCTAATCATTTGCAAATTTTAATTTTGTTTTCCGAACGCTGTGCATTTTTATTTCTCTTTCTCTCTCTCTTACACTCCTCAAATCTTTTACACTCAAAGGCTTTACATTGGTGGGTCACTCACTAGTATTAATGATGACCAAAACATATTTAATGACCCATTTGAGCAATTTTAGTACATTACACATTACATTACTACACTACATTACATTATTTTTTTCCTTTATCAGAAAAAAAAAAAAAAAAATCAAGATCAATTCACTTCTACCCCCATCCCCCCGTTTAAGTCATATGACAGCTGAAAAGGCTCTGCAGAGAAATAGGGAGACCCTCTCTCACACTACATCCCTCCTGTAAATGCAATTATTGTGACCCCACACTAAGTAACTTATGTAAATTTGTGGCTGTATGCATTAAGTGCAAGTAAATGAATAGCCTTCCTGCCACTAGAGGGCATTAAACATCACTCCTGATAGAGATTTTCTATAAAACGTATCACTCCCTGGTGCTGTAGTGGTCAGGATTCGGCAATGTCACCGCCACGTCCGGGGTTGATTCCCGGTTCCCGAATCTTCTTTCGACACCTCATAAATTTCCCACACACAGGTTTTATTTAGGCAAGCCATTCACAGTCTGAGATAATATCACCATTTGCAAATAATCAAACAATGTGCACTTTGGTGCACGCATAAACTGTAAACTGTTGATAGAACGGTCATTCAGTAGGCTACCAAGTTTGTATTAATTGGTTCAATATGGATGGGATTAACAAGCCATTTGCTGAGAAAACAGAATTATGGGTGGAAAAAATCCACAATGCGAGAGGTGTTTCTTGTGCAACTTCATGAAGATGAAATTATTTCAGAGGGAGGAGGGGCAGAACAGCTGGAGGGTGTAGTCAGAGAACTGAGGTGCAGGGGTATTTGTGCTGCAATAGCTTGTGTGTAAAAAGTAAAATGTGTTTTTTAAAAATGTATTATTTCAGTGTTTCTCCTTAATAAAAAGACCTTTTAAGTAATCGGTTTAATTAATTGACGTAAACCCTACAAATTTTCACATACATGTAGCCTTTGTGGCCTCAGAAACTTGTGACACAGTGGTCCTTATCCCTAAAATAACAAAAACTATTCCTGGCTCGATCATACCTGTGTTGACAGACTCCTTCATCTTGACGGCACAGATGGGAGGCTCAGTCTGAGGAGGCAGTGTACCCACGTCATAGGCACTGAAGGCAATACGCAGGAAGGGTGCCATGGTGACTGCTCACCCCAACTGCCTGAAACAAAGACAAAATCAGTCAGAACATTTCTCTCTCTCTCACACACAAACACACCTGCATTGCTTAACGCCTGCGCTTAAAATGAGAAGGAAGACTTTCGGTGGCTAACATCGTCCTCAAATGGGAACTGCATAGGAAGCAGAAGTTTCCAATTTAAAACAACTTTGGAGACAATCTGCCAGTAACGAGAAAAAAATAATGAGGAAAAAGACACCAAGTGGAAACTCCAAACGTTCGACATTCAGTAAGAGCAGGATGAGGGAACGAAAAAGAGAGAAACAGAAAACTAAAAGGATCACATTTCTATGACAAAAGGAGTCTCAGCATTATAGATGAAATAAGTGACAAGTTAGGACTTAAGTTCCTTGCCACACCGATTTTGTGGTATTTTATTACAACAAAAAATATGGTCTTAAAGTCAGCAGCATTAGTACACTGTATCTAGTGCTTATGTACTACTTTGACTGTGTCCGAGTCGATCTAGACTATAATAATTATTATAATAAACTTTGTTTGTATTGCACTTTTTTTTAAACAGTTTTGAAGTGATTTGCAAAGACCACCTAATAAAACGAACAGCATGGAAAACACAGATAACAAGCTGAACTGTACAGGTTTTAAAAATTTTTAGTATGACTAACATACTAACATCAACCTCTCTAAAGGCCACATCTCACAACAGCAATGTTGGATCTAATATATAAATCCTTTCTTTGAGTCATTTGTAAAGCCATTCAATTGTTCGATATCTAAACGTCATTCCATTCCAAGTGAAATTGACAGTCAACACATAATTTCAAAGGTATAAATATAGTAAAAATATGCCTGCCCGCTTGCTTCACTTTAGCTGAATTGCTTCACTAACAGATTTGGTCATCTGTCCTTCCTCTTAAACTGTTTCTTTTGATTTTAACACAGTCTTTACAGAGTCATTCCCAGTACTTCAGATGAAATGGCCAATTCTCCATGTCATAAGAGAATAAATACAGATGCTGTGAGAAGGAGTCTCTGTGTATAACAGCACAAAGAAGTGTTAATAAATAGTATTACCCAAAATAAAATTCTCTAAATTTAATGCATTGATAAAAAAAATATAAAGAACTTTTTAGGAAACTTAAGAATTTACCTCTGTAAATATTATATTAATTGGATCACAGAGTAATTTTTATACCTGCATTTTATATACTATTGGTGTGTACATTAAGATAATAACATTTATCAGATTTAATGTTATTAAATCAAGCAAGATCAGATGTCAGGAAAACAATTTAACACCACAGAGCCAAGCATAAAAACTCAAGAAACACTGGTCCTGTGCTATCAGTATAGGACAGGATAGTGTTCTTTTATATTAAACTATTTTACTGTATGAACAATAGCCTAAATGAGTTTCAGTTCCTTTCATAGGGTCTTGCTATAACAGCTAAAAAAGGAGACATTTTCTACACATGGGGAAGGCCAGTCAACCCTCATAGTGTGTCCTCATATTAAACCGACAAATTGTTCCTGAACGTTTTGTGTTATAAAGGCTGCTGAGTCACACATATGTAAGGTCCCAGCTGGACCCAGAATGCATGTTAGCCCTTGTCCTTATTCTGAAAGCAGCAATAAAATCCCACAAAATTCCTCAACACAGCAGTTTTTTTTCTAAGCATGTTCCTCTACTTTCATCTCTTACAGATATAATCTTTTGACCCATTAACATAATCATGTGTATGTGTGACATTGCATTATATACGTAGCTGAACAAAATTCTTGATAAACTGCCTCACTCAGTATCTGTACGTGCGTAAGTGTGCAGGAGGCAGCAAGGCCCTACATAGTAGGCTTGTGATATGAAGGCTGTTGGTTTGATTGTTGGTAAAACACAGATAAAACAAAGCATTCATTTTCAAATATTTGTTAGTGAAAATTAGACAGGCATTTCAAGCACAGAAAACACAAACATGTCATACAGTTAAATGGGATCTTTAAGATGATTGGATTTACACAGATTTATAGTGCGAAGTCTGGAGGGTTAACTAACTACTGGGATACTTTATATCATTTTACTATTATTATAGTCTGTATGCATACATAAAACAATAATGGGAGCACGGTTCAGGGATATGCAAGACGTAAAATAAACACAAACACATGCATACATTTCCACTTTTCTCACCACTGTACACCCATTCTGTTATGTACACACGCACAAGCACAAGCACTGGTACATACAGAAAAGTGCCTTGTTTCCCCGGAGAGAGTGGAAAAAATGAGCACATGCAGTTGGAATAAGGGGAGGGTAGAGAAAAAAAGCAAAAGTATGGAAAGGAAAAGCAGAAAACACACTGGAAGGCAAGCCAGTGGACACCAGGAACATTAATACTCAATAGTAGCAGATTCGCCTCATTAGATCCAGTCGCAATGATTCGACTGCAAGACGGACATTGTTAATGTGTATACGTTACTCCCAAGCAAGTCCTGAGCTTTTGTCAGAAAGAACTGCCAAGTATCAGTAAATATAAAGCTGGACTTCCTACCTGTATGGGGTATGTGTTAACTTTGCATAAGACATTTTCAAAATGATACACTAAACCATATAAGGCACAGTACACGGAAAGCACCAATGACACACAATTAACTAGACTGCCAGTGAATATAATTTGATCTGACATGAAAAATCTGTTGCCACATCAGCTCTGACAAAGTTTATGAGTTGCCCCTCCTATTCCCTGAACTACAGTGCTTGCAGTGCAATTCATTCTAGAATCAGTGGCTGTTGTTGATGACAACAAAAAAAACTAATTCATGACCAGATGAGCAGAATCCCATATTTCAGCAGCAAGTTAAATAGTTGTAATGTCAATTATTATGCAAGGAAAATAACCACGTTTCCATTGCATTGCCTGCAATGAGCATGTTAGTCTATAATTGACTACATGTTAGTCTGTATCTATCCTTAAAGTCATCGTCAGTAATGGAACACAGACAAGTCGAAGGCTTGGTATGCACTGGACCAGTGGAGATGTCTCTTAGTGGGACAAGTGGTCAGGCAGGTCTAGCAAGTTAGGGAGCTTCTGTATGTTAAGCTTTCATTTGCAGGCCTGAACAAAGATAGGTGCAATTACACAGAGAGCAACAACAAGAGTTTCCATCACGTAATGACAAAATTGTTTGTATTATGTTAGACCTTAGACAAAGCCTGTCTGTTACTGGCAGAATTAAACTGGAATACCCCATTTAATGATAGAAACAATTACATTATTAATACATGAAGGGAACTTTGCTTGTCATAGACCTGCCAGTGAAACCGCTGAGCTGGAATCCTTCTCAAAGTCACCCACCAATGCTGACAAGATAGCCCTTACCAGAATTAGGCCACTTTTTAATGTACTGTTACATTTAAAGTTTGTTTACACCCCAAGGTGCATGGTGCTTTCCAACAGTGTAGAACCACTTTTTTTTTTTTTTTTTTTTAATAAAACTATACATTATCACTCTATTTTTGGACAAATGTTCAGGACAATGAACTTAGAAAAGTAGACAAGGTAACTAGTTTGTTATTGTTTTTAGTGTTGCTCAGCAGTGTATTCTGGTTGTCTTAACTTTGAAATCAATTTCCTGACCTCACTATAGCTAAACATATTTCACTTGAATCAAGGCAAGTGCAACAGGCAAGAAGTGGTCTATTCAAACTTAGGTTTAAAATACTACTGACATCTTGATTTCACCAGGCATGGCTGTACTTCATTCCAGCTACAAAGCAGTTTTGTTCCATCTACTATACTGCGTAGTTTTTTGTTCACTTGGGGATTTTTCTTTATATAGTGGAATATTTTGTCTTGTATTATGTTTATTCAGGCTATGGAGTTAAAGTCTTATTTATTTTGTTTTCTTTTTTTGATGTGATCCAGTGTTTCCTTTGAAAAGCCAACATGATTCGCTGCATGGATTGATCTGCTCTGCAAAGAGTAATGTATCTTCCATCAAAAATAGACCAGGCATGTATTCCCTGTGGAGCAGAGTAGAGACCCACTTCTGGGACAATTCTGAAACGCATCGCAGCGTGTCTACAGGAATCACAAGTATTGTCAAGAATGTCCATCAACCATGTCACCACCACAAACTTGATGCAGACCATGAAGTGAAAACGAACAGCTTTATCCATAAATATTTGAACATGTCTTAGCAAGAAAATCTTGCTAAAATCTTGGTTTATTCCATTTGGCTACTTCGGTTTCAGGATTCTGCCATTATACATGTTTGTTTTTCCAACACTGATGTCTCAAATACTCTATAATGAAAAACTCTTGAGGTACCACCAGAACTGATTAAATCACTGTCATGCATTTTAAGGTCTACACTGGAACCTCAACAAGTCAATGAATTTTTTTCCCATAATATGTTCTGGCCAATGTTTTCAAAGAAATATACTGTATCTAGAGGGCTATTCATTTGAAATAGATACAGGAAGGAGCATTGATTTGTATTTACAGCACAGTGCACTACATAATCCATTGGGGATAAATAAAGTATTCTGCATCTGAATCTGAATAATGGGGCTACCAAGAGATAAAGTTAGCATAACTGACATCAACTAGTTACACTAAAGTTGTTGTCTCTTGTGGCTATCGGTCGGAGAAGTTAAGCAGCACTGTGTGCACAACTCTCCATTCAAGTAACACTACAACTCAACAGGAAAGCAGCACCCTGCATCGCTGAGCTAATCCCCTCCTGGGGCTCCTGCTAGCCAGATGCTGCTAGTTTCCCCCCCTTACCCCAAACAAATGACGGTTTATTTAGATTGCTTGAAATTAAGGTTCTTAACCAGACAGGACAAACTGGAAACTTATACATGACAAGACAGAACCTTAAACAAATAAAAACCAGTACAACAGGATGCTATACAAAGCTAGATGATGAAAAGTAGGATGCAGGTAACATACCACCACATTTTGAGAATTTCAGTCTAGGAAAAGTGATTTATTACATGTCATGGCAATGTTACAGATATCTAACATCACTTAAATAGAGCCAGACAGAGCTAGTTATTATCAGGTCAGGTTTGGGGATTACGGCGACTCACTCTGTTGTGAAACAGGAAGTGTTCGTCACTGTTCTGGTCATAATTAATATAGCCCATAACCAATATCAGGAAACATGGAGAGATGTGAAGGAAGAGAAATAAGAAAATGTATACCCTACAGGCTCTTTACATGAGCAAAAAAGTATTTCATTTCAACAACTGCACAAAAAAATGATTTCTCTATCCCTCCACTTTGTGTTCCTCTTACTATTAGGAGACTGAGCTAGATATAAAAGTAACAGAGAAGGATTACAAGGTCAAGAACGACACACAAGGTTCCACAACACATTCAGAGCAAACTGGCCAGAGGGGACTGTGTAAGTCAGTGGCCTGCATATTTGAGCTGAACAAACATCTTCCACATGATTATAATGAACCTGAACAAACACGGTCAGACTCAGCAAGACACCCAAAGCTAATAACCTGAGTAGGTGTGTGTGTGTGTGTGTGTAAACATCTATTACATCATGAAACTACTTTTTATGATGCCTTAAAGAAACACAAATCTATCCACACTGGAACTGGACAGCGATCATGAAAAAGTGCTGTTCCTGTTGATTCTATCTATTGGGTGGAATATTGTTTTCCACCTTCACATACATAAACTAAAACATACAGTACTTAAGCCACATTTCCACCAAGCAGTACTGTTCAGTTCAGTTCGGCCAAGCACATTTGGGAATGGTATGCTCATTATAGACGCGTGTTTCCACTGGAAACCATACCATTACATGGTGGGCAGCGTAGCCAGATCTGTGCCAGCTACATAAGATGCATAACATCATAAGTACGTTTCCCCCAAGCAGTATGGCTCAGTTTGGTTCAGTACAGTATGTTTTTTCCTTTGCGTTCCCATTGTCAGAAGCAGCGAATGGTACCCTTAAAAGTGAACCACAGCATGCCACTTTTGTCACCCTTTCTCGGGGTACTCACAAGAGCTAAACCGTATCATAAAGAGAGGGGCTAGACCCGCTGATCAGTCAACAGAATCGTCACTTCCCTGCGACGGGTAGGCCATCTTTCTCCTTGCACTGTGTAGCCTTTTTTTCTCCCCAAACAAAGCCTGTACACTTTGTATGAAAAACAGCCATATGCCTACAAGAAACAAAAGGAAATGCTGGATGTCCATCGTTTCCTATTTGTTGTTAACAGTTTCTTTGTTGCGATACACTGTATCACATTTTTATGATGTCACACTACATACGAAGCTAGTCAGGCTACCCCGCCCACCAGGTAATGGTATGGTCACCAGTGGAAAATTACGCCTGAAATGAGTGTACCATTACCCAGTGTGCCGTATTGAAATGAACTGAACCCTAATGCTTGGTGGAAACGTGGCTATAGAAACGCTACGCAGTGTCTCCCCCTAAAAAAGTTGACAAAGACCCTGTAACATCAAAGGAAACATTGGAAGACATTCAGCATTTCCTGTTGTTTCTTGTCAGCATATGGCTGTTTATCAAACAAAGCAGAGAGGCTCTATTTGAGAAAAAAAGAGGATCTTAAGACATCTTAACTATCACAGTGAAGTGACGATTCTTTCGACCAATCAGACAAGTGTAGTAGGTGTAGTACCCCCGCCCACCTCTTTATGGTTCAAGATAGGTCTGGTTGGTACCCAAAGCAAAGGGTGACTAAACAGGCACGGTACAGTTTGCAGTTTGTTTAAGTTACCATACACAGCTTCACGATGGAAATGCAAAAAAAAAAAAAAATGCATAAGGTAAATAACCAAACTGAACCATACTGCTTGGTGGAAACAGGGCTTTAGAGAGTACATATTGTATATACTAATTTTACAACTTTAAATTCTCTATGTTTATCTTACATCAGAAAGTGTTTAGAGAGTTTAGAGAATACATGTACTTTTTAATTTCAAGAGTCAAGACCACTGTGTTTTTGCAATTAAAAATTATAACAGTGTCTCTAGAATGGGGCTGAACAATCTGATCTTAATTGATTATGAAAGGCATCCACGATGTTCTTTTCCGGCAAATAATGAAGATACACATTCCATCACTTACTAGCTGATTTATACATAAACAAATCAGCAGAATGATGTTGCTGATTGGAAAAATTACTTAATGTGACTCTTCCTCGGGTGACATAAACAAAGTTAAATCAGTCATAATTAGCAACAAAGAGAACAAGGAGTTTGTGACAGAAAAAAAATATGTTTTTAATGGGGAAAACAATCATAAGGTGTCTCAAATCCTGTGACAGGCTACAGTGGATTTCAAAACTGAGGAAAAGGAAAGAAATTTAAATGATGGCTTATGATTTGGCTTGACTGTCAGTAAATTCTACAGGAGAGCAATTGATATACATATTAAAATGTTATCAAAATTACAACTGCAAGCATGGTAACTTTTGTTTCGTTTCGTTTTCTGCCACTTATCCGGGTCGCGGGGGCAACAGCCTGAGCAGGGAGATCCAGACGTTGCTCTCCCCGGCCACTTCCACCAACTGCTCCGGGGGGACACCAAGACGTTCCCAAGCCAGCCGAGAGATATAATCTCTCCAGCGTGTCCTTGGTCTGCCCCGGGGTCTCCTCCCGGATGGGCATGCCCAAAACACCTCCCCAGGGAGACGTCCAGGAGGCATCCTGACCAGATGCCCGAACCACCTCAAATGGCTCCTCTCAACGCAGAGGAGCAGCGACTCTACTCTGAGCTCCTCACCCTATCTCTAAGGCTGAGCCCAGCCACCCTGCGATGAGGAATTGTATGGATTATCAGAACAAAAAACTTTTCACTTTTTGAAGCAAAAACTAGCAGGAACTTGTAGCTGAAGTGGCTAAAATTATGTTTTAATGAAAAATGATGGCTGAAACTCCATGGTGGTTATAGTGGGAGTGATCTACAAATATAAAGCCACACATACAGTGCAATATCTATAACTAAACATAAATAACAGGATCATGTAGGATAACTTTTCAAGCATAAGCAATTACTTGATTTCCTTTTTTCCCCCCCAGCAATGAAGAAATTCCTGGAACCCAAACTCAATCCTCATGAAAACACACACACACACACACACACACACACACACACACACACACACACACACACACACACACACAAAATATTCAAAGCTCTCCTTTCGTTCAGTAACCAAAGTTAATGTCTAACACCCCCGTCCAACTAAGTGCCTGCACACAAGCACACATCAAGTTAACATTCAGCACATTAATTACAGATGTTGTCTGAGGAGACGCCAACATCTTTAGGTAAAAAAATATTAATATGCAGCCTACTGCCCTTTGATGAAGTGAAGTTCAAGTTTTCTCCTCTTTTATTCACACTTACACACACGAGGTCAAAGTATTACTGGATGAATGGTTGCTGTGATACATTTATTCCATTAATACTAACTGTTTTACTTTCACTGTACATGTTGTACTGACCTCAGGAAAAATGTATGCAAGTGGGGGAGTTACTCCTCTTTAAGTGCATGAAAAGGTTTCTATTTCTGCAATACCGCCCTGCTCAGAATTCACAAACCCAAGCTGAAGGAGAACAAAGTAGCACCGTGCAGGATAGCAAGATGTGAGTGTGTTTAGAATGGAGAGGTAGTGAGAGAGAAAGTTAGTGACACCAGGCCAAGGGCAAGTAGTGAGCCAAACTATCACAACCCTGTGCTGATTTAGCAAATCAGGCAAATCACTTGTGTCTGTGTGTGTCTGCCTGTGTGTGGAGACACCCTGCAGCAAAAACAGCAGATGCCCTTGCAAGTACAATCACATTTTTGTACAATATTAACACATAAGTGTTACGGGGGGGGTGTCTTCCAATACATCACTTTTTTGTGTATAAACGCACCAAGCACCTTTCTTGTTTCAGAAAAACTTCTGAACTGAACCGACATTGAATAGTTGTTTCATCGAAAACGCATTACAACTAATAACTAACTATAATTTATGAACTTCAGTAATTACTAACGTGATGTATTCGAGTCATCATTTGCATCTAGCGTCTATTTCTCAAATTAGATAATCAAATATTCCAAAAAAAACATATACACTGAGCCCACAAAGAGCTGAACCACAAACATAATTGCGTTATAGTGTGTGATGCAAGTGCAACTTCGTAAGAAAAGGAAGGAATATTTCATAATAGGACAATGTCTTTAGTGTAGGCTTACCTGGGGAGCTGCTGTTTGATCACAGGGCTGGTTGAAAAGGCTGGGTTGTTTACAGCCACAAGAATGTGCAGCAAGCTTTATGCAAACACATATTTAGTCTCCCTACTAACAGATGTTAACTTGTGTTTGTTGCTACTGCCACATTGTTTTCATTCTGTATTACAAATGCATGGTTTCTCAATCATCAGCCTCACCAAGAGAAGGTGGTGAAAGACAGTAAGGGTGTTATGTGATGGAAATTCCTGTTACTAAACCTGACTGCAATGAGGAAAGGACCTTTGACACTGAAGACTCATGGACTTCAGTCCCAGTTAAACTAACCAGACCAGAAAGTACAAGTTTGACCACAGCGAACCAAATGCTATCATTCATCACCTGCGTTGTGATTGAACACCACTGCTGGCAGTATTCCATTAAATCAAAGCATAAACCAAAGAATGAAGCCTTGGATAGCAGGATAGAGTCAACTAAAATGTAATCTGTCTTTATTTGAAAATGAGGAAAGCAGGACTGGGTCTAAAATAATATCATGATTCTTTTTTGTCATGATATTTCGCGTCCAGAAATCTTCATAAATGCTAAAACTGGGCAACAAAAATCAAATGATGCAGTATTTTTGACCACATACCTTGATATTCATACCTGCAACGATACTTTTGGGATGACTATTGGTATTTTGTAGGGGTGGGAAAAAAATTGATTTGTTTTTTTGGTGACACTGCAAAGTCATATCCATTTCCGGAAAAAACCCCCGAAAAATGTATGGACACACTTGGACACCTATATATGTATGGACACACTTGGGTTTTTACACAGATACTGTATGACCAAAGCTGAATACAAACTCTGTTGTGAACAGCAGTGTATTTTGATAACACAACTGACCTGACTGTTCATCCTGCCCATCACAACCTGAAGCTAAAACACAGAATGAGCTGAGTGACTCTCAACAGCAAGCCAACGGATCCTGGACAGGACACTGAACCCCCCCAAGTGGTTCAGAGAAAGCACAACAAACAATCACAGTCAACTGCCCATCTCATCTGTAAAGACCCCTGCCTTCAAAGTGTTGTGGAAAATATGGGTTCTTGAGACACAGAGTTTACACTTTGGAGGAAGTTTTGCTGTGAGACAACATTTAAATTGCGTACCAAACCTTACTATATACTGCATATATATTATAGCCTGACTGATGCAGTTTTTGTGGCTGATACCAAAGAACAATGAACTTTTATTGTCTTAAATGCTGGAAATCTAATAATTATAAATCAACCCAAACATCTTTTCTTCTGCATTGTGTTCTCTAAAAGCACAAGAAAATAGGGATGTTTGTTGTCTTAACATTAATTTAAAAAGTGTTGATTTTAAACCACCCTGGCAACATTGATAATGGACAATTGAGTCGTGAGATGACAGAGTTTTAACAGGTGTCTTGATGCATTATGCAGGAGAGTGTCGATGGGATGTAGTAAAGTTAAATGAGTGTTTTTCTGGGTGGTGTTCGTGGTGGAGCTTATTAGCATGATGTCCTTCACTTGTGGTTGCCACTAGGTTAGCTAGCTACAGTCTCATGCTGCAGGAAACAGCACTTCCCTCGAGGAATTTTTCAAGCACACAAATCTGGCTTCCCAATACGTTTTTGTTCACGTTGTTTCCTGGACTTCAAGAGGGAGGAAGTAAGATTTCAATATACTAACCGGGCCCGCAAGCACTAAAACCTAGCTTAATTTATAAAACTAGAGACCTTCGGCGAAGGCAACTTGTCTTCAGTCCCGACGTGTTACACGGGTCCTGTTTCCACTGCAGTTCTGCTGATGCCAACCGAGGTTCCATCTCCGTGAAACTAAACGTCAACCAAAGGACGGGGTGTAAGCAAATAAAGGCGACCCTTGACACCCGAGACGCGGCATACAAGTGCCACGGCTCTCTCGACTCCCTGCCAGGAACTGAGTGCAACTTTTATCAATCAAGAACGAGTTCTACCGCTTCAGAAAAACCAGAACAACGTGTGACTTACCTCTTCCGTTGGGCTGCAGAAATCTCTCGGCTTTCGGTCTTTGAGAACCACGGCTTCTTACGGAGTTTCAACTTCGAAATCTTCAGGGGCGATTAAGGAAGTGTTCAAGTCGGCTGTTAATTCACACACTGTTGTTTTTCCGCGTCTGACGCTGCGGCTCTATAGCAGCGGCAGCGTGACGTCAACCAGGTGAACTCCCGGGGACGCGCGCAGAGCGAGAGAGAGAGAGAGAGAGAGAGAGAGAGAGAGAGAGAGAGAGAGAGCGAGAGAGAGAGAGAGACAGACAGAGAGACAGAGAGAGAGAGAGAGAGAGACAGAGAGAGAGAGCGAGAGAGACAGAGACACACACAGAGAGAGAGAGCGAGACAGAGAGAGAGAGAGAGAGAGAGACACAGAGAGAGAGAGAGAGAGAGCCAGAGAGACAGAGAGAGAGAGAGAGAGAGA
>KV751324.1:12882291-12898942 GCA_001698575.1 Mola mola | reverse complement strand
AAATACACAAGTGTTTGTGAGAGGGTTCATGCTTCTGGAAATGCCGACGAGTGGCTTTCCTGTCATGTAGAGGGTCGTTCCATATCTTTGCAACTTCTAAGACTCCATAGACATATAATTTACACACACCATGATGATTAAAATGTCCTCTTACTTAAAACGTCACGTAACACCATTTCTATACAAACAATTCACTTCAGTATCTGCAGAGTATACTTCACAATATATAGTCATACAATCAAATCTCTGTAAAACAGTGAGCAATATTTTCCCTTTTACTAGATGTGACTACAACTATGGAGCAACGTTCTGTTATGGATGTTTTTTTTGCAAAGTAATGAACTGACAGTGTGCGGCGGTTACCTGCGGAAACAAAAGAGTGGTTTACTCGTGTTGCGGAACCTTAGGAAAAAGGCGCAAAATACAATTTAAAAAAAACCCTAAAAACAAACAAAAACAAAAACTTTCTTTTGTAGGATGATCCTCATAAAATGTTAAAGGAGAGGGAGAAAATGTTTCCTTTAGGTCAAGCATTTAGTGTACGAATCCACGGTGTTCATGAACAGTGAGATCTCCTGTGACCTTTGACTTTACATCGTGCTCCAACTTCTCTGAGTCCCCCGGCTTTTACCTCCCTACCAACGGATGTCAGCCTGGTGATAACAATGTCAAATGATATTCCACAACTGGTCAGATGTGAGGAATCACTCCTGATGCTGTGAGTTCAGATGCGGCAGGTAGTGTTGTTGTGTAGCAGGGTGTTTCATTTTAATTGAGCAAGTGCTATAAAACAGTTGCCTCCTCTATGGCATTGACCCATCTGAAACACAAGAAAACATTTGAAGCAATTAAGAAAAATGGTGTGTGTCTGTGCATCAAGCATGACAAACATAGGACTACAAAAAAAAATGTTTGCGATTGCCCATTTGAAATGCGTGAAAACTGAAAAAATATGCAAATAATAGTATATTACCAACAATTCGGCACCCTTTAAAAAAAAAATGGATCTAATAACCTTTTTAATGTCTTTCTTTCATTTCTTTAACTTTATGTCTTTTTCTGTGGTTTATACTTCTATTATCTCTTCAGTCTCTTTTATTTCCCTTTTTTGCTGGTTACTTCACCTTGTGAAGTACTGCTTAACTTCTGCTGTGAGAACTGACACAGGAATTATTTACTGTCAATTATAGCATATAATGTTTTTGAGTTACCTGGCTGTTCCAAACCAGCCTTTGAGAATTCTATGTCTGGCTCCACTCTTTTTGCTAACACACGTCACTCGTTTGCAAAGGAAACCCAGAGATAATCAATTGAATTGTGTGTAAAAGTTAGTCAAACTCAACAACCATTATGATGATTTGTACCATTTGTACAGGGCAGTATGTTAGAGAAAAGGAACAGAGTAAATCTGCAGTATAGCAATGCCACAAATAGCCGTGTTTTGATCATAAAAGTGCCATGCTTATGCCTATTCTCATGTTTTAGGTTTGATTCCTAGTTGGGAACATTATTTTTCCAAAGGAGCACAGATATCAAAGCCACATTGCCACCATCTATGTAAAAATTCTCCATCTTGACCTGCGTGCAGTGTGCTGATCGTCGGCCCTGAAAGTGTAATACAAGGTTTTCTTGTGGTAGAGGTGGAACACGCTGCTGCTCTCCTCTCCCTCTGGCTTCTCGGTCAGTTTGACGGTGAAACCCTGCAGAGGTAGACTCTCTGAAGCCACTTTATCCTGAAACACACAGACACACTAAGATCAAACATGTGTGTAGCAGCTCAAAACAGCACTCCAATCGCCGTCAGCAGCAGTATATGAATAACAAGAATTTCATGCTTTAAGGAAGGGTTGCAACACTCAAACTCATACTTGTTGAAAGAAACAGAGAGCACAGAGAATCCCTTCATTAGTCACACACAGTGTCGTGCCCAGGAGTAAATGTTGAGCAGTGAGAATTAGTCTTTTTTTTTTTTTTTTTTTTTTACCAGTTCTGAAGATAATAAAGAGGATAGACAAAGGCTGTGAGGAAATGACTCTGTGATTGAATGATCATGAGAGTTTGGGGCTGGAGTGGGAGACTCTGTGCCCCCTCACCTCACGAGCTGTGAAGGTGTAGAGCACCTTGTCTTTTAGGAGAAACCACAGCCGCTTCCACTTCCTCTTGCTCTTCTTCCGGCGCTGCAGGCTGCCGCTCATGGTGGAGCCCTCAGTGGCAAGTGCCACCTGAGGAAACGCAAGTCAAGCAATGACATCAATGCACAAAGCCTAAAATGACATCCTCGACCTCTCTGACCAAATCTAGTTTTCATTGCGCTCTGGGGGTAGTATGTAGAGATGTAAGGGAAGCCTACTGGCAGCAGCGTTACATGACATACAAACAGCTACAGCTGATCAGCTGTCATACACTCCATACATTCCAGGTCAAATTTCCACATGCACAAACCACTCCCAGGTGGTTTTGGATTGGTAAATTTGGTCAGGAGCACAAGACGAAATCATATCAATTTAAAACATTCATGACCATATTTACAAGAAAAAAAGAAAAGCGAAATTGCTGTACGGAATTAGCATTCCTTATTTCAAGTTTGCATTTTATTAAACAATACAGAGATTACAGATGGAAAATGGCAAGCGTCGTCCACCTGGTTGAGAGGGGAGCTGCTCTTCCTGCTCTTCCACAAACTCGGGGGCTGCAGGCTCTGGAAGACCGCCGAGAGGGGACGGCTGGCCCGGTGAGTCCGAGGGCTGGAGTTACTGCACGCCCCTGACACACTGCCACCTACAGGCACACTCTGTTAGTACTAGATGACAGGAAAAGGAGGAAAGACATTCCTCTCTCCACCGCTTTAAAAAAATAGATTCACCTCTTTTCCTGAGCTCAGCATAGCAGTGGTCACACACTTTGGCTACCCTGTCTTTGAGGTACTTCAGTGGGTATCTGTTCCTGGAACAGGCACGGCACACCACCTACTCACAGAGACAGAATGCAAAGTAGGGATAAAATCCACAGAAACAAAGGATCCAGTTTCAGGGGGTATCTCTGTCCTCCTGATATTTCATCTAGCAGGGGAAACAAATTTGAATTCTCCCACATGATAAATGAACGTGCAACATTCAAGAGAAGGTTTACCTAAAGCGTGTAGTTTGGTGACAGCCATAACAGCTCTTTTAATTGAATTATTTGTCCGGATTAGATGATTAACTTAGTGAGTTTGTTGGATACACAGCAACTTTATTTCCTAAGAACTTTTACTCAGTATTATAAACCTTTTAATAGAGTGAAAGAAAACTGTGCGAAAAGAATAATACCCAGGGCTGACCTTGCCACAGGCGTTGCAGTGGTGCCGTCTCAGTGTGAGGCTGAAGTCAGTGGTGCAATTCATGCACATCATCACATGTGAAACTGGCACGAGTACAGGAGCAGCCTCGCCAAGGGCCATCCACAGCTTCTCACGTGCCTGTGAACACATTCAGCACACCAGACCAGGTGAAAATAATTTCAAGATTCAATTCTTAGTTCATCAAAGGTAACAGATTTTATCTGGAATCATTTCATAAAATTTATTTGAACTAAACATGCAAGATTGCTTCTTACCTCACTGCAGGGTCCACCAAATGTGCAGAGTCCGGCAGCATGGTCCGCTATGGCTCGACTCAGTGTGTGGAACCAGTCCTCCCTCTCTCCAACTGAACTGAAGAGTGACACAAACAAAATCATGCCTGACACTTCTTTGGGCATAAAGTAACGCGTCTAACAGGAGGACCCTTCACACACAAATTTACACTTTTCATTTCAAGGTTTCTGACAGTTAGATACTCACCTGGCTGAGAGTGTAATTGTGATGTCAGACACCTCGATCCTGAGACAGTTCAGCACATTGTCAAGGGAAGGTTTGCTAACCTGTGTGTGTGTGTGTGTGTGTGTGTGTGTGTGTGTGTGTGTGTGTGTGTGTGTGTGTGTGTGTGTGTGTGTGTGTGTGTGTGTGTGTGTGTGTGTGTGAGCCACAAAAAAACACATCAGACTTCAGACCCAAACAAATATCCAGATGGAGCTGAGATTTTTTTTTATCAGAGAAGGGAAATTTTAATGTACCTTCATCCCAGACAGTGAGAGTGTGTTCTTAAGCCTGTATTTTCCATCCTGCTGAGGGTAGGTGTACAGTACGATATCGTTCATCTGATAAAAACAAACAACATAAAAGGTGTTGATTTTCATTCTCTAACAAGCAAGCACAAAAACACAAGTACGTGAGCTGCAAAATAGGTGAAGCTTCAATTTCCAGCTTAATGCAATATCCCTAGCTACCACAAGGTGGTGGTGTTGCCACAAGGGGAATTTTTGAACTTCCCTGCACACGCCTCTTTGTTTATTCTTGAAAGCAATTTTCTGAGCTCAGCTACTTGCTTCCTTTCACACATGCTGTACAACGCCTCAACTCCCATGCAGGCACACAAAAAATAAGGCATTAAAGGTGTTTATTTGCCTGTCAGCCCAAAAATATTGTGATCCCGAGAAAACACGGAGACCATTGTGTTATGAGAGGTATTTCATTTTTTGTCCCAGACAAAAGGGCTGACATCATTGGTCACACCTAATGTGTGCTCTAAACATCCGCTGGGGCCGTAAAGGCAGCATCCAGGAATTCTCCACCCTGCTCTGGACTCCAGGCCTCCCCTTGCCCTCCCAGTCTTTTCAGGCTACACTGAGAATCAGCCAACTTAAGCACAACAACAACATAAACAGTTGCAGGTTCACTATTTGGAGACAAAACAGTGCATAATAGCCAAGTCTGAGTCCTGCCTCCAACCTCTCGGCTGCAGCCACTGCAGCTTCTCTGCTCCACCCTGCCCATCTTTTCCTCAAGAGATTCCTTCCACAGAAACCTAAAGCAAATGTGAAGATAACAACCTTCCCAGATGCCACAATATGTATGTACTTGACCCCTTGGCATCTGAGACATTTTCATTTCTCAACAGAGGCATTTCATGTCAGCCCCTAACTCTTCTTCACCTGCCTCCAGCTTTCTGCATCTCCATTCTACCTTTAATCTCTCACTCATTCACCCTGCCTCTACTTCTTATTTGAACCCAGGCTCATGACATGGCAAGAGCTTCTCTGTGTCTCTTAAGTGAGTGATGGCTTTCATCTTCACCATTTTCTCTCTTCAAGTGCCCATAAATAACACCCAACCCAATGAAGCCATCCACTTCAAGGGAGCAAATAGCTATAAAACCTGCCTCCACGTATCAACCGCCAACCCTTTTCCATTTGTCACTCATCTACAATCCTGTTTAAAAAGAATAGACCAAAATAAAAACATACAATAAGAAAACACAAACCTTTGTGAGGTGTTCTACAGGATTTAGACATTCTGGTGTGAGCCAAAATCATAAATGCCTCTTAGCCACAACATGAGACAGCACTGATTGCACCTAAAACAATAGGGTGGACTTTGCTATTTCACATCACATGTAGCACCGCCACCCCTCTTCCATCATCTCCCCTCCCCGCATTCTACAGGGTGTCTGGCCTTCACTTTGCTGTCAGTCCCCTCCCAGTACACAGGAAGCTAGCATCCAGTGACCCACACCAAACATCCTGTAAGGAAGTGGGGCCCTGGAAAACAAGTCCTAAATGGGACGGAGGGGAGAAGAGCAGGGAGGGAGGCCCTTTCTTGATGGGTGTAGTTCCAAGTGGAGGTCTTACAGCTTTGGCCTCATGCCCCCCTCTCTTCTAGTTCCTAAACCTCACCTACCTCACAGAGTGGCCTCCGCCCAACATTCCCCCGCATTTGTGCAGATTACGATAGGTGTGTTTTTGCAGCTGCTTCAATAATACGGCAAATGTTTTCTACTGTAGCGCACAGCATCGGATCACTGATATGGCAGCAATTTAACAACTTTAGCCCCAGATGAATGGTGTATATTTATGTGGTTTTCAGCCTCACAAAAATGTATCTCTATTGGGCATATACAAGATCACAAAGGTACCAGTCGAATTTTGCTGCAACTAGTATCAAATTGTGACAGGTTTGTTATTTCTAAGTTCGTAAAATATCTTATTAACTCTGCCGATATGAAACTTTTTGAGCAAATACTGTTACTGATAGTGATACCAACGAGTAAAAAAGTTCCGGTATTCCAAATTGGCTGATACAAATTTTTCACAATGATCCCGCAAAGGAGGTTATCAAAATTTGTAACAAAGATATGAAACAGAGGCAGAAAATTTTACAGATTAGAAATGAACTTTTACTGCCTTTAATGACAGTAGGGCACTGAAAGAGTGACCTTCACTGGGAATTTAATATAAATCACCCCATCTGTTTCTGCAGTATGTTCTTTAAAAACACATTTTTGGATAAAAACATATAAGTCGATACCGATAAAGCTGCGATGGACCAATATCGGCTGGCAATATTGGCTAAACTGATATATCGGTCGGGTTCTAACATGTTTAGCTGTCTGTTAACCAACATAACTCAAAACACTGAGAATGGATTCGGATGGAATTTGGCAGGTGGCTTGGGTTTGAGTATGCACTCTACTGAGTGCTTTCTCACTTTTTCATTTTACAGCTGGTTTCGTTCATGATCAGAGCAGCAAAACTCAAACAGACTACAAAATTGTAGACAAAAGTCATTTGCTTGGAATTCTGTTCAGTAATTGGTCAGATGGGTAAAAAAATCCCTCACAATTTCTACTGCAGCCTACATCATGGAGCATCGACAGGTTACTTTCCTGCTCATCTTCATCTGGAGTGCATATCAGCAGATTTTAGTGGATGGTGCATATGAATGAATGGTTAGACAACGTGCACTGACTAATTTAATAATTGGTGCCTTTCGTGAAAGATGTTCTGCAACAGGGAAAAAGTACCACAAAGACTGCTGGCTCATCATTATTTTGGATCATTGTCCAAAATAATGTCAAGGTTGTCATACCAAATAAATTTGTCTTTAATATCAGAAGAGCTGTCACGTAATTTTATGTATGGTTCTTAACTTTTACGAGACACATTGGTTAAATCCATTCTGCTTAATTTTTTCGCTGAAGATTTTTAACACCTCTGTGTTCTTGTGTACTTTTTCAAAGAGTTGCAGTGATTGGTGCGGCTGGGGTTCACATCAGTCATTATCCGCTCAAGAGTTCAGTTGCAAGTGGCCCCAGACCACCTTTTCAAGCAGAACAGAGTCAATTATTTGGTTCACACCAGAGGTCATAGACTGTATTCAAACCAACCCAAACGAACCGAACCAAAGGGTTAAACGCCCCAGGGTTCAGCTCAACTGGACTAAACAAGGGTGACGCACGGGTGAACAAGGGTGGGGCAGAGCTAGGAGGAGGAGTGAGGAAGTGAGGAAACAGCTTGCATGGTCTAAAAGGTACAAAAGGTCCAAAGTTACAAAAAAAACATTGCATTACTTAGCATAATATATACCCAATTGTTATTTATATTATCAAGGTGCTAATAGCTAACTTTGCATTAGAGCTGATGAACATACCTCCAACATTTGAAATATCACCTTTGAAAGGATAAGGGAATAACTAAGGGAAAGACGTGTAGAAGTAAAAAAGAAGCTGTATACCAGAAACAGATGTCTGGGCTGTCTGCTTTTCTTTGAGACCTTCATGAGGGTGCCCTCTTTGACAAACATCTGCCAAAAAAAACAACACACAAATTGAAAAGGCCCAAGAAAAGACTTTCAGGTCATCAAATTTATGCTTACATCATCTACGTTTTAGACCTTTAAACATTGTTCGTCACGTGGCATTACAGAACAGTGTGCTGCTGTGTTTGGATAGTGAAACAGTAACTGTGGCCAGAAGCGGATACACAGCGCTCACCCTTCCAGGCTTCAGGAGGTCCCTCTTGCCCTTCAGGCTGTACTCTATGTGGACCAGCCGCAGCAGATTCTCCTGAGGGGTCAAAGAGACAAGAGAGATGGAGGGAGATTATCCAGTGATGGACAGAAGAGAAGACAGAGAATAAAACTGTCCCCCGTTCATGAATGAAAGGGAGAGAGACAGAAGAGGATGTGCTACTGAGATAGAGGGAGCCTGTGTGTGTGTGTCTGTCAGTGCATGTGCATAGAAGAACGAAAAAAAAAAGCAAGTGTGATAAACAGAGGAGGCAAATCAAAGTGAGGCACAGGGAGGGATCATGACAGTGAGAGGTGAGACGGAGGGTGAATTATCTCCAAGGGCTGCTCATGTTGGAGGAGGAGAAGGAGAAGGAGTGCATGAGCCATGTCCACCCTTAACACTGCTCCCTTTGTAATGATACACCTGGGACTTTCTACTGACATCATCATTCTTGCCTCTTGCGCTCGTCAACGAGCTGTGGAGGCCACTGCCAAAGAACAGACCTCTCCTTTACTCCAGAATTTGATTTAGAGGACAGACTGACATGCAAAGAAAAACTCTGTCCAGTTGTTCATCTTCTTTATGTCTCTTGTCCATTCGAAAATTGGTCTTTCATTGCCGGGCTTAATGCCAACACAGACATGCCAAACTCAACAATAGCTGAACAGTCTGCTACAAACACATAGAGTGTAACAGAGTAAACTCACCCCCTGTTTCAGGTTGTCATTGGCCTGGTCTGCTACCTCGGACACGATCACCAAGGCATCTGCAACACAAACAGAGAGAAAAAGGGAAAAGCGAAAGATTTATGCGCAACCGAAATCCAATGAGGACACGCTCTGTCTCTGTGACTCAACAACGATACACGTGGAGCAGCGCCAGTGTGTCTCTGTATGTCTCTGACTGCTGAATAAAACATCCCTGTTATGCTTCTCTTATGAATATCACAGAACTCCACTCCGCAGGTTTACCTTGTGTGTCCTCGTATTCTTTGGAATCAGGAGAGAGGTTGTTCAGGTAATCTGGTGAAGACACAAAAAACAATATTAAAATGTTGCATAGCCCCGTAAATGATTGTTTAAGCACAATTAAAGCAAAAAATGTGAATCCGTAAAGTGCAGCTTATACAGTATACAACATTATGCTAAAGTATTGACTTTAAAAGTTGAAATAACACATTCTTCCTCAAAAAGTGTGACATAGAGTTCTGTGTTTGTGTGTTACCTGTGAGAATCATTCGATATTGAAGTACTCTCACTATAACCTGAAGCAGCTGGTGTTTCAGTGGGACTTCAGCTTCTTCTGGGGTTCTTGTCTGCACACACACACACACACACACACACACACACACAGTTTTTAATATTCGATTATTACATTTAATAACCCATAATTGAGTTAAATTAAAGATAAAATTAAATTAAAGAAAAATTAAACAAAAATGCAGAAAAATGAGGAATGATGTCAGTGCTGATTAAAGTTTCAGTGAGGTGTGTGAGGACTTTCTGCTCTTTATATTTCTGTCAAAGCTCTGACAGCAGAGCCTCTTTCAGCTCAACATGTTTCAGAACTAGTAGGACAGAGCAGCTACACAACCTGGCTATTAAGGGACTGTGGGCTTGTTTTTCTATGCACTGAGAATCAGAATCAGAATCCTTTTTATTGTAATTGTACAAGTGTACAGCGAAATTATAGAATGGTCAAGCAAAGAAGTTGAACCAAGAGCAGACTGTGGATGTGTAAAACTCACGGGCAGTAAAATTTGTTTAAACAAATGGAGGTTATTGTCAGTTTAGATGGGGTTGATGGTTTTACAAAATCCCAGCTCTCTGTCTTCTATACGCTGTAAATGTAACCTTTTAAATAGTCTGCAATGCTGCAAGTCAAGGTCACAAGTGAGCAAGGGAACACTAGCGGACTGGCTGACCTTCACGCATCTCTCTAGCACACAAAAAACCTGAGCAACTCCCATTCTTCTTCACAGAGAAGCCATTTGCAGGTGAAAGGGGACAGAAATTGGCGCAATCAAAGAGAGCTTTAGAAAATCAATCAGGATCTAATTGTGTCTGACAGGTATTTATGCCCTAAGCGGTAGAGGAGCAACAGGGGACTTGATACACGCACACACTCATAGCAGTCTTTTCTAATCAAATGAAGTCCTTTTCTACATTCGAGAGGCACAGAGCCCTGCGGGAAACAGCAGCTTCATCTTATTTACACCACACACACACACACACAAACCCACGCAAACGCTCACTTATCTCAGACTGAGGCTCATTCACAAACACTTACAATATATATCCCCCGCTCTACACATGAGCAGAATCAAATGCACACACACAGACCTTGGGCCGGTGATGAGATGATTAGGCCTGTACAGGGGAGGGCTGGGATGCAAGTTAAACACACCAATCTTTGTCTTCATTACCATGACCCAGAGTGCAGGAGTGAAAAAGTACAGCCAGCTGATGCCTCTTCGTATGTGACTCTTGTCAACTTTACTTTCTCAGTAACAACATCTGTTTGAGTTCAACTCGATCACCACACGATGCATTGAGTGCAACAACAACCGGCTCTGCAAGGTTAAACCCACTTGGCTCCACAACATCCCCACTCCTCAAGTGTTGCTTGCAAATTGTCATACAATTGACACATGTTCAGAAGAAATGGCACTCCAGAGATGATAATTAGTGTGTGGCTTGTTTGGGTGAGCGAGCCAAATGGAGGAGGAGAGAAGAGGGAAAGTGTGATGCCTCATGCTGATAGATACACACACACACACACACACACACACACACGCACACACACACAATGATCTAATTGGGGAGTTGTAAAGGAGGCTGCTTCAGTAATTAGCTTCTGTCTGCCTCATTGCCCAGCTGCCTTTACAAGGATTTCACTACATCGCTCTCTCCCACTATCGCTCTCTGTCCACCTGCTGCACTATCTCCTCCTCCCCCCCTTGGATTCTCGCACAAGAAAAAAGCACGCAGGCTTTATGCAAACACCGGCTATGACAGTGATATAAATTCCAGCTGGAGTGCTGTGGAAAGAGATTTCACAAGAACAAGCTTGATGTGATTCACACAATTTGTGTGCGGACATCAACATCAGACAAAAATACACAAAGGGGCAAATACTCTCAAACATGTATACACATACACCCACACTGCACCGTGTCAGCCAATGTTTATAGAAGCTGCAGCAAACAAGCAACTGTCTGTGGAGGGGGGGCTTTAATCGTATAAGGGTCCAGCTCTGATCTGATCACGGTCTGCGACTACTTCATCACCGTCATCAACACATCCACAATGAAATTACTACCACTTACACCACTGCACTTTGGCTTGTAGCACTGAAGGTGGAGAAGAGAGAGAGGCGTTGAGAGAAATATAGGAAAGAGTACAAAATGGCAGCGACGAACAGTTTTAAAATGGTAAAGAAATACATCCAAATGCACTTATATGAAGAATAATGACTTGTGAAGTGTCAGACAGCCAACAGATAAACGAGTGTTGTCACTATCAGTAGTAGGTGTCGTGTATCCTCTGACCCATGTGGTCCTTCCTGCTCTCCCTCAGCTCTCCTCCCTCACTACAGCTGGGTCACACACAACCTGCAATTTTCAGCGCTCTGATTCAAAGCTGCATCCATCACATGCACACGATGCCTGGTTTTATGTGGTGAAACTGCCATTGCTTTGAGAAAAGGTTATTGCGTATTCCTCTGGTTGTTAATTTTGGTTGTGTAAGATTAATCCTGGCCCTGACATGGATATAAGTGAGATAAAAAATGATTCAGACATATTATATTATACTATATCATATACTTATACTACTTTGTAAAAAATAATTTGGCACATTACAGACTTCAGGGGTTAAATGGGAAAACCTGCGAAGATACTGAAGGTCAGTCTTTATCTCGCACCTCCACAACATTCTGTTTACATTAAATCCATTAAAAAGTTTTTTTCTCTGGGAAGGGGCAGCTGCTGCTGAATATTCATGAGCACGGACAGTTGGCGCCTTGTGTGTTCACTTTTCTTGTCAAACCCAGAAAGCCTGGAACCACTCGCAGCGAACCAGACAACAGCACGGAAGTGGTAATGCATACATTTTGGTAAATAAGGTGCTGAGTTAAATTAGGCAACTTCATAAAGCCCATACTTTAATATAAATGGAAAGTTAGAAAGGCCTTTAATCTTCTGATTACACAATCACTAATCTTGTATACAAGGAAAAGACTAAATAAGAATGATTCTATTTTTAATTCAGGATGATCTTCGCGCTGCCACGCAGAGTTTGTAACTGTGTGGATTGTGAATCAATTCTATAGGAAACTGTACATCTTTAGCTGCATCTCTGTGGTCTTATCTGTAGGCAGTCCTTGTACCCTGTCTTTTATTCAGGAATACTCAGTTGTTTTGCTAAATGCCAGGGCTCCCATTTAATATAAGGATATAGCGCTGGTTCAGTGGACCAGATTATTGGATGAGCATTTGCTGAATTTTGATTCTGGTACCCAAATCCAACTTCTTCGCACTCCAGTGCGGATTAAGGATAAGGAGATCGACGCTGGGCAAAGAATGTTTATGTGGTGTTGAGCGCTATAATCGTGCAAGTGTGACAGTGGAGAGGGTTGGGTCAGAGATGGCTTCTAAAGGCCATTTTCTCACTGTGGAAGCTTGGTGACAAAATTTAAGTTGATAGCCGCTGCGGGTGTCAGAGGGAACAACAGGTTTGATCTCTGCTTACTGGAGACCCCCGCAAGGCTTCACCTTTGCCCTGCAAGCAACGAAACTGAACCAGAGATTTTGCGTTTATCTTCTCAGGTCATTGTTAGTCTTTTAGTGGTTTACCTCAAATTTCTTGACGATGCTGGCGAAGGCCAGGTTGGTCTTGCAGCTCTCCTCCAGTAAGGACATGCTGCGATCATACTCTGAAATATAGGTGTCAAACACTCCAAAGTCCTCTCGACGATTCAGGATCACATCGACTAACCTTTGACTCTCCTCCCTATGCAGAAACGAAGATTCACTTTAGTCATTTCATGTACAGTGAATGTGACAAAGAAAAGCTTTACTGGCTGTAATGTGCTTTTCAAGAGTATATAAAAAGTGTGATGGTGTACAAGTATATAAACGGTCCATATGTGTATAGGAAACCCCTCCTATTATGTCAGGTAGGACTTAGGCCAAAATAAAAACTCAGTACACCTCAAATAAATTTGGCTCTTACCACGTTGAAATATATTCAAGACCTAATTTTTTCTGATCAGTTTGGTTTTAATTATTTGACACTCTAAAAATGAGATGAAATGTCATGATTGTAAGGTAACTTCTGTTTGAGACTGTGAATTTGGGTGTATGGGTAGGACTTCAATGCTGTGGCTCTGCTGCCCAGATGCTACTGCACAGACACTAAACGTCATCACATGTGCAAGATGGCAGCACTTGTATACGGGATATTTTGGCTTCATTTTTTGTATAATGGGAGTAAGTGGCATTTTTATTTATTGTCAACATTTGTAACCTTTTGCCTTCCAAAAGCCCTGTTGTCTCCCAGTTACTGATTTCCTGCATTTTCTATAATGATGATTCAAGACAACATTTTGCAAATATGAGCATTGCTTTCCGATGTGTGCACTTCTGTAGCGTGCCTCTGTGTTCCTAGTAGGATCGAGCACGTGCCATTGACGATTTGGTTAAATAGGTTAATTAATTTAATGAGAAAACTGTTAGTATTTGTCCACTTAACAGAAAGTAGCTGGTTAGCTTATCTTTCACACAACATTAACAAGCAAGCTTTAGACGTGCTGGTATCCTTGCCTGCCTCCAGTCTTTATACTTCCTTAAATAAAGTGTAAATTAAGTCTAAATAAACTCAAATTTTTCTAATCTATCTCTGCAAGAAAATGAGTAAGTGCATTTCCCAAAACACAAAACCACTGCTTAATATAAAATGAATATACAGTATATGAGCACCAAATTAAGAATGAGAAAAGTACACTACTGTTTAAAGGACAGGGTTATAATATAAAAAAATAAGTATAGTGTAGAATAATCAATGTGGACTCAGTGGGGAATGAATTATGACCACAGTCTCTTTACAACCACACTGCATAAACCTGTTTATGAAAACTGAACATTTTAACTGCACTGTACAAAAACACAGCACCACACATCAGTAATGTGTATGGTGGCTCTTACCACTGACTGATGCGCTCCTCCAGCTCAGTAAGGATGCTGCTGTGGAGGGTGTAGATCTGGGGGAGTACGCCCAGTATCTCCCCTAATCTTTCCTCCTCAAGCACGGGCTCTCCTTCGTCACCCTCTGCCTCTGTCACCGATGACCTGAAGTCCTGCATGAGAAAGGGGGGAAAACAGGATTTTGATAAGGCAGAAGTATAAGATAAAAAAAAAAAAAAGAGAGAGGACTCAATGGTAGTTTGGCTGGGAGCAGGAAGGGAGGGAAAGCAGGAGAAACGAAAGGAATTGAGGAATGAACGGTGGGTAGGGAAATGGAGGGAAGGAAGGTCAGATCCTCCTAAACATCCTTCCTGCCACCCTCCCTCCAAATCACCCAAGTGCCTTCCCCCCATTTTGGGCTCTGTCCAGGCATCCAGGAAAGGCGGCCCTGCTTGCACAAGAGTTACACACAAGGTGTTTTTTCATAATAACCTTGTGCTCAATGACACTTTTCATGCCTCTGTAGACAAGAACCTAAAAATCCACTTATATACAATGAAATGTTGGACCACAATTAAGTCAAGCAACATGGATTAATAGCTGCAGTGACTAAGAGGACTAATTTAAGCACACATGGGAGAGAAAATGCAGGACAGAGGTTATTTATGAAAGTGGAAAATCGTTAGGAGGTGTCAACATGCTTAAAAAACAAGCCTCGCTCTCTCGAAGCCTTAGCGTGTCTGTGAGGGATAAGTGTCTGGGGCCCATTTATTCCTGCTCTAAGTAAAGCACAGACGTATAACAAATAGAGTTGTCCCAGTTGGCCATGAAATAATGCGGTAACTCCGAAAGTGGCCGTTCATCAGGCACAATCAACTATGTTAGGGTTCATCACGTCTGCTGGGGAGAAGCTACAGCTACTTTAACAGCTCCTGCTGACCCAAGTTAAACACAAACACACACATACACAGGCACACAGGAATAAGGGGATCTCTCTGTTTCCACTCTCCACCTTTTCCTTATTTTCTTTACGTAAGGCAGGTCGAGAAGCAATGCCATGCAGTTGCTTGAGTCGGCAGTTACACCTGCAGAGAATCTGGTTGGAGGTCACGTGTTACTAACGAGAGAAAATAAGACTGAGCCTTATATTTCAAAGCTGTTATAGGGAAAGTTCTTTAGAAGAGGAGCACAACCTCCCTTCCTATGTGGAAATTCTTTGTATACTTGTTATTCCTTATCAAACAATGGAACAATAGCTCATGTGCGGCGCTTAGTAATATAGCTCCTGCACCCCCCTTCCCCAACTGTGTGTTTGTACATGTTGTACTGCTGAATTACTCAGTTTCGTGTTCATTACGAAAGTCAGTCTGCACCCAACAGTAACTAACATATTGAATATCATTGTTTGAAGACTGTGTAACTCTCTCCCTATGCATTATGCAACAGCACGTTGCATTAAAGTTCTCAATGTCATCTCTAATCTAGGTGGCAATAAGATTCAATTAAGTGAGCACTAACACTGAAGAAGAGAGATCATTTACACTGAAAAACAGATTCAAAAGTTCAGGCAACATTACTGTCAAAATGTAACTTCTCATGCACTTGTGCCCACACTGACTTGCAGTATGGCTTTGTGTCTGGACTTTGGCATGTAGCCACTTATTCGAATAACTGAGCGTCATGATGAGATTGCATATGCGTGATTAATAGAAGGGGTGAGATGCATAATATTTGCATTAGTGGCTGTTTAATGGCATCGCATTCCACAATTCTGCAGCTTCTGGCCTTACAGCAGGCTTTCATGAATCACAGTCAAGAGGCACGGGTCAGAAATTCAGGTTATGACTTCATTCAAGGTCATGAGGTACAGGCTGACTGATGGGCTTCTCTGGGCCTGGCAAGCTTGCCTGTCAGGATTTGAACAAGCAACCATCACCTCAATGTCGACCTTCTCACAGCATTCTTTAAAAGGTGTGACCCCCTCTGTATGTTTCCTTTCTGATTAAAATCAAACAATTGCTTTAGCTGTTTCACTGTCATTTGTGGAGTGTTTCTGGTAAACATTCTTCTTTGTTCCTACGTCTGCAAGGATGTGGTTTTGTTTTGACAGGCGGTGAGTGAGAAATGATGGAAACCAATGACAACAGTTGGCTGTGATGTGCGGCTGACCTCCTAGGCCTTCCATAGCTCACCTTGAAATCCTCTGCGACAACTACACTTGTTACTCTGTTACACTGAGCAAAATTATCACCTCGTTCTTAGGGAGCTTATGAAATATAACCAGTATAAATAGCCTTTTGTGTGACTTTAAGGTGGCACATTGTTAGCTTAGTTGCTTGAGTATATCAGTAAGGATACAAGGACAACATCAGCAAGGGTGCCTGGTGAATGCACGTGGCCTCATCTTACAACACACCAGGCCAGAGGACAAAATGTCAGCTTTGTCAAGACCAGGAAGCAAGATCTTGCTGCAACAACACTGATAAATGTGAGCATAGCCTTGCAACAAGAGGGAGAAAGGGACTGGGGTGCAGACACACAGGACATGGTGATATCAGGAGGTCTTCACGAAAGTTTCATAGGCCTTGAGGCAGAAGAATTA
>KV751324.1:12830798-12872913 GCA_001698575.1 Mola mola | reverse complement strand
GAGTCAAAAGCTGCCTCTTCATATATATGCTCCTCACTGTCTGAGTCGGTGTCTTCATAATAAGGCACAATATGGCAGTCCAGTTCCTCAATGTCTTCCTCAAAGGCTTCAGTGGTGTGCGCGAACACCACCCTGTTGGTGAGCTCAGGGGTGCGGCCCAGGTCTAGGTCTGCTGGCACTGTGATGTTGCACAGCCGGAGGCGAGGCTGGCAGCTTGCTCGCTTGTTGAGGAAGGCCTGTTCTCGTTTAGCGGTTCTCTCTTTCGCACTTTTTCCTTTGATATGTTTCTTTTCCATTTCTTCCTCTTCATCATCATCGCCTATCTCGACGTAATCCTCTGATGAGACGCACTGCTCAAAGTCGTCTGCTTTTGTGCAGAGCGAGTCGTCAATGTCTGCGTACTCATCTGCAGAATCACCATCCTTTGCTTTATCTTTTTGCTCATTCGACAGCTCAGAACCCTCCTCAGCCTCATCTAGTCCTGAGAAGGCTTGCTTACCCTCGAGCTTGTCAACATCATCTGAAGACACATAGTGGGGCTCCTGGTTAGAAGCACCTGCTGTCTGCATTTCATCTGAGGGTTGGTCATCAGTGTCATCCTGACTCCACTCTGGGTCAGCAGTGTCGGCCATATCTGCAGGGACTGCCTCAATGACTGAGTAAGGCCCAAACACATCCTCAGTGCTGGAGGTGAAGCGAAAACAGCCAGAGAGGTCCTTGGTGGCCCGTTCTGGTTGCCATACCTCCGCATCTCCTGATTCAGCGGGGTCACATGACTCACATGTATCACTAGCATCATCTGTTGGGCCAATAATATCATAAGGATACTCCTCAGTTACAGTTGGAAGCACGCTGAACCCAAAGGCAAATCCTCTGGCTTCAAGCTCGGCATCACTCTTGCCCTCGTTAAGTCCGGTATCATTTTCTTCATCATCCCGACTGAGTGACTGTGTTTGATCAACATTGCTTTCTTCCACACGTTCATCTACTGCTCTCTCCTCTCTTTCATCCATAGCAGCGGGAGGAAGTGAGTATCCTGATGCATTTTTGTCATCAGTGGGACTTACACCTTCAGGCTGGTTCGAGTCATTGTCAGTGTTTTTATCTTCAGTAGTGTCAACAGTGGAACCATCATCTGCTTTGACCGTGTCCTCCGAGTTAAAGCTTTTGCCGTCATTACTTAACATGTCAATCTCTTTTTCTGCTCCCCTCTCAGCATCTCCTTCTGCCATCTTCTCGTTTTCTTTGTGTCCTATGTTGTTGCCATAAACCCCATCGTCTGCCTCACTTTTTTCCTCCTCCTCACTCTGCTCAGCGATTTCATGGGGATACTCAGTCTCTCCATCTGAGTGAGCCAGGTCTCCATTACCCAGGCTGTGTGGAGGGCAGGGCTGCCCATGTGTGTGAGGCTCATACACATGCCTGGGTTTGGGGGCGACAGGAGGTTTTGGGCCATGGACGGGGGGACACTGCCTGGACATCAGTTTGGACTGCACTTTGATGGTCAGATGACTTCGGACCGTTGGTGGAGGGACTTGCAGTGAATTTTGAAAATCTGTGCAAAGAGAGTAACAGTCAAGTCAAAAAAGGCACCAAAAAAGCAGCCCAATAAATTAACCTTAGTGTGTTTGTTTTACTGTTTCATCTCAAATTTAAGCTTACATAAGGATAGTTTTGTGAGTCTTGTTTTGGCATAGGGGAAGTCAAGTCCTATACAATAGTAAGTGACATGCTGAATTCTGCAGGGGATATTATCTGCAGGAAAAACAACAGAGCCACAGGGTACTTAGAGGAGGAACAATAACATCTCCCTGTCTGGCAAATGACACATGCAGTTTAGACACTTACAGCAGAAAAAGATTTAACAAATAATTGGCTAATTTTAATAAGAAACATTAAAGATGACTTTATCACTCCAAAAATTGTTTGTTGAATAAAAATGATGCAGCTTTGATGTGAAATCACAACATTATAATTTTGACTTACTCTGTCTTGAACTTAAATTTACATTTTATACATTTTATAAGAGATTAAAAATGTCAAGTCATTACAGAATGCTGGTTGCAAAATTAAGAACTGTCATGAAACACACCCATACTTACAAAGTGTGTACACCCCTTGTCCCTTCCTGTTATTTAGTACCTGCCCTGACGCACATCCTATTAAACCCTGTGTGCACTCGGCTATTTCTGAGTGTTCTCCCTTCTCGCTTTCCTCCCTCTGTCATTGTCTGCCCCAAACTGTCTAGATACCAGTCTAATATAATATTTTTTTCCAAAATAGGTTGCCCTTCTTGGCCTCATATCGCTTTCTGTTCACACCTATATGTTTTTTCTCTATATAAATGTCAAACACATGCTGTCTTTCAGAATTACAGGGGCATTAACCTCTTCAGCAGCTCGTTCTTGAAGGACTCTCTCTACACAGCATGTCCACGGGAGAGGATATATAAAAGGAGGGCCCCCATAACACCTCCATGAAACTCTCTAGTACAGATTTTCACATCACAAATGGACTTCCTTCTCCGGATTCTCACAAAACCCACTCGCAGAGAAATACACACAGCCACAATTATACAAGCACCAACACTTTTTTTCTTCTGAAAAGGCCTTTTGAGTGTGTCAAAGAACAATAAAATAGGGAGAGACAAGGCTCCCAGTCTGACAAAGCACCCGAATGCAAACAACAGGATGTGAATTATGCAACAAGAATTCATTTACAACAAATGCTTGAAAAACAAAGGAAGTGATAGACACTGGGACCTTGGCTGCACCGAACTTACAGGATGTGACTTCAGACTGTGTCCACATCATGAAATGTCACCCAGAAGTCTTAGAGCAAGTGCAAAGCAACAGACCACCAAAACAAAATGTGTCTTGAAAGTATATATTTACCGTATTGCACTGCAGAGAAATAACATAACTTCTTCTGGCGTATACCACTACTGGAAGCAACTTCATTCATTGCTATGAATTAAACTCATCCTTCTTCGTTTTTATGGGAAAACACCGCAGCATAATTATTATATAATCGGTTCATCGAGTGTTTCACTTTACCTACTCCTAATTACTTTGAATAGTCTCATGCAGCAGAATGCATCAGGTTGCTTTGGAAACCCTTCTGTGCGTAGAACACGAGGAAAAAAACTGATTAAATATTTTTTCTAGCGTCTAACAAATTGCTGCTAATTTACACGGTCCTCATAACACACACACACACACAAAACAATGTCTTTGTTTGCTGTAAAACATTTAAAGTTTGGTCACCGGAGCCTTGACGTGAGCAGAAAGCATGAATAACAAACCTGCGTTCATTGTGGGACATCATCATCCACGAGAACCGACAGCTATCCTCATGTTTCCAACCAACGGAGGCAGCGCGCGCGGCCCGTGCCCCTCGAAATGACGCGTAAACTTATTCCAAATACAAACACGCTGCGGGACACATCTTTCCTCGGGTCTGTCCAGCCGGAGTGTTCTTGCGGGGGGCGACCGTGTCCTCGGTGGCAGCGTGCATCTCCAGTGCTGGCGCCACAGTGAGCTGCGCGCGCTCTTGTGTGCGAACGGGAGGTGCCGCTTTGGCGCTTCCTGAGGCTGGACTACAGCGCAGCCCGGAGCGCGAACCAAACCCACTCTTCTGGCTATGTTTTCAAATGCACATCATTATGTGTCAATTACTCTGGATTTTCAGCACAGGGCTCCAATGGGCTATTAGGCTAGCCCCGCATCTGCTCGTACTTTGTTTTAGGATGCTGTTTCACAGACGCGTAAATCGGGGGCCACGTTGAAAAGGGAAGCAGCAGGGTTGAATTGAATTGAGGCAAGACCAACATAAAATTGGACGTAAAATTTGAAACACAGTTAATGTCGCATCTTTCATTCTGACTGACGGCTTTTAATTTAAAGCCACCGTCCAAATCACATGTGCCCATGTTCTGATGCTTGGCACATGACCGATAAGGACAACAGTTGGATAATAAAGACCCACACTGCAGCTGCTCAAAAATGACATACTTTTCGTGTTCGGAATGGCTGAAACATTATAGAGAGGATTACACAGTATTATCAACCTATCAGATAGCATACTTAAAGTTTCAGCATAAGTTCTTCTCAATGTTTTCTCCAGTGTGTTTTCCTCGTAGTTTATTTCCTGGACCAGAGTACTGCATAGAAAGGTTCCTAAAAACAGTTGAGTTCGGACACCAAAGCGTATGCTTTTGGCCGGGCTTCCTGGCCCAGCATCTGTTGCATGATTGAATGAATGCGCCCCCTTAAAAACCTCTCTCCATAACAGGAAAACTGCTCTCCCTGTTTCCTGCACAACAGGCAACACTTCCTTAGCAACAGATGGGAAAGGTTGGCAATGTTAACCCCTTAGGTAATCTCAAACTGAGCCGATTGAGTGGCAGCTGCACAAAGCCTGACGGTTCGAGGAACAAGCAAACTTTGACTAGCTTAAGTGTGGGGCTCATGATGGTATTTCAAGGACACGGGCACCTGTGTGACAATGGGAGGTGAGGCTGGGATCAGCGCCCACTTGGGGTCTACAATTTGACAGCTCCAAATGCTGGTTTAACACCCACAAATTGAAGGTCAAACAATGTAGCGTACCTCTGGGATTTTTGCTGCAGAGTTAAAGTGGATAAAGAAGAACAGTAAAAGAGTGCATCAATGCAGTGCTCTGGTCCTGGCAAATGCAGCAGCATAAAAGACTGTATATAATACACACAGCAAAATTCCCATTCCAGATGGTTTGGTGCAGGAAGCATGGAGCTCTGCAGCTCGTGCAGAGCTCGATCAAATTCAACGAGATGGTGAGATACAGTCATATCATGTTCTCGTTGCGTTTAATGATGCAACTTCTAAATTATTAAATTGTGTCAACAAAGAGGATCTTAAATGTGAAGTAATTAGTATGCTCGCTGCAGTAATTAAGATGTTTATTTGTGTCAGTGCTGAGTAATGTGTTTTGCAATATGCATCACCACAACAATCAAAATGTGACTCAGTTGTTTTGCTTCCCCTTCTTACAATGTGACACTCTACAAATCATTATGTAGTGTTGATGCCAAGGCAATTTTCAATGTGTTAGTAGTAGCACATTTATAGCTGCCATAAAGTAACCCTTTTGTTTTTTGAATTGGACGACTAAAGATAGCTCCACTCTGCTCTGCTGCCAGTGCCAGTACCTCTCTCAAGAGCGTTCTGCTCACAATTGCTCCTAATGACCTTTTTTTTCCACCGGTTTCATTTTTGCATAATGTTTTTGCCGTTACAGGGTGTCAAAATAGAACCTGTCAAGAGTACTGTGTCATGTGGCGGCAGCAAAAGAATGGCTTCAAGAGTAAATACCCCTCCAGATGTGGCACAGACGGTCAAAACATGTTTTTGGACGGAGGACACAAATTTCCTGGACTGCCTGTAGCTGTGTGCTGTGCTCTATCACCCCACCTGGAACATGACTTGACTGAAAGAGAAAAGGGGGAGGCAGGACGTTTGGAAAAACATGCCATGTAGTAGCAGAAAACAAACTGACTCTATCTCACCTTGGCTGCACACACAACACCAAACAGGAAAGGGGTCAGCAACTTGTTCCCAGAGATGAAACAGTCCATAACACCTGCTTTGCCAGTGACTGGACACTGGGCTGAATGGATGTGCTGAGTTTTTAATTATTCCCTTCTGAGGCTAGAGCTAAGTGACCTCATTCTTTAATGCAGCTAATCAACAGAAAGCACACTACCTGTTCTTAAAGTACATTTGCAACCAAAACTATTTCTCGGGAAAGACGGCACTTCATCATACTTTTCTGCAAAGTAACCAACAAATATTGATTTATGAGGTAATCAAGCGCAATCAGGCTTAGGTCTTTTTCTCTTTAAAGTGACTCAAACACCTTTGTAATCTGATGGCAAAGCGTTTGACTTCGGTAATAGATCGAGTCATTATTGACATGTTTTATTGATCCCAAGCAGTGCACAACCAATAGGACCACAATGCTCCTCTGAAGTGTTGCCCTGAGCGTTCAATTCTAATGAAGGAACTTAGGTGCAAGGTAGGCTCCCCAGCATACTTTATTAAAATGCCAGAAAAACATAAAGAGATTATTTGAGGATTATTAGAGATTTGTCTGTTTTTGACAGAGACCTGAAACAAAATGAATATAATATTAAACAGAACCACAAAAACCCCAACAATCTTCATGCATGAAACTTAGGTTTGTGTAACCTCAGTGCAATAAGAAAACTTTGTTGTCAGCGGTGCACGCACCACTCTTGCAACAACATAAAGCCTGGACCCTCTCTCTAAGAAGCCCAGAGTGGCTGCACACACACAGCAAAGCAGTAAACAGTTAGAGCATGGAAGTCAGCAATTCATTAGAAAAGCAGCAAACGCAGATTTAATTCCCAAGAGGGCTGTCAGAACTCTATTGCCAATCAATCGCACTGACCTGTATTACTGGTTCATTTGAATAACAAAGACACATATCATATTCAAAAATGCTCAACGAATTATCTGTTATAATGAAGTACTCATCACAGTGTAGACATTTCCCATTTGGAAGTACTTTTGAAAAAATGATACTTGTCCAAAGATCATTGGTTTGTTCAGTCATGTTACTTAAAATTTCAAAAATATTATTAGTGTTGAGTTGAACAATCTACCATACGATTAAATGGCAGCGCTGTCAAATTACTAAAAAGTAATGTAACTTTTTCTAGGCCAGCCGTGGTTGTACAGCAAAAAAAGCTGTCATGCTGCTGCTAATTAGCCTGAAACCAAGAGACTATGGTCAAACTCTGATAACGGATGAATGTGTTGAATTTCATTATTGCTGCAGATTCAGTCGTCCAAGCTGCATTATAATAAACAATGGTTTACTGGTTCAAAATAACTTAGAGAAGCAGTCATGACTTAAAATCAAAAATAGTCAAATATGCTGCTTTTGGCATCAGCAGGTTAACAAACACTGTTGAGGATTTCATTGTGAGACAGTTTGCATCATTTGCTTCCTCACTTTCTGCACTGTGTTTTTGTTTATCATGCTAATGGCTGTGAACACTTGGACCCCTTGTGGTAATGTGACATGAATTCCCTGCATGGGTTCTGCTCTGTGTTTATACAGGTGTGTGCTGTTCATGCCTATATGACTGTACACACACAATGTGTGTGTGTGTGTATTTCTGGCTATGTACAGTTCGGATCTAGAGGGAAGACAATAGGATCTTGGAAAAAACATTTCCATGGCCAGAATCTTCTATTTCTGTGAGTGTTTTCACATTTATCAGCCAAAGACCAAAGACCAGAGACTTGTGCTGACTTGGTGCAAACTTACTTATTTCATTATTATGACTTGTGCTCTGTATTTTTTTCCAGGAAAATTGTAAGTTGATAATATCAGAATATGATGAGCACAAGGTTCAGGACAAAATGTAACACTGAGACAAACGCCAGAAGTCAGAAAATGGACAATATAATGGATACAGCAGTTATACTACTTCGTGTGGCCTCAGGAAGATGTAGAGACTAGTGAATCACACGTCATTAGCTGAGTTTTTATGTAGCCTAGAGAGGTAAGCTTGTATATCTTCTATAAGAAGATGCAACAGAAGACAATTAATTTTTAATCCTGTTTACGCAATTTAAAAAAGTCCATACTTTGGACTTGAAAATGAATATACTTTCATCCCTGATGGTCTTTCACACACGGCAAAGAAATATCACGTAAAATTCTGTGTAATACTATAGCGCAACATAGGTCAAACGTCTGATAAATCAGTACTATTCATTCTGAGGAACAGCATGTGTATAAATGGCATTATGAAAACAATGATACTGCTATGCACACATCACATGAAAGAAAACATATCTGGGGGCTTTCCAGCTTCTTGTGACAATGCATCTTTCATCATAAAGCTGGCGTGTGCAGATATGAGTGAGCGATGTGATGTAAGTATGTGTGTGTGTGTGTGTGTGTGCGCGCGCTCAGCCAGGTTTAGATAGCTGCACCACAGTGTTTGGAAAATACAGATGGTGGTTGCGTTTGTTTCTTCCGCCAGACCTATGTGACCTTTTACACAAAGATAACAGGGTGGCCTCTTATCCACAGAACCCCCCCAACCCAAAAACAGCCAGGCCTGGCAGCTCAGACAGAGGACTTCCTCCCCCTGAGCTGTCTGATAGAACAATGTCAACAACCAGCACCACAGCTTCCCTCTGGAGTCGCCTCCAGACTTTTATTTTGGTATAATTAAGTCCATTCTGATGAAGACGGATTGCTGACAGACAGGAAATGAAAGATCTGCGTTAAAATATGATGAGGCTTGCTGTGATCTTTGCAACAATTCTGCACATGTGCTCACTCAGTGACAGGAAAATCAGACAAAACTCTTCCGTGTTTATGAAAAGTATTTTTTTTAAGGTTTTCAAATTATCCATCAAATTATTCATTTTTCTTAACCTGTCCAAAACCTTGCAACTGTGTATGTAGGTGTTTGTTGTTATTGTACTTCTTAATAATGAATTGGTTCTTGAATGTATATATATCGTTGGCTCTATATTCATGCTGTCAGATTGATACTAAACAATAACACAAACACTAAACATTTCGCCATACCTATTCCCTGTCAATTTGAACTTGTTTTTCATTTCATAATTATTTTTTCACGTCCTCAAATCTTTAACTTCATGCCAGGCACTTGATTTTGTTCTCCGTATCCACTGCCTGCATGTGTTATTGTGTCCTTTATGAATGCATGCTGCGCCAGCTGACGCATGTATTTCAGGTCATTGTGAATTTCTGTTGTGCAGGTCAATGTTTTCCTGTACCTAAAGTGACCTTACAGGAGGTGGTTATAACAGGATGTAAAAGTCTACTAACTCTGCCATGGAGGTTGTTATTTTTTTGGCTGTGTGTGTTTGTTTAGGTGTAAGCAGGATCATGCAAAAAAAAAAAAAAAGTCTGAGTGGATTTCAATGAAACTTGGTGGGAGGATGTGGAATTGGCCAGGGAATAACCTGCAAAACTTTGGTTCCTGGGCAGACCCACCAAATTTCATTTTAAGGGGACTGTTGAGCCTTGACAGAGGAATGCTGAGTGCCATTCTACAAAGTGTGCTTGTTTAAATATATTTTACTGCTAATATGTTTTTAATCTCTCTTATTCCAATGGCACCCTAGTTCACTTTATTATTTTCTCTTCTTTTCTTTAAATTGAATCTCTCAGGCTCACACACTCACAAACGTGAGCAGCCCGGCTATATTGTCTGGGGTCAGATATTTTGATGAGGTGGCTTCAGCCGGGTTCTTGTGCATTGCCTCAGGGAACGATGAGTGTGGCGGGGGAGGATGCTCCATGTACACACTGGAGGGTTTTCTACCAGCATCAGCACATCAGCAGGGTAGATTTTCATTTATGGATGCTACAGAACCATCAAAGTGTGGAATTTGCCACAGTACGCGTGTTCATCAGGACCACAATGCACATAGGTGTGATTAAAATAAAACATTTGGTAATTAAAGACGTTGACCTGTGGAGACCTTCAGCATGTGTGCTCATCTGTGTCACAGTGGGAAAAAGGAGAGGACACATATAATAACATTATCTATAAGTAATATCTGCCCCAAGTGATGGGTATCAGTTATAGTGCGATGTCAGCGGGTGTCGATAAGCAGCTATCACTCCTATTGAGTCAATGTGTTTCCATAGCAGCCTAGAGGTCAAATGGGTCAGCTCTAATACAATGAACTGCAGCCAATCATTACTGTTGTTGCAACACTTTGGCAGGGTGATATTGCTTGAGTTGTCATTATTTGTTGCCACAAGAATCCGTCCTGCTCTGTCTCCTGGGACCTGCTCGCTCTCTCTCCTCACCCCTCATTGACCCAGTGACCATTGTCTGTAATGCCTGGACTTGTTTTCTTGAGCAGGGTCTCGGCTCTGCTGTGGCATATTGGTTTATAAATTTAGCACTGTGGCGCCGGTGCAGTAACCAAGATTTAAATGTCAGGCAATGGAGCCACTTTAAGCTTAAGTAGGTAATAAAGATATATTGCTTTAAAGAAAGTGGCATTTTATGTGCTAGGGGTGTATAGGTTGAAATATTTGTTTAAATTTTGAGTGCACGGGTGGACAAAAATCTAATTCATTTTGTGGTGCTTTTATGTTTTTCATTTTCTTTCAATGAAGTTAAGTGACAGCTAAAGGTAAAGCAGAGCTGACATCATCGCTGAACCAGAAGCCAAAATAATTTGGAGCATCCATTGTTCTTTTCAATCGAGTTTAGTTTCCCCTGGAGTGAAATACAACACTTAGTCCTGAGTCATGGCAAAACTTATCTGACTGTTACTGAGAAATATATGTTGTATCAGAGGCAAGAATTCAGACTGAGCTAATAAACGAGGCTGATTAGATAAACCAGATGTATTCAAATGCAAATGCGGATTGTCAAGAAATGCAGCCCTTGTTTTCATAAGTCTCTACAGCACTTGACTGCTTCCCACAGCCATTTAACCTTGGGATACGGTTTCTCAGAAATTAATTCTTATTTGTTGGTAGTGTTGCAGAACATATGAAGATGAGAGAGATGAGAAATAACTCTCAGAGGTGCTCTCACCACTACGACAAAATCTATACCTTCAAGTCGTATGCACATTTTATGAGCTCCATTAAAAAGTTTGTGCTAACACACACATAAAGGGGCAGTAAAACAGGGGATATAATCTTGGGGCAAACCTCACATTCCTGTTCTCCTCAGGATTGACACATGTTTACTGTGCTAAACAAATCCCCGTTCTCTCCCATAACAACACCTTTCAGCATGTTTCCCTTCCTGCTTTGGGAGGTGTAAATGTGTGTGTATGTCTGTGAATGTACTCTGCATTTATCCACAGCTTGCACTTTTCATTACTCCCATAAGGTGAGGTCAAGGGGGTGAGGTCTGTCAGGGTCTCACGGTGTGGGTGCACAACAAGCGTCGGTGAAATGAGATGTAATATGTGGCAGAGTGGCTTTTATCAAACCACGCGTCCTTGTGGCAGACAGCGAGCGGGCAGATGGTGACAGACAGGGAAATGAAGCTTTAGGTGGCTGCTGGGATGGGACAGTATATGTCTCAGTCTGCTTGACAGCAGCAGGCTAAAAGCAGAGTCAGTGAGCTCCCCGCAGAGACTGTCAGCGGAGCACAATGTAAATCATAAGACAATCATATGTGCACTTTATGCTACAGCAACTGTAGGTGTAGAAGATGGCACAAACAGAAATTATATGTTTCTTTTTATGTCATAACGTGCTTGTTTTCAATTTTAAAGTATGAAATTTGATGAGATTAAAGCGCATTAATGAACCGGGTTTTGTGTTGCGCTGCTGTGACCGGTGAGCTCACAAGCAGAGGATGAGGCTGTCACAGTCTTATCTCCGATGCGCATCCATTACACGTAGGAATGATAATGGGAAAGAGCTACTGCAAGGGCAGAGTCGAACACTAACGTGATTATGGTAATGACTGCCAACAGCACCAGGGAGATGCGCACTGAAAAGGCAATTCCTGACAATTAATCAAAACACACCAATAGACACTTCTGGCAGTCAAACAATTTGTGAATGTTGTTGATACCACTAAACCTATTCAATCACAGTGATTCACATGGTTGGGGATAGGTGGTGGTGTGCAGGGGTGGCAGTATACACTTCATCAGCAAATGTAAGCAGTCAAAATCCCATTTTTATTTAGAAGCATTCTTATTAGATTTTTGTTGTATCCATCTCCAATCAAACAAAGCAAATTGTGAATTGGTTGGTTGTTTTTTTTTGTATTTCACATTCAACAGCGTTCCTATTGTAATGACAACCAGCTCTAAAACTCTAGCATGATATGCAAAATATGTTGAGTATAATACTTACAGTGGTAAGGCACCATGAGGAATAATACTAATTTCAAGTATAATATGTAAAATAGTTGATAGCTGTGTCTCATTCTCAGGTTGTCAGAAACTGGCGGGTTGGGTTGGAAGCTGGCTTGAGCTACCAACACTGTCTAGAACATGATACACTCCAGGGGTACACGCCACATCTGGCCTGTGGTGCAAATATAGTTGGCTTATGAAATAATACATTTCATAATAATAATCATTACTGGAATGCCAGGATACAGCATATTTATGGTTGAAATATTTACACATTTTTACCAGATTTAAAATACTGTTATTTAGATGGTGTATTTATTCAAAAGTAGAATTACTTAAAACTATCTTTAAATAAATTTCATTTTTCTGGCTGTTTTTGTTTGACTGTTTACATATTTCTGCATGAATAATTGGACATATAAAGTACCTCTGAGGCAAACATGATCAGTCTAAGTCTATTGTTGATCCCTTTGGTCATGGTCTAGAATATAATAAATGTTCACTTTCTTAATAACAGATGAAAAAAAAAAATCACAATATATTCTAATTTTTTTAGATGCACCTGCATATAAACAATAATAAATAGGATTCAATAGGAATGAGTTTTTAAAGATTGCTCCTTTAAACAAGGCAAGAGTTGAACAAGAGGAGGCACACAAGTGATTTGAGCTTGACGTCAGTGCTAAGATACTCAGAATGATTTCAGTGTTAATATGTATAAGCCAAGCAAGGATCATCATCATCATGCTCATTGTCAAGGTGGCTAGTTTAAAGTGCAAGTTAATATTAAGTGTCTTGAAATTATTACAAAATGCATGCCATCCATCCATCCATTTTGTACCACCTACCACTCTGGAGGGAACCCACGCAGTAACAGGGACAACATGCAAACTCTGCACAGAAATGCCCTGACCCGGGAATCGAACCCAGGACCTTCTTACTGGGAGGCAACAGTGCTAACCACTGTACCACTACATGCAATGATTTTAAATCGTATATTAGTCAGATAATACTGGAAGAATTGTTGTTAAATGACTCTTCCAGGGCTAATCAGAGATAATGTGAAGCCGTTTATATTGATACTGTATCTGCTTCGCACCCCGCCGACTGGATCCTCCCACCACACATGATATGAGTCCCAGCGAATCCTTTGACCCGCCGGCGTTTCACAGGATTATTCTACCTCAGCGCAGCACATTCTGTGCTGATAAATCTGGAGATCTATTGTGTGCATCATCAGTTGAGCATTAGTTTCAATGCCAGACGTTTGCTCAAGAAGGAGCTGGACTCACAGATATACACCTGGCGTGATAAAAAAATAATGTGGCAAAGGGAAATCTGCTTTTATTCGATTTCTCAATATTGATATCAAGAAATATGTGCTGTTCTGCCCCCATGGCAACAGAGGAAGCATCACATCAACACTCAGCAAATTCGAGGCAGTGATCTGGAGCGGATAATAGCTGCGGGCAAGGCATCACATGCTATTTTGGGAACGATTCAACAGGGGGTTTAAAAATCCACGAAGCACAAGGTGTGGGTAGCTGTGATGTGTGTGATCATATCTTAAATGTTTGGTAAAGACTGTTGGAGTAAGCTGTTGGAGTCCAATATATGTTATATTTGGTCAGATGGTGTTGAATGGTTTGGATAAAACTCCATTAGCGCATCGCCATGGAGTTTTATTGATCCTCCATGTACACCACTAAATCCTCATCTGGACAACAGTGACTGAACACAGATATTAGCCTGTGCAAGATCTTAAGTGCTAAAGTATAAACTGTTAACAATGAGTCCAATTTTGTGAGTCCCAAATTAAAATACTTTCTCCAACTTTCTCCAACACTTATGTCATGAACAAATACAGAATGTAAAAATACAATTGCTTTTTATATTTAAGTTCTCCTACAGCAGGGTAGCTACTGATGTGATTCAGTATTCAGTAAAAATGAAAAACAGTGCTCTAGTTTCACAGAATTTTGTCAAAATACATTTCGGACTTGGACATTCACATTTTTAACTGTTGTTGCCTTACAATTTACCGCAGTCAAGTGTCTTAAAATAGATGTGTGTGTCCAAAGTTGGCACCTAACCTATGATGTCCAGATCTTGGGTAAATCCATTTGTTCGATATTTAGCTTGATGCTAAAGTTCTACTTCAAAAATAAGCCAGGTTGATCGAGTGTAGGAAGAGTGTGTGCAAAATACAAATAGATACACTGACAATCATCACAAGGCTATTTGCTATATGTGCGAAAAGTGCCATTTCGGTGCTACATACCTGTAAGCACAAACCATTTGTAGTGAAAATGAGGTAGAATCCTGAAGACAGACCTTAACAACTGATGACTCACTGAACTGAAAATGTATTTTGTTGACTGACAGTTTACGGTCCTTCTAATGAAATTATGACAAATTATAGATTGTGTCTCTTATTTTATCTCCAGGGTAAAATTGAATTATTACATCCTCCTTTAAAGTAAAAAATTTCCATTCTTACAGTTGAATATTTGAGCTTCATTGAATTATGTATGTACCAAGTCTGGTTTCACATTCACTTCTGGAAGTGTAAATTTAATACGTGAGTGAAGGGATCTTTAATGTGTTTTATATCTTGATTGGACAAACAACTGTTAGTAACTCATAAACTGACTTTGCACTTCAATAAAAATAAGCTAACTAGCCTCCAGAGGTGGAAATTTACAGTCAAGCATTCTGGTTACTTTGTGGCAGTGGTTATGATCACTGCCAGAATCATTATTATTTCTACAGAGAGTTATAATCTTAATGACTTGGCATAAAATTCTTTTTTCCACTTCATTATTAATCTGTTCCTTGGCAGTTGTTATCAAGATGGGAAATGTGCTTCAGAATGAAAGCTTTTCTCATGTTTGTTGCCATCACTGTCTTCAACTGATTATGTGCCTTGACAGACTCTTGATTTGGTTTTGCAAAAAGACCACATAATGTAACAAAATCAAAAAATTGAGTTTATTATGAAATGCATATTGTCATAAATATATTGTTGGATGTAATTGATTATATTGAATATAATTTTAAACATCATATACTGTATCGGGTAAACTTATGTGTGGAGAGACAGTCGATTTACATTGAATATACAGATTCCACTTGCAGATGATGCCAACTAGCCGTGTAACAGAACTTTTTAGTCTATCGAAGCATTTTCCTGAATGATTACTTAATATTTGGGCTCAAACAACACATGACAGGCAGTGTCCAGGTTTAGACTACCCCACTGGGTGTTCTGTACTAAGGGAATATTGGGCTGTGATCATGTCTGCCCCTGGCTTAATATGGTAATATTTGCTGCCACAACACTACAGCCACTGGAAGACAAAACAACCAGGATGTACTCTTTCTATTACCGCTGCAGAGCGTTAAATTTCCTGGGCATTTGGAAGGGTTAGTGGTACAAGCAGGTGGGTAACAATGCTGGCAATCACTCAGGACGATGCCTGGAGACAGTGACATACGACAGAGTCGTTACTCGGTGGGAGGGAGTGGAAAAATAGAACGAGAGAGAGTAAGCCATTGTTATTAAATGCAATGTGCGCAAACGTTAAACATACATGTGTGGACGTGTTTTTATTGCACATTTTATTTTATATGTATTAAACATTCAGTGTACTGGGTCATGGGACAACTATTACTCCAATTAGTAGCCCACAAGGAGCCGATAAAAACCACATCAATAAATAAGTAAACACCCAAATTATTTTTAATCAACATCTCATTTTAGCTGCCCCTTAATGAATCCATTATGGTGGTTGGGGGAGAACACTAAGCTCAGTACTGGCTGGCAAATTGCTTACATCTGACACGGGGATCCACTATTACGACTTTCCTACAAGGTTACTCTGACAGGTTTCTATAAAATTACACATTGCACAATAAACACAAAAAAAACTAAAGGTGAGCACAGCTCAAACGATAGCAATGTTAGCAGCAAATAGCAAACAGGTGCTGAATTACACACTCAAAAGACAAGGTCCAACAAAAAATAATTAGGAGTTCAGTCATTCATTTTGCTTTGACCCCCATTTTCATATATACCAGTGTGTTTCAACTGCTGAAGACCAGTTGCTCCATTATGTTCTGCAGCTTTTTGCCACGGCTTTCTCCCTGCCGCTCGTTGGTAGCATATAGTGGAAAGTAGAATGTCTCTCTTTTGTGAAAACAGACTGACTGAAGACTGAAGACTGACACTGTGACATCGTACATGAGTTTTTGTGAGGACTCGTGTGTGCAGACCAAATCCTTTTGCACATACAACAACAATAAACCGTGGTTTAACACCAAACTGCGGAAACTGCGCCAGGCCAAGGAGGAGGCCTACAGAAGTGGGGACCGTGCCCTGTACAAGCAGGCCAGGAACACACTGACACGGGGAATCGGCGCAGCTAAGAGGAGCTACTCCGAGAACCTGAAGAGCAAATTCTCAGCCAGCAACCCTGCTTCAGTGTGGAGAGGCCTGCAGGACATGTCCAACAACAGGAGCCCATCCCCCCACCCTGTAGGGAACAAACAACTGGCAGAGGAACTGAACAGCTTCTTCTGCCCATTTTCACACCCATCAACCACCCCATTCACAACACCCAACGGCTGTGCTGTACCTGAGTCCCCTGCCCCACGGATGACCCGTCTGTGAAACTTCTAAAGTTTGCAGATGACACAACGGTCATCGGCCTCATGCAGGACGGTGATGAGTCTGCCTACAGGCACAAGGTGGATCGACTGGTCGTCTGGTGTTGTCAGAACTACCTGGAGCTGAATCCGCTCAAGACTGTGGAGATGACATTGGATTTCAGGAGGAACCTGCCCACCCTACCCCCCCTCACAATGCTCAACAGAACAGTGTCTAGTGTGGACTCATTCAAATTCCTGGGAACCACAATCTCCCGGCACCTGAAGTGGACCTCCCACATAGTATTTTTCAGGAAGAAGGCCCAGCAGAGGTTGTACTTTCTGCATCAACCTGCCTCGGGAGCTGCTGGTCATCCTCTACACCGCCATCATCCAGTCTGTTCTCTGCACTTCCATCACTGTCTGGTTTGGATCGGCTACCAAACAGGACAGGAACAGACAGCAACGGAGTATAAGGTCTGCAGAGAAGATCACTGGGGCCAACCTGCCCTCGAACCAGGACCTTTACAGGTCCAGATTCAGGAACCGGGCAGGTACCATCGCTGCAGACCCCTCACACCCCGGACACAAACTGTTCAAACTGCTTCCCTCTGGTAGGCGCTACAGAGCTCTGTTCACCAAAACCACCAGATTCAAAAACAGTTTCTTCGCCCAGGCTGTCTCCCAGATCTCCCTATAAGCCAACTGTCAACCTCACGAACATTTGCACACTTGCACATTACTGCACTGTTGTACAACATTCCATTTCCGAACGTCAATGTATATATGTATATATATCTAAATTTATTTTCCTTGTCTTTCCTTCACGTGTCCAAGTCAAATTCCTAGTATGTTTACACATACCTGGCAATAAAATCTGATTCTGATTCCGATTCTGATTCAGGTTTGATGAGAACATTGCTAGGGAGCCATCACAATACTCTAAAAAAATAAAAATAAAAGGTTGCAAATAGCTAAGGTGGTTAGCAGAGATGGACAAGGATGGTGTAACATCAGTGACATTTGATCTATTGTCAACATCAAAAAATGGCATTCAGGAGATTGTTTAGATGTCATAGGCAGATTTTGTAATCAGCAGCAGTGAAATAAGATCCCCATGGATTCCACACACTGAGGGTGATAATGCAGGAGAGTAATGAGACAGATGAGTGTGTGAAGATTTAGGGGTAGGGAGGTTTGAGGGTGCACATGGCAGCAACACAAACAAACAAAAGGCAGAGAGAAAGAAACATTTAATCAGGACAGCAGCAAGATGACTGGTTAACAATGTTGGTGTGTTGCTGTGCTATTGGAGGGACGTGATCAGCTGATGAGAATAGCTGATATGTCAATCGACAATCCCAGACAATGACATCACTGTGATAATGAGTGAGTATGTGAGAGAGGGGAGACTGATAGGATGATAATACATAAGATAAAACAGCTTTAGTAAAACAGAACTGAACCGTTGCTTCAGCTTTTAGCAGTAATGGATGATTGTAGATTTTCTGACACTGCTCAGTTTAGTGGTTTGTTTTTTAACCTGCATGGTTGTGTTTCTGGCTCTATCAGACTTCTTTTTGGTGACATCGCCAACATGCCACACATAACATTTTAACAGATATGATTATCAAAAAGGCTTGAGCAAAGAAACAAACAAAAAGAATATGATCTTTTAATTGCATTATTTTGTTATAGTATTCATCTTTATGAGAAATTGAAACAGGCTCAAGATGGCAAGATGTTGTCAAGCAGCATTAGTGTCATTACCATACATTATGGTTGTTTAATGCGGCGATAAATATGTGGGTGTTTTTATTGATTAAATTATGGCTCTTTATGCAAGTAGTATACAGCCACCATGAAGATTAAATTAAAGCCAGGAGGAAAAACACAAATGAATAATGTTATGATTCATTAATGTGCAATATGGCACCAAAAGTAATATTGCGCATATTGTTGTTTTAGTCAACAATCCACCCAGTTACAGTTATGGTTTTTCCACTTTGTCAATTATTTGTTGAAATGAAAAATCAATGAATAATCTTCCCATATCTAATTAGTGCAATTAAAAATGACTCATTGTTTTACTAAGTGGAGATGGAGACAGTATAGTATATTTATAAAGTATTGCTTATTTTAAAACATATTGCTGCAATGAAGTCACAGTGACAGAAGGAGCATGTTTTCTTTTAGGAGTCACATTTATAATGCAAATCGTATAATCTGTTGGGGAGCACTGCCGTATGTTAGAGGGGAGAGTGAAATATCAAATGATCATTTACGGTATGTCGTGTAATTAATTTATATGCACATTACATATAACAACTGAGACACTAGCGTAGGACGTAAATCGTAAATCTGCTATGGCATCTGTTGTGCAATCACTGGTTCAGAGAACCAGTCACCCAGGCCTCCTTTCTCTCTCCTTAGTCATGTTCTCAGTGGAGAGGAAGGATATACCCCACTTCCTAAAACTCCACCCTGCCCCGTGCTATACAAAGGAAAGAGGAGAACATAAAATACAGGGCTGAGGAAACCCCTGAGGATTAAACCTTTGGGTGGGAACGGCAGAAACAGTCCAATGATGACGGTTTATATGGCGTGGCAAGGTGTGGGACTTGTCATGCCTCATGTCATGTTGAGTTTGACTTTGTTGCTTTGATCACTGGATTTACTGGATTGGACTCAATTAAGCAACACCTGCTACAATAAAAAATGTCACAGGGGATTTCTATTTTTCAGTGAAGTTTTTTTTTTTTTTTTAATTATTATTTGTTGTACACAATGACGATAATATTAAAGCACTTGTGAGTGTCATAGCTTTAGTGTAAGAGTTAAATACATAACCAATATAACATAGCAGGTATCAATGAAGAATACATAAATAAAATGATATGTAAATAAGACAAAATAGTATCTTAATCATGAAAAAATGGGAAAGTAATTTTAATGTTTAGCAGACTTTTTTCAAGTTGTTAAATGTGTGAGTGTGAGAAGTTGGTGTTGGTCTCATTAATATTATACCTTTAGTCAGTATAAAGTTCAGATCTGCTTGAAGCCCAGCAAAAGCAGCTGAAGGATGTCTAACAGAGTAGTGATGGCAGTGACCAGTGGTCCAGTGGCCATGCAGAGATGCGCAAACATATGCAAATAGTTTGCAGGTGTTTGTTGATATTTTTTACTGGGGGTGTCAATATTTTCATAAATTTTGAAAAGCCTGACTTTGGTCAAAGGACATATTTATTACTAACTGAAAATGCGCACATATATACTGAATATATATTTAAAGGTATAGGTAAAGTGCACCCAAGTTTGTACTTCATAAGTGACATTTATGGTTCAGATATTTAAGTTTTATCTGACTCAAAACTGCTTCAGGGAAAACAATAAGAAAACAATGCAACAGAAAGGAGAACTTTGTGAAAATATAAATTTTCCACATCCTTTGCATTCCTTGAATAATAAGTGTGTGAAATTGCCCTTCAAAGGAGCATTCTTATTTGCTTTGAATTTGAATTCCAACATAAAGCTATATCAATCATTTATATTTTAAATTGTAAAATGTGTAAAAGGTATCTATGTGCATTTGCATTTAAAAAAAAAAAATCACTTTTACTTCAAATTTATGGGAAGTGAAGGAAGGTACAGATAGATTTGAAATGCACGGATCCATGTCATCTGCATTGAGAGAACCTCTGTGCTGTCATTCCCAGCTATCCCAGAGATGCAGGGTTCAGATTGACACAAATGCACAACCTTGTCTGGTGGACACAGAGGAGGAAATTTTTCAAACAGAGTAACATTTTATCTAAGTGAGGATTGCGTGATGGTCTGATATAACCCAATCAATCAACTTTTTCCAAAGACAAATTTATGTACAGAATTTAACAATGTATGTGTTGTAGTATTTTCCCTAATGTGACAGAAAAGCACTTCTGCATTGTGCTTCCACTCAGCGCGCTGCTATAAAGCTGCTAGATAAATCTCTCAATGCTAATTTTTAGGAGCATTCGTCTGTCTTTCATTATGTACTTTCTCTGTCAGGTTTGTCATTCTGCTTACATGGAAAATCTAAACCTTTCTGTTGTTTACTCCTTCGATGCTAGGTGTTTTTTATTCTTCTGAGGAAATACTTGGGTGATTGCTGACAGACCTGATGTTGTCTCTACAATGTACAAGGTCTCTTTTTAGCAAGATGGGGACAATAGTGTTAAAGGAACAGTAGGATTGGCAGAACAGGAAGTGTGCTGAGTACAACAGGAAATAGGAAGCGCAAGCAGGAATAAACGCTGTTGAAATAGTCAGAGGGAAATTTCCATTCCACTGTCTTAAGATTCTCGTAGTAACATAAAGTAAAGTAACATACACATGAACATCAGGACCCCAAGTTTCACAGCAGAAGACTACATTGTAACGAGATGATTATATACATTTTTTGTGTTTTAATGTTGTGGATTATTAGAGTCAGACTTAAGACACACAAATAATCACAGTGGTTGCAAACAGGCTGACTACAATGCCAATGTAGAGGGGTCTGTTGCTGCAATATGATCAACACTTTTTGCTCCAAACCTTCTACTATTCCTCCAGCTTTGGAAGAACTCCCAGGGACTAAACTGAGGGGAAGAAGTTATGTGCAGCAAGATCATAGCAGGTCCTCCACCCCTGAAGGCAGGAAGTGCCAAGCACAAATCGTCTGCGGGGCGCTGCCCATCAGAAACAGAGGGAATAAAGTGCAAGCCAGCAGTAATGCCCTGCCCCTCACACTTGGGAGATAGATTGAGTTGTTGAACACCTTGATGTTATAATGACCCCATGTAAGATCTGGTACAGTCACTGCAGTTTGGAACATGTTGCAGTGGTGGCATTAGCAGTGTGAGCCAAGGATTTGTAATACCTCGGATGATACTCTAGTTTAAAAAAAATATGCTTTAGATGTGGATGTAAAATACATAATTAGACTTTAATCTAAATTAATAATGGCCGAGCCAGATCAAGCTAGTGGTTGATTTTGACTTGTAAAATGAACAAATTTTAGACTTAAACAGGCATAGATGTGCTTTCTCACATCTATTTTTAGAGCTTCTTGGCAACACAGAAGTGAATACACTGCAGATAATTTCAGTTAAATATGAACACATTTATCACACATTAAATCATTTAATAGATAACTCATGCACAGCAAAGTTCCTGCTTCTATCCACATATAGTTAGAGGAGTGTTTTGGGTATCTATTCAAACAAACTTTGGATGCGTTACAGTGCACAACCACACCAAAATAAAGTGATACAGTATAATGCAAGAGTGTGCACAAAACACACATTGGGATCCTACAGAGACATAGACAACACTGCTTTGTTGAGTGCATATATAGAGTCTAATTACATTTTCAGCAGTGGCGATAAATCACTGGAGTCTTAATCAAAGCACCACAACAGAGAGAGTCATCAATCACTTACAGCACAACACAACATCAGCCTGCAGCTTTTCCTCGTCTTCCAGCTGGCAGACCCACTCCGCTCCCAATCCGGGACATATCACTGTGACACTTTTTCATTAGCACAATCAAGACCACTTTAGACGTCCTGACGGAAAGCCATCAAGTGGCGAATGGATATAAAGATTCACGGAGCTCTAAAGCTGACAAACCTTGATTCTCATGTCAGTTTATATACAGGAAATCTGTGAAGGAAAGAGGGAATCGTCCTCTCTGTTCTTCTTGAGAGCTATATGAGGACAGACACGAAATATCAGCAGCAGCTCTAAGGTTTTTCTCTAACATGTCACATTGCTTATAGCCAGCTATGATCCAGAGTTTTAAGTAACGCTCAATTCATCTTTTCAATCCTGTGGACATGGCTGTGATAGATGACAGAGAGCTTGGTCACGTAAAAGGCACGGCAGTGACATTCAGATGGTCCCCTGCTTAAGGAGAGGGAATGACAAATGGAATTTCAATGGCCTCTATAAAAATGTGTCACCCTTGGAAGATGTTTTGAGATGTAGTCTGCTGTTGACCCACTTTAGAGCCAGTGTGCTCAATGCTTTAAAGACCTTCAAAACAAGGCTAGAGGCAAAACCAATGGAAGGCACTCCAAACTGAAGATCTGGTCACAATAGACTGAGGTGCCCATAAGCAATGGTACCACAGCAATCATCCTCATTAATATTATAAGCAAATTTCAAGTGTCTTCTGGGCTTACCCAAAATTTCACCATATTTCCCTGCAGTTAAACATGAGTGCATAGCTGGGGTTAAATGAAAGAGGACAGACACAGAACAAATAGAGAAAGAGAGAAGAGAGCTGAGATGGCAGGCAGTCAACTATGAAGGACATGGCCACAGCAGTTATTTTTAGTTATTAGTTTTCTGAGGCTATCATTTGGAACAGCTCATTAGAGATCAGAAAAAAAATCTTGATGCTCCATCAAACCATTCAAATTTACTGAAACCCAGAAAAAAAAACTCTCTCTCTCTCTCTCTCTCACACACGCACACACACACAAACACACACACAAAGCACATACATTAGGCAGATCTTCAGTGACCTCTGCCAAAGGTATCTACATTACATTTCCCTCAGGGGTTGCAGACAGGTGGATTAATTATAGTCATGCGCCCACAGGCATGTCTCTTACAATGTATAGAGGTCTAGCCAAGGTTTATTAATCATTCTATAATGAGAGATTAAACAGCAAGATTCATTAATGGAATGTGGACACAGTAAATCAGACACACGAGAGAGATGTCCTCACTAATAGAGTCATTAAACGTAAAAAAGGGATCTCAGTTTTATGTGTTATTGATGCTAAATGCCCCCCATGCAGCAAATCACGACCAAAGCAAACCAATATACCCATTACATAATTTTCTGCTGTTTTGCACACAGATATTGTTCAGATTTGTGCTGGGGGTAAAGGACACCATGTACACGCAAGGAGAAATGCTGCAAATAAATCAAAAGGTTTAATGATTGATCAATTTAAATAGGTAATTTCTCTTTTTCTCTCTTGTGACTGTTAACTGGTTTTATAGATAATTTGCTAAAGTTACAGTTCCAACCCACAAAGAGCAGAGCAATTATCAAGCCATTAGTCTATTGTTACAGTCTATCACTCAGCTCTGCCATTGAAGCTACTGCCCCACTGCGCTGCATTGTTTAAGACAAGCCAATGTCAGCTTTGCATCAAAAATAGTAACATTTGTCCTAAGGTCCTTAATTCAATCTTTTACCATTAATATTTATCATATTAATACAGATCTGTTTTTATTATCGGCAGCAGGGTAAAGGCAGCTGAACAATTCAAATGAACAATGTTTAAATGCTGCCACCTGTTGGATCTGTCCTGTACTTGTCGTCTTTGCGAACAAACCATTGACAATGCTGCCTTCACACCTTTCGGAAATATGACAATTTAATTAAAACCATAGCATTAATGTCATGTTATGTTACATGCCTTTCATCTTCTTCAGGTTGAGATTTGACAATATATTATGCTTTTCATTATTGAGTAAAAATAGGTACTTTTTTTTTTTTATCTAAAGGCCCATCTTACTATAGGTATATATACTTAGATATTGAATTTACTACAGTTTATTTCGGCATTGAAGGCAGATAAATAACTAAACATGGCGGACTTAGAAGAACCGTAAGTAACGTAGAAGAAAGCAAGGAGCACAGTTACTTACATCTCGGACTATGCTGTCATTTCCGAATGATACACGAAAGCACAGCATGAATGAACCTTCTTTTTTTCTCTCTTTTTAGGGAGAAGAAAAGAAGGAATGTAGAAGAGCTCGCTGAAAAGTTAGTAATGAATTGGTAGAGCTGGTGAAAGGTTTGAGGTTTCTAGACAGGGAAGATCAGCGTTAGCTAACCGAAGAAGCTAACCTAATATTTATTATAAATAGAATATATAAAAAAATATCACAAGTACTTAATATTTGATCGTGATTTTGCTGTAAAAATGATGCATGGTCGGAATTATTTACTTAACCTTTCTTACTGTTGACATTTAGCCTAGCCTAGCTACTGGGCAGCTGTCCAGGCAGTAGAATGACTGATAAGTGACAGAATAGCAGATGGTCTGAAACGCCCAATTTATAAAAACATGCAGTTTTAGTATATTTACATTGATTGGTAAAAATAAAAAAATGGTTCTGTGATACAACAAACGATGTTTCAAAACACAAGTGAGTGCTCACTAATATTGGTGCTCAACTTTATTGCTTATTAAGTTTGCATGATCTTCGAATGATTAAAAAAAAAAAAACACCCTTACTACCCTATATTACAGTTAACCACAGTATTGAGTTTAGGTCGTGATTGATTTGTGTTCTTTTGTTCATTTGTTTGTTTTTGTTTTTTTACATCTGCTAGACACATCATTAAGACCATTGACTAACTGGGAAAGTTTGAGTCCTGACATTCATGTGGAAGAAACTTAATTATTGGTAACACCCACCTAAGAACATCCAGAAGAACATCCCTTAGTTGCAATGGCACTCCCAGAATGACAGTGCACTCTCCCTCAAACATCTGCTTTCCTCCGTCTTTCAGGTGTATTTAAAAACTTTAGAACTCCTTCAAAATGGCATGCTGAGATGTATTACTTGGTCACAGGCAGGACAACAGATGAGAGACGAGACAAGGAGGCACAAAATTGAAGAATGACAAAATTTTGTGGCCTCCAAATTCCCATATTTCAATCCAGTTGATCATCTTCAGCACAGGGGCAAGTCAGATCCATGGAGTCCTGCCATGGTGTGGGAATGCCAATGCTGTGTGGGGGTGCACTTGGTCAGAAAGAATGTTTCCACATGAATTCTGGGAGCCAGTGTGTCCCAGTAGAGCAATGCATTGTAATAAGATGATCAGTGTTATTGAGTTAACCTGAATGTGGGTTTGATGCTGTGGCTCGGGGTATGTTTGCTATTCATTGTGAGATTTGCTGCTGATGATACAACATAAGTGTAACTATGGTTTTCTTCAGGATAATGGTTGATGGAGGCAGTGGACACAGCCTTGAGTTGGAGGGCCGATGGAACCATGTCAAAAAGTTCCTGGAAAGATCGGGACCTTTTGTGCATCCTGACTTTGAACCCTGCACTGAGGTAACTTTTGCAAGCAGGACAATTATGCGGACTTTTTTGTTGCATTTGGTTGTGCATTGTGTATTGTTTTAATATAGAATGTCTTGCCACCCCTCACCTCAGTCATTACAGTTTATGTTAGAAACCTGCAAAATCCTGGTCATTGGTGCTGGTGGTCTGGGATGTGAGCTGTTGAAAAACCTGGTATGAGAACTATTCTTATAAATGTTTTAAAGTTCTAATAAATCCTTTAAAGAAATGACCAACACTTCTTTTCTTTATTGTTTATGCTGTATCTCAGGCTTTATCAGGCTTCTATAACATTCATGTTGTCGACATGGACACCATTGATGTTTCCAATCTGAATCGACAGTTCCTTTTCAGGTCAGTAGAATTATTTAATATATTTTATGTATATTTTTTGACCATATTATTTGGTAATGGAACTTTTGAAGTCAGCAGATAAAATCTTGGAATAATGTGTTGTTGACCAGGCAAAAAGATGTTGGTCGGCCCAAGGCAGATGTTGCAGCTGATTTTATCAACAGCCGCATACCTGGATGCTGTGTTGTCCCGTATCCTTTTAGTTGAACAAGGATTGCAAGATTTCAGATGCTTGATGTTGCTGTAAAATCTCAGCACTAGAATACAACCCGCTTATCTCAATTTCAAAAATCACAATTTTAAAATATTGACAACATTAGGGCTGGATATCAGTACTTGATACATTTCAAGTTTTTTCCTAAAATAACCCAGTACCAAGAAGTGTGAAATCTCCTCAAGCCAAATGATTCATGCATTCCACCATTTTTGTAATCAGATATAGAACAAAATTACTATCCATTTTTTTTAAATTTAATGTAATATTTTGTTGGCTCGCTATTGCAACTATAATTAGTAGTTAGCAGCTTCATTGTCTGTGGTGGTGAAGTTGACTACAGTGGATTTAATGTCAGTTCAGCATGCCAAGATGACACAGACACAAAACAAAGGATACTGAAGGAAGTACTCCCATTAGTATCAATATCACGCTCAGTATCATATACAGTGGGGCCCAGAGGTATTTGGACAGTGATACAGTTTTCATCATTTTCCCTCTATACACCACCACAATTGATTTGAAATAAAACAATTAAATGTGATTGAAGTACAGAGTTTCAGCTTTAATTTAAAATGTTTTGCAAAAATGTGGCATTTAAGGATTAGGAATTACAGCCATTTTACACAGAGCACCTCCATTTTCTGGGGCTCAAAAGTATTTGGACTAACTTACGTAATTGAAAATATAATTATAGTTTTTAATACTTGGATGAAAATCCTTTGCAATCAATGTCTATCTGAAGTCTTGAGCCCATGGACGTCACAAAATTCTAAGTTTCTTTCCTGGAGATGCTTTGCCAGACCTTCACTGCAGCCACTTTCAGTTGCTGGTTAACGCGTCTTTCTGCCTTCAGTTTTGTCTTCAGTAACTGAAACCTGCTCTATTGAGTTGAGATCAGGTGACTGACTTTGCCATTTAAGAAAATTCCATTTGTTTGCGTTGAAAAAGTCTTAAGTTGCTTTCGCAGTATTGAAGTGCCATCCTTTCAGTTTTGTAGCAATTTTCTGAATGTGAGAAGAGAGTGTAGCCCTCTACACCTCAATTCATCTTACGACTTCTTTCAGCAGTCACATCATCAATAAACAGCACTGAGCCCGTTTCAGTGGCAATCATACATGCCCATGCTATAACAATGTCTCCATCATGTTTGACACATGATGTGCCACGCTTTGGATCGTGAGCTATTCTTTTCCTTCTCCATACGTTTCTTTTTTGATTTATCTTTGTTAATCTTGCTTTCATCTATCCAAAGAATCTGATTCCAGAACTTGGGAGGCTCTTTTAGAAGTTTTGTGGCAAAGTCTAACCTGGCCTTCCTGTTATTGAATGTTACCAGGGGTTTGCACTTTGTTGTAAACTTTATATATTTACATTCATGAAGAGGTCTCTTGATTCTATACTGACAATGATACTTCTACCTTCTCCCGTGTATTCTTGACTTGTCTCGATGTCGTGAAGGGGTTTTTCTTCACTAATGACAGGATTCTGCGAGCATCTACCTTAGGTTTCCTCTGTGGTTTTCCAGGCCTTTTGCTGTTGTCCACCAGTGCATTTTTTCTTTTTAAAAATGTAGCAAATTGTTGATCTGGCCACTCCAATATCTCTCTGATAGATTGATTTTGTTTTTCAGCCTAATGACGGCCTACTTCACTTGAATTGATACATCCTTGGCTTCATATTGATAGCTTCAGTCAAACGGCTGCAAAATGCTAATTCAACCCCTGAGATGAACTCCAGACCTTTTATCTGCCTTATTTTTCTTGAAGTAATGATGGAATGGACCACACATGGCCATTTGTCAGTAAACTGTCCAAATACATTAAAGCCCCTGAAAATGAAGATACTCTGCATAGAATGGCTTCCTAAATGGTAAATGCCTTGTTTTTGTGAAACCACTTAAATTAAAGTTGAAAGTCTGCAATTAAATCACATCTTGATTGTTTTATTTCAGATCCATTTTGTTGTTGTAAAAAGGCAAAATGAAGACAACTGTGTCATTGTCCAAATACCTCTGGACCAAACTATAGGTCTTTAAAATAAGTGAAAGATCTGTCCAAATATGGGCTTTTCCTAAAGGCTTTGTGCAGACATTTTAAGAAAATCCAAGACTTAGGTGAAACATTCTATAGACGTAAGTATCGTGAGGACTATTTATTCCCAATTTATGTCTGTTAGAATGACACATCCTTCCTTGTCTCTTAGTCGGAGGGATTATTTACTGTTTTGAAAGAACCTCTATGTACTTTGGGGGAGACGCATATTAGACTGAAGAAAATTGAGTTACTTTGCAGTTGACACTTGAATATGTGCTTATTACTTTTAGTTACAAACACAAATAAGGCTGCTCCCTTCTTCCCCACCTTTACATGCCTGCATCCCTTACCTGGCAGCCAATGTCACACAGTCTATATACTGGTTGCGTGTTTTTACACAGACACACTGTGAGATGTTTTATTCTTTTATTCTGTAAAATGCTTAATAATCCCCAGGGTTTTATCCTGACATCATCATTAGAGTTTCGCAACAGTAACTTAGGTTATATGTACTTCATCATGTACTTCGTTGTGGTAGGACTAAACACTCTTTTTGTGGCTGAAAAAACTTCATCATCTTTCTGTTTTCATCTAGAGTTTCATATAATTGTCTGTGGACTGGACTCTATTGTTGCCAGGAGGTGGATGAATGGCATGCTGGTAAATTATTCTTTACTGCAATATTTTTTAGTTCTTCTCTCTCTACTTAGGACAGTTGTCTGTGCTCAGTTTTGTGTCTGTAATGCTTGCATACACAAATGATAAAGCTGTAAGATGTCATGCTAAGAGGAATATATCTTATTTCTTGTCTTCCTCTGCAGCTGTCCTTACTGGTGTACGAGAATGGTGTCTTGGATCCAGGTTCTGTCATTCCTCTTATTGATGGTGGGACTGAAGGCTTTAAAGGCAATGCCAGAGTCATTCTCCCTGGCATGACTGCCTGCATTGACTGTACCCTTGACCTTTACCCTCCTCAGGTTTGGAGTTTTTTTTGTTTGTTTTTTATAATGTTTACAATCCAACTTTGCGGTCATACAGAAACAGTTGTTTTCATTTCTTTTAGGTTAACTTCCCCATGTGTACAATAGCCTCTATGCCTCGTTTGCCAGAACATTGCATTGAGTATGCCTGGATTTTCTTGTGGCCCAAAGAGACACCCTTTGGAAGTATTTTAACACTCACCATATCTTCTGAATGATGATGATTGTATAACATTTAGAATGATTTATTATGACTTGAGTTCAACATACCCTGCCTTTGTGTGTTTGAATATGTATTAGAAGATGTGGTCCTGGATGGGGATGACCCAGAGCACATCCAGTGGGTGTACCAGAGATCTCTGAAAAGGGCAGCAGAGTTCAACATACCAGGAGTTACATACAGACTAACTCAGGGTGAGCACAACAAGCACATGTATCATTCACCATCAGAACACAGCTATTTTTCTTGGAGCTCTGTTTGGAGTTGAGCCAAAGCTCATGAAAGACATTAAGCTCTTTCTGTCCAAATGATGTGATGGAGGTTTGGCATCTTACTCTGTGTCTACAAATGGGGCTTATGAATGTAACTGGTTCTGGGAATTAATGGATGTCTGCTACTGGCAGTAAACAAAGTGGTTTTGTGTCCTTGTGCTCATTGCAGGTTGTGGTCTGTAAACAAAGTCATATGCATGACCCGTGAGCTACCTTTGTGTCCTAGCTATAAATTCACTGTGGTAACCAATATCAGCCAATACCAATCACCAGGTCTATTTGAAGCTTTCTGTTTATTGTATTGCATTGTTTATTTATTTAACTATCCGTATAACTCATTATGTATCTAGAATTAAAAGTAAGAGTTGAGAAAGTATCATAAATTTACACAGCTTTTTTATTTTATTATCAGGCGTCATCTGCATTATATACCACTCTTTCATCTTAAAGACAGCCTAATCCATAGCAGCCTATGCTTGGCAAATTGCAGTTATCATGTGGAATTCAAAAAAAAAATCTTGAAAAGGAAAAGAAGGATAAAATCTAAATGTGCACAAGATACTAGTTTAGAACAATAAATTGTATATATTGGGGAAAAACTATCAGTTCCAGTAGACAGGACAAAACATGGGGCAATATGTCTGTGGAGATTCTCAGTCATCCAGGTCAAGTTGGTCTTGGTGTTTCAGCTGAAAGCAAATGGACTTCTTGTAGGTCACTGAAGACATTTCACGTCTCATCCAAAAGGCTTCTTCAGTTCCAAATATCTGGTTGGGAGTCCCTAGTATTTAACATTGTGGAGGATCCTACTCACTCAGGGTAGTGGGCAAAGGGTACGAAGCCCCATCCCCAATCTGTGTGACCCTGATCCACCCACCATCAGTTGGGTTGTCACTCCCCCCGGTCATCGTGTGAGTCGCTGGTATCACATGAGCCAAGGTGTGAACTGTGGTTAAGTTTTCTGGGGAGGGATTTCAAAATTGCATTGTATGTGGCAGACAGTTGATGTCTGAGGCCACCTCCTCTGTTAAGTGATGGCTGTTCCAGCTTGACATAGATGTCCTCCTTTACTCCTCTCTCAAACCATCTATCTTCCCTGTCCAGCACATGCACATTCTCATCCTCAAAGGAGTGCCCCTTCTCCTTTAAGTGTAAGTGGACTGCTGAGTCCTGGCCGGAGGAGCTCCCTCCCCGGTGTTGAACCATGCGTCTGTGGAGAGGTTGTTTGGTCTCCCCGATATAAAAGTCTGCGCACTCCTCACTGCACTGGACTACATAAACAACATTGTTAACATTGTTAACACATAGTGGATTTGACATACGTATATGTTTATTGTCACTACCTTATCTTACTAGGAATGAGGCGAAAGAAACACCATACAGCTGAAATGTGCTGTGTTACACAGGTAGTATCTCATAATAATTGTGTGAGAGAGAATATGAGTGTGTACAGCAACGGGCAGGGGGCTAAGAGTCTAGGATTGAGAGCTGTGTTGGTACAGTAAGGACAAGATCTTTATTGTGTGGCTATGGCAGCTCGCCACCGTCTAGGTAATTAATGGGGAATACTGTGTGGATGAGGTGTCATGTGGATGTCGTGCCATCTCATAGAGAGAGTGTAGATGCAGCAGCCCCTGAGGTCTGTCTGCACAGCTTCAAGTCAAAAATGCTACATTAGGCCTGGATTGTAATTTCTTTCTACTGTTGAGTCTACTGAATTGACGTTGAATCAAGTGCCAAGCAAAACAAATTGACGAAAACTGAAACAAACATATCTTATTGATGTTTGCTCTGATTAACAAATTTATAGAGCTTTTATTCCTTTGATTGTCCTTTGTATGAAGCATATTTTTAATACCCTTTCAAACGTTGCAGGTGTTGTTAAGAGGATTATTCCGGCTGTAGCAACCACAAATGCTGTCATTGCTGGTGAGTAGTTTAGACTGAATAATTGTGAAAATGCACAGACCTGTGGACCTTTACTAAGACTGTGTTCCCAGGCATATAAGAGTTAATAATTTCCAAACACCACTGGGTGTATTGACTTTATATAAACAGAGAAGTCTACCTGAAAGTAACAGTTTCCTTCATGATTTTTTTTTTACCTAGCTGCCTGCGCAACCGAGGTTTTCAAAATAGCATCAAGGTAAATTTCCAGGTTCTGTTTGGTGTCGATATGCATAAAATGAAGATCTGTGTAAACCACACATGCTTTTCACAGTTTATCATGATTACGTTTTGCATCTGCAGTGCCTATTTACCTGTCAACAACTACATGGTCTTCAATGATGTTGATGGCCTGTACACCTACACTTTTGAAGCAGAGCGGAAGGTTTGACAATAAGTTTGACGGGCAAATCTTGTAAAGCTCATTGATAAAAAATTTTTTTTGTTCTAAAATATGTTTATGTTATGGTGCAGGAAAACTGCTCAGCTTGCAGCCTAATACCTCTAGAGTTGCATTTTTGTCAGTCTTCAAAACTCCTGGAGGTGTTGGACTACCTGACTGAAAGTGCCTCCCTGTAGGTTTAGCTGCACCTGCTATAACAGCAACAGTGGAAGGAAACAACAAAACATTATATTTACAGGTAAATATCATTTTCACAATAATTGTTTTTTCAGATTAGGAGTGTCATGGTAATTTGAGTCTGAGGTGTGTCTTAAAATGAAGACATAGTACATTTTTTGGTTTGAGCTGATGTTCAATTGGTATTTTGTTTTGTAGTCTGTTACCTCAATTGAACAGAGGACACGCTCAAATCTGTCCAAAACGCTTAAGGGTGAGTTTCTTTTTTTAATAAATATGTTTCCTATTAATTGTAATGCTTACTCTCTGAATTAGTCAGATGGACACGTTGTCAGTATAATGGCTCACTGACTGTATGTTATGAACTTGTTTTTCCAGAGCTTGGGTTGGCTGATGGACAAGAGCTGTTGGTTGCTGATGTCACCAGACCCCAGACCATGCTGTTCAGACTCTGCTTCACTTCATAAGATGAACTCAACCAGTCCTGCAGCCAGTGAATGTCATCATTGTTTCTTGGCCAATCTTGAAAAACCTTGAAGTGGAAACTAAAACATTTTACTGTGTATTTATTTAATGTAAGTTATGTAGCTAATTTCTTTATTTTAAAGTACTTTTTAAGTTAACTTTTTGCACTAAAAAGCCAAATCATAGTTCAAAAGCTATCATGTTTTGTTGATATGTTGTCTAAACATGTTTTTGTATTGATGCGTTCTACAACCTAATGTGTGCTCTCTACAAACAAATAGACATGATTCTGTATTCAGGTTTGAATATTTGTTTCTAGTAGCAGTAAACACTAAAGTGGTAATGAATGTTGATAATGTGTAACATGGAATAAAATGTGCTTCTTCCAAAAATTTGTTTCCTTTATGAGTAAAATAATATTTACTTAGAAATTGTGGAAATGTTAATTGTTTTAACTTTGATGACAGTTTAGGTGAAACAGTGTAATATTATGTGCTTTTCTTTACTAAGCTGAAGGCCACAATTATCAAAATTATGATGCAGTAGTACACTGTGTTGGAGGACTTCCTCTGCTGACTAGATTCGCCTGTACCCGCTGTTGTAAATATGGTCAATGGGCGGGACTAGATGGCATCTCCGTGATCACAGGTCCTGTCAGACTGGGTCATGACGTCACGGGGCTACGTGGAACGGAAGCAGCGACTCAGCTAATGCTTGCGGGGCTACAAGTTGAGAACGACCAAAACAAAGATGACGGACGAGCCAAGAAGGCGAAAAAGAGCTTTGATTAACACTGGAAATACCTTCGTTTTGGTGGTATGTCTTTAGATACGGGACTGATTTGATAGATATTCCCTACTGTAACTAAATGTGGGGCTGTTGCGATATCGTCACACTACCGTTATGATTGGGCTTACAGCTTTGCTAACTAGCTAAGTTGTAGCAAAGCTTATCTGAACACAAGAGTGTTTGAAATTCCGATACATTGTTCGCACCAGATCATCATGTTTTGACCGTTAAAGTGAGTTATGGGATGACGCCATATTCCCCTTTAACATTGGTGTTATAATTCCGAGACTTGGAAGTCGAGCTAACTAGCATATTGGTCGAAATGAGTTGGTTCAACACATCTCACCTGTCCAGCTTCGCTAAACAAGCTTTAACATCAGCTCAGAAGTCAATCGACCGAGTTCTAGACATCAAAGAAGATGACCAATGGGGAGAAACAACTGTTGCGCCCTTTAATGGTAAGGAAATGTAATAGAATTTGGTAAAAACTGCCTAATGTTGTAACACGGTATGCAAATGTAGCATTACTGCCATAGTTTCCTCTCTGCCAGATGTTCCCTTGCCTGGAAAGCTATCATTAGGTGGAGGATGGGGAATGACGCAGTGGGAAGCACCCCCTGCAGAAGAAACCACCACTCCTCCCCCTTCATCTGAGGCTATTACTACTCCTGTCACCCGCACAGTTGTCGATGAGTCCGAAAATTTTTTTAGTGCCTTTCTGTCACCTGGAGATGTACAAACTGTCACCAAAACTCAGGTTGTGTCTGTACCCCCTTCTAAGTCTCAGAGGCGTCCTCAAGGGGAAAAGAAAAACAAAGAGACATTGGTCCAAAAAGAAATGGAGACTCAAAAGTCAGCACCTGCTGATAGGATTCAGGATAATCAGAAGTTTGTGGAGAGCGACAGCAAGCGAGGGTCATCGCTGCCAGTACCTCAGCCAGACACTATCCTCCTGGAGCCAGTTTCTCCTGCTGGCGCTTTTTCTACAGCTGAGTTTTCAAAAAACTCTGACAGCGAAACGAGCAGTTTAAAAACAGAAACTGGCCAAACTGATGCTGTAGACTCAAAAATTGAGCAGCCACAAACTCCTATAGTGCAGCAGGTACAGCAGAATACCACAGAGTCCTCTGAACCCTCTGAACCCTCTGGCACCACTTCTGAAACTAAGAGCTCTAGCCCATCTGATTCTTTGCCATCAACATCCTCTAAGGAAGTACTGATAGAGCAAAAAGACTCAAAGGTGGAGGATCGCCAAAATGACACCCCTTCTCCTCCAGTCAGCGCCTTCTCGTCAGGAACCTCTACAACTAGTGACATTGAAGTGCTGGACCATGACTCTGTTTTGAGTGAGAGCTCAGCCAGCTCCAGACAGGAAACTGGAGAGGGCAAGGCTGGCCTTCACCTGATGCAGGGCTCCTTTCAGCTACTCACTGCCTCCACCTGTGGAGATTTCCCTAGACTGGAGGACTATTCCAAACTCACTGAGAGCTGCGGCTCCTCCTCAGATGCATTTGAGCGCATAGATTCATTCAGTGTGCAGTCGCTGGACAGCCGCAGTGTCAGTGAAGTCAACTCAGATGATGAGATCCCTGGAAGTCGGACGTTAGCGTCTGTCACCACTGGCTCTGCTTCTTTAACAGAGTCATCAGCTGTATGTGAGAAACAGAAAGATGAAGTGGTGGAGGAGGAAGAAGCCTTCACTGAATCGATGAGGGAGCAGTCGCTGGATGAAATGGAGGAGAGTGGACGGAGTGCGACGCCTGTTAATAGTGAGCAACCTGAAGAGCTGGCAGAACAGGAATCTGAGGCTAATTCCACACTGGTTGATACAACTTCCAAATCTGAAGAAGGGACGGTTCCACCAATCACAGAAGAGATGAAAGGTTTTTCAACAGTACAGATTTTGGAACTTCAAAAGGTAGCAGTTTGAATTATATTCTTATGTAGCTGGTAGTATTAGTTGCATATATTTACAGTATATACATATTACACATATACACAATTTTATTGCATTTTAAAGATCCATATTACTGCATGGATCATGATGAATACACTTACACATGTGTGTAAAGTATTTGCACATGTGTATTGTTATGTTTGATAAGGAAAAGGATTCATGCACGAGGGATGATACATTATTGATGGATAGTACCCCATAAAATCTGTAAAGAGCCCTTAAGGGTAAAGTTTTTTTATTAGATCTTCAGTATTTTTATTTTAAAATAACCTGAATAACCATTAATTTAAGGCAACAGTGATAAATTAAAAAGTGGCAACAAATCAGTATACGCCAACTGCATATTTTACATGACCTTACATTCCACAATAGAATAGCTTCTTTAGAATGTATTTTTTATATATTTCCATGTTTTTCAAGCTTGTTTTTCAGAACAATACTTTCGTCCTTTTCCTGTCACATATCTTTTATTCCAACTTTGCCAGGTGGAGACGAATACAGGGCAGTATTTCAACCTTTCCGAGTGACGCTGTTCTAGGTTGTGTATATTATGATGCAGAATAAACACTATAGGGTCCTCAAAAATGTCAAGTGCTGTCAGTAAATTTCTAATTTATGGCAGAGCAAGAATACGCAAAAATCAACCACAATGCTTCAGCTCTTACAACTGGTTAAAAAAAACACTTTTACATACAATATGTGGCATCTGACTGTAGTGTATGTCACAGCTGACTTAGCCGACATAAGCAAGACAGCATTAGCAAAGAAAAATATTCACATCAAATGTTTGTATCAAGACCATTTAGAACATTTTTGCCAAATATAACAGTCTGTTGTTATTGCTTGCAGACAAGATGCATTTCGAGAAACAGCCAAATATGGATGTGTAACCCATTGTTACATTGTTAGTACATGAACATACAGCATGTTTTTACTCACAAAGAGCTGTCTCTAGCACTTGAAAGCCAAGCAGTATTTAACTTTTTTCCACTTCTTCGCTCTTCATCTTTGACTACGAATGTGGTCTCTTTTTGGAGTGGATGTTCAGAATGGTGATAAAGGTCATTAGTTTGTGAGACAAATGGGGGCTTTGACTTACTCTTGATTGGAAAACCCTCGAGGGAGCTGTTTGTCATTCCTCATGTTGCACACTGGAGGTTCTCGTGACTCACTACTGCCTGTCAAGGCAGCCAAATTGTTCATTTTAGGACTTTTTAAAGGCTTTTTTTGAGACTGGCAAACAAAAACAAATATTGTGGACATGTTTTAGGTCATTGATGAGTTGTCAGGCCGCCTCGAGAAGAGAGAATCCCAGCTGCTGACAGTCAGCAAAGACAAAGCCAGGCTGGAGGAGGAGTGTGACAATCTCAGAGAGTGAGTACATGGCACACACATAAATATTGTTCAGTTCACACAAGGTCAACATAGTAATGCCTATATCATGCTTTTTCTAAAAATCTGACAATGGAACAAATTTGTTGAGCTCAAGTTTTCATTCTGGTGACTTCTTAAAATAATCTGTCTTGAGGATTTATTGATTTTGACAGTAAGAGCTAACACTAACATTTTTGTTCATCCTCCAGTGAAGTGCTAAGCCTGAAGGAGGAAAGCTCCACTGTTCAGTCCCTAAAGGATGAGTTCACCCAGCGCATAGCAGATGCTGAGAGGAAGGCTCAGCTGGCTTGCAAAGAAAGAGACATAGCCAAGAAGGTAACTTGCATATTAGTCATCTGTAGTCCTGCTTTTGCTCTCTCTGCGTATATATTTTTACATCTAAACCAAATTTGTCTATACAAAAACCAAAAATATCAAAAGTGTTAAACATGTCGTTTTTTTTGTTGATACAGGAAATAAAGGGTTTGCGAGAAGAGCTGTCTACAAGACTCAACTCCAGTGACACACTGGAGCTCATCAGAGAGAAGGAAGAGCAGATCCGAGGCCTACTGGAAGAAGGTGAGACTCACTGATAAAGCAGACTTCTTCACCTCCGGCGAGCCACAGAATACCAACTGTCAGAAGCAAGTGTGTAAGACTTCCAATGTAGTCTAAGTCTTGCAGTGTTATACAAATGCATGAAGTTTTAAATGAATTGTAGGCTTGACTTGGAAAAATACATTTCTGCCAATTGTGTGAAAAGTTGCAATAAGAGACACCACACAACTATGTTATGAAATGGTTGGAAAGCCATAAGCCCTGGAAGACTTGTCTCTAACTAATATATAAATATAATAGTGTTACTACTCTATTTTCGACATCAATAAAAGTGGTTAAATTGGGCTAAAAAAATCATGCATATATCAATCTTGAAGTGAAGTGGAAATCCAATGTTCCAATGTCTTTGTTATGAAATATTGTTATATATACTGGGATCTTGTCTCAATGTGTTTTTTTCAGCTTTATCTTAAGTTGGCTGAGTTGACGTTTATCTCGACCATTTTCAGGTGAAAAACTGTCCAAGCAGCAGCTGCAGCACAGCAACATAATCAAGAAACTGCGTGTAAAGGAGAAGGAGAGTGACACCAAGATCATCAAGCAACAGAACAAAATAAAGGAGCAGGATGAAGAGCTTAGGCAACTGCAGCAGGTCTGGTCAGAATACACAGTTAAAATTTCCATCTAACAATAATTAGCAACATGTTATTTTCAAAAAAAGGATTTTTGAACATTTTGGTGAAATCTGCATTTATTTAGATAACTTTAGTTACTTTGCAGTGTCAGGTTATTTGTGAAAAATATAAATAAACTACATCAGCAGTTGGAAGAAAAAATGATTGGGAAAATGCTCTGAAAATATCTGCTCAGATAATTTCCCAGCCAGGATTGTTGTTTGACATGATTTTGAAAGAAAGAAATGCAGCCAACCTACATCAGCTGCTTTGACACAAATACAGCCACGTTTCGACCAAGCAGTATGGTTCAGTTCAATTCGGTATGGCACAGATGGGACACTTTGGAATTAATTCCTCAAGCAAAGAGTGGCGACGGTATAGTTTGCTTACTTATAGTTCCACTTATTACAACTTTCGAAAATGGAAAAAAAAAAAGCATATTGTACCAAAGTGAAATGAACCGCACTGCTTGGTGGAAACGGCCTGAAGTCCCTACAATGAAATTTTGGTACACACACCTCAAAACTATGCTGTTGCTACTAGAATTACATTACATTTCTTGATGATTGTGGACTTGCATGTTAAAAATGATGGCTGAATCGCACCTAAGTCTATATTCAATAGTTAATAATGTCTTACATTACAAAAAGTGTATCATTAAAGAAAATCACATAATAATGTCTTTATAAGGTGTTTAAACAAACATGGCAAAACATGATGAAGCACCTTGTTGTCTTGCAGTGTCATATATTGTTCAGGGAAGGAAGATAATACATGGCCTTTTTCTCTATCTGGACTACAGGGTTTAGTTATCTCTTTATATTCCATCATAAATCTGTCATAAACTTAGCAAAATCCTGTTTTGTCTTTCCTCTCCTCATCTTGAGTTACTTTCAATGGCTACACTGTGAGAATTATCTTATTGTGTTTAGCTCAATCATGGCTTGTGTTCTTGTTTTATGTTTAGGTCTTAGATGGCAAGGAGGAAGTGGAGAGACAGCACAGGGAAAACATCAAGAAGCTGAACGCAATGGTGGAGCGGCAGGAGAAGGAACTGAGTGGGCTGCATACAGATACTGAGGAGCTGCAGGAGAAGAATAGGAGTCTGCAGGCGGCCTTAGACAACTCTTATAAGTAAACAGAGACACACCCTGCTGTTGAAAACTCGTGATTCTACTGTAAACATAACCTCATGAGCCAGCTCTTATGCTGTAAATGAACTTAACCTACTTTACTTGATTATCCCCATAGGGAAACTCTTATTCAGTGAAATTCATTCATGATTTGAGAGTCAAAAGACACAGTTTTTTTGATTCGAAGGATGTAGTGAAAGTGAGGTTGAAGTTTTGACTTTGATTTTTAATTAAAGGGTGTCTAAAAAAAAAACTGAGTTTATTTATACAAGTACTAATGAATATTTAAATGGTCAGTGCTGTATATACTCAGCCATTAAGGTTTCATTTCAAATCCAGTGGGCCAAATCACAACCATCAACAAATGGTGCCATTGTTCTTAAAAATGTGGACTAAGCTGTAGTTCGGTCTTTATTCTTCTCCATCTCTGTTGTCAGGGAGCTGGCAGAACTTCACAAAGCAAGTGCCAGCAGAGCTAGTGAGGCTGAAGAAGCAGCTCTCAGCTGGGACACACAGGCAAAGGAGCAGCTGAATCTGGCTCTGGAGAAGGCCCAGGAGGAGGCCAGGATTCAACAGGAGGCCCTGGCCGATCAGGTGCATGCACTGTGGAACTATTTGTTTGCTCTGCTTGAGCTGAGTCTTGCTGGGTTATAATGTAAAGTGTACACTGCATTAAGCTTTGTCAAAAGCTGATTAGCTTGTTAAAGATGCTTATAAGCCACTTAGAAACTGTCAGTAATGCCATCAAAGCTGTGACATTAATATTTTGTTTTGTTTTGTTTTTTTTATTTTAATGCTCACTAATATTTCTAATTTATTTTTTGAGAAAATTAAGCGAGTTTGTCATGTATTATTCCAGCCTTACTTAATTTTTTTCTACACTAGATAATCAGTCACCACTAGTTTTGATAAGAAGGCATTAATTTAGTCTTTTTATGTTGATAACAGGTGGCCGACCTGAGACTGGCTCTGCAGAGGGCAGAGCAGCAGCAAGCACGGAAAGAAGATTATTTTAGGGAGGAGATCAATGAGCTGCAGCAGGTCACATGAATATTGTTGTTAGAATTATTTTGACAAGCAGCAGAAAAGATCAGAACTGCAACACGGACAGGACTTCTTTAATGTACACCGTTCTCTCTCTTGCCGTCTTCCACAGAGGCTTCAGGAGGCTGAGACAAGGAACCAGGAGCTCAGTCAAAGTGTTACCTCAGCAACACGGCCCCTACTGCGGCAGATTGAAAATCTACAGGCCTCGCTGGGCGGACAGACAGCTTCCTGGGAAAAACTGGAAAAGAACATCTCTGATAGGCTTGGTAAGAGGCTAGAGTTTAACTGTATTTACTGTACTTACTGTGCAAGGTGATGAAACAGCCTTTACATTTGTTCTCCCTTTAATTTTTTGGGATCAGTGGATGCCCAGGCACAGCTGGCCATCGCTGTGGAGAAGGAGCGATCAGCAACAGAAGAAGTGTTGTCCTTCAGGTCCCAGCTGGCCTCACTGGAGTCCCAGAATTCCCTGGTCCGCCAGGAGAAGGCCCGACTTCTGGCACAGCTAGAGGCAGAGAGGAAAAAGAGAGAGAAACTGGAGGACGAGAGCAGCAGGTAACTAATTACAACTCGTGCAAGGTTAACATCAACCCATTATCTCTTATGCTATCCAATTGATGTGTTTTTACTACCTTTCAAATTCTGAAGAAGTAAATAAATTCCTACTTTATCATCAAGAAAATGTACTGCAAATATGTTTTTTTTTATCATATCTGCAATTGTGGTCATTCTTTCCACAAACTTTTTCTTTAAAAAATTTGCAGTCAGTGATTTTATTCTGCCGCCCATGTCCCTCTATTTCCTAGGTGTTCCTGTAAAATTTTTAACTATATGTTTGTGTGGAAACTTATACAGTTTCTCTGGTTAAGATGAAGTGGGCGATTACTATTGCTTAGCAATTAGCTATTGCTAATGAGACAAATGTATTTGTGAGTCAGTGAATGAAGCAGAAGCTGGATAGCAGGTCAACCCTCAACCTCTGTGCACTCATGCATGTGCACATGGTGCTGTCTGCCACATGGTTCATCCAACATAATGGGCCAGTGGCGCAATGGATAACGCGTCTGACTACGGATCAGAAGATTCTAGGTTCGACTCCTGGCTGGCTTGGAGTTATTTTTTTGTATACTTTGTATTTTGTACACACAATAAAATTTTCAGCAACTCTATACTGCTGTAGTTAATGCTGAAAATTTGACTTTTCAAGCAGGTGTTGTTTAAAGAACTCAACTGATTATTTTTATTTACAAAGATCTCGGGAATTTCACAGTTTTCAAGTATTCTGTTCTTATTATTATAAATTTTCTCGCTGCAGGGAACATGTTGAGCTGGAAAATCTACGAGGAGAACACATTCGAATGCTAGAAGAGGCAAAGAAAGAAAAGGTATCTGAATGCTCTTTTAATATTCTTATGTTTGAAACAGCCTTCTCAAGTGCATCTTTTCTTGTTTGTGCCATTAGCTGCTGTTGACCAATCAGTTAGAGATGGAGAAGATGAAGGTGGAGCAAGAGAAGACGAAATGCTACTTGGCACAGGAGGCATTCAGAGAGAAGGTTTAAGACAATTTTAGTGATTATTAAGTGCAAATTTTACAGAGTGGAATGAGTCAACTTGTTATTATATTATGTGATGATATGGGTCAATTTTAGCAGAACTGAAAGTAAATATGAAGATAAGTTTTTTTTGTTTGTTCGTTTATTGATTCGTTTTCGTTTAATTTGCTGCCGCTTATCCGGGTCCGGGTCGCGGGGGCAACAGTTTGAGCAGGGAGATCCAGACGCTCCTCTCCCCAGCCACTTCCACCAACTCCTCCGGGGGGACACCAAGACGTTCC
>KV751324.1:12813531-12830306 GCA_001698575.1 Mola mola | reverse complement strand
CCCCCGACCTGGAGTGGGCAATCCACCCCCTTCCGGCTGAGAACCATGGCCTCAGATTTAGAGGTGCTGATTCTCATCCCTGCCGCTTGACACTCGGCTGCAAACCGTCCCAGTGAGAGCTGGAGGTCACTGTTCGATGAGGCCAACAGGACCACGTCATCTGCAAATAGCAGAGACGGAATCCGGAGGCCACTGAACTTGACTCCCTCCGCCGCTTGGCTGCGCCTAGAAAATCTGTCCATAAAAATTATGAACAGAACTGGTGACAAAGGGCAGCCTTGGCGGAGACCAACCCTGACTGGGAACGGGTCTGACTTACTGCCAGCAATGTGAACCAAGGTCTGGCTCCGACAATACAGAGATCAAATGGCCCTTAACTAAAGGCCATCTACCCCATACTCCTGGAGCACCCCCCACAGGACACTTTGAGGGACACGGTCATAAGCCTTCTCCAGATCCACAAAACACATGTGGACTGGTTGGGCAAACTCCCATGCCCCGTCCAGTACCCTCGCGAGGGTATAGAGCTGGTCCAGTGTTCCACGGCCAGGACGAAAACCACATAGCTCCTCCTAAATCCGAGGTTCAACTAGCAGCCGGACTCCCCTCTCCAGCACCCTGGAGTAGACCTTCCCAGGGAGGCTGAGGAGTGTGATCCCCCGGTAGTTGGAACACACCCTCTGGTCCCCCTTCTTGAAAAGGGGAACCACCACACCTGTCTGCCACTCCAAAGGCACAGTCCCCGATGTCCACGCAATGTTGCAGAGGCTTGTCCACCAGGACAGCCCTACAACATCCAGAGCCTTGAGGAGCTCGGGACGAATCTCATCCAACCCCGGGGGCGCTGCCGCTGCGGAGTTACTGGGGCTGTCCCAGTGATGATAGAGCCCAATTTGCCCGGACCAATTTGCCTTGGGTGACCCTACCAGGGGCAAACAGCCCCCGACAACATGGCTCCTAGGATCATTACGGCACCCAAACCCCTCCAACACGGTAAGGTAGCGGTTCCTGGATGGGTCGTTTGCTGATTGCTAAAAAAAAACCTAAAACTGCAGCTCCTTCTAATTTGATTCAATTCTTTCTTCGTGCCGTGCTGTGATTAATTATTCAGCCCTCAAATTCTGTCAAAATGTAATCAGTTTAAGCAGTTTCAATGTTTTTTTTCCCCTTACAGTTTTTGAAATCTCTCCCTTTCAGGAGCGGAAGTCCATGACCCACTCTGTAGGAGAGCCCCCAGCCTCCTCCACACCTTCACTCTCCCGCTCCAGCTCCGTCAGTGGAGCAGACACTGCTGGTCCGTACACCTCTGTTCTATCCCAGGTACACACATTAGCATGTTACACTCCGTAAATGAAAATTTGTTTGTTCTTGCTTGGATATGTGTAACTTAACGAATCATGTGTTTTCTTTTTATTCATCAGGACGACTCTTTGGACCACTCGCTGACAACCATGACCATGTCTGCGTCGATGAGTGGGACCAACATATACGAGGCAGCCAGGCTGTCCGGAGGCTCCAGCATCATGGAGAACCTCCAGTCTCAGCTGAAACTCAGAGAAGGAGAGATAGCACAACTGCAGGTAACAACTCAGAACAACTTCTCATAAAGTTGTCTTCAATTCAATTCAAAAATCTTTCAATTCAACTTATTATTAAAATAGGGTCTAAATTAAACTTCTAACAAACAGAGAAATCAACATAATAATGAGAGGCAGCTCATTTTTTTTCATTGCTCCTGCAGCTTGAGATCTCTGGTCTAGAGAGGACTCGTTCTGTGATGGCGGAAGAACTTGTCCGACTCACAAATCAAAATGATGAAATGGAGGACAAAGTGAAAGAGATCCCCAAGTTGAAAATTCAACTCAAGGTATGGGGTTTATTTAAGGAAATGAATACTGTAATGTTCATTGGTGAAGTTCTTTCTCAGCTTTCTCTTCTGAGGCACACTGAGTGTGCAGAGGTTCTTACAATTTGTGTGGCTGTACACTTCAGGAACTGGAACAGAGGCACAACACCATCCTGCAGATGTACGGAGAGAAGGCTGAAGAGGCAGAGGAGCTGAGACTGGACCTCGAAGATGTGAAGAACATGTACAAAACTCAGATAGATGAACTGCTGCGGAATCAAAAATAAACAGCGTGTAATTGCACTCTGTTAAATCTGGGATCCTCACAAACTGATCACTGATTTTGGCCACACATGCATTCACAGTAATTGGCAGAGAAGAGGTTTAAAGTTTAACTACTGGGTAAAAGAAAATTTTTTGTCTCAAGTTGTTATTTAAATTTCTTATGTGCTATATTTAAGAGGTGGGTATTGGGATTATGCATAACATGCTCTATATAATTGAAGAAGCAGTATGAAGAACAGCCGGAGTTTATAATTTAGGTGTCCATATGAAATCTTTGGGATTTAGTAAAACTTTGCTTTACACATCGTTTCTGGTGACGAAAGCGTTTAAATAGTATTGCATAGACCGTATAACTGTAGGAGATGGTAATGGTTTTTTGCACTATACAGATTCATCCTTGTTTATTAATGCATTACAGAAGTATATAAAAGCATTGTACAGAGAAATTTATGTATTATTCTTAAATCTTTACAAATCACTGAAAGGTGTAGATGCGAGCATAGATTGTGATTGACATCCCAAAGACTGGATATTGAACTATATAAATATGTAAATGAATAAAATATTAAATGGGTGGTAAAATATACTGTGTTGTGTTAAATTGTGTTGAATCAAGTGTTATAAGTCAGTGATTTCTTTTCATTCACATAGAGTATGTTCTCTTAATGCACACAACTCTTCAAATAAATCATGTCCTGAGCAAGTTCACTGATTTGTGTTAAAAGTGTATTTGATACAATTTTCTTAAAGTTGACAATGTTATTTACTGAGAAGGAAAACAATTAACCACTCGAATGAAACTCTGTACAAATGTTGTTTAACTTTCTGATAATTCCTTTTTTTCCTTTCCTTGGAACGTTTTAACAAATGTAAGCGAACATAATATCAGAGAATATGTAATACGCAGCACCACCTTGTGGCTAACGATGCTTATTACATTCAGTGTGAGATTTCCGGTGTTATGGCGACTGACGGCAACATCGTCGCTTCAGTGTGGAGCCTAGTCTGCATTCAGGTAAGGTTTAAGTACTTCCCACTCAAACTCATAACAACTTTATCTTGACGACCAAAGACGTTGAGTTTCTTTCTTTTGCAAGTATTTTTTCTGTAACCGTAAACGACCAAATGTATTTTTTCGTCCAGTTTCTTTGCTCCTACTTTAAATTAACATAAGGAGTCGTGGATTTCTAATTCTCTCGGTCAGTTACAACATGCATATTTTATTCGGACACTGGCTTCTAGTGAAACATTATCAAATCTTAAGTCCTCTGAAAAAGCAACGATTAAATAATGAGTTATTACCTCCACATGTCTTCTTAAAATTTGTCTCGCGTTTATGTCAATGAGCGCAGCCGGCGGGTGATTTAGCTTTAATCGTCGCTAGCTTAAATTTTAGCCGGTTAAAGTTAGTTAACGTTGCATTTTAAGAGATGGTTAGCCTCCCAACATGAGCCCACCTGCGACAAATTTATTACATTAGAGTATAACGTGAACAGGGGGTTAATTAAGAACGTCGTCTTTATATTAAATCTTGAAGTCTACCACATGATGATAATTTGTGCAACAAGTGCCATCAAAAGACGTTACGAAGCCTGTCACGGTCTTGTTTTCCCAGGTAGCCTCATCCCAAAGTATTTCATAGAGGAAATCATTTGCTTTCCGTGTTTTTTCCACAGTCATTTAACCCTGTTGATGTAGAACATTGGGTTTCTTGTGTGTTCATGGCTGATGAACTGTTCCCAAAAAAACAGCATAGCCTGTTTTCTAATTGTAATAAAAGTCTCATACAGCAACACTTTTCTTGAGCTCCTTCAAAAGCTCAGAGATCTGGGAGAAATTGTTATGCAAAGCAGTGTTATAACTGCAAAAAAAAGTGCTCTGATTCTTGTTTGAAAGTTATCACTGGCTGGGTAAGTGCATGAATAATTGAGTGATAACAAACTTGCGTGGGTCAGGGATATGTGACCGTCAGTGTTGTGTGAAGTTAGTTGTTTTCATTTGCCCCTTCAGCCTCAGTTTTGATTGCTCAGACAACAGTGGGAAAAAGGGTCAGTAATACTTCCTGTAACAGGACCTTTACTTACGCGGAGCTCAGATCCGCCTGGACCTTCCCACAGACTTGTTTGTGCCCACATGCTTGTGTACTTCGGGGTTAGGCTTTCAATCAACATTCTAGAATGCAAGTCTGAGTCTGTGTGTCTCTTCCATTTTTTTTCCCCACAGGGTGCTCTGAAGAGGCTATCTCAGATGTTTGTTTTATTCTGACTATGGTGCTCTTGGTCGCACTGGGCATTGTTTTTTCTTTCACTGTGGTCCCTGCTGAGAGGGCTGAGAACACCAACCACAAACCAGCAGCGCCACTGCTCAACTACAGCAGGATCTCCCTGCCGCCTGAGCACGTACCCTATTTCCTCAACAACAACAAGAAGATTGTAAAGCAATGCCGCTTAGACCCACTCTGCCCTTTTAAAGTAAGATATGCACTTTGACAAGTTTGAATTGTTCAAATTGGTTTTCAGTGTAGAGTGGTAGCACATCAGGTCTTTTGAGATTGCTGTGCCACGAGGAAAAGCTCTAACAAAGAACTTTATTATTGAATCGGTTTAGCCTGAGAATTGGAGACATGAAAATTAAATTGTAAAGGTTAAATTGTAGTTGTAGAAGTGTTGACTTCATTCTGTTTTAATGCTGTATACTGATACTGAATGATCTGGAAAATGTAGGAAAGATGACTGAGCCAATTCCCTCAATGACAAATATTTTTCCAACATAAGCATAATTTTTTTGTTCATAAATGGTTAAAAGTTTTTGCTTTGTACTACAAAGTTTACAGCATTTTGCTGTTCCCTACCTGGAGCAATGGATTTTGGAGTTCATTGTACAACTGCAGTTAAAACTTTTGTAAGAAAATAATGTTTTTGATATGTTGTTACTTCATCAGTTTAGTTAGCTCATAAATAATTTTTATTTTTGACATTACTTGGTCAGATTTGGCTTTCTTAGCACACTATTTTTATTTTGTGTCAACAGAATCTGAGTTTTTTAAAATCATTTTAAATCCTTTTTAAAACTTCTCATCATTTTCCCTCTCTCTCTCTCACACACACGCACTTTTATGACAGGCTGCACTGCAGGATCTGTCAGCTTGTTGGGGTTACGAGAAGAACTGTCAACCAGAGAAGCGCTTTAGCTTTCCAGTTTGTACCAGTACTGACTCTGGATGGTACTGTTCCTCACACAATGTCACATTCTAACACACGCTATGCTCTCACTTTTTCCTTCTCAAAAGGGAAATCTACTTACGTAATTTAATTCAGTTAACCAGTCTTAGCACGCTTCATTGATGAACCACTATAGTTTTAGCTTTTATGATTCCTCTAAATCTCTGACCTGTCAGGGCCCGTTCCCTGGACGCAGCCCAGGAGGTTTTCTGGAAGCAGGCTGATTTTGGATATGTCAAGGAACGCCTCTTTGAGCTGAAAACACTCTGCAAGGCCAGCAAGCCAGTAAGTATGCTCATTTCCTTAGTTCCCACAGTCCTGTTGAGTCAACAGGAAGAAACAACAGGTAGAAAGAGAATCAGTGTTCAACAAAAGAGTCCACCGACAATAGTCCATAATATGCAGTTCTTAAGCAGTACTATGGATAGAGTATAGTAGAAATCAACCTTACAATCTCCAATATCCACGGAGTTATTAATATCACTTAAAAGTTAAACATATCTTCTTCCAATAATTTTTCCAGGGGGGATCATCATTAAAATGTAGCAGCCACACTCGTTTCTGTAAGGCAACCAACCTTTACCTGGACTTGCGTAATCCACGCAGGACTCATGAGAGGTCAGTGTACAAATAAAGATATATAGTATTGATATATTCATTACCCTGACACAAATGAGAGTGTCTTGAAACTCATTAATATTTATGTTGCAGATATAAGGAGGACTTTATTCAGAAGGGTGAGATTGGAGGCTGTTGCAGACTGAACAAGAGAGCACTTGCGGCTGAGGGAGAGCATAAGAGTCCTTTACAGTCTTGGTGAGGCAGAACACACACAAATACACACTGAGCTCTAGCCAATAACTTGTGAGCTCTGGGGAATTGGAGAAAACAGGGGTGTAATGCTTGCTAAATGTCCATTCCCTGAACAGGAATCGAATCAGGGCCACAGGTGAGCGCGCTACATCCTAAGTATTAGACCGCCTGGGAGTCAAAAAGATCTTATGAGGAGGGCTGTACCGTTCTTGCTAAAATGTGAATCACAATTTCACGAGACGATTCTTATTTTTTTCCATAAAAACACATGTTATGGGAAAGTCTCTTGATTAAACTATGGCTAAATGCAGCAGAAAGTCAGCAGAGAATTTAAAAACACATTTCAGTACTAAAACTTAGCTGCTGACAGTGTGGCTGAGAGCATTGTGAGATCTACTCGCCAAATGGAAAATATGCCTAAAATAATGCTTAGCAAAATCTGTTAATGTAACAACAGCCTAGGCCACTCAGATTTGACATAAAGTGCATGAACTCAGCCCAACACACAACACGCTCTGACTCCCTCCAGCTGTTAACTTGCCACACATGATGCTCCATATTTGCTGTGTTGGTTTTTTTTTTCCTCTGTATTGCTCTAAATGATCCAATATCGTCCTTGTATCGTAGCCTCAACCATGTATCATGAGGTGTACCTTTGTTAAAATGTAACATATACATCCTAATAAGGTTGATTTGTACATTGCTGGATAATATTCTCTGAAGAGGCATCAATAACTTAAAAATTTCTGTATCCAAATCTTTTATGTTACTTGAGTTGTTAATCAAATTAAGACAGAAGTCAAATATCTTTTCCATCTTTCCTGTTATTCAAATTATTAAATAAGTCCAAAATTGAGCTTCCTGATCAGGAATTGAACTTGTGCCACAGCATTGAGTGTCAAATTCTAACCAATAGACTGCTGTAGATATGGTTATTGGGTTCTCTTTTCACCTTCTAAGGTGATAGCCCTACACTATATGAAAGTACGGAGGGGAAAAATAATCAAAATGTTTTGAGGATGGATTGTGATTCGATCTGCCAAACCACTTTCAAAGGTAGTCAGGGATGCATTGGCCCCCTTTACACCTGGCATTTAAAATGTGTTTTTGGTGATTGGATGGTGTTTGTCCACATACCTTTTTTGTATTATGAGATGTCTCAGTTGTCTACATCGAGATCTGATCACTATCCAATCACGCTCTTCTGTTGAACAAACAATGCATCAGGCGTCTCTTCCTCTTCTCGTCTTTGTGTCGCTCAAACAAAAACAACACATACAGCTGAGCCTGTCTAGAAATGTATGGCCACGGTTTCCACGCAGGCAGGACTTGGCAGAACTATTCTGAAGTCTCACCGTTGTATAGACTCCTGCCTGCTTTTCGAAGCAGGGAAGAGAGCGGTGCTACTCACCTTTGGAAGTGGCTTGGCAAATCGGATGACAATCTGTCCTCAAAATGTTTCGAATGTATTTACACCTGTAAATTCATGTCCTTATGCATGCTCCAATTGCAATCTGATCACAGAAAACACATGCTAATGCAATGGAGGTGTAAAGGGGGCCACTGTGACCACACTGAACACAAGTGTAAATGCAAAAGTGTTTCCAATCCACACACCACATCTTTACAGCGACATAACGCTTTCTCCTCTGCTTCAAAAAGTAGACAGGTGTGTACATGGCAGGAGACCTGTCAGGGTGTCACCACGAAAGTATGTGACATTGTCTCGTCTCATTTTCGTCCTCTTATCTGAATCTGTGTCCAAGGGACAGCAGTCTGAGCAAGGAAGCCCAGACACTCCTCTCCACATTCGCAAGCCGGCCAATAGATACAGTATATAGTTTCACCAGCATCTCTTAAGTCTGCCCCGGGGTTTCCTCCTAGATGGGCAAGCCTGAAACACCTCTCCACGGAGATGGCCCGTAGGCCTCCTAACCAGATACCTGAACCACCTCAGCTGGCTCCTCTTGACATGGAGGAGTACTGGTTCTACTCCGAGCTCCTCTCAGATGTCCAAACTCCTCATCCTATCTTTGAGGCAGAGCCAAGCCACCCTGCGGTGGAGACTCTTCTCAGTGGGTTGTATTCGCAGTCTTGTTTTACCCAAAGCTCATGACCACAGGACTGTAGATTGACCGGTAAATTGAGAGCTTCGCCTTCTGGCTCAACTCTCTGTTCACCACAATGGACCAGTATAGCGCATGCATCGGGTCGAATGCTGCCTTGTTTCGTCTGTCAGTCACCTGCTCCATTTTTTTCCCCCTCACTCTTGAACAGGACCCTGAGATACTTGGACTCCCCTGCTTGGGGCGGCAACTTTTCCCTTTCTCAGAGTCGGCAATACACCCATTTCTGGCTGAGAACCATAGTCTTGGAGTCTGATAGGATTTCTATAATATTGAAGAGATCCTTGAAATATTCCTTCCACTGCTCGACAATACACTCAGTTGGGGTCAGCAGCTTCCAATACCCACTGTAGACAGTGTGGATGAAGTGCTGCTTTGACCCCGTGAACTACATGGTTTGCCAGAATTTCTTTGCGTCTTGCTGAAAAGCTTGCACCGTGGCCTTGCCAAATTCCGCTCATACCTGAGATTTTATGTCTGAGTGAGCTATTAGTTAGCCCACACATTCCATTCTAGATTTGTTTTAATTATTAAACAATTTCTAATTTGTTATTATTGAATATTTTCTATTTGCTTTTAAATTGTAAATGACCTGCAATAGTATTCAACCTTTCTTGAGGTATGAAAGTTCCACTGGGGCCATGAGAAAAACTCACTTTTTCACATTTTTGGAGTATATACTTGGGTTTTTGATGTGCACACTAATGCAGGGAAAGTGAAAACTGATCTTCAAGCCTTTTTTGTGCGGCTCAACTTGCTCTCTAGTCTTGTGATTCAAGAGTCAATCAGATTTGACCCCCATTTGTATGTAATAAGGGGCTCAGTTTGCATATTCTCCAACTATGACTCCCGGTGCCACATGCACACACCACTTGAGCGAGTGCAGCAGTTCAAAGTTGAACTAGACAGATCAGAATGGCTCAGCTAAGAGCTAAGCAAACTAAATGCTCATGTAATTTGTAATGATTGTGCAATATTCACTTTTACTCTAAGAATACCTGATGCTATAGATATCAGGCCCCATTAATTCATGATTCATGATAATGTTGCTAACATTGATATCCACAAAGACAGTGTGGGAACAATGATGCTTGCATGTCATTACAAAGAAACCTATTATCAAGTAAAAAACAATCATTACAAGTTTTTTAGTATTGATTCGGATCAAACAGTGACATTCTAAACCAAAAGCCTGTCAAACTACAGTTTTCCGGGTAAATGTATATACACCTGCTCCTGAAGCAGCTTCTGGTGTGGATGCACTCCCGCTCAGAAACGTTTTTAACCTTATTACTTTCGGTATTTCTTCACCTCTTCACTCGTCATCATCACGTACTTTCCACATATGCACCTTGTTACAGAAGTAACTTTAAACTTAATAGAAGGAGTGTGAGGTTAAAGAAGACATTTCAAACTGCCTTACTTTCTTGATTTACTGTGTATTAAACACCTTCCTTACTGGTGTTTTTCCACGTCCTGCCTCGTAGGAGCGCACCAGCTTGGTGGGGAAAGGCTTTGGAAAGTTGACCAATCAGAGCAGAGTGGGCACAGCGGGAGGGGGGCAAGGTGTAGGAAGTAGGCGAAGCCGAGCGTTTGGGCAGACGGCTGAAAAGAGGAAGAAAAGAAGATGGAAAATAAGGTGTTCTGAAGATCTTTAGCTAGTGTCCAAAATGAATATAAAAGATTTGAAAATGGTCATAATAACACTTCTTTAAAATAAAACCCTTTCTGGTCAGTTTAACATTAAGTCCAGGTCTAGGTGTGTGAAAAAGCTGTTGTATGTGAGGCCACAAATAATCTCTCTAATGCTTCCAACTACGCCATCGTTCAGTCATTCTTGTCTGCGGACCAGCAAATTCTGGCATAAAAACTGAAATACCTCAAAGAAAGGGCCCTCTGGTTTGGACTCGATATAATTATCTATTAGGGCCCAAGTCTTCAGGTTCCTTAGTTAATTCATGTCTGCTATCTTTAAACTATCAAGGTTCCTGCATAGTAATAAAATGTAATTGTTTCATTTGCATCTTTATCTAAAGTGAAGGATGCATTACAATCAGAAATTTTCTGACCCTTTTAATATCCTTGCAGCTCAGAGTAAGGTAAACTGTCAGTGGCATGTCACTGTGTTTTTACCATACATCCAGCCCATTTTGTGTTGCCTCTACAATGTTATTGTACATTTTTACAATGCTAATTTTATTGTAGGTATGCTGAGCTGCAGACATTTACAGAGCTGGATTTTCATCCAATTGAGGATGGAGACTGTGACATCATTGTGGAAAAACCCACTGTGTTCATGAAACTTGATGCTGGTAAGCAATAAAAATATCTGTGAATAGTTTAAATCTTTGATTCTATTCAACTGTAATAAAAATGGCTCCTTAACATGTTTGTATCGTCACTTTATCTAATAATCTTCCTTCACTTAATGTTTCCAATATGTATTAGCATGATTATGACATGTTGATTATAAAATAATAATCTATTTACATTTACACGTATATATTTTTATAGGAGTGAATATGTACCACCACTTCTGTGACTTTGTTAACCTCTACATCTCCCAGCACATCAACAACTCCTTTAGCTCCGATATCAACATCATCATGTGGGACACGGTGGGTACCTGATGGCTTCCACCACTAATTTCAGTAGAAGAGAGGTTGAAGCCAAAGTCATGTCATGGTTAACAAGTACTTAAAGTGCTGTTAGGTAAACATAGCTGCATACATACATGAACATGCTAGTTGAAACTGTTGCAGTTCATTACTGTTACATTTAAGTTATCTATCATCTTTACTGACTGGGGCAAAAAAGATAAATGTTTAAGATGTAAAACGGGCATCTGTCAAATAAGTACAAGGAGGTGTTTTCTTTTTTTATTGTCACGTGAAAAATTGTGATGCAGGTTTTAGCTGTATTCTTAAAATTAAAATCATAATAAAATTGTAAAATTAACTAATATTAGTCTTATAAATATAAATATGATAAATTATTTTTTAAACAAATACGTTTAGTAAATAAATCAATAGTGTATTAGTGTTTCATATAATAAGGAAAAATGTCACTCTAAATTAATTACAAATACAAAACAAGGTTTCAGCCACATTACAGTAACTTTTTCTTTACTAAGGCTTCACCAACCCTAACCCTGATGAAGTCATTTAGGGAAAACACTAGCTGAAAAACAGAACATTTTTAAGGATAGCATAATCCAGATCATTTCTCCCTTCCTTGTGCACGGAGGTAAAGAGGAAAAAGTAGAGAGAGAAAACAATTAGAGAGGAAAGACGCAGTAACTTTTCAGCAACATCCAAACAGTGGCAATCGGAGAATAGTGTGACTTGATATAATAATAATAATAATGATAACTATATGACCATAACAAACATATTACAATGGGAACAAAAAAACACAGTAACAAAACAATAAAAATTCTAAGCAAACCACATACATTCCTAAAAAAAACCAAAAAACTAGGCTCATAAACAATAAACATTTACGTCAGGAAGCAGCACACCAAAAGTACGCTCTAAACTCAATTTTAAAACAAGCTGCTAAAATATACAAAATATACCATAACTCCAGAAATATACAACCAAAGGATTACTGACTTTTATTTCTAAAGGCTATATTTTTTCTCAGTGTTACTGCTTTGTTTTTCATTTCAGATGTAGCATTAATGGAATTAACAGTTGTTCCCTTCTTATGTCTCTTCCCAGAGTTTTTATAGTTATGGAGATCTGTTCAATGAAACATGGAGGGCGTTCTCGGAGTATGACATAATCCACCTAAAGACCTATGACTCGAAAAAAGTAAGTTTAATATCTCTGTGTGGTCATTATAATCTCTTTCTTTGAACAGCTCTAACTTAACTAAGGTTGTTTAGAAGTCTACAAAGTCTGTTCGGGGAAATACTTAATTGTCGTTAAAGACCCCGGTAATGGTTCGGATTTGTCCAGGAAACATCCTCTGGCACGCATGACGTTTTTGATATTAAAATTTAGCAACATTACGTTGAAAAGAAAAGTGTGACGTTAGTATGTACCAACCATAGCTGAACTCAGATTCATAAAATATTTGCATCTCTCATGTGATCTCTTGAATATCATCTCCACTCACTTCATAATTCCAGTATTTTTGAGGACATTAGAAAATGTCATATATGCCTGCAGTGAATAAAAACCACGACCTATATACGAACTGATTTGTGAACCATGCTAAATGCTTGTCCACAGGTGTGTTTCAAAGATGCTTTCTTTTCCCTCCTCCCGAGAATGAGATATGGCCTCTTTTACAACACGCCTCTTGTAAGTTACTCCTCATGCATGGATTCCTGTGTGTATGTTTTGTATGCAGCGGCTTACCTGATGTATTCTACATATGTATTTGCAAATTGCAGCTTCAGGTACTTTGAAGCTGCCTGTCTTTGTCTTAATTTATGTTTTTATCTCACTTTTTTTGTTTCATTTCATTTATTATTTATGGCCAGTTCCTCTCTCCATACACATTGATATCCAGTTTAGTCAGAAACATGTAGTTAAGTCAAATATTTATATGATGCATTCAGGAGCACAGCAATTGCTTATCTTATCCAAATGATAACTCCAAGGACATTATTATAAAGATGATACCATATAAATAAATATATGTTGTCCTGTGGTTCCATTCTTGAGGTGTGAAGTATTGATAGGTCAGCCTCAAGCATATGTTTTTATTGTCCCTGCAGCACATGTCACGTTTATATTCATGTGCTTACATTTCCAGCTGCAATGCAGAGTTGCGTATGTGAGATTCTGAGACTTTGAAACGCATATTTATTCCATGGAGATTAGGAAATATGTTTACCATCGTCAGATTCCATGTCTTTTACATTTTTCTCATCCCAGCCCAGAACTATACACTATTTTGGCGAGATTCAATTAATCTCAGTTATTTTTGAATCAGAGAGTCGATATTCTAAAAATACAATATTGTTCAGATTTTCGCATGAGTATATACAGTATAACCCATATCAAAATAATGATTTTTAAAATATTTTGAATTGAATGGATAAAAAATGAATGGTTTATGGTTTAAATGTAGTGAACGTCACATGTTCTGTGGTGTGTTGATGGCAGATCTCAGACTGCTTCAGTGAAGGCATGTTTAGGGCATTCTCCCAGCACGTCCTCCATCGACTGAACATACTACAAGATGGGCCAAAGGTAGGAAGAATCTTTTAGCAAACATAAATGAAAGGTACATTTTGTCACATTTTATTCGGTGTCTATCATAATTGTCATGAAGTAGTTGTCAGTTAAAACAATACATTTCTCAGTTACATTTTAATGAAGAAAACTGAGTTCTCTTTGACACAAGTGTTCTAATGTCTGTATGTACCAGGATCCTGTGTGCATCTGACAGCTACATTCACTAAGCAAGCTACTTACTGGGTGATAATCAAAGGTACACAAACTTGCCAATCAAATTCATTCCTGAACATGAACAACCCATCTGTAAAGACAAATGACAGAGTTGATTCAGCAGTGACTTAGTATTTATTAAAAACAAAAGCCAGCAGTGCATTTTTGTTATGTCTAATCACATTTCAGTTTAGATATTGGATTTGGATATCTCTGATGCCAATATTAAACTGATACCAGAGCCTTTTCTTGATGATGATGATGATGATTTTAATTTGTGGTGTATTATGTGAAAGGCTATATGAGGTTGAAACTGATCTTCAGTTATGTCTGTTGAGGTTGACAGAGGTTCATATGCAGTTAGAAATCTTTCTGCTTCTCTTTCAGACTTTTTTATTAGAGGAATGATCCAGGATTTAGAGTTGGAATATTTTGTCATCATTTGGTTTATGCAGGAATAATAAAGTCCATGCTGCTAGCAATTCTTTTATTTTAGTCTATCAAAAATGTTGCATGGCCATTATGGGGTTGCTGCAGGATTGTGAATTTTCTTTTTAAAGGTTACTGTGAGAAAATATGTATATAATGGTATAAATATTCAAAGACAATATTCTGTATGAGGTTTATCTTTGGATGTATCAGAAAGGATTTTTTTTTTGCAAAGTGTCACAAAAAACACTACAGTTCAAAGCTACTTTACAAAGTTTCTGAAATGGATGAACAGTTGCACTAGAAGGCAAAATTATCATCTGTTAGGCAAAAGCTCAGCTGCATGCTTGTGAAAAAGTTTGGCCTTGGTGACAGAATATGCTGTTTATCTCAGATGAACATTTGTTACTTTACCCAGTGGGATAATGCTGCCCTGATGTAGAGCCAGGTCATAAGGGAAACCAGGTGTTGCCTGGTCAAAGAGCTGATTGGTATAAAAATCAACTCAATACATTTTGTTGAAAGTTCATTTTGGATCAATTGGAGAGATTTTGATTTTATTATTTTGATTTTGAAGGTTTGTTCCCTTAAAGGAAAACATATTGTGTGACTGATGTCAAAGTGACTAAATACTCCTATCTTATAAACTCTGTACAATGTATGATAGTTATTTTCTTTTTTTAGGCTTTCATTACTGGACTTATTTATGCATAGTATGTTGAATGTATTTTGGTTATCCTTTTTCAAAAAGTCAGAATCAAATCTATCAAGACGATAGACGTTCATTCCTGTACAGACTGATGACATACTGCATTGCAAATGAGTCTAATATTACTCAACCCAACTGACAATTACTTGCCAACGGCTATACACATACAATTGGAGTTCCTTGACCAGGAATCAAACCCGGCTAGTGTGGTGAGAGCACTGAATCCTAACCATTAGACAAACAGGGAGTTACTTTCAAATGGGGGATTTTATGTTGTTCAGACTTGTAGGCCTCATATAAATACACCAGGAGAGCTTGTCCTGTAGTGGACCTGGGGGCTTTACTAAGAGGCATGGTTGACATAGCCAGAATTTCTTTGTGTGCGCTAGCTCAACAAAACTTAAATCTCTTAATCTTATGTCTGGGTTCTGTAAGTCATCATTAAAAAAACTTGTCACTTACAGTGAGTACTGTCACCCAAAATGAAAACTAAAACATCATGGTCAAACATCAACGCCTCACAGAGTTGTGGCCTCAGAAGGGAGATCATTTATGACTGTTGTTCGCTCACTGGTCAACTCCTTCTCCAGCACCAGTAAATGATGAATAGCAATTTTGTATTTTCAATAATAAATGTATGAAGGTGATTTCAAATGTAATTGGAATGGAAATTGGAATCCTGAAAGGCATTCTCAGCGGATAAATTCAAGCCCATAAAAGACAATAAAAAGCTCCATATGTTGAGATTGATAATATAATGTCGTGTCAAAGCAAAACAAAAACCTAGGCACCAGATTAGCAGAAGCTCTGCTGATTTTTTTGTCCTTTGGTACCAAAATTGCACAAGTGAAAGGAGCAACTGAGTGTCAGCTGGCATGCCTGATGCTAATATTCCTCTGGTAGATATTACATGTGATGTAAATATACTGGGCCAACAATTTATTGCATTACATTAACACACAACCTTTGAAATATTACATTTTTTTGTATGCTAATTATATATTAAATGAAGTACTGTTAACTGTTATCCAAGCCTGCAGTATTCATTTAGACACGAAATGATATACATGCACACATGAACGAGAGGCCAGCTCCCTGGTGGTCTAATGGTTAGGATTTGGCGCTCTCACCGCTGCGGCCTGGGTTTGATTCCGGGTCAGGGAATAGCAGTTTTTATTCCTTCATTTTCCTTTTTGTGTATTAATGCAGTCTATACATCCATCTGGTATTAACTGTGCTAATCAGTGCTCAGCTGCAATCACAGTAAGCTAAGCAGAGTATTTCAGATATCCTTCTCCCTAGCAACACTTGCCAATTCGTCCTGGGAGATCCTGAGGCATTCACAGGCCAGATAAGTTATATGATCCCTGCAGCCAGTTCAGAGTCTACATTGGGCTCAGTCCAGAAGATCTCCAAAGGAAGGCACCCAGACAGAGATATCCACTGCTTTTAAACACACAGCCATGGTCCTTAGACTTGAACGTAGACATTCTTAGCACATACTGTACAACAGTCAGAGCCTTCGTCTAGCAAACAGCTATTGCATTGAGGCAACCCTCAAGTCCTTCAACACAGTGATGCACAGCTAGAGGCTTGTGACCATTCCCACTCTTGCATAACTCGTGTGGCACTGGACAAGCGCAGAAAGAAAGAAAGTAATGCCTCTTCAAAGAGTTTGCTTCCAGAACCAATGCTATGTGTAGCGATGAGTTCAAGTAAAGTAGCTAGATACCATTCCACCGCATGCATTGGCTCAATTTCCTCCATTTCCTTCCATCAGAAAAAATATATTTATGTTCCTGCGTCCACTCTGCAATGCTGGCAGTCAGAATACCTAGGTCTCTGCCATTGCCTGCCACCCAGCTTGCAATGCAAAAAACCTCAGTGCCACTCTGTACAGGTGATGGATGCACAGGTTTGACAGGACCATGTACCTGTTCC
>KV751324.1:12773392-12802735 GCA_001698575.1 Mola mola | reverse complement strand
TTTCCTCATTGTGTTTTTGGCGCGTGGCAACGGCGCCGCACAATGTGGCCATGAGGAGGGGGGGCGGAATCGGTCCAGGGGACTTAATTCTCATTGACAGTCACATTAACACAGGAGCAGCACTCTTAATCCTGCGGAGATTACTCTCTCCAACCGGACCCCCCAGCCCCGTCACCACACTTGCACGCACACACATACACAGGTACGAGGGTCGCAGTTGGGTGTCTCGCTGCGGTGGCTTTACCTGTCTTCTCCTGTCTCTGTCACCCTTTTCCATCTGCTCCCTCCCAACTGCACTCAGATTCACACACTTAGCAATTATTCCTCTCTCTAGGCTTTCCTTCCCCCTGAAGTCGCTCCCAGCGGTGGGACCGGCTGCTATCCTCAGAGGGCCGTTCGGGATGACTGGCTGGGAGGGAGGGCAGAATGGTTTGTGTGCATTTGTGATCGTGCATAAGGACACGGCTGAAAAGAGAGGCGATGGACAACAGTGCAGGGAGCAGGGGGAGGCGAGAGAAATGAGCTGGAGAGACAGAAAAAATATTTGTGTGGAAAGAGATTGTGTGTGTGTGTGTAAAGATAAAGAGGCAGCCTGCATGTGAAATGACCTGAGTGCATGAGTGTGTAAGTAATAAGAGAAACTCACTCTGTACATGTAATCTTGTGAATCTGTGTGCTTGTTCATGTGTGATGGACAGAAGACACTGGGAGGTGGTGATGATGATGCGTGTGTGTGTGTGTGTGTGTGTGTGTGCAATAACAGTGGTCTGAATGAAGTGCTATGAGAGAGCAGAGATCGTGTATCCAGTACTTGGTGATGTGTCAGCCGCACAACAGATTGGAGACCACCTCCATGCACTGGCGTGAACAGATTGGCTGCGGTGAGGGGATGTTTCTCACCTGACACGGGGAGAAGAGGAGAAAAGCGAGGAGAGATGTTTTTCATGTCATGTGTGGCACGATGGAGAGAGGCCTCTCATTTGTAAACGACAGCATCCCGGACAGCTTTTCATCTCAGGCGGTTTCCGGCTGTATTGAGTCAGGGACCAGATACAGCGGACAATAGCGCCTTCCATCATTCTCATGAAATCAGAGAAAATACACCTGGGAGCTGATTCCTCTTCACAGACAGGAGATCCGTGAGTCTAAATGGAGGACGGGGAGATATTAGATCAATGATCCGCCTGCTTGTATCTGTTTCTCATCTCAACCGCAAAACCACAGTTGGGCAGAGTACATGACCCGCGGTTTGAATCAAAAGGGCAAAGTTCAGACGTTGCTGACGGACCAGAGTGATGCCTCAACTAGCTTAGTGCTCAGGTAACACCGGGAATACTTATTTAAAAGAAACTGGATTCAAAACGAGCATTTTGCACCTCTTCCTATAGCTAACACCCTCACAGACGCTCACACACACTCACACAGCTTTTTTAAAAGAGGTTGATAATGTTTTTATCTACCTTTTTGTCTATCTTATGTGAGAAAAAGAATAAAAATATTAGTTTGTAATGACACAACCGGACGAAGTATAGAATGACCACACGTCTGTTCATTTCATTTGTACTTGTATTCCCACATCTAAGAAAAGTAAAAGTACTTTATTTTTGACTTTACTCTGTATTTTAATCGATGTACATGAATTAACGTCCTTTTTCAGTTATTGTTATTCCTTTAATCCTACGAGATCTATCTGTCCTCAACCAAATATCATCATCATCCAATCATAGTTTAGGTGGAAAACGATGATTCTAGCACCAGGCGTCGCTCTGACCCAGCAAGGTTCCTATTGGCCCAAACAGTAGAGGTCTCATGTTTGAGCTCCAAAGCGGCGTGTGTGCTGCGTCTTCCCCTCTCCCCCTCTGTCAGTCTCTCAATCAGCGACAGCAAGGCCTCGGCCCCCTGTGTGGTGCCATCACACCCCTCAGTGTCTGGCTAAACCCGTCGAACAGGTCTCGCTTTGAATGACAGCTCACACTGTTGCCTGGCAGCCGCCTCCAAACTTGCTGTCGGCATGCTTTGAAAAGTAGTTGGCAGAGTGCATTTTAGTGGATTATTGTTTTTTTTATGTGCCATGTGCCTTTAAATCATCATTTGTGTCCCGTTGATGGATTTTTTTTTTTTTTTTTTTTAAGCATCTGTGCAGACATGTGGTGTAATTAATTTATGTTAAATTTTAGTCCAGGCAGTTTTGCGAAAACTGAAAATAACATCACGTCGCAGGTCTCAAGGAGATTTCTCCACAGCTCTAACACACTTTGACCATGACTAATCTCCCGAAGTGATAGTAATGATTGTAATTGAACAGGCGCAGCTCTCTCCCACAGTGTTCTATCTATCACCTTGGATGCAATCTGCTGCCTTCACTCGCGTGTGTGTCCCTGTGCAAGACGGCGCATCCCTGCTCGGTCCCCTCTGGCAGCTGGCAGATGTGCTGGTAACTGTGAGCGAGTGCGTTACTGTGTTTGTGGGAATATGAAAAGGCTCTCAGCGTGCTCTTCCGTGTGGGTCCGTTGTGCACCCGCGGCATGGAAGAGTTGCGGTAGCGACAGGGCCTGGGGTGGTCATCACAGCAGTCCTCAAACAACACTGTGCTTCATGTGGGGGTTCCACCCTGTGGGAAGCAGTACATGAAAAGGGGAAGGAGAGGAAGAGAGGAAGCAGATTGTGGTTGTTTGTTCGCTCTCGAATTGAATGGACGTTTGAGGGAGAGGCCTTCAGCGGAGAGGAGGAGTGTGGGTGGGAGGGGAGACCTGTCAGAGGAATGAGTGAGTGTGTGTAAATGCGTACATCTGCGTGTCCATCCACACTTTATGCTCGAAGTGATGGCTTTGTAATGAAAACAGCAGGCAGGCATCGTTCCAGCGTCCCTATTGGTGGTTGACTGATGTCAGTCACCAGCGGGACAGTGGCCTCCCTGAGGGACGGTCGCCGAGAAGAGGATGAATCACTACAGTCAGGGACTTGTTCGTGTTCATATACAGAGTAGATCCAGAGTCAGTTCACCTCTACTGGAAAGCATCCAGCAAGTATATATCCTGGACACATTGAAACAAATGGAATTGAATAGTTTGCCATCAAGCAACACCTTTCATTAAGGTTCTAAGTAAACAGAGGTGAATTACACGACTACATGTCCTTTACAGATTTATTTTAATCTCACTTCCAAAACTCACTTAGACCACCAGAAGACTGCATACATGTCAATCTTGTTAGCTGCATCTTTCTAGTTGAACAGTTGGCTTCAGTAACTCAAGATTCCATTATAGAATAACACCTTTTCACTTTATCAAAAGCACGGATTTATTGTTTTTTTACCTTCATGTATTCAAAGGTGTTTGATTTTCTCATTAGGAATGCCCTGATCCTATTCAAGCAGTTGTTAGTCACACCTGGAAGCTGCTCAGAGCTCTTCCACTGAGCATCTCTGCCGGAGCAGGTGAGGGATGAGGGCCTTGCTCGGAGGCACCTAAGTAATGGTAATGAGGAAGGGGCAAGGCCAGTCTTTCATCTTCCTCACCCACCTTTATCCTGCTGGTCTGGGATATTGAACTGAAAACCTCCCGTTCACAACCTTGTAAGAAAAATGACTCGGAAATGAAGCATTTCTTAAAGGTTTTTAGTTCTCCCAGTTGAAAAGCTGAAAGTGGGACAGCTGGGTAGTGAAATTACACCGTGCCTGGAGTGATCGTCACCCACAGGTTTTTTTTCCAACAGAGGTGTGTGGAGAATTTTCACAATGTGACACCATATTGGCGTGATTGTTAAAAAATTTAATGGGAGAAAAAGAAAAAAAAAATCACTGCAAAATCCTTCCAAATGATAAAAAAAAATAAAAGATTCGTACGTGTGCTGCGAGTATGCGTCTACAGGCATGAGAACAGTTGTGTGAAAAGTTTCTGTGTTCGTGTCTGTGTCTGACATGCATGTGTGATCCTGGCTTTGTGTGTGTGTGTGTGTGTGTGTTAGAGGGAGCTGCTTGTCTCTGGGGAGCAGAGTTATATGGTGTGATGCTCCAGAGATGCACAGACAAATTAATTCACTTATTGACACTGCTGACACGTCTCAGTGACTTTGTAGAATGAACAATTGATCAGTCTTCCATTGTCTCCCTGCTCTCTCTCCCTCTTTTCTCCTTCCTTCCTCCTCCTCCTCTGTTATTTCCGAAGCTGACCACTCTCCAGCTGCCTCATCTGTAGACCTCTCGCTCTTGCTCTCCTTTTTTCCCTCCATGAAGCGCTCCTCTTCCTTCGGCTTGCTAATTTACATCCTGCACATGCTGTAATTAATATAATTACACGCAAGCAATTCATTAGCAGCAGAGAGGATTTGATAAAATCAAGATGTTTTTCAACCTACGAGAGTATGAATGAACAGAGATAAAGTTTGTATGTGTGCGCGAGACAGAGAGAGGTTGTGAAAGCAGCTTCTTCTTCTTTATCTGTGAGTACATCAATTTAAAGCTGTTGTGTGAAGACACCACGAGGCCCAGGGCTGAGCCACAGTTAGTGTTTGTAGAGCTCCCAGAAAAATCAAAGCAGGCGTCACGTCGAGGTTGTTTACGTACCTTTATCATTATTCGGGCATAATGACTGTCCCTGCTCTTGGGGTCGCCCTGTCAGCCTGTCAGGGTCTCAGCCTACTTCTCTTTTCCTGCTTCAAAGAAGAAATTTGGGTAAAGAGCTCAAGCAGTTTATTTGCAGTTTATTTCTTCAGCACAGGTTGCTATGCTATTGCTACACTACAGTTTATATTTATAATTTAGAGATCATTGGTTTTATAGGCATAAAACCAATGATAACTCATTGATATTTTGAATTTTTACTTTAAAAGATGGGTTACCTGGCGTCATGAGTGACATAACACAATAAGCCCCGAATGTCAGATTTACATGATTTTTCTCACAATATAAAGGTAGTGATAATGTGTTTCACCGGTCAGAAATGCTAATACTTTGGAGGTAAGCTAATTAGCTGCAGCTGCTGGTTAAAGGTAACGTGGCGCCACAACAGGCCGGCTCATCCGTTTTGGATTTCAATGGCCGAGATCGCCACGTCATTCCGATCAATTTACGATTTACAAATGTACAGTCCAAGTTGCGACACCCCTACTAAATATCTTATAGCCAGGACGTATGTTTGCATTTGTGCATGAAAGGGTTAATAAAAAATATGAGCGCGCTGGGACGCACCCAGTGAATTCGCTGCAGCAGGGAATGTGTGCAGCAGACTTTACAGGAAGGAAGGCAGATAAGGAGACAGAGAGCTTACTGAGTGAGCGTAACAGTACATAAAGATTGTGCTTGGCCACTCTAAATCACATTGTTTACTTTTTCATCAACAAGAGCAAGCTGGAGTCAGCAAGGATTAAAAAAAAGGAGCAACAAGAGGAGGAAAAAACATCAATATTGCAGATAGCTACTTTGAGAAAAGAAGGAAAGCAAACCTGCCAAAATGTGTGTAGGTGTGCAGCTGTCGAAAAGGTGTCTCCTTTGCTTTCTGTCTTTCCATCCATCTTCTACTGCCAAGGGACACTAACTTCTAATGGCCTTTTATTGCTTTATTAGACTACGCTGGATTTACGGCACGGGCCCTGCTTCTCCGTGTAGGCTGTCTGGGTTTGAGGCTGATCGTTTTTAAAGAGGGAACTAGGGACTGGGCTGGGGCTGCAGGCCTGCGGTGTCAGCGAGCTAATGTTTGTTACCCTCTTAGCGTTTGTTTTTTTCTTAATTTTGTTTTCTCCTTTTTGATAAAACAGCTTACATCTGCCTCCGCTCCCCCTCCCTCTTATCGAGAGCGGCTTTTAAAGAATTTTAAGGCGACTTGCTTGTAGTGTCCTTCCAGGAAAGGCCGAATGTGAAAGCGTGGCGCCTGTAAACTTATCTGCAGAGGTGTGTGTCTCTGAGTGTCAGCTTATCACAAGTGAAGTGTGATATGTGTGTGAGAGGAGCAAAAGTCAGCATTCACGTTTGTGTGTGTGTGCGTGTGTGTATGTGTACCAGCTGGGGAGGTGGGTCACAGGTTAGGACTCTGATCATTGCTGAGAGAGAGAGAGAGATGGAAAATGAGTTGCTCAATGATGAGAGAGAGAGAGTGAGCAGGGAGAGCAGGGTTGGAAAGAACACAAGACTAGAGATGCCAAAAATCGTCTGGGCACCACTGACATAAACACAGAAACGAGGAAAAAATAACAAAAAACACACACAAATATTCTGAGGTCACCAGATCTTGATACAGTGGCTTGTGCAACAATGTGGGATTTTGGCCTTAAGTGCATGCCGATCAATCACGCTTTAATGGTACCTCAGTGCCGAGGCTGTTCCCTGAACCACACAGTCAATACCAGTAGCAAGGTAATGGTCCTGAATTCTCGCTTTCTCCCCATCTGGGCGTTTCAGCAAACAGAGGAGTCTCCGCTTTATAGCTTGTTGCCTTATTGGAAGAGACCGTGCAATGGAGGAGGCGTGGCGGTTCACAGGAATGACAGTAAACTAAATTATGGACACCTTCAAACAGATTCCACACACAGCTTACGCTGAAGTATTTACTCCTGCTGATTAAAAATGGTGTATTCATGGCATACAGTGTGGCCCATATGGAAAATACAGCATTGTGTCGGAAGTACTAGTGTGCTGTAAGTGGTAAGAGCTATTTATAGTATTCTGTATGATTTTGGCAGGAGCATTGTCATAAGCATAAATCACACTACTTTGGCTTATTATATGTACAGCATATAATGAAAAATAAGTATAAATGGTGGCCTATGATTAGAACCGGCAAATTTCTTCAACACCACATGTTTAAACCAATTCAATGTCCACATTTGAGAGCTGTAAAAAAAAGCAGATCTCTAATCAGACTTTGAACCCGAGCCTGAACATATAATGAACATCAGTAATAAACACAAAATTGCGTGAGTAGGACTTTTTTTGCAATGTAAAAGGTACAAAATACTGCTATTTTCAGGACTAGTTCTATTTTATTGTGTTATGGGTTAAAAATCTGATCAGCAAAACCAAGGAAATAGTGAACTGTGGTGGTCGGACATGAGGAGGTAGAAAATTATAGGAGTTTCTGCATTCTGAATACATGCTGGTGTGTTCATTTAAGTTCATGAGTGTGTGATTTTTTTTTGTGGTAACACACCTTCCCCCAAATGCCCAGCGAAGCCAGGGGAAACAGCGAGGAGCAGAGTGCTGCAATAGCTTTGAGTCAGAGGCAGACAAATATATAGAAGCAGAATATTACACACCCTAACTGAATGTTATGACTCTGCATATCTGCAGAAATCTGAATCGCTTCATGTAAGATTCCATCGGGCTCTCACCCGCTTCATTGTCAATATCTTTCCGCCTTAGGGACATGCGCTTTGTTTTACACTGATATGGTTTTTGTGTGCTCGGTCTGTGTTTGGGCGCAAAAAATCAGTTTGCTGCAACGCTGGTGTGATCTTTAGTCTCACTGGCTTTCTTGCTTTTCACACATGCACATTGGAGTTCAAGGCAAAACTGTGTTTTTTTTAGTTGCTCCATGCATTTGATTTGCTTTATTTACTTTTGTTTTATTTATTTCACTGAATGTAAGCAGCTTTGATTTCGTCATGTCGGTGTAACAAAGGCCTTGGAAGCAGCATTTTTTGCATCACAGGATTTAAAACTCAAAACGCTTCCTAACCGCTGAAGGTTTTCAGTCACTGCATGACATTACATAGATGCATTCATTGTACAGAGGAACTTGTTTTTTTTCAGGTTGACAGCGTTTTATGTATATGTTCAGGAAGAAACCTCAGCATATGCATCCAGCTGGCAGTATGTCTGGTGTTCAAATAAAGGCCAGCACTGGGCCGTCGAATTAGCCTTGTCCTTATGTCACACAATGACGGTGTGTGAGAGAGACAGATTTAATAAACCACTACTGAATGATAATAATGCTGAGCAAAATATCAAAATTTGAACTTAACTTTCTTGCACTTCTTATGCTAGTCAAGAGGTCAAAATTCACCAATGTCATTATCCTGAAGATCATGATTAGAATAAAGAAATAGGTAAAGCTGGCCTGTAGCTAATGAGAAATTGGCTAACATCCTCATCCTTGGGTGGCCACTATGCAATCAATCACAGTGTGATATCTTGTCCAAAAATCTCAAATAAACTACAAAAACATCACTCATTCCTATTTTCATCTTCAAGCCTGATAAGCACACATAACTTAAGAAGTTCAGTTTGTCCAATTAGTGATGTCCATCTAGGAAGCATAAATCGGAGCTATTCATGAAAGGCCAAAAGTGAATGCTGTTACATACTAAACAAGTGACACAGAGGTTATCGGGTAATGGTGCAGTTTCTATTCCCGGCAGGAGCTCACCTCTGTCGAACAGGAACTTCCTGTACTGTCCTGATGCTATAATCTCAATGACTGACCAAGAGCAGAGAATCAGCCACCTCCCCATTATGCGCAACACGTCTCACTGTTTTATTTTTGATGTACAGCATACGCGTTTCCCGACGTCTCAGATCTCATGCGCTTGCATCATTTGGACAGACTCGTGTGTGTTGGTGTGTGTGTGCGTGCGTGTGTGTGTGTGTGTGTGTGTGTGTGCGCACAGAGCAAGCTGGCAGATGATGCTGTTTAGATGCAGGGCACACAGACATATTTGTGGCCAAAGTGGGAATGTCTCATTTCATGCCAATGAGTCCCCTTGTCGCTCCTATGTGATTACAGCAAGAAATGACACAAATCAGCCCTTCAGCCCACCAACAGGGACCCCCCACCCCCCACCACACACACACACACACACACACACACACACACACAGGTGGGGGAGACAGTGACAAAGGAGGAAGAATCTTTTTAGAAACATGGTGTAAGATAATCTTGAACATTCCTGTACACTTTTGTTTGTGTGTATGTGTGTGTGTGTGTGTGTGTGCGTGTGTGTGTGTGTGTGTGTGTGTGTGTGTGTGTGTGTGTTGGTACATAACTCCTCACAACCGTGATGGCGAACAGAGTCCCACACACACCTCAACTCTGCTTTCTTCACCATGAAGTGCTCAAGATTGGTGAGAGTTTATGGTAACATGAATATTAAAGTGTGTTTGACACTGATGGGATGCACACCCACACACACATACTGTTGTGCTCTTTTAATGGATGTATCAGAGAACAAAGCTGATAAAAATGCGTGCCGTAACCCAGACTTTAAAAAGAGAATAAGCAATGGCCTACTGTGATGCCATGCAGCATCTGCTCACACTGCACATGCACCTTGCATACTGTAGGGCTACTGGAAAGAAACACATAGACACACTGGCACAGTTTTACACTCAAACAGAAGCTCACAAGTGTCCCTGTAGAATACACAAATGTGTAAATGCTGTGCATATCGGTGAGGGTTCAGAACTCAACTCTACTGTAAGAATGTTGACATCAGCATTTACATTCTATGCTTTCTGCAGACACACATGCACAAGAGGCACTCGGGATACTCAACCATTACATCTCCTGCTTTTTTCAATGTGTGTGTGTCAGTGACACATTGTGCTAAGATAACATCAAATACTATCCTATGTTTCCCTCTGCTCCTACAATTCACCTCCCTTTGCTTCCATCAGCTTCTATCCGTTTCAGTGTAGAAATTTGTGCTTGTTTGTCAGGCATATCCTCTCAATCTTTGACTCCTCTGAGGCCGTGGCTGTTTTTTTCTTCCCCACCAGGGGGCAGCGGAGCCCCACTGACGGAGGCATCAGGCTCGTTTGGAGCTGATATATTCGCAGGAAGTTCCCGAGCGTCGCAGTGGACTGAGCTGCATATCAATGAGCTATGATGAATAATGAAGGTTCGAGGAGGGGAGAACATTTTGTTATTAATGCGAATCTGTTGTCTTTCATTTAGATTGCGGTGTTAGTCCTTTTGTCAAGGTGGCCATGTGGTGAATTAGGTGTTTTGACACACTCTTATGGAGTAGGATGGTAATTTACTCCTCTCTGTGTGTGTGTGAGAGAGAAAGTGTGGAGAAGTACGCACACATCAGAAACTGTCACTCAGATATAATTACAGAGAGTCTCTCCTGCTGTCTGCCGACACTGTTTGAATTTACTTTGCAAGCGCTGTGCAAATATGTGTTTGTGGGGATACTGTGTGTTTGATCATCATGAATGCGTTTGCAATGAGGGTTTTTACCAGGTTTTTTATGTACAACCATTTGGCAATTAGAAAGTTTTATAGTTATGTACACTGTTTTAGTGTGTCCATCTGTGTCTACATACACCATGAATGAGGGATTGTGTGTGTGAGTGTTTGTGGGAGACAGGGGAAGAGCTGTCTGTGGCGTAGAATGGGGTGGAGTTCACATTCAGCCCTGGGGTAGGTGACCCTATCGTAAACAATGCATCTCACACAATCTGGGTTCTTCATATCTCTACCCCTCTTTGCATGTGTGTGTGTGTGTGTGTGTGTGTGTGTGTGTAGACCTTCATTCAAGGCCACTGGAGGCCACCAAGGAACCCCAGGGCAGCTGGGCCTCTCTGACCGAGTGTCTTTGTGCCTCCTCTCTCCAGGGCTTCTTTTGTTTGAGGTGAAAAGAGGAGAAGCAGGAGGAAGAGGCAGACGAGGAGGGGGGCTTAGGTGTGAGTGTATGCAGCCATGGCTAGCACGCCCGGCTCACAGAGGAATTTCTGAGTGGAAGAGCGATCAAAGAAGACAGAGACGACCAACAGGTGAGACGACATCCTGTACACATGATGACAGGAAAGAGGAACATTGCGAAAACTAGCTGTTTTCAACACATAAATCCCTCAATCAAACTCATCACGCCTAAAGATGCAGGTTTTTTTTGTAGATACACTGAAAACTAACTAGTTGTTTTAACTTAAAAAAAATACGTTGTTGAGTTAGCTTTGAATGAAAAAGCTACCCAAAAACTAAAAAAAAAAAATAAAAAATTAAGGCTTCATGTTTTTGGAGTTAAAACAACTAGTTAATTTTTACAGCGTATAAAACAGAGATTAGCTGCAATTGTGGACATTTTCTAGAACCCAGACTTGTGTGAAAAATCATTTCGCTGATTAATCTATTAGCACAATTGTGCTCTCATAATTTTGTAGTTGGTTGATTAAATCCATTAACTTTCAGCTGTATGTACACTAAAAAACTCAGCAGAGCTGAAAGGATGAGATGATCAATAGAAGATCAGTGTAGCAAATATTGTGATAATTGATCACTTCAGCTGGTCCTCTTAGAGAAAATGCTTATTGCCCGCCTTGCTTTGTCACGTTTAACAATTAATTGAAGATATTTTTTTGATTTGGACTGTTATTAGGACACAAGAGCATTTTAAAGACATTTTATAGATAGATTCTTGAAAATATAAGAATAGTGATCACTGATCTTTATTTCTTGCATTATCTCTGACCTCAGCTCTGTGTTTCTTTTTAAGCTGTTATGACTCAAAGTACACTTTCTTCTTAATTGGCTCCTGCCAGATGGAAATTGGAAGTGTTCATCCTAATGTAACACTAATAAGCAGTTGATCTGCTGATATATTCACTGTACCCACGATATGAGTGCTTGAGCTGGAAACATATTTCCCTCAGGTCTACCCTTGAGCTTGTCTTTTTTGCTTTGACCTTTGCCGACTCACCTCTCACACTGCCTCTGCAATACCATTTGTTTGTCCTTTTCTTTCCTCCTTCTGTTTTTTTTTTTTGATGCGGTGAGGTTCTAACATCTTGTCATGCCCTCTCCTTCCTTCTCTTCCCCCGGTCTCTGTCTCAGGATGAAACTGTGGGGGAGGTCAGCTTTGTCTCTGCAGGTGGCGTACCTCGTTGCCTTGGTGATGCTCTATGATGACCCCGTGTCCGCCGGCAACCGTAGCCATCGGGGACCGACAGGTACATCGGGTATTGTCTCAAGCCCACTTCCAACACCAGGGGAGGTTAATTACACTGTCGCTGCAAAGGTGCAAGACATCTTCCCCGAGCCATCTGCTGCTGACTGAGCCGTCCTGGGGAGGCGGGGGCCTTCAGAATGACATATGTAATCTAGACGAGACCTTGTTTTGGGGTTTGGATGCAAACATGCCCCTGTTTCAGCGATCGTGCAGCCCATACAGACACAATTGGCACTTAAACTGTCAGCAGCTGTCATCACAAATAGATCAGTGTGGGTGTGATCTGATCTCAGCCTGGTCGAGGGATGAAGCTGTTATTCTTAGAAGTTTAGGATTGCTTAAAAATGTGTTTCATGTAGAGTAGAGTCTCTGTAGGCTCATGACTTTTAATCTGCAGCCGCATAATTGCCAATTCCCACATTAATATGCATAGCTCTTAACCAAAGCACCACTTTATGTATTCCTCTAGCAATCCATTGGAAAAACCATAGAAACCATAGCCATTGCTGGTTTGTTAAAGCCCACACGCTAAACTGTTCCTCTGTTTTTTTCTTTAATTACCATCAGTCATGTAGACACCTCACCCACCAATAAATGACCAACAGGGTCTTATTGATAATTTACTGCCCTGAAAGTTGTGCTGAGTCACATCCTCTTTGCCTCGACTGACAGCCTCCCGAGTCACCCCTTCCTCACACTAAATTACAACAATTTCCTTAATTATCTTCGGGTTTCTTCACTCTTGCTGCTCATATTTTGCAAGGTGACCTTTATGTGGTGCAGAAATGCTACCAGCATCCAGCCTGCGCACTCACTGATGGTACTGGTTGTGCTTTTGATGGAGCAGGCAGCCTGCTTACGGCAGGGACACCACTAATTGCAGTTCTTGTGTGTTGTGAAGGTCAGTGTTTGGCTGTCCGCTCCCGTTTTTATTTAAGTCTGGCTAGAAAATGTGATAACTGGCTCCCAAAAGGACCGGCATTTTTCATTAGAGGGTTTCCTTTAATTGGTGCAAGTTTAGGACTTGTTGAATACCAACATTAAAAAAAACCACAACAGTCTGAGGCCAAGAAATAATTGGCTGCTGGATAAGTTTCCCATGTTTCCCACTGATGTCTTCTTACTGCTGTTTCTGTCAGGCTAGTGAGAGATTTGTTTTATCTATGTTTGCTGCAGAGGTACCATTTGCTGCCACATGGGGGCTCTAGAGGTCAAAAAATGCTCCTTGGAGAAGCCCTTTTTTAAATGTAATATTCTCTGTCTTATTTTGTTCAGTATAGCTTAAAATGATTTACAGTTTAAAAGAAACACAAAGACAAATCTATTGTGGGACTGGATAGGATGAATGTGAACTCATCACACACATCCGAGATGAGTGACAGTTGTGAGAGGAAAATGCGGACAAAAATAACATGTACCGTTTTATTTCCCAGCAGCACTCTCCTGGCAATATAAGAATGAGCCACCCAATGTGTTCCTGCTCACACTTAAGGTGACTTTACATTTTCAGCATGAGACCGCCTGGCAGGTGTCACCTGTCACGTGTTTTTTTTTTTTTTGTTGGTATTTTTGACCTGACCTGACCTGATTCAAAAGAACATTTGAATAACATCTCACCTTGTGAGAAATGTGAATGAATGAAAAAGCTCTTCGGGTCCACAGTTTAACACTAAAACCTTAAGCACACAGAAATGAGCAGCTACTGAATTCATTATCTAGTGCCTTTTTCGCAGTTGGCCCACTCCCAAACAGAACGTGGCTGTGTAGGAAATTAGGAAATCTATTTCCAAACATGTAGCAACAAATACTTCAGCACGCCTGTAAGATCTTCATCGCTGTTCATTTATTCCTGTATGCAAATTCATCAACAATTACATGGAGCTTTTTAGGGGCAGGTCACACAATAAAAATGCATTCTAGGAGTTTGCAGAATAATTTAACACACGCATGTGAGCTTTGGTTGTTGTTCCTCATTCAAACATCAGAATGCCTTTGCTTTTGAAAACATTGGTTGTGCTCTTACAGCCTGAGGCGACACGTCCCTTTCTTTTGACAATTAAATTTCAGTCATCCAAATCCTCGCATGGGCTTTTTCTTCTCTTGTTTGAATCTGTGAAATGAGATTATCTGAGACGAGGAATTTAGTCACCAGTTCACAGAAGTGAGTGTTGCAAACAAAACAATGTGCTGCGGTTTCTAGGACCAAGTCTCAATCATAAATTAAGCATGACCATCCTAGACAGATACGGTTTGTCATGAATTCATGGTGTGTGAGCGAGACCTTGTTTGCCCTCACTGGCTTAACAAGTGCAGCTCTTACTGTGTGAAAAACGACTTTCTACCAAGGCTGCTATCATCCTCATCATGTGCACTTTAAGCGTAAGCTGGCTTGTTGTCGACACAGCTGTGTGCACCCATGTGTGTTGCTCAGTCTGCCCTCATCTAAAGCTGCTTAGAAGATGTCTTACTTAAGAGGCCTCAGAGAGCAGGTTTTATCGGGAAATAGATTTGTTGCGCAGAGGTGCTGAGTCGTACTAGTGACCTATTATGATAATTAGCATAAAGCCTGTGGGCCTGTAAAGAACTGATAATGTCAGGGGGATTTATGGGCCGGGTTGGGGTCATGGTGAGGGGGAGACGGAGCGAGTTCAGTAAAAGTGGAAGAGCTGTAGGGATGGCAATGAGTGATTGAAGAGGGCGAAAGAAAAAAGGGGCTGGGGGGACAGAAATGAGAGAAAACAAACTGCATTTGGAGATTCAGTAACTAGTTGGGATCTGTAAATATCTTGTAGTCAAGAGGGTTTCCCGCTTTGTTTTACTGAATTGATGGCCGTGGTCTTGTTCTCCTGAATCCTGCCGCCCTGTTCGTATAGAGATGTACAGTGCGTTCCCTTGGACAGATCTGCCAGATATCTGGACTTTCAGAACACTGGACAGGCTTGTCAGCTATTGACAAGGGGAAGACACAGCTTTTTGATAAATTGCACAGTGCTCCTGCCCGCCTGCGTCTGTCAGACTACATCAATTGCCTGACTAACCCATCAGTTCAAGGTGGCCTGGTTTGTCGGCTGCCCAGCTACTGTTGGCCCCCCCCCCCTTCCCCTCTACTCTCCCACCCCACCTCCCTTTTTGCTTGCCTGCCGCAGGAATAGAAGCGTTTAGCCATGCTTGAGGAGTCTTTTCATCTCAACGTGCTGCTAGGCTCTATTACATTGAGACGGCCATAACAGAAAGGTTTAAAGGCAACATTGGGACATTAGGTACAGTGTTATTATGTGTATATAGCTGGAGGCCGGCTGCTGATGAGGGCGAGGATGGATGAAAGGTGAAAACCGTAAGGGGTTTGCTGTTGAGCTCCAATATTTCCATCTGCACTCTAGAACTTGTCCGGGTTTTGTACTGCTTTGATTCAGACTTCTTGGTTTTGCCCGTATCTCGATATTGACCCAACTTCATTGCTCTTCTTTCCTGGTTCATCTTCTAAAACTCCCTCACCAGTTCATTGCAGAGGACCTGTCATTCTGCTTGTGTAGGCTAGTGAAGTTGCACTGATCATGAAAAAAGTTATGAACAGTTTGCTCCAATTGAAACAAATCACATTTGTGAAGCACTTTGAAAACAGGCATTTTTGAGTTTTAGCCATTCCAGCGGCATGAGTGTAGATCCTGCGCCGTCTGTCTGTGTACTGTCACTCCCACTGTTGGGCCAGCTGAACATTAAGCATCAGCTTGTTTTGAGTTCTTCTAACATATTACATAGACTCACTGTAGCAAGTTCACTGTGGAATGTGCAGTAAATTGTACACATTCAACAGTATGCTTACTGTAACTTTAATCACAATATGACATAATGTAAATGTTATTCAATTGTTAGAGTAGTATATTCGCTGTATTCATAACAAGTAGTACTGCATTAATTTTTATACCCTTAATAGCTGTAGTAACTCCATACTCTAAATGAAGACATGGCATTTGTCACGAATACTGCATTTATCATATGACGTCATTCAGTTTTAAACATACTACATTTGGGAGCGGGGGGGAGACTGTGGGAGGAAGCCGGAGTACCTGGAGAGAACCCACGCAGACACAGGGAGAACATGCAAACTCCACACAGAAGCACCCTGACCCGGCATCGAACCCAGGACCTACTTACTGTGAGGCGACAGTGCTAACCACTGCACCACTGTGCCGCCTGTAAGATGTAACGTATTTGATGTTTTGAAAAGCCTCTTATGTGGGACAGAGAAAAGGTTTACGAAAGCTTTATTTTGAGATAAGATGGGATATACCGTACATTTTTGTATCTTATTTGTACAGTTCTTAAGAAGATGCTGTCTGGTGGGCTTTAACATGCACACAGAGTTCATGTCGCACTCGCACATGGAAATGAGAAGTTTGTCTTCACAGCTTTTCATCACTGCACGACATTTACTTGAATTTTTCAGCATGATGTATATCTGATGTCACTAAATGAGATGAGCTGTCAGGTGAATCCAAAAAAATGATGGCGTGACATTTCAAGATATTTGCCAACGGCAGAAAGAGTTTGTCGCATTTTTTTTTTTTTATCATCATATTGACATTAAGTATATTTATAGGACAAAAATCATCAAAATTCATTTGTGTCAGAAGTGTGTTTTTGCATGTAGTTTGTTGTGCCAGTTCCTGATGAAGGACAGATGAAATGCAGTGAAATAGTTAGTGAGTCCCGTCAAACTGACATGTGAAAGACAGGCTTTTAAAATATTTTGCTCCGAGACTTTGTACCGCTTTTTTTCCGCCAAGTAGCAATTGTAAACCATGAGCCAACCCCCCCCAAATAAGCTTTAAAACACGGAAACAGGAAGCTTCATGTGTCTTACACCAGTCTAGAATGTCCCCTTATGCTTAATGAAGATTTTAAAATGGGCTGAAAAGCTGAAAGGACGCATAAAAGGAACTTAAATGAGGTTCAGGTGTGTTGATCTTCCACCGCTCACACACTCACCTAATGCTTTTAGTATACAACAGCTGCGGCCGGGTCTGATGCCCGCAGTAAAAAGAAGGGACCCGAGAACCTTCTCACCTCATTTTGCCGACAGGAAGCGAGAAGATCTTTGTTCTGTATGCTTCCCTCTCCTCCCCTGTATGACTTCCTCCTTCTCTCTTACTTACAAGCTGCCTGTCTTGGCTAGAACCAGTCCATCGACCAGGTTGACCCATTCGCTGCTCTGCATTGAGAGTGGAACTCATTTTCAGCGCGGCGTAACAATGATGACAATGATGACCAGATCAATTATTTTCAACAATGTTACCCTGTGATGTCATCACGGTTATTACTGTTAGAATTATGCCCCAATCTCTTGTCCTGTTGAGGAGTATTCTATTGTATTATTTTCCAGATTTTTATTAGAACATATAGGCTATGAGCACTCGTGTGCGCGTGTGTGCGTGTATAATCCGGCAGCTGCTCCAGCCTCGGGAGAGACGGAGACAGAGGAGTGAGGGAAATGAAAGTGGAGGGATGATAGTGGAGGGGCGCCCTCAGAGAGCCCGGGATCATTGATGGGGCTCTCTGGAGAAGAGAACAAACAACTTTAAATCAGAAAGGATGAGAAGGGCCGTGGCCTGCAGAAATGGAACCCTCCACTGTGTGTGTGTGTGTGTGTGCGTGTGTTTATAGCTCTGTGGTGCACTATTCCTGTTTGCCTGCAAAAGCTCATTGAGCCGAGCATGAAAAGTTTCGGAGTCTGGGTAAAGTCACGTACATAACTAAAAGCTGGGCTTATGGTATAGTGTAACCAAGGTTTTTTTGTAGGGCTGTAAAGAGGCTTATAGGTAGTAATGTCAGCAGCAGGGTTTGTTGTGCTTTAGGGAAACGGTGCCAGGGACCTTGGGAGTGCACAAAAAGCTTTGAGAGCGGTGATAAGGCAGCTGGAATCTGTTCAGAAGCCAAAAGCAACGATTAGAAATACTAAACATTTCACCCAGTGATTGTGCCCCCCCCTTGCTGCTTAGGGATTCGTGGGTTTGAAATGTAACATTAGCATAGACATTATAGAGTACACACTTCTGAGCACGAACAGCATAAGCCTTTTTAAACGCCGGTGGATTGTCTGGGAACAGACCATACATCGACACACATCTTAGACCGTCCTTGTTACTTCTTTGTGTTCATATGAAGCCATATTTTACTTAAGCACCAGCAGCATAGTATGTATAGCATATTTCCCTCAGGAGGAGGGGGGGTGATGAAAGGAGGTATTCGACTATTTGACTTAACAGGAATAATTCCGATTAAAGGTGCATTGTCAAAGCAGCGTCACACATATAAAACACATTTGGCCACTAGGCAGATTGATTAATATTAAAGTATTTACTTTAAGTTTAAATGTGGCCTTCTCTTCCGTCACTGTCGAGACAATGTTATAATTAACCGGACTGAGGTCCCTGGGGAGGTGTGAAGACAATCACGGGAGATTAGATGCTTTTTGTGTGTTGGAGGTGTCAGGTGAAAAGCAATTATTCTCTCAGGATCACAAGTAGCAGGCAGAGAGGCGGCAACGCGCACACACACACACACACACACACACACACACACACACACACACACACACACACACACAGAGACACAGAGACACACAGACACGAGAAGGATTTAAGCAAGTCCTGTTTCTGGCTGTCTCTACGACATGACTCATAAAATGTGCATGGTTTTTCATTGCTTAGATCAAGTCATTATGTCTAAAAGGAGCCCAAAGAAATTATTAATTTTTTTCTAAATTCCCCGCTGCTTTCTTTTTTTTCTGCGTCTCACTTAATGAGGGCACCGGGCTGAGAATAAAAGCAAAGCGTTGCTAAAGAGACTTTACTTAGAAGAATGAGAGAGTGGAATAAATTGGGGAGTTTATACAAAAGTAAATAACTCAGCACGTTTGTTTAATCCTCAGAGAAGCTTTTGTTGTGCATAGAGGCATAGTTTTATTTGAATATAAGACAAATTTTCTCGGAGCAAGAAACTGTCAAAACGCCAGTTAGCAGTTTTTGATGAAGTTACAATAATCCTGCTCTCTCTCTCTCTCTCTCTCGCTCTCTCTCTCTCAGTCTCATACCAGGTGAAGCAGGGGACATGCGAGGTGGTGGCCATCCATCGCTGCTGTAATAAGAATAAGATTGAGGAGCGCTCTCAAACTGTCAAGTGCTCCTGTTTCCCTGGGCAGGTCGCTGGCACCACCAGAGCCAGGCCCTCCTGTGTGGAAGGTAAAAACTCCACATCCATGTGTGTCTTTGTGTGTCTAACCGTATTTGTGTGTAAATGAATCCACACACATGTGAGGAAAGAACACTCTCTCTTTATATTGATACTATGTAATAAATGCAGAGCTGCAGCGTTGTGAAGGTGAACGTATTCCATGAGCAAATCGAAGTCTAAGACTCTTCAGCTGCAGCTGCTTTAAATTTCTCCTAATGTGAAGTAGTTTTACTTCATTCCAACTTACATGGCCAGAGTATGTATGAAATGTCTCAATCTGTGGCTGCACACTGAAGCCCAGAACCCAGAGCTGCACTCAAACAGACAGATTTGTGATTTTTGTGTCAGGTCGTGAACAGAGTTTACCCCTTGAAAAGAATTCATCCTGACACAGCAGAACCTCCTCACCAGTTTTCACCTGACACCAGGGCTGCTACAGGTTTCTCCTTTTCTTTAAAGTTGAGTCTGTTGTTTCTTCTTGAATCAATTGTTGTCTTTTTTTTTCTTTTTCTTTGATCCCCTCTGCAGTTCTTCCTCACTTCCTAATGCCTTCACTCTGTCTTCACTCTGAGAATTTAAAAAGCTTTTCCTGTACTGGAATCCGAGTGAGCATGAAGCAGAGCGTGTATGAAGTTTATTACCTCATCTGTGGCCACTCAGTGGGAATAAGCACTTGATCTCCATCTGCCCTTTTAAAAACACCTACAATATGCATACGCTTGAAACCACATATCTCCGTCCTGCTGTTCAAACACTTTTACATTCATCATGTTCTAAAGAGATCATGCAACATGAAAGGATCATTCATGAAAGTTTCACAGAAGATATTTATGAGGCTCATATAAAGGAGCAAGTTAGTAATCCCAGGAACTGCGCTTCCACATATATTACACTACTGCAAAGTTAGACGACAGCACAACATATAGACTTGACAGAACATACAAGAGTTAAACATGTTATACACACTACACCCAAAACCCACTCCACATGTTTCTGACTTGTCCTTAAACGGCATGTTAGTCTGTCCAGGTCACAACAAGTAATAGTCAAAACACTTCAGCAGCAGACTCTAAATGCCACTCAGTCAAAGTTAACCTGACCAAAGCGAGAGCACTGAACCGTAGACAGTGTTTCACAAAATGTGACAAAGTTTGCACAGTTTCCAAATGGATTTTGTCAGTAAAACTATATTAAAACTCACCAGTTTAAAAGGATTCAAATCTGTCAGTTGTTGAAAATTTGTTACCTAATCCATCCATCTGTCCAAAGACATTTAGAGGCGATTCTCTTTGTAAGAAACCTCCAGAATTCAGTTTACAGGATGGAGGTCGGAGCCGTACAATAACCACCGGCCGCTGCTTTGGGCTCTTCTGGCTGCGCTGGTTAAAACGTTGAGAGTCCAGGCACGCCAGGCCGTTAAGAATGTAACTTCGTTAGCAAGCACAGAGCCGAATCAAACAAAAAGACAGAGAAGATAAAAGTCTGCAGACTTGGACTTCGATCAGAGCTGCATGTTGTGGTTTATTTGTTCCGTGATGAACAAGATGTAACAACACATCCACATCATCCTTATGCAGCAAAGATTATCAAAAGGGGGATAAAACAAACACTATATTCCGCTTTAGTTTGTTCATTTTTGTAGACAGACTCCACACCCTGCAGATCAATTAATCAGTCAATCAATTGATCAATTAAATATACTTACTTTAACCATCTGTGTTTCTAAATATATCTCATACAATAATTTATTCATCATTCACACATAGAAACATACTGAATATGACCTTTATACTCACTAATTAATTACACTCACGGTCGACTGTACCCCAGAGAGATCCAACTAACCCCTATTGAGCCACTTATGAACAATCTATTTGAAAACTATGAAAAGATAAATCTATATATTTGAGATTTGGGAGAGGACGTTCTGAATAAAAAGTCAACATCAATCATACACGGACTGTTAAATGTATTTAATCATATCTTACAGCGGGGCTAACAGAATCATTTCCTGCCATAGGCTTCATTAATTCAATATGTGTTTATAAGCAATTCTCATAAATTTAGGAAAAGCCAGACAGTATTAAGCTGATTAATCAATATTAAATATTCATGTTTTCAATTTGTGACCTGAGCTGCACAGTGTTACCTGACTCTCTTTGAATGGTTCAGTTAAGTCCTCTCATATTATTGCAAACCCCACGTGTTTGACTTCCCATGCTGCTTGCCACTTACTCTAAGTGTCCAAACAAATTCATTAATCACCACAACCAACAAACACACAACTCACCTCCTGCTGCTATTCCTTCATGTGGCCAGTAGACGGCGCATTTCCCATTCAAATGCCTCAGCCCCTGACATGCTTGCTAGTTCAATTCAGCAGTGTTTTCACCTAATACCGAAAACAAATTTGTTGTTTAAACTCTCTGATGAGTTCCTTGATGGGAACAGTGGCCTGATAATGATAAAGTCAGGCAACCGTTGCAAAGATGATTGGCTTTGTAATGAAAGTTGGGATAAATAAGGAATCCTGTGAAAACTTTCAGAAAATGCACTACCATAATGCTTTGCCCTCTGTTTGTTCAATTCTCCTTACAGACTTGGTATAGTTCACAAAGAGTGAAGAATGACACCGATGAGAGGCTAATGGGATAATAGTTTATACTGCGTTACTGAAAGTCTTTAAACAATAAGTGATTTTTCTTTCTTTTTTCTTTTCTTTTACCCCAAACGCATGTTGGTGTTTCTCTCTGTGGTCGTGGTTCAGTAGTTAGAGCAGGTCATCCCCTGATCGGAGGATGGGTTGTTTGAATCCCGATCCCTGCTGTTAGTTTGTCCCTGTCCCTGGGCAGGACACTGAACTCCAGATTGCTTGGTGTGTGAATGTGTGTTTGATAGTACACCATTACACTCAACACTTTGAAAAGTCATTAAAGGCATAAAAGGTTCTTGTATAAATACAAGTATATTTAACGTTTATTTGTAAGGACAAACATTGGCATTGTGCATTACCTTACCCTAACCATCCTCAAATAATCTAATTCTAACCTAACCTCTAAAACCAAGTCTTAACTCACACTTGCTCACAGTGCTGCGGGCAACAAGGTACAAAAGAAATGTGCTAAAGTAAGAGATTTGTTTGCAACAACAAAATAATATAACATTATTAATGAAATTATTGTAATATTATTACATTTACTACATCATGTGACATGTTACCATCCTTTTTTTTTTTTTTTTTTTTTTGCATCACATCCATCTTTTGATTGCTGGGATGGCCACATTGTCAGACCCTCCACCCAGTGATGTTAACAGGGTATTCCAGACAAGCCTCTCTCTGGCAACATTTTCCAACTCCTCCTCAGAGATCCAGAGGTGTCCCGGGCCAGATGGGATATACAATCCCTCCAGCAAGTTCTGGGTCTACCGTCGAAGACCTCCAAAAGCAGGAATCCAGAAATAAAGGTGTCATAATCAGATTCCTGTACAACCACAGCTGTTGCAGCCAAGCTGTCCGACTCTCCATGTTAGAGATGGATATTCAATATTGCTGCCTATGGCTGACTGTAATATTTTTCAAAGCAAGCGCTGAATATAAAATGATAGGGCCTTTATTAGTTTACACAATATTGGCCAATATTGTATAAACTAATAAATATTGTAATGAGCTTCTGTTCTTTGATAAAAACGAGTAAACATTTAATACCTTAATCACACTTTGGCAGGTAATATGTATTATGTTTCATGCCGAATGACCACACACACAAACTTAAGTCATGAGCTTTTTAAATTTCCTATTCACATCTCACCTCCCTCTTCCCTCTCACTGCCATAGCCAGTGCTCAGCAGCACTCTTCTCGTTAGTCACGCTTGACCTCTAATTTTGCAGTTACAAAAGATCTCACCTCCTCCAGCACTCTCTGACGCACACAAATACACATCCATGCGGGGGACCTCTCACCTTTTTAGGCTCGAGCACGGGTGGAAAAGAGAGGAACCCTCCTCAGTAGTGGGTTTTTGTAGAGAAGCCCTACTGTAAATGGAGTTACATTATTGATGCTGACTGAAAGGGGAGTAAATGGCAGCAGGTCCCATTACTGGCTTGCTGCGCGGTGGGGCCCATTACTATCAGACTAACTTTTTCAAGTGAAGTCCATTCATCAAAATATTAATTTCTTTCTTTTCATCAGCACAAGGTTTTTTTTTTAAATGTTTTTATTTTCAATGTTATTTTAGAATGTCTGCTGTTATTATGTGTAAATACATAGTTGGTGCTGTAAATAGGAAGGTTATTTTACATTTATTTTAATCAAAGTGTGAAGGATTTACAGAGGTAGAATTCTAATAAGTACAAGCTGTTGCCTTTGAGAATATACAAAATAATTGAGAATAATAAAAAAATGTGCTCGGATTTCATGTGCAATGGCAAACCAGCTTGTCCACGTGAAGACAAACTGGGCACCACTCTTTGGTGTTCCTGCAGCAGCATTCAGGATAAATAAGAAATAGGCATTTTTTGTCTGAATTGGGACTTAAAGGGTTTGTTATTAATCTGTTGTTATGTAGAGAATAGAGAGTAGAGAATAAAATACTCTGTTACAAGACCTGCATTCTAAATTTGATATATAAACAGAAGTATGTGGGTGAGAGTAGGAGAGACAGAATGTCAAATATGTATAGCAGGAACACATTAATACATAATTAGCATGTGGGGAACATTTTAATGTGGTAGATGATTAATACAGGGCTGAAATGGAGGCACTCAGTGCACTGCTGGCTCATTTGGCCTTTAACAAAGTGTCACATTAACTGGACCTCTATGCTTTTATCTGTGCAGAATAAATCATAACTGTAACTTTTAGGTGAATGTAGTGCTAAGCAAAAGGTGAAGAGTTCTCACCTAGAATATTTAAGGTTTCAAATAATAGAAATACTAAGGTTATGTACCTCCAAATTGTACTGTACAAAGTACAAAGTATTAAGTATGAATAATAAGTATGAATAATATTAACTTTGAAGAACTTTCCACAGACGTCCTTTAAGAGGAGAAATATGGACGTGATAAAAACAGTGGATGAGTGGAATAAATGGTGTGTGATTTGCTGAACTCGGCCACAGCGACACGCTGCGTTTTATCGCGAGTCAATGAAATCTAGTTTAGATTTTGAGCTCACATCAACCTGCTGTTGTTTTTCTGCTCTTGAAAACATAATGGTTTTGTCATTTTTGGCTCTGGGTGTTTGTGTGGAACTTTCCATGGTGTATAATTGTTTTCTTTGAGTTTTTCCACTGCACTATCCTTACTTTCCGCCAGTGTTGTCTCGTCATGCGTGCATAACTGGCTGTGCTGACACTGCAGTGTTAGCCACGGCAACAGAGATATAGTGTGTTAGTAAATCATTGTCGAAGGAGATGGATGCCGCTCTCCAACTGCTTTTGCACTCCAGGATCTCTGCGTGGAACAGTTACAATGCCTCAGGGTATCCATACCTCTGGGTCCATCCCCAACTTTGTGTGTGAGTGTGTAGGTACATCATATGCCCTTTAAATAATAATAACCTGGGAGCAAGGATGGAGGACTGCTTGTAATTGTGCTTTTACGCTTGACACTTCCTGCACAGGGAGGCTTTGTACTTGTACACAAAACACAAAGGCCTTTAAAATGTGCACAACAGGCATGTGCACACAAAATACTGCAAACACATACTGATGTAAATTTAAAAAAAAAAGGGTAAATTCCTTCTTGCAGTTTGTGTTGTTCTGCGTGAGTTCAGATGGTGTCTTAAAGTATTAATGGGCAAACACGCCTGTATGTGCCTGAGTGCACATATTGTGTTAGTATGTTCCGGCTTCCATCAAACAGGCTCCATTTGATCGATACAATGGGATATATAGTGACTGAATTATTTTCTATATCAAAGACTACTCTATCATTCTTTATAATGCCACTTGAATTGCTTGAGATGAAAGGGTTAGAGGTGAGGCAACCCCTTCCGAACATGCAAGTTTGCCGACATACTCAATTTCATCACATTAAATGCAGCTTCCAGTCTCTGCTTAATTAAGTAAGTATAGAAGTAAATCAGTATATTTACAGATGCCAACTACTGCTGAATGATATATACCAGGATGTTACACTTGCCCCTCTGGCTCAAGCTACTGATTTTAGTTTCATTGGCTTGTGACAAAGTTCAGCAGAAGAAATGTTTTCTCTTTTTGCTCTTTGGGGTCCTTGTGTTCCCTATTAGCGCACTAAGAATAGGTGCCATGTTCACGTCAGCGGAGCACGGCACACATTCTCAAAGTGTTAACTGGCCATTAACAAGGCTTTGTGTACACAAAACAGGGTTATGTTTTGTCGCCGGAGTCTAATCGTTCCATCAATTATGTGTTTGTGCGGAGAGAAATCATATGAATGTGGACCTGCAGTTTCAATTTTGTCCACTTGATGTCACAAACATTACAATGGCAGTTCAGGAAGAAATAAACGCTCACACAACTGACATACTAGCTCACACCCGCATGCGCACACACATACAAACAACAATGATCTTTTCTAGCCACGACAGGCAGAAGGAGGAGTGACATTTATCATGTGTGTGCTAGATTGACGTGTTGTGATCAGTAGGAGGAGAGACAGAGCTGTGGGCAGCCTTGCAGCATAAAAAAAACCCAACAGAACTTATTTAGAGGGCCCCAGAGACTCGGGTAGAACCCCGGGAAATACACAGCCTCAGTCCCTTGAGCGTCCTAATCACCTGTGCTTTTAACAAAGTGCTGTCTAGACGTTTGCCCTCAGCCGAGACCTCAAAGTTTGAGAGACAACTTAAAAGGGAGCCATTTTGATGGTGTAGATTCCATTGTAATGAAGTGGTAGTAACTGTGATGAAATGTACGCCTAAGCTGTAAACCGTCCTTAATTAGCATACACATCTATTAGGGAGTATGGACTTCTAACGAGTCAGATGCAATTAGAGTTGATAGGCCTGAGAGAGACACTATATGTGACACATTTTTCCTGCAGATTAAACTTTCTATTTCAAGCGGCTGGCAGGGATTTATTTTCACACCTGATGAATATACAGGTGAAAATTTGCATGTGTGTTAAGGCATAGAAAATAATGCTGTTAATGTCAAGTTCAATTTTTTTCTAAAAATTTAACTGAGCTGATGATCCTTTTTAAGTATTTTTCCGCTCATTGAGAGCATTTAAGACAAATTTCTTAAAATAATTTACGATAAGTTATGAGTCTTGATGGCACATAAAATTAATGTTAACAGCACTTCTAAAAGCCACTAATGAACAAGTGATTTCTTTAAGTGCAAAAAATTGCTAATTCTGACTTTACCGGGGGTTGTGTGTTTTCACATTTATGCTTTAATATCAATTACAACATAATACAATCCATGGTGTGTTAATAAGAGAGCTGTAGAGGTGCTCTCTGTCTCCATTGCACACACACACTACATGCTTCTCTAATCTTCTCATCACTGACCTGTTGAGAAGTGTCTGTGCGTGTGCTTGTCCCACATGACATCACAGACCTGTTAATTTTGGTGACATGGCAGGCGTGGACCATCCTCCCAGTACAGCATATGTGCACTGCACCATCACGGAAGTCATAATGGGCACATTAATGAGTATTACACCGACGTTAGTTTTTAGAATTGCTCAGCGCCGCTGAGCTTGTGCATCACAACAGTGATGCAGACACGACCCCCCGTGGTAACTCTGAGAGGTTTTGGAGAGATATGGTAACTCGGATCTCTCTTCTTTCTCTCTACAAGTGCGCTCCGTTTGTTGTGTTTTTTTGTGTTGCCTGTTTTCACTCTGCTCCAGGTTGTTTTTTGTTCCTTCTCTTTGTTCGCTTTATTTAATCTGCTCCATTCTCCCGAGTACTTTGTGATAGCCATCCTTAAACGGTTCTCTTCCCTCCCTCTGTCCATGCCTCTCCCAGTTCCCCTCGCTGCTCATTTCCACCCTACAAAGATGTTTCCTTGGTGAACAACTATTATTCAGCCTTGTCTTCTACTCTTCCCCATCCCTTCCCACGTTTTCGCTCAGTCGCAGTGTTTTCTGCAGGATGTGTCTGTGTTCTTTATGCATTATGCAGTAGAAACCCAATTTTCCTGCCACCTTATCTCCTCCCTTTTTCAGAAACAACAGTCAGTAAACACCAAAATGCATTTCTGTAAACAATCAATGCAGCGGTTAAATGAAGTTGGAAAGTATGTTGCGCTCTTTCAGCCCCCTCTACCTCTACGCCGCTCGAGACAGAAAATGTATGGAGGATATGGGGAACTGAGTTATTCTTAGCTTTGAGGCTGTCTCTTTTTCTAGATGTCGGGACTGATTATGTGGCAGAGTTCAGTGTCTGTTGGTAAGACAGAGAAAGACTTTGGGTTTTGAGTTTGAATTAACTGTAGAGCCTGAAATCTCAAGCTGTTTAAAGGCTTTTTCTTTTCATATACAGCACACCATCACTTAATTAAGGAAAAACAACATTTTTTAACCCCGCCCCCCCTGCAAAAAATCATAGAATATCTCAGAAACAATAGCATGTAATACATGAGAACACAACTGATTGCATTGCTTCATAATCCCGTTTTCTATGATACAAGAAGCACATTATGCATTGGCTCTCTGACTAAATATGCCTTATGTTTTACTCATTATACCCGGAACAAGTTATGACTCATTTAAATTATAGTAAGTGACTCAGATGCAGAAATAAACACCAACTCCTATATATCCACTTATGCTGGGCTATATACAGATAGGACTGTGTAAAAATCTTGTGTCATACTTCCTCCGTTCTGTCTACTTTATTTTATGTCATCTATCTTGCAGGCGCCTGACTCGCCTGATCTGCGCTGACTTTAAGATCTCATGTTGAGGGATTATATTGATCTGATTAAAATGACCAAAAGGACAACTAATATACATTTTAGCCTCTGTGAAAAATCACAAAAATGATATTAAATATGAAACAAACAAAAAAGCACACAACTGCTCAGAGAACCTGAAGTGCTGTCCATAGTGTAGATTCTACGGTGCAATCAGCATAATGGGCGGAGCTTGTGATATTAACTCTTTAAAAAAAAGGCTGCATGTTATTTAGGTCATTTTAAAATAAAATAATTACTGATTGTGGATAGGGGGTAAATCATTACCATACTCCATAACTGCGTTACTGATTTTTTTTTATGTAGGTTATGGTTGTATTTGTGCATTCAAAGCTCCCCAACTGTAACATTTTAGTAACCCGCTGTTTTTCTTCTCCCGTCAACCTCCAGCTTCTATCGTAGCCCAGAAATGGTGGTGCCACATGCAGCCGTGTATGGACGGGGAAGAATGTAAAGTGCTGCCTGACTTGACTGGCTGGTCCTGCAGCACTGGCAACAAAGTCAAAACCACCAAGGTGAGAAGTATGTCCATCTGCGCTCAAATGTTACTGACATTTTAAACAAAGTGCCATCCGGCCCAACTGCTTGTTTTCTTTCATATATTGGCTATAATTTTCCGGGGCCTTGCAGTGCACCTAGATGGATGACGAAGGATCTCACAAATGCTCACCAAGAAAATCAGGAATTATATTACAAACGAAGGTATTTTGGATCTTTGAAATGCCTGCTACTGAGTGCAGTCTGAGCGCTAACTTCAAACATCTATTTAAGAAAAGTAATTGTAAAGGAAACACAGCGCTACTCACCAAACAAGCCTTTAGTGAGCCTTGTTTCTTTATCTGCTCTAACTCTACCTCCTCAGGATGATGTGACAAAACGTCTGATGGAGAAAACACCTCTGATGCTCCTCACATGTGATAAATTGATTTAATTGAGGCTCCTTTATGGCCCTTTGCAAGATGTGGATGTGTGAAAGCTAATTTTACGGGGTAGCCGACTGCCACGTGTGTATGTGCGTGAGAGCGTGTCATCGGATGCAGCAGGTGCACTTTATTTACAAGTGAGAAACAGCAAGAAAGAAACAGTTGTGAGGGGAGCAGGGCAGGCGCCGTAAGAATAATTGCTTGGGAGAAGGTATAACAACACAACATCTGTCGCATTCATTAGAATGTATTATAGCTGGGTCCTTCCACTGAGGATTTACAATTAAGAGTCATAATTAAATTGGTGAGTGGGATAGACTAAGAAACAGAGGCACTGCTCGGCTCAGTCACAGCCAGCAGAATTAATGACCCTCGTCTTAACACCAACTCTGGGACT
>KV751324.1:12744991-12773360 GCA_001698575.1 Mola mola | reverse complement strand
CTTCTTCTTAGTCTACCTTTCTTTCTGTTTTGTCTCGTCTGCCATGTCTGATGAGCCGATCGACTGGGACAGTGATGAGATGTCAATGACTCACTACATCATTGGACATTAAATGTGCATTTGAAAGGTGCTTTGGGAGCGCTGAGCAGTTACTCGGGGACTTGGCGACAGATGCCACAGAGGATAGTTTCAGCGAGACATTGATTCCCTGGCAACACGCTTCGCAAGGCCCTGCACTCTCTCTGCCTCTGTCTCTGCTTCACCCTGCGTCACTCCTTCTACCATGACCTTCTTTCTCAGCCTCAATGTCTCATTCACCGTGTTGAGCTGTAGATGTCCATCTGTTTAACTCCCACACAGAGTAGGCGTGTTGTAGAAACAAGCTTAGATTGCTTGACCAAGCCAATGGACGATGTTTAACAAGCAACAGCAAAGATGCTGCACAATACGATGCATATTTTTCTCATGTCCAATTTCATATGTCTTGCACTTGTCATGTACTATTGACGGAATTTCTGAGGCTTCTTTTCTTTTATTAGTGTAAGCTCATATCTTCATTTTAAATGCACGTGGGATGGGGTTTGTTACTGGGAAACAAACTCTATATATCTCCAATTACATGCTTTCCACTTGTGTAGACAAACTATTGCACCTCGGAGACATGTGAAATTCTGCTGTAGCAGTTGAGAAGCTGCTGGTAACCGAAATCAGCCAGCTGGACTGCAAACAAACATTTTCAATCCGATGAAAGCGATGGAGCCAGAAACAGAGCAAATGGAATATTTCATCTGATTTCTGATTGTCTTCTCTTATCTTTAATATTTTGTCTTCATTAGGTGACGCGATAGCGAGGCAGCACCGAGCTACGAGGAAACCTGAACTCGTCTGTGTGGAAAGGATGGATGATTTGCTTTTCGATGGGAAAGTCATCAAGGAAAGGAACGCCATCAGGCTATTCATCATGAAACAATGGGATTAAATGTACTCTTCACTGACACTTGTCCACACTGAGCCCAGTGTGAAGCATATACAGTATGCTGGTTTCTGTAATCAATGGCCTACATCTTGGGACACCCAGGGTGCATCTGGACACAAATGGATTTCTCTTTTCCAATAATGGACAAGGCAGACTAATCCAAAAAAAAAAAAAAAAAAAAAAAAAAAAGAACGAAAAGGTTGATTTTATTCACAAAGTAAGCATTTCAAATTACAAATTTTCACAAAGCATTTGTCGTTGCAGTGGATGAGCATGAGCCGTGAAATGAAAACTGCGTGTAGACAGCGCCACTGGACCGTCGAGAGCTGCTGTCAATATGTAGAGCTTAGTCTGGGGACTGCTGGAGAGGAATTTGGAGACATGAAAGAGATAGCGGCTCATAACTAGCAGATAGCAAATTAGCTTCAAATTGCTACCTAACGACTATAAAGTGAGTCAAGTCGCTACCACGACGACTGTTTTTTTTTGCGGGAGTCATTTTGCAGTTCTAATTAGGAATTGCATTTTAGGATTATAACAACATATTAAAAATTCATGTAGTATATTTTCACTAGATGAAAGCATTTTGTTTTTCTAGATATCTTCCATCATTTGCTGTAGATGTAACATGAATCCGAAGAGTGAGCTTTTTGTAAAATGTCTGACACTTGAAGTAGATAAATACAAAAATATATATATATACAGTATATCGTGCCCCATTATTCCTGAGTAGTTATTTGTTAAAAAGGCCTCAGACGATTGGGCTTCACATACATACAGCTTGGCACAAATTGATTTAGCAACGTGTGATTCATCTGTTTCATTTTTTCCCAGAAACATTTCCAAGCTCAACCTTCAAAGTTATATATCTTTGATCTATCATATTCAGTCTGTGACCCTTCTTTTGTTACCTGTTAAAAGGAGGCCCATAAAATGTTCAAACAATGAGGACAACTTGTGCTGTTTTTTTCCCACTTTATTGCGAATGTCTTCTTTCTCTCTCAATGTCTGGGTTCTAATTCTTTAAAAGCAACAGTTTTCTGAATAAGGGTCTTTTTAACTCAAACCTCAGCAAGTGATGCATTTTTTTTTCCTTTTGCACACAATTTGCAGTGATTGCCGCCATAATCCCCTCAATCTCCTCAATATCAATGAGATATACAGAAATAATTGCCGCTGATAATGGCAATCCAACCTTTGCAAACTTTTTTTTTTTTTTTTTGCCTTCAGTCAATTCTGCCCTGAGTACAATAGTGTAGCGACACGAACAACCATTGTATGTCTTGCAATTATCTCTGTGCAGTCTCTGCCTCACAATCCCATTAACTCGCTCTCTTGAACAGTATTATATGTCATACTTTCTTTTCTGTTTCTCAGCTGTTTGTTCTAATGTGCTGGGTTTCGCTCTCATACTTTCCAAATCCATTTTTTCTTTTCCTCTGGTAGCGAAAGCCTTTCTAAAACTGCGTCCGTCTGCCTCTCTGATATGTGAATGTGTTGGGTCAGTTTGACCAGGGATTCGCCCACCAGGGGCTGCTCCTCTGTGAATGAGAGCCGCTGCTTTGTGAGCAATGATAAATCTGTGGGAGCTCAGCCGCTGTCTCTCCAGCTCCAGTGCCAAGCTCTGAGCCAGAGGGAGCTGGGGGGGACCGCAGACCTAGCAGTGGCAGGCAGCTCCAGTTTCTCATTACCGACAGGCCTGGATAGTACTGGGCTTCTCTCGGGACCACTGACATGGAATATTTTTAGGCCTACGTTGCAACACTTAGTCAGGCCTGTAACACCAAAATGCCCTCTTTCCTAGAGCAGCAACTCAGCAAAAGTCGTCCAATCGGAGTGATATGATCATGTTCGGCCACCCGCAAGTACATGCACATTCATATAAACATGCTTATCAGAGATGCTCACGCGTCTTTGACCTCGAGTCTCAAGTCAAGTCTATGTTCATCTGCTGGCTGACTGTCGGTCTGCTTACATCACAGCATAGATTTATCTAATGAATTCAAAGCATCAAAGCATGTGGTGAATAATCCTCTGTCCTTCATCAAGTAGCAACATGGATGCTAAAAGAAAAAGACACAATGAATGCTTTACTTTAAAGTTGATAACTTGCAACAGTTTCAAAATTCAAAGTGAACAGACCCCAACCAGGGTGCAACAAAAACTAACATTAAAAGATGACATTATTTGCCAAAAAAAGCCCCTTAACAATAATAAATGATAAAATAAAAAGATAAAGCCTGTAATAAGATCAGAATTGTTGACCTTCTTTTGATACAACAGGTTGTATGGGCCACAGAAACTTTTAGATAAGAAGCCTCTAAATGTCCTTCAGTGGTTTTGAACTTTCCACAGACTTTGCACTTAGCTAATCGCTTGTTCTGAGTTTGTGTGAAGTCATATCCGAGGGATACGACAAATGGCAGCTCCAGCAGACACGCCAGCCATGGTCGCAGTTTGGTGTGAGGCAGCGTCATCTCCGGGATGACGCTTGCGGATTAAGGAGGGAAGGAGATTAAAAAAAAAAAAAATGGTTGTTCACGAGTCCCGAACAGTAAAGCCTTTCAAGATCGAGTCTCAAGTCAGGTCTGAAGTCACTGTATGTGTGACATAAGTGCGACTCGGGTCCAAGTCTCCATCTCTGCTACTAAACTTTCAGCCACTCAAACCTACATGCACACAGGAGTCAGAGGAGAAAGTGAAAAGCCTTGATTACAGCCAGCGTAAGACAAATGTCGTCAGAGCTGTGCAACATCAAACCATACGAGGGCTCCGTTTCCTTACCTTGCTCTCTCTAACCCCTCTCTACCTTCCTTTCCTCTCCTCCCATCCTCACCCCCGAGAGGTTTGTTGTTCTGCAGATGAGCTTGGCGCTTCGCTCCATCCGTCCTACGCCACTTTCTACTGCAGAATCAATATTTGAGACAATTTTGAACTGCGCTGCTCCCTGGTGGCTGGGGTTTGACGCTACAGCTCCACCTTCAGTTCCACCCACACTTCAGGGCATGCCAGGGACAGATTCACATGCTTGTCTCGTGTCACCGCTATTTAACAAGAAAACCTGCGCTTATATTTAACCCTGCTGTGAATTCTGGCCGGCTCTGCAGCAGAGCGCAGGCACACTCCTCCGCCAATTTATGAGAAAGGAGACAACTGAGGGCACTGAGGCCTCAAGGTATCTTGGAGGGATTTCATATTACCATATTCTCCTTTAATGAGATGTTACATAGCTTGCAAATTTAGCAACTCTAAATGAATATCTGGTTAATGCAAAGCCTATTCTCATTCTGTGTATAAAAAACCCTCAAACCTGCTTTTTCCTGCCTCATTTTATAAAAAAATTAAAGAAATGATTTGCTGTATGAACTAAAACACCAACTTCTTGTGCAGAACGGCTGCATTGCTCTCCTTGGGTTAGTGGACAAACAGCACAGACCTGACTGCAGAACAACAGGCAGCTTGATCGAGAAAGCGAAAACAGGAAAACACTGTAAAGTTTGCGAGAGGGGGCATGTGTGAAGGGTAGTTTAAGTATGTCTTTGTTTATGCATTAAGCCTGGGTGGCTCTCAGGAGGACACTTGCGTCCTCAAACCAAATCCCTCCAATAGTGCATCATCAGGCTGCTTTGCAATTCACACAATCGGTACCTAGAGAGGGAGAAATGAAGGGATGAAGCAATGTTGTCTTGGCTTATGCGTCATCTTTTGTCAAATCTAATTTGTATTAGCCTGAAGCCATACCCAGGAAGTATGGATTCAGGATTCATGTTTGGTGAGAATGGTAATCATCAGATGAAGTGAGTCTGTCAGGGGCAGAGAGAGCTCTTTGCTACTGTAGAAAATAAACAGCTTCGGGACCTGCTGTCTAAAACTGACATTGATTTAATATAAGTCAGAGGGAGATTAGCTGATGAAGAAGACCTGATTGCCATTATCGGTGTTGACAGCGCCTGGTCGTGTCACTGTCACTTCGGAATGAGCATAAGAACAAGTCAACCTAATCAGAAATGTTTCCTTTTCAGATCAAATCTTTAGCCTATCAACCATGACATATAATTGCTCCGATGGCCTCGGATGTGTGCATAAACCATCTTAAACATACAGCGTACTCGTGCCTTTTATCGTTCACAGCTCACTTGATATTACAATGCTGTCTGTCCCCTTTCTTTCAGTATTCAGTATTCTGGCGTCGTGCATTAGATTAGCAAAACACCATCACGTGAATTTACTGGCTACCACAGCTGGCGAGGTGAGGCGTGTGGATTAATTGCATTAGCTCCACTCTCTCGCCCAGCCTAGAATATGTGACAAAAACACTACAACACAGCCCATTAAAATTCAATGAAACCGAGCGGGGAAAAAAAAGCGGTCTAAAAATCAAAAGTGTCTTTAATATTCATTTTGCAGCCGGCCTGCAACAGGACGATATTGACGGTGGAATGAACGGAAGACATTAACATCTTCACTGTTTCCTTTCGCTGAGCCTTTCCTGGCTGAGGCGTCAAACTCACTTATCTCTCTGAAGCAATTAGCCACTGGAGGATCCATTGACCTGAGCCTTTGTTAGACAAACAGACTACATTAGCATGGCCATCGCCTGGCACTCTTGGCAATCCACATGTCGGTGCCAATGTGAGCAGAGCTGATAAAGAAGAGCACTGCGTGTGTGCGCGTGCGAGGGTTCATACATGCATTTAAACTGACTACTGCCACCCAGCTTTTTGAATTGAGCACCATTGTATATCGGTGAACTTTATATGTGTGCTGCAGTCCTGTTTAGACTGGCGGTGTGTGAATAACTAAACATTGCAAGCAATTCATATTGGTGTGCAAATTTAATATAGCCCTCCTTTATGGTGCAGCATTCAGGGGAAGCACGGCAACATACATTCTGATACACATTGCCTGCTTTATGTGATATGTGATACACATGTGCGAGTGACAGATTTAATTTTGCCGACTGAAGCTATAATATTACGCGGCCTATGATAATATGATGAGGTACAGTGCTTGCAGGGGGAAAAGCAGGATAGAGGCCATGGAGTGGTGCATGGTCTACGGCTGCTCAATATATTATGGGAGCAGCGCTATTTAAAGCCTGCTTCTTATTTGAAACACTGTACGACACTATATTACTGCCAACCAGTTAGCCTCCCAACATGTGAGAACACAACACACAATAGGGCAAAACATTACGATGACACGTAAATAGGAATTTAACTGACGGACAAACAGGCCTGTTTATGCCAAGTAGAAAAATAGCTAGCTAATAATTGTTTACACCCATGGCAACAACCACTAAGTATGTACAAATTATTCATAATTAATTATTTAAAGATGTTTCTCTTTTCGTATTTACTGTTAATGGTTTTGTTTGCCTGAGAAATGTTTCTTGCCTGGTAAATCGGGTGGGGAAACATCATCCTCATAAATTTCCCAGACAGCTGAGGGATGGGGAGAGTGATGGAACTGAACAAGGGAGCATCAAGCACACAGAAACCATTAGTTCTACTGCTTCTCCAGCATGCTGCTTCAACTTTCAAATCACAAATCACAACCAGCAGAAATCTCACAACTTCTGCAACGTTGTGGTACTTGCAACATAATCGAGAGCCGAATCCCCCCGTTTATGAGCCAGCTTTGGTTCCCACCATCATTGCTCACTACGGTTTTCTTAATGATTTTCTGGTTTTCTGTTTACATTCTTATTAAAATGGGCAACCGCTGCATTTTGCACCTCTTTTAGATATTTCAGTATATTTCCATAGTTCAAGTTTTATTACACCTCTGTCTGGGGGACAAGAAACAAATGTCAAGACAGGATCGGGTTCCATTCCAGGAGCTAAAACAAAAACACCTCATTCAGTCATTCTATTTAAACCTCACGTTAGGCTGCACCTTGGTAGACAGCTGAGTGACATTGTAACACCATCATTTCTGCCAGCGTTTATCAAGCATTCCCAAGATATCAGTGTGACCATTGGTGTTTGGATTTTATAGCTTTTACTAGAAGATTAAAGGGCCCTGGGCATATTGTCTTTTAAATTTGTCGGACGTTACACACTGGTAATCTTGTTCTAACTGTTTCAAGAACCAACATATATGAACAGCCTAAGATCAGACTAAGATCTTTAATGTCGTCCATAAAGATGGAGGACATGGGGCCACTTTCTCCCCTCTTACAAAAATGAATCCAAACAATTGACCATGAGCACCGCCATGTGGGACTGGTGACATCATTTGGAGCCAGAGTAGGTGCAGGAGTGCAGTATAATATATATATTGTGTGGTATAAAGTGGATTGAATAATTGGTGTATAACTGATATAACTGAGGAGGAGGAGGAGGAGGAGGAGGAGGAGGAGTGATTTATGATTTATACTGCAGAGGTTGATCAAGATGTTTTGGGGTTTTTTTGATCTCTGTATACAGAGTGTTTTTTTTCTGGTAAATTTTTTGAAAAAATAATGCGTTTGTATTTAATGTTTGTTTTGCTTTCAACAAGCAGACTAAGGTCTGATGAGATTCCAAAACTGATAAAAGCACATTGAGAACCCTCCAAACAGTGTGTGCTAGTTAGTTTTAAGTTATTTAATTAACTACAAACCACAGGTAAGTAAAGAAAAAAATCAAGGGGCTTTAGTTTCATTAGCTGATTGAAATAAACAAAAATGCTAACTAACTGGCACTCAGTGCATACAATCTGAAATAGAATGATTGGCATCTAGTCTCTATGCAAAATAAAATAAAACTGACTGTTTAATTTGGCTATTTATGGCAGTTTTTAGACAGCAGAAAATAATGCGAAGAAGCTGCAACATGAATTTAAGTGGAAACATATCAACAAACTCCTCATTACAAAGGTTGAACAGCATGTTTTCTACAGTTGGTACATTTTTTTTTTTTTCACAAAAATGGATGTGTGTCAGCACATGAACAGTGAACAGTGAGAGAAACCCTGATTAAGAGTGTGCATTACATAGCCACCACGGAAACAAGAAGGTTATGAGGTTATGACATTTTGTATATGTTGTGAACACAAGAATGGATGAGCTTTAAAAATAATGGATACCAAATATTTACTGTTCACTACACTTGTAGATACTAATTCAGCCTAGAATATGCACCTTAAGTGTTTAAGCTTCTCAGAAAATCCAAAAACTTCCTCCACGAGGAGCAACATGGGCAGAGATGGCTGCCAGTAGAGGGTTTGTGACTGCGTGTATTATAGAAATGTATTAAGAAATGGCGCTCATGTTCTGTCCACCGGCTCGGCTACAGCAGAGCATGATACACATATTTTCAAAGCGTCCTCAACTTGGCTGCACATGTACCGGGACTGGCAACCAGATGCTGAGCCCCTCAGCCCAGACAACAAACTCCACAGGCAACAACAGGCGTTGCTCATCCCGCTCTGTACCCTGTTTGCCCTCAGCTCTCAAGGCTATCCGCCTCTGCTGATGCCTCTGTGCCAGCCTGACAGATGCCGTGTCAGTGCAGATGTGAGTAGTGTGGGGGTGGAGGCTGAATAGAGCTAGATTATTGTGTAATCAATGTGTGTGGTTGGGAGGTGATGGGGGCTCTGCGGGCACACAAACATTTACAATTGGCCAGACAGTCCTTGTAAACAGAAGTGGTTGTACAAAAGAGGCAGGTTGAATAATTGATAGGATGGAAGGGGATCTGGCTTTGGGGGATTTTGGAGCATTGATTCTGGCTGAGAGGGAGTGAGCAAGGGTGTGGAGGTTTTCCTAGTGCTGCCCTTTAGCTCTCACCACACCCGGCCCGGGTAATTCAGTGTTTCCTCCTTTCCTCCTTTGTGTGAAACGGTGAGTAAGCCGTTATGCTAGTGCATGGTAAGAATATAACCAGAGAAAAACACAAGAGCAGATGGCTCCAAAGAGCAAGAGAGGAATATAAAAGAAATTAGAAAAATGTAGGACAAACTACACAGGAACAAGAAGAGGGAAAACAAGTGCTGATATAAATAAATTCACCAGCCTATTAACACGCAAACACACAAACATACCATGCAACCGCCATGCAGGCGTGCTTACAAACAGACAAGAGCATGTGTTGTTTCGCACAAGCTTATCCATGCTTTTCACTTTGCAGGAGTAGGAAGAAAATGTATTGAAGTCATATTTGCATTTTATCTAACAGAAAGGGTTTCAAGATGTGGCATTTCTCTACACTCACCAGTCACTGGTAAGAGCACTGCTACCTTGTTATTGTTGTGAAAGTGATGGATGCTCAATTCAAATTCAAACTTCTCTTTGAACAAAGTTGTGCAGCGGTACAATAAGGCTCTTTGACTGCAGATTGCCTGTTTTAATCAGAATACATCACAAACATTGCACTTGAATATTGTACAGTATGATCCCACAGTTATTTCCACTTCAAAGTTGTGCATGTTTACATCTTTTTTTCTTACTCAACTGACTGCAATTGCTGCATTAATTTAAACTCTCGGCCTTACCGTAACACTTTGCAATTAGCTATGATGGCTATGCTAATCCCCCCCACTCCTCCTGGCATCTCTGTTTGCTTATTTTCCGTAGCTCTTGTGTCAGGGGAAAGTGAATAAGAATGGGGCCTTTTCATGGACTTCGTCTTGCTTCAGGATTTGCTTTATCTTTACTTCAATGACGCCCATTTTGTGCATGAACTAACTGAGAATAGTGGGTGGCTTCTCACAGACAAGAGACATGTGCTTGTTTGGCACTGGGTGGGTGGGTTACATCATTTCGTTGTCCGCCTCACGGCCTTGCACTCCTCTGTGCTGACACAAAGGAAACGCGCTAAGACCATCATCAGAGGAAATTAGCTCAGTTGCGTTGAAAGCACTCGCTTCTCACAATAGCCAGTGGCCATGCTAAATCATTAGCCTGTCACTTCGTTGGGGTTGAGTCCAATTATTCTCTCAATCCGCCTCCAAACCAAATTGCATTATTGCAATTATATTCAATGGATGACATATTGTCGCAGCAAGAGCGTATCAGATGAAGAATGAAAAAGAGGGGCTGAAAAAAAAGAGAGAAATGGAGGGGTAAAATAATTTTAGTGTCATTATCAAGAACCCGAGCATGTCATCCTTTTTCTAGCTGGTTTTAAAGGCTGTGTAGATTATGTTTTCCGCTTTAGGGAACATTTGAATTAACTGCATAAACATCTGCCCAATCACCTTGTCTCCATGTCAGACTTTGTTATAGGATGTATTATTGTTACTTTTTACACTTTCCACATCTCTGTCCATCTCTCTGCCTGCTGTCTCTCACCACAGCATTTGCTGTCACGGCACTCTTTTCATCAGCTGTCAGTGCTAATTATGGTGCTGCCGATCACTGCACATCAGATCATTAGCCAGACCTTTCACTCTAAGGAAGTCAGAGGTGTTATACCGTGTGGTCCTGTAGAAGACGCCACCGGTTCTGTTGATGTCACCTACTTCAACTGGGGACTGGAGTTCTTGCCAAAAGAATACGTGCTGCCACAGGGATGTGGCTGAGCTATTAAACTGAATGACTTCATGCTATTGCACTCCAGTCTCTAGCTCGATACACATCGATCGTTATTAGGAGATCATACGATCTCCAAATGATTTCAAGATAAAACATTTCTGCTTGCGCACTGTAAGATTAGGATCATCACTCCAAGTGTAAGAGTAAGTGTAAGAGTAAATTGCTATGCAATTTAAAAGTTTATCATTTTTATCTAACATTTTAATGCGTTCAAGGCCATTTTTTGCCTTTCCCCACTCTGTTTTTTATCCACTGGACAGCTGTGTGTATGTGTTTGTCAGTGTGTCCTTGTATCACTGACTGGGTCTCTGTGCACCGAGACTCTGGACTCAAATGTGATTAGACTTGCTAATGATGTGGCCTGTTTACAGCTTCAGCCCTCTACTAATGATAAATGCACTTGACATATGTAGTACAGACTACACTTCAAAGTGTGGGACAAGCTCCATGCCCGTTAGTTAGTGGCAATATATCATTCATGTACATGCTGGATCTCCTGCACAGAGACTCATTTTCTCATAGAGGTTTTGAACTGACCATCATTCTGACAGCTCACTACTTACGCTGGAATTCTGCAAATTAGAGACAAGATTTAATCCAAAATCCAAATCACACCTGCGATGTACAATAATGTAACATATGCATTTCACACTCTTTGCTTTTTATGTCATATTCATCATAATTAAAAGGCATTTTTCTTTACAACAAAAATGTACTGGTGACAAGTGTAAGATTGGTCTGTATGGCTGAACTTTGGGGGCATGCAATCCAGTGTCTTGACCACCTGCTCTCTTCCCCTTCTTGCCGTCCTGCCCAGGGGTCACCGTGGACACATGCACACACCCCGGACCTCCACTGAAACTCAGTGAAATGTGTCTGAAATGAGCATTCCTTATTAGTCCTTTCAGTAAATGTGTGAGGTCCTGCACACATTTGCATGTATTAGCCTGTAGCCAGCACCGCATGTAGGGTCCTGTGAGTGTTTTTGTGTGAGTGAGTGTGAAGGAGCTGGCCTGTCATCCCCAGGGGGTGAGATGGTGGGGTGGTTGGGGCTAGGCGTGTGGTGAAATGACAGCACTGCGGCACAGCAGGGCCAGTCGGTGCAGCTCCATCTGTGGCCCTTCTGTTCCTTTGCTACCTGACCTTTGACTGTCTTTATGTGTTACATGACAAGGGTATCTGAGCTGCGGACCTCTAGGGCTGCTTGTGCATACTATGCATGCATAGTATACACCGATGTCATTTGTGCATGACACGGCTCATGCCTCCTGTCAATGGTCAATTTACTGGATTGAGGAGTCCATATGTGTGTGCGTGCGTACTGATGGGTGTTTCTGGACAGAGATGCGAGGGGGCTTTGGAGTGGCGTTGATTCACACTTGACACTGTGCTAATGAGAGAAAAAACTGTCACTTCACAGTGCTAATTTGGGTCTAATATCCCAAAGTCAGCCAATCCACTAAAGAGAGGAGAAAGAGAAAATTAAGCATCTGCTTCATTTCCCTAACTGGCCTAGTCAGACTCATTAACAAGAACTATGCTCATACAGAGAGGCTCTATTGAAGCTCGGGTCCTCACAGAATGATGCACAAATCCACTTAGGGAAGCAAAGCACGTAGAAGACTATAAAATCTGCAATGCTACTCACAGTCATGGAGACAGTTTCAGGATCTCAGGGAAATCACATTATGACAGAAGATTAGTAACAACTAATGACACTAATTTGATGTATAATATCAATCAAGCAGATGGTTCAGACATTGCTGCTGACACGTGTTTGCATGAGCATACCTCTGTGGTGATGATGGTGGAACTGCAAGGTTGGTTTAAGCAAAGCTGCCCTAAGGTTGTCAAGCAGCCTGGACATTTTGGATCACCGTAAGCGTAAGAGCTGAGCTCGAAACAAAAAGGAGGCTACTGTCAGCCCAAAACCACAGAAACAGTTTGGGGTTCAGGGAGTGTTTACAGCCGCAGTAATGGCGACCTTTTTCATTAAAGAAGTTGGTGAGGAATCAAGTAGCTTTGGATGGGGCAAAGTTCTTAAAATTCATTAGTGATGGCCCAATTACACAGGAACAATGGGCTGATAATTGCATCTGCAATAATTAATACACTTATTGTAACAAAAAGAGCATTGAGAACACAATCATCAGCTAATAGCTAATTACTGGGTTGATACAATCAGCAATTCTCTAATGAGACATGACTCAGCTGGAAAATGTGGCCCCTCTGTGGGAAAGGATAGGGCCTGTTGTTACAGATGCTTGACAGTATAAAAGTCTTTCCAAGATTGTGCGTGTTGGCAAAGAAACACAAGCTTTTCAATAAACAAGGAGCTCATAAGTGAAGCTCCCAGTGATCACATATGATCACATCACATACTATACATTTGAAAATACTAGCAATCAGTATCATAATCAGTATTTCAGTATTACTAAAGCTGACATATCTTTGTAGATAATCCGTCAGTGAGAAAACTGCCAACACATCATCATCTCAGATGCTTAGATATCAGCACGGCTCTGTGATTCACATTGTGTTTCATCCATACGCACAGGGCTTTCTTTTGTTACTGTGTGTGTGATGCTCAAAGCCTGCAATGCGTTTCAGCACTAGGTTAACATGAAATGGCACTTTGGTGAATTCTGGGAACAGAGATATACTTGGCAAAGTTTAGGAAAAGATTTCCGGAAAGCAATCCTTGGTCTTCTGGGTGGAAGCAGTGTGTCTATACATTACTCATTACCCTGGTTAGGACAAAACTGTGGCTTTGTGTAGTGTCTCTATTTGTTGTGGATTGACTTAGAGGTACTTTAAAGCATCTAAATGTTGAAGAGTAACTTTAGGGTCTGGATAAAGTACAGGTGAATCTGACAGAAGAATCATATTTGCTGCCTTGGGAATGAGATGGAGCAGGGAAAGTGGACAAGACGCTGGAGGCTACCCACAGTCAACATCAGATTCCAAGTGAATGTCATGTCAATTCTTGGGCAGGAGAAAATGACATCCTTGACTGCAGGTAAGTCATTTTATTTGTCTTACCCTTTAAGTTGTAAAAAAAAAAAAAAAAAAAGTTTGTCCAATCTGTAGGCGTAACAGATGCTTACACAGCTGGTGGTGGGTGGGTTTGTTCTGGTTGACCAAACAAGTACATATCACCCATGTGTATGTGTGTCAGCCAAACTATCAGTTTCGAATGGATATTAGAGCTATATTTAGATTTGATCAAAGTGTCTTTCGTGTTTTAAATGAGATCTAGTAAATACCCATTAAGGTTATTAAATTGGCAATAGTTTAAAACTGTTTTGTAGTATCATATGTACTAGAGTATTATAGGCTTGTGATCCTTCCACACTGAACAAGCCAACAGGCCAGTCTTGTTTTGTACCTTATATGTGAACAGCTGTACAGTTTGTGCTCTAAATAGTATAGTGTATCAGTTTCTCTGGTTCAGCTTAATTAGGTCATGAACAAACAGCCACTTAGCAAATTGCCTGTAGTCTACGCTCATCCTGGAGGCTGAGATTGGGATTTGTGAGCGATTAGTGGACATGTTCTTGTGTGTGCTGTGCACCTTAAGGTTAAATGCAATTGGTAGGCCAGTTGAGTGAGTGACAGATGTGGACATGTGGCTCTGTTCTGCATAAACCTTTATAGTTAAGTCATATCTTGTGTCAATGTAGAAATAGTCACACAATCTCTGGAGGGACTTTAGTTTATTCTTCATGCAAGGAAGGTGATTTACTCCCTTTTTGAATTATTTGTGCTTTAGAACTACACCTACCCGTTCTCATCCAAGCTTAACAGTTACTGGTGTTTTATTACAACTTCATGCAGCACATTCAGACGCTGGTAGATGGTAAGCCTCCCCTGACGTTCAACAGCCCCTTGGCTGACATGCCAAGCTTTCCCTTTAGCATCACATCTATCCCTTCCATACATAGTACTTGGAATGGTAAGTTTAAGTACTCAACGATGGTGAGAGTTTGTGGAATTTAGGCAAAAAACATAGTGTTATGCTTAGCTAAAGATCAGTCAGTTTAAGTTTTTGCCCGAAACGTACATGGTGAGGTTTAGGAAATGTGATGGAGACTGTGGTTTCCTGGGTCAGACTTGTGCATCCAACACTCCGCTTAACCCTGACCTCAAATCGACCTATAGTAAATTTATGCTTGGGAATTTATGTTGCACTATGTCATCTGTTAAAGTCATCTGAAACCAGCTACAACTTTGATTAGGCAAGGAAACCCAATGCGGGTTTATTTGAATAGCACATAAAAACATGGAATTAAATAAAAGCATTACATACAAAAAAAAAACACTCTAGCAGTTCTGGATCAGCTGCAGCTGTCAGATCTATTTTTTAGGCAGACCTGTAAACAAAGAATTACAGTAGCCGAGCCGACTTAAGATGAATGCATGGACGAGTTTTTCTAAGTTCTGCTGAGACATCAGTCCCTTGATTCTTGGAATGTTCTTAAAGTGGTAGCCTGAATTTGTGACAGTCTTAATGTGGCTGTTAAGATTCAGGCCTGAATCCATGACTACACCCAGGTTCCTTGCTTGATCTGCTATCTTTAGATTTATTAACTTGTGCTGACTGATAACTTGTAATCATTTTTCTTTGCCTCCAAACATAATGACTTCAGTTTTATCTGTGTTTAGCAAAAAGAAATTGTGGCAAGGTCCTTTACGGGATTGTAATTGCCTGGTGAGAGGGTTATATAGACCTGTGTGTCACTTGCATAATTGCACAATTTGTTGTTTTCTATTTGCTGGGCAAGTGGGAGCATGTAGATATTAAAAAGTAGGGGCCCTAAAGTTGAGCCTTGGGGAATTCCACACATTCATGTAGTTAACCATTTGACACAAAAGAGTCCCTGTCTTTTCAGTAGGATTCAGAACAGTTTGCTGTGCCAGAAATTCCTATCTAGTTTGGTTTTTAATTGGTAGTTAGGTGCCCAGCAGCTAATACATGTGCAGGCCCGGGCTGTGATCAGGGGAGCTAAACCTGTCATTATAGTGCAACAGCATACGCTCTCGAACAGGGAACGTCTTAAACCATCAACACATTATTACCTATGTACACCTTTACTTGTGTGAAATGGTGCAGTCCACAGGAGTGAAAACACATGAAAAAGCCCACAAAATCAGATGATCTGTTCTGTTCTCAGCTGACACAGCTGAAAGCATCTATGAAAACACTTATGGAAAATGCACCATTAGAGACTTGTAGGTGTTTCTTTAAAGGAGTTCGATTCCTTTAAAGAAATGCTCCACACACTGCAACATCAACAAACAGCAGCACAAAGGAATGAAGAATGAAAGCATTCTTGTCTATAGTGGCCACAGTGATTTAAACATATTGAAGTGACTGAGGGAACATTAAACTCAGACAGAAAAAAGCAGCAAAAACTTGGATTTATCAAAACACTAAAATGCAGGCCCTGTACCTACAATGAATAATTTCTCACTGAAAACTATGAGGCATGATAGTACTGGGATGGTTTCCTCCCCTCACTGGCCTTTGCCTCACTTGTTGTTGTCAATACTTCAGTCAAGAACACTTCAGTTGTCAGGTGTATTTTCCACTACAGTTTTCTGTTTTCATAGTGCAAAATCCCAACTCCCTCACTTAGTCAAGAAAAATATCAAAAATAACCTGAATACAAGTTGGTCATTATGTAGGAATAAGGGTCCATTAGTGATTTTGCCGCCTTGTAATGTAAAATCTTGGCATGTTTGCTCGTGATCATCAATGCTGGCGTGGTCTCGAAAGTTCAAGGAACAAATGATCAATTAGTTTAAACACTGAACTATTTGACAACCAGCAAGGAATAAAAAAATCCTATGAATCTTGTAAGTTAAGTTTACATTCACATTTATAATACTAAGGAGTCATAAAGGCTTAGTCAATATTTTGTGACGGAACATGAGTGAGGCACATCAGAGAAACAGCAGCGACAAAATTAACAAGAGTTTTGACAAGGTCACAGCCCAAACAATCTCGTGAACAACATCACCACAAGATTGCTGACGCACAGTGTGGCAGCAGAGCGAACTTCTGTGCACGTCAATAAGGGCAGCACCTGCAGCTGCTGCCAGGAAGAGCTCTGTGGTGGCAAATGAACAAAAGACCAAAAGAGTCAATGGCATGATCGCATCCACTGCTGAGCAGCAGCCCTGGTGTCCAACATCTCGGAGGGAGGAAAACATACAATGCAGGCGTACACAATCATCTGTGCACACACTCACACATACACTGAATGAGGTGCAACAGATGTATCCTCATGTACGTTTAATTTATTTTCACTTTCTTATGTTCTTATTTGAAGCATCAGTGCTCCTCACTGCACTGAAACGACTAGAAGTCGTTATTTATATCGACCTTTTAGTGTCTGCCAGCACACCTTGGGTATCACTGCATGAAGCTGTTCGAGGCAGTGGACTGAGTCATGGCTAGATCAGATTGTATGTCTGCAAGTCCCTCTCTATTGCAGACAGGTATATTGACTTTCATTCATAGGACATATCGTGCCGTTTGCGTGGGGGAAATGTTAGTGCTATGACTATGCTTGACTGATGCTGCAGATTTCCCTCAAACCAAAGTAAATATTCCCCTTGTGAGCAACTCTGGCTGGGTAGCAACTGGCTGTCAGTCGGATGTTCACATCTCCTTTACAACTGGCAGGGCACGACACAACTCTGCCAGATAGCCTGACTGCTGTTTAAACCCACTCATAACCCAGGTGTTGTGCTTCTAAAGCTTAGTCTCCTCCACCTCCAGCTGCATCTATTTTTCAGAAAAAATGTGTGGAAAAATAATATGTTTAACAATGTGTCCTCAACACAGGTAATTATGTCCAGCATGTCCTTTAATAAAACAGTTTCTGCCATCATTGCTAACCTGTCAAAGTCAGCCCACACACCTTACCTCATTCCCTAAGGTCTGTCAAGGCCATGGGTGAGCTGCAAAGGAAACATCATTGAGAAGTAGTTTTACACACACACAACTTGACTGTGTGAAGTAGGCTTTTGTTATGTTATCATTTTTAGAAAACATCTTCCATGTGCACCAAGCAAACACGTTAATCGTGTATGTAGATGCAGAATCAGGTTTCATTATACATCTATGAAGATTTCAGTAGATTAGATATGAAACTATGCCTGCCAAGACCAAGGCTAGTCTAAATCAGTCCAAAAGAGGAGTCAGACTTCTAAAATTCTGGAGGAACAAATTAGCCTTGCAAGGTATGGTCGGGCTTTGGTTGTATCAATTGCAAAGCTGCCATACTATATTTCACAACTTAGCAAGTGATGAAAATGGTTCTATTACATAGGAAAGCAAAACTGTGTGTGTCGGCTAAGACACAACAAATCCTGTCACAGTTTTTTTGCGGAATAGGTACATATTTATATCATATTATTTTTAATTAAATATTTTCAGTTGTGCCAAAGAATTCCATTTCTCTTAAATTAATACACACATTTCCTCTGGATCACACAAGCGTTTGATTCAACCTTTATAAAGGTTCACTCTATAAATACTTATCACTGGGCAATTAGAAGACTGTGTAGACATATGTCAGCACATACCTGATAAACTGCATATACAATGATAAAGAGCTGGTGATACTGTGCGTAATGCTCTGTGCTTATGATGGCCTAATTAGCAGCATCTGCACCGGATCACAGTGGGAAGTGTACATGACAAACTTCCTAGTTCACCAGAGTCTTCAGGGATATGGTTCTATCATTTCTCCATCAGTGGCTGCCCTTATTGCAGTCCTCAGAGGGCTGAATCTCCATGTGCACACTCAGGCCTCGACTCTATCAAAATGGGAGACAGAACAAAGGGGCCACTTGTGATTTGGCAACAATGGGAGCATTCTGGACGCTCCAGGGTCTGTTCCGTGTTTTGTGCGTATACAGTAGGTGTGTATATAAGCATAGGTCTGCAAATCGACAATTGCTTACATTGTAGTCGCATCAGTGCTTTGTGGTTTTGCATTGCATCTGAGTGTAGCAGCTCCTACAAGTTTTTCTGCATACACTTGCATGTTAACAACATTATAATGTTTAAAGATTCCTGGATCTGCCCCTTCATGTAGATCCACACCAGAACCTTAATGGGTTCTTTCTTGACCGATGCTCCATCTTCTCACCAAGTTTCATGGAAATCAATTAGCGAATCAACCCGTCAACCAATCAGACAGAGATAACAACATTGACTCCCTTTTGAGGCATGGCAGGATCTTTATGTACATTAACTAGTACTGCATTGCACGTCCTCCATCACAGTGCTTCATTAACTGCTTGGATTTTTCACATACTGTTTTCATCTTACTGTTAACTCAAAGTTAATAATATGTCTACATGTACTTTTACCTTGTCTTCACCTCCATAAGAGAATATTTTTGGGAATAATTATTTTTATAGTCATTCAGTGAGCAATAGGGGCATTGATTATATTAAAGTAACCTTCCTGTCAGTGACTTTATTTTAAGGTAATCTATCCAACAGCTTCTTTAATCTGGTAGCTTCATGCAGATCCCAAGTGGAGTTTTGTTCCTCAGTGAGCCCCACTATTCATGTTTTATTAATGTCATGTGCTGTTGAAGTGGTCTCTTTTAACTGACTTACCAAGTCATCCCTTTCCTTGTCACAAATCAAATTAGCCCGGCCTGTGATTAATCATCAGGCAGAGCACCCAGTGAAAGGGGGCTGGCACCTTATTAATTTTCTTAATTACAACTTGTATTAGGTTTCAGAATCGTCCCGTCTAATTATGCCGCCTTTGACTCCCAACGCTTTCACCCTGGCTACACAAATTATTTGTGCAACTGTTCAAATGGATTTCATTTAATATAGGCAAGTGTGATTAATGTAATAACGACGGGGGAATATTAGGTGGAAGGTTTTCAGTTCTCTCGTTTACTACATAACAGAGGAGTCACAGATTTAAAGTTTCATGCCATGTTATACACCGTGGCTGAAATATAGGCTTTATATCATCCTTTGAAGTTTGTTAGTGCTGCCTGGAATTATTTATGGCTGTAACCTTTCTCTATATTAAAATGAATGAGCTGTAAAAGAAATATTTTTAGGTATTTCAGAGCTGGATTCTAACAGGCTACCTGACATGAAAAGAAAAAAAAAAAGGCAAGATTATTTGTTGTGGACTTTATGGTTGAATATATCTTATGAGAATGTCTCATTCCAGTGAGTCCTAAATCCTTGACATGTGTTATTCATCAATCAACCATCAATCAACTGATTTATTACTACTTTATATATTTTTAAAAAAAAATAAAAAACAGGATATTAGCAAAATATTTTTGTAACAATGCTTTAAGGTGAAACTCTAGATTTTTATATTGTAAATTTAAAAAAAAGGAGTTTATGCTACTAAATGAAACAGAAAATCTGAAATTGTGGCAATTTGAAATTAACTATGATGTAAGCAGAAGCAGATATTTGGGCTATGTGTTTGAGTCTGTTTTGTCACACGACTGATTGGAAAAAAGACTGGACACCACTCAAGTGAGCTCTGGGTTACATGAGATTTACATCATTACAATTAAATGTTATTAATGTTATTTTAAAAATAACTTTTATTGCCCTTGTCATAGTTTTAATATTGTGTTATATCCATTTTTTTGCCTAAAGTTTATACTTGTGTCTTGTCATGTTTTAACTTCCTGTTTCATTTCTTTTCTTGTGATTACCCTAATTTGTTTCAGCCATGTCTTAACCTTCCCTTCCTTGTGTTTTTGTGCTCCCTTCTTTCTCTGCCAGTCTCTTGTGTTACTTTCCGTGCATTTCTCCAGAGTGTTTTTTTTTTTTTATTATAATTTTTTAAGTTTTCTGAGTTTGTGTTGTCTTACTGGTTCAGGACACTGGGATTCATTTATCGACTGTTCTTCTGAAGAAAATTCCACCTATGTTTAGGAATTTTAAGGATTTCTTCTTAAATGAGAACAGAAGCTATGAAAATTCAAGAGCACTCTTCCATGCTTTTGAATGCTGACATGTGAGCAGTAATTGATTATTGTGTTTATGTCTCTTGTATGTTATTAATAAGCCTATCTCAGCATCTTCTGGTGAAGGCAGGATACACCCTGGACAAGTCGCCAGTTCATCGCAGGGCTGGCATACAGAGACAAACAACCATCCACACTCACATTCACACCTATGGGCAGTTTTAGAGTGACCAATTAACCTAATCCCCAGTTTACATGTTTTTGGACTGTGGGAGGAAGCCTCATCAGAGATCATACATTCAGTTGTATAAGATCTGGTTCTATTAAGAGGGAAAACACAACTTGTTTTCTGAATTGGAGGAAGGAGATGGAGCAGGAGATGAGACCACAGACACAGCAGGTCCCATGTGTGCGTCCACATGGTCATGGTCAATGCACCAAAAAAATCAGGAGTGAAATTTACTTTAAAAAAGCTCTGTAACTGTTTCCACACAGAAATCTTTCGTAAAAATTACATTATTCCAGGATTAGCATTTTCTATAAGTTAAGTACAATCTAGTTGCAGTAAAGAATTGTTCCTATAAATGTACTCAAGTAACTTTCGTCGCCAATTTTCTGGATTCCTCAGTATATTTTATTTATCAATTGTGATATTTATTTTTGCTTTAACCACCTCTGTGTTTAATTATAAACAACAGAGGTTCATGGTTGTTTACGGTTGGTTGTTCTGTATCCCCTTTTGGGTTTGGCAATTCTTTTTCCCTCTGATGTTCAAACTAATATTCTTTAATAATATCTTCAGCAGTTCCTTTCTCTAGAGAAGATTTTCACAGACATTGTAATGGCATCCCATTCATTTTGTTTTACACATACCATTTTGTGATCAAATTTTAACTTTATTGACAATTACATACAGATCCTTACAAGAAATAAAGCCACTGTCATTGACCAACAGCAGTAAGCATGTCAAAAGTAGAATCTTATAATAACAAAAAGAGAGTAACTGATCTAAAAAATACCAAAAAACTAAATAAAAAATAAAACAAATAAAGCCATGCCCCTCCACCCCCTTCCTCATAGTCCAGGCCACTGACTCAAAGCAAGATCTTGGAACTTAGAAGTCCAAGAAGGCACACAAAAAGCAACTGCCACATGTCTCTGTAGTTTTTGGTTTTTCCCCATAACCTCTGATTGTCGATAGCTCTAATCACACCGCATGTTAGAATCGCTACTCGAAAAGTAAGTGGCCAATTGCCAAGCCCATTATAGAGAGATCACTTTAAAATAAGTGTACCAGAGGAACAGGGCAAACTGATCTCGAAAATCTGAAAAATGTTTGGGGCAACCATTTTCCCGAATCTGGCAACTGGAGACCATTTCCAGAACAATGTGAAAAAAAGTTGACTCTACTGAACAAAGAGTACAAGTAGGATGAAAATCGTTTTCACCGAATGAACATTTCTTGGTTTTCTCTCTGTTATAATGTTTTTGTTGTTGCTGACCAGGGTTTCTGGATGCTAAAATTATATTGGACAAGTGTTTGTTCAATCAAAAGCTGGGTCCAAGGCATATTTATCAATCCTCCATGCCAAATCTACTGCCTGGGATCCACATGCATGCTGCAACTGAGTTTAGAAAACTAAACCACTTGCCTCTTTTCTGATGGGTAGAATTCGATGTAGTGGGTGTGATGCAAGAGGACTCTGAAATGGGACTTAGCTTGCCTTTAGTACCAATTTGCAGAAGGAAAAACAGGAACGTGGTAAATTGAATTCTAAACATAAATCCTGAAAAGAATGCAAGCCCTCATCTCCATATGAGGTGTCTCCAAGTGTGCAGATAACCCCCTCTTTTAAACTAAGAAAATGAATAGGCAAACTGCCAATCATTTAACATTATCAAATTTTGGGAAACCAGGGTTCCATGCAATGGGACATTGCTGCTGCTTTCCATATTGAAAGCATTTGTAAGACAATTGAGCTGAATTTGTGGCACTGAGCAACTGATGCATTTGAATACAAGAGATCTGGGAGAGATTGATGGCTTCCTAAAATCTCTCCCAGGGCTCGCAAAGACACCTTTGCCTCCGGCTGTAGGCAAGTTAACAATGGTCTAAGTGTGAAAAACCAATTGTAAAGTTGAAAGAAAAGACAGACCCCCTACATGTCTCCCTTTTTGCATTGCAGAAAGCATGAAGCATGGTTGTTTACAATAAAACATTTTCATTGCCATTTACAGTTAGCTCCTTTTAAACGTTTGTTCTATCTTTTGCTGACACTACTAAATATGATGTAACTGTTGTTTTTTTGTGCTTGTGGCTGTTGGTTCTGGAGTCCCAGAAGGTCATAGGGTGGCTTTAACAAGATCTTGCAAAACTTTCTCAAAGAGTTTTGCAAGATAGCGCAGAAGTATTTCAGTTAGGTTAAACTACTTCGGCATAAATTCAGCATATGCCACTACTTGCAGGTTTGTTGAATGTCAACCACTGCAATTGTCGAAGGAGAGTTATGGTGGAAGATTTGGAGCATTTCTCCAGTCAAGGGAGGTCTCACAAGATAACATAATAAAACTATTTTTACACTGTTCCACAGATGACGTGCCTCTGCAGTTAGATTGTAACCCAATGCAGGTTGTTAATGCGTAGATATTTTCACTGTACTTTACTGTCAATAACAGGCTACTTGATTTTTGATCTACTTGGCTCTAGAAGTAGTGGAAGTTTTAATAGTTTTCAATAGCTACTTTTGCATATCAGTTCTAAAAAGGACATTCTGATAAAAATGAGTTGGCAGGTCAAAGGCATTTAAATCACTTTACAGATTAATAAAAACTCAAGAGACAACAGACATTTAATAAAACAGCTCAAGAAATTTTACTTACTTACTAAGTGTCTAACTAGTGTTTGTTTATAACAACAGTGGTTTTGAATAATGTTGTCAGACCCAGATCCCAAAGATATTCTTTCATAACTGACAGAGACAAAAATAAAAAACAGTTCACATTCAATAAGTGAGACCAGTAACTTCAGTACAAACTTTCAGTAATCAAATATGAAATTTTGATATAAATCGGGTTGATTTGCTTTGTTACACTTTTGAATTTTACACAAGTGTAATCCCACCTTTGACAGACTCTATCTTAGTCCCAGTTGAATGTTATCATTGCTGTATTATTGTCCATACATGAAGCAAAATCCAAACAGGCAGCATGGTTGAATATCAGAGAGGTTCACAAATGTGGTTTCTGTGTTCACAATTAATGTCCAGATGTAGTGTGCATTCAAAACCTGTGCAATGTTGGCCAAGTCATCCTATTAAAAATAATATTTATAACATTAAGGAATCACATGTCGTGTTACATATCATCTTAACAACAGCATATCATAACATTAGTCTTATTTACCTTTGCTTTGGAGGTTTTACATTATAGCATAGCCCCCTCCTTTTCCCTGTCCTAATGGTCCTCTCACCATTTCAGAATGGTGACATTTCATTTCATCCTGCACCTGTCAACAATTCATAAACTCCACTGAATGAGCCCCAGGCAGCAAAAAAACTGAAGGACATTTTGTCAAGAAATCACCATCAAATAACCCTCCATGTTCCCATGTGCTGGCTCATCAATGCTTAATTCTTGATTGGTGGTGCTGTTTCCCTCCAAGTAACAGTCAAAGCTAACACCAGAGTAAGTGGGAATGAGGAAATGCAGCCTCTGACATAGTCATTTACTGTTCTAAGATGGCCCCCAACTAACGCTAGGGCAGTACCCTAATCGCTGAACTGCTGCTGTAATGTCCTCCCATCAACTTTGGCTTACTGTTTGTGGTTTATATATCAAGGCCAGACTATTTTCCTTGAAAATCAATACTTCCATTGACCCAAATGCCAAATGACACAAATGGGTACAGTTCATCATGTGAGTCCACATGAAGTTCTGCCCTTTTGAATAGTACATATACTTTTGTCATCGAGGATCTAGTAAATCCTTCTTTTCCACATGCTGTTCTTTAAATGTCAGGTTATGTTTTAATGTCTTTGTGGTTTTTGTCCAGGAATGCAATATTTTACATCACTGATAGTTGTTTCTCCACCGTTACATTTGTAATACTCCTGCCGCTCTCGCTAAGGTTACTGTGGGAAAGGTAGTGGCTGGTCGCTACTCGCTCACGAGAAGTGACTGACACTCGGTAGACACTGAATGGTTTTCCTGTGGGAGGTGACAAGTTTCTACAGTGTTAGGAGCAGTATACAGAAACAGGGGAGCTGGACTTTTCACACATTATCTGTCACATGTATGTCTGTCAGGAAGTACTGATCATTTTAGCAATTTTGACAAAATGCTACCTACTGCAGCTTTAATGTCCCTATATTTAATGCCAATTCGCAAAGTAAAACTCTATAAAACACTCCATGGTGGGCAATCCATTGTTGTTGATGTAGATTGATTGAAGTAGTTTGAGACAACTTAAATACCTTTGAAAATAAAGACACTTTTGTGAAAAATGTTTTGTGAGACTACAGGAAAGTTTTGTGAGATTTTGCAAATGTCACCTGAGAAACATTTTTTCCCTGTTTACGTCTTGAGATTTTTCTCTGTGGCATCTTTCCATCTCCCAGTTTGCATATGGCAGTACTTTTTCATTTCCTATTCCTGGCTTTAGTAGGGCATTTACGTTTGTTAACTGAGATCAAGTGGCACATGCCCTGAACTTAGGATGAAATGGCATTTATCGTTTTAAGAACACAGGAGTGAGCAAACAACTGTGCAGTGTAAGAGAGGTTTGGGACATAGAGACTTCTTATGTCATTTCCTGTGGCCTTTCTGAAGAACAAAATTCAGAAGAAACTTGAATGAGACCCATTGCTGTGTATTTATCGCTTTCACTCTTTTGGATTTGGCTCCCTTTTTGGACCGCTTTCTGGTTCTCACCTCTGCCTGCCTCAACGTTCAGTAAACCTTGTGTTTTGTAGGGTTAATGAACATCACTATGAAACATAAGCTCTGTGTGAGTGTCTACATTTGGGTCCAACTCCTCTCTAGTGTGTTTGGCATTGTGAAAATTTTAATGAAGCATAGGGAGCATATAATTTCCACATATGTGAATCTGCAACAGCCAATACAAGTGTTAATTCAAACACTGGAACCAACATGTTTTACTAGCAATAGAGTAATTGCAGCCCTTTGAATACCACAGAGCCCTTGGAACACCATTTAGTGTAAACCATTTTAATGACCATCAGAATTTGGTTTCCATCAGGATGGAAACCAAATTCTTCTTCCTCTTTCAGCTTTACCTACGTCTTTCTAGGAGTCACCACGGCGAACCATCCTGCTCCATCTCTCCTTGTCCTCTGCCTCTTCTTCAAATAATCTAAAGTTATTTTTTAATTAGCAGTATGAAGGCCTTTTATTCAACAACATCAATTAGCAAACAGAAGACATTCAAGCCTCACTTAAAACAAAACAGAAGTCGATTAGTGCGTTGACTGGAAGAGTACCACGTCTATTACAATATTCACTGCTAACATTGCAAGAAATTGTATTATGTGAGCTCCTGCTACCCTGATGTTACCTGGAATTAAATGTTAATTGTATTAATATCTATTCTGGTTGCTTATCATCATATAAACTGGATTCAAATTCAAACTTTATTTGTATAGCCCCAAATCACCCTTTCACAAACTGTACACACCCTTAGACCCTTGAACCAGGTGAGGAAAAACTTAAAAAAAACCCTAAACAGGGAAAAATAAGAAACCTCAGGAAGAACCACAGAGGACGATCCTTCTTCCTAGGACGAACAGACGTGCAATAGATGTCACTTGTACAGAATACAAAAACATGACAATAACAGATTAATAAGTTATGAGTTAATGAGTCCATAAATCCAGATATATGAGAAATCCTCTTGACGCAGAGGCAGGTGTAGTCCGTTGGTTCAAGAGTAATAGTGGTCCATGTATCCAGATCTGAAAGTTGCTGATGACGTCAGTGGGTCCAAGAGTATGTGGAATCTATTAATTCAGGGGTATGTGAAGTCTAGTGATCTTGAAGCAGGTGTAATGTTTTTTTCCAGTAATTAAAGTAAACCATGGATCCAGATTTGCACTGGGCAATCCAGCCTAGGATCCAAGTCACAAGATCTCCTGGATAACTGCTTCTAAAAACAATGCATCTTAAGAGAAGATTTTAAATTTGCCTGATATGATAAGTTGTAATTACTTTTAATATATTGAAAACTGTGGAGGTCCCCAACAGTTTCTTTGATATGAGAGAGAAAATGTAACAGTTCTAAATGATGTTGAGCCAGGTACCAAGGTGTGAAGCTTGCCAGTTTGAACAATGCATAACTTCTTAAATTTCAACATGACATAGGACTAGATTTTATGTCCTACAAGATTAAAGTAATTTTAGAAAGACTGAAATCTTTTTGAAAAGAAATAAAAACAAATTATGTACAATACACCAACTGTATATTTGTAAACTGAACTCTTGAAATTGCTGTACTGGCGTATTTTTAAAGGATGCAATTTGATTGTTTCTATCCAGCCTGGGTAATATCAATATTTTGCTATTAATCATGTTGTATGACAAATATTTGATTGCTGCAGCACAGAATTGTCTCTCTGGGTAGCAGAAAGTCATGAATCAGTAAAATAATGAATGCATTTCATCTAAGCTTGGGAATAGGCTTTCAGAACTTTGCTGCAGTTGTCATTATTTGTGTGTAAAAGGCAATTCTGGAGGTGCTGGCATGAAAAAGAGAGATTACGGGGCTGAGTGTGCACACCCTGCCTATGAATCATGGGAGAAAGACTGTGCTGTTTAATCGATGTGACAGTCCAGGCATTCATTTACTAAGCTGTTCTTTTGGGGAGTTTAAACAGTTTTGCTCTGAGCAGGTCTTGAAAATGTGATGTTATGAAATGATAGCAGTAGCAAGGGATATCCTTGTACTGGCCAGCAGTGGACTGTATCTAGCGATCACAGTTTCATGGTGGTTGAACCTTTAACTTTAAACATTTGCTTGATGAAATTTGCTAAATATAAAGAATTCAGAAATGTTTTCGTATGTACTTGATGGCTTCAGTAAAACCTAGTAAAACATAGGTAGCTATCATGAGGGATAGTTAGTCCCATAATCATAACATTTGAAGAATTATCCTATGAACAACAGCAGTAAGAGTAAAGCCGTGTGCCGAGTTGCCATTACAAAACTCACAGAGAAAAGTATGTAAATTTGCGTATTTGGCTGCCTTTGGCTGACTATTACTTAGATTTGGCTTCTAATCAAGTAGATGTAAAATACAATACTGATTTTACTGTTACAAACTACAAACAACAAACTATTACACATGGCTTTGATATAAATTCAGCAAAATGCTCTTTCCGAGTGGGTAGTAATGGTTGATTCAGTTTTCCGTAAGGGTAATGTCATCTGTTTTATGCTGTTTCTGGTTGGTATAAATCTGCGATTTGTGACCTGTCTTGGCAACAAATATATATTAGCAGAGGTAACTAGCAGCTATAAGATGCCATGGTGGAGCTCACTTCTGTGTGCAACTCTCCTGATCTCACTTTATATTGTTGTTGTTCACTTTGGAGGCATCTTATTGAATACAACAATAAGCCTAATAAGAGCTATAAGCCGGCTGTAACATTTTTTATTATTGCTAGATATAAAGTGCAACTTATGTGACTACTGTTATTTGACTAATTTACAACTGAGATAACTTGGGAACTGCTTGACCTGAGTGATGTATTTCTACCTTTTATGTACCCATAACGTGTATATGTATGCAAATGAAAATTAAGGTATGTTTTTTATGTATATACAGGCTTACAGTATTTCTGTGTATGTATGCAAGCATATGAAGCATAGCTTCTTCC
>KV751324.1:12719978-12744778 GCA_001698575.1 Mola mola | reverse complement strand
TGCCCTCGATGGGGGTGGGGATAGGAAGGGTTAGTGGCAATCATTGCTGAGTCGGAGGACGAGCAGTATGCATTTTTTACATTTTGCATTCTGTTTTAAGTGCAGAACTCAGGGCATTGATAATAATACAAATTTAGAATAAGACCAGAGTAGTCTTGACTGAATTTTTAAAAGATCCCTAAAGGAACAAAGATGAACAATGATATATTTAACATTTAAGATTTAAGACCATTTTTTTTCATGGCATCTCGGTTGTGCCTTGAATTGTACACTAGGTATTTGTCAATTTAAAAGATAATGTTGCAATCCAAGAAAGTAATCAAGAACCCCAAATCTGGCCATGTTGATAGCTGCAGCTATAAGAAAGCAGGGTGAGTTGGTATCAAGTCTGAGCTACCTGGGGATAATTCAGCAATCACCTTTAATAACATGGCTTTAAACACAATATAACCACAACAAAGGATGGTTTGCAGAAACTTGCAGTATAACATTAATTCCAGCGAGTACTTGTTCATATAGATTAATGCTAAAGAAATGGAATATTCTTCAATGGCAGAGTCAGTCACCTGATTTCAACACAGCAGAGCAGCTTTTCAGCTACTGGAGACTAAACTGAAGGCAGAAAGACCCATAAACAAGCAGCAACGGAAGGTCGCATGAAGCAAAGCGTCTTGAAGGAGGGAACTCGAATTCGGTGACGTCCATGGGCTCCAGACTTCAGGGAGGCATTGACTTCACAGGGTGTTTATTAAAAACTATGGTTATATTTACATTTATGTTATTTGTTCAAATAATTTCGAGCTGCTGAAAATGAAGGTACTCTGTATAAAATGGTAAATGTCATATATTGTGAAACCTTTTAAATGAAAGCTGAAAGTCTGCACTTTGGTCACATCTTGATTGTTTAATTTCAAGCAGTATAAGCAGCAAAAGGATAAAAACTGTGTCATTGTCCAAATGCTTTGACCTAACTGTATGCAGTCATGTAATGAGGCTCATTTCACAGCCAGAAGGAAAGAGTACAGATGCCAACAACTTCTGCAACTAACGTATAGCATGTGACTGCATTTAATGTTATATTTTGTGTGGTTCCACATGCCAGACTGACTGACTTTTGGAGTCCAATGAAACAATTTTTCGTAACATTTAAAGTACCTATGTACATTTTATTTGATCCTATATTTTAGTTTTTATATATATAGTATATATGTGTAGTATATGAAGTTCTAATTCAAGGGTCAGTTGAGAAGACCAGTGTAGGATGTTCAAGATCAGCAAAAACCCGACCATCAAGAGCATGATTTGTTAGGGGAAGATTTGTATACCTGTATTTGTTGCTTCTATTTTGTTGAGCTGTAAACAATCCCCTTGAGGAAAAGTTAGAAAAACTCATAAAAACTACTTTCCTACCTACTGTGCTTCAGTTGTTTTGGAGAAAAATGGTGCTTTCAGTGTGACACAAGGAAACTTCATCTGACTTTACGTGCGCATGCAGTGAGTAGACAATAACTAAAATTTCATGTTTGACTTAGGTGAACTGTTTCTTTGCTCTTTCAGAAATAAAGGTACAGATAAGGTAATTTATGTTCTTTAAGGTCCCAACAGCATGTGATGTACCATCAAACGGACAAAGTTGATCCATATGGTCCTAATATATACCTTTTCTATGTTGATAAGGTACAAATATATTCTAAAGGGTACAGTGGTTGTACCGTTGAGGGTACTGCCTCAGTGACAAATTGTTGGACCCCTAAGGGTACACAATTAGCACAATATTGTAAGTAATATAAAAATATCTTTATATTCTCAAGTAGGTTGCCATGATGCTGGACACAAAACTCTTGAAGATGGGTAAAAACAGTATCCATGTGCTTTTACCGTCATGAGGTAGACAGGATGCTGATTTCTTGTTTGCCAATTTGGATTATTGAAATGATTCCACTATTCATGGACATAATAAATTATGCGGACTAAAAGCTTGGAGATGTACTTTGAATCATCTCATATGGACTTCAAATGTTTTCTGTGTTTCTTCTCTACCTCAACATTTTTGATCCACAAGGCATATGGTACTTGAAACAACTACAAAAAAAGAAAATATAATTCATTATGCTGTTCTCAGATGCTGAACTTTTACCATTTTGATGTCAAACTGTGTAGCTTTTATGTCTTATTTAAATATGTCCATGGCAGAATTGCAAATTTTGATGTTATTCAGTACAAAGCAATTGGAAAAATAAGATCCTAGCAATTATTTCTTATAATAAACAAGAATAAATTATTTCATTAAAAATCATTTCATCACTGGCTTTATGTATGTGTACTCAGTATACCATGCACACACTGTAAACATTCATATAATTCTAATTATAAACAACAGGCTTTAGCTGCTGATATTGGTAATTGTCTTTAGAAAGCATTGTTACACATTATAGCAACCAGTGTTAAGACAGTTGTGCATTGCAGCAACATTTTTTGTGTGGTGTATCTGTCTATTTACACTCTTCAGTGTGGCCTGACAGATGAAATATGTTGTGCTAATAGTTCAGGTGGCAGTATCCCACTTCCAATGTGGGTCAATGGATGTTGCCTTGAGACAAAGACTCCATTCTATTTAGAATGAGACCTTGGGGATAAACAAGATGGGGAAGGTGATACAAAATAGAAATACCCTGGACAACAGTGCCAAGGCACTTTTGTGGGAATTACATCTAAACCGATTTCTGCACCAGTCTCATGTTAACATTCCATTCTAGCAGCAGGGTTTGTTATACTGGCCACTCAGGTAAGGGAAGGTATTCTGGCTTAAAGGAAGGTGTTTTGTCCTTTTGTATGCTTGAGCGTCTATTAACTTTTTGCTAAAGCCTTGACAACACATGATGGCATTTCACACTGAAGACTCGGAAAACCACTACAATTCACATACAATGACTCCTCGAGCTCATACAAAGAATTCTACGTGTTTTGGCTCTGTATGGAGCACAAGCATGGCACTTAAATTTTACCTGTGAAATGACAGTGTTGAATATTTCTCATGGCTCTTTCAATCCTCTTCCTCCTCCCTTTTTCTCTTCCCTGTCTTTCATAGACCCAGCTCATCTTTTTGCCTCTTATTTACAAGAGAATGAAGCTTCTCATTGGCTGATTGCAGCACTGATCTCATCCAGCCAGCCTGTTCTCATTCTAAGCTCACTGCTGTTTTGTGCTTTGTACAATAATTTTGAATATACAGCCTAAACAGCATACAGCATGAGTCTGTGTTTTTCCTACTTTCTCTACTTCCTGTTGCAGACAGTGCACCCTAGACATGACTAGTCAGCTGCAGAAGGGGCACTATTTTCCAAAGTCTATGACGGACAATCAAATTTGTTCAAATTTATTCTATGATTTGGTAATAAAGCAAGAACAGTTCAAACAACAGTGCACCTTCCACAATTGGCTGGTTGTATCACTGTAGCTATCCACTTCACTTTACCAGACACTTGCAATAACATTTTGAGTGTAGTTAGGGGTGAAAAAGTGATTGAAATCCAACACATTGACTTTTTTGTGTAATTTTAGACCCTACAAGAGCAGGAAATAGGGTTTAGGTTTAGGTTTAGGTCGTATGTCCATTGCTGATGAGGTGCAAATCTTTGTGAACTGGCATGTTGGTAGGCGACACCTAAGGGTATATTCAGCTTCTGGACGTACTCAAATATCAAAAACTGGCAAGCGAGGGTGAGAACTGGTTTATTAAGGCTCTATTCCACAATTACCTTAACTATTAACTAGGACTACATGCTTTTCTGAGAGCTGTTTCTACTTGACTACACCAGTGGTTTAACATGCCAAGCATGTAGTTATACATAAATATAATAGATACTCTATATAAATTAACATTTACCTGTTCAGTGTAACAATTTTAAACTTTGAATAAAGCAAATGTCACATGTCCACAAAATTTTCCAGTTGTTGATTTAAGTGAACTTAAATGAACTTAAACATTGCTTGCTTAAACTACTTAGTCTCATGGCAATCTCCTGACACATCAGAATCACATTGAATTAAAGATGTACAGCAGTAAATTTGCATATAAACAAATGTCAGTTACATTCAAAATTTTGAATCATTAGTTCACACACAAGTTTTAGGCTATTACCATCACAAAAAAACCCTCTTTATTTCACTTATAGTAGAGTTTTTCTTGTTTTATAGCTTTGGTGAATTATTTGTGCTAGCAAAGTGGTACTAATATATTTTACATCAACCATATTGGTTTACCACACCTGGAGTGACAATCAACACAGTAACGCAATAGTAGCAAAAATAGCGGTACCACGTGAATACGCTCACTACCAAAAAGGAACACAATAGTTCTGCAATAAATAAAAATGTACCAAATTACAGAAAGAAATCCACTGATCAACAAACATATTGTGAACAGAGAGTGAAAGCAAGATATTGAATGAACCCAGTGACATGGCAAAACTTTTAAGAGTGTGTAGGCATACAAGATGCTTTAGCTTTCCTCTCTGTTGTTCAAACTTTATGTTCTCTGCAGCACGCTGTGTGTGTGGGCAGCTTAGGACTGAAAGCACAGTTACTCTCCTCTGGCAGGCAGCCTGAAGGCCAGGTTGCTCTTGTGTACTCTCCATACAAACTTGGACAGAGAGCATGATAGTCCAACTTTCCTCCAGAGGCCAAGGTGAGATCCTGAATAGTCTATCTATCATAGTTTCATCTATGTTGAGACACTAGTATAAAAAATCTTCTTCTTCCTCTTTTGGCTCTTTTGGCTTTTTTCTAGGAGTCACCACAGCAAACATTCCTCCTCCGAATATTGTTCCTCCATCATTCCTAATGCTGTCCATCACTCGAGAACATCAACATCAACATCTTTCATTCTGCCGCCTCCAGTTCTGCCTCCTGTCTCTTAACGTAACCACATTGCTGGTCTCACTACCCTCTTGTAAACCTTTCACTTCATTTTTTGCTGCTACTCTTTTGTCGCAGATCACTCCCGACACTTTTGTCCAGCCACTGCGCCCTGCGTGCACTCAGTTCTTCATCTCTGTACCACACTCCCTGTTGCTGTGAACAGTTGACCGCAAGTACTTAAACTCATGTACCTTTTCAAAATTTACTTCCTGTAACCTTAAGGTTCCACTTGCCTCCCTTTCGTTCACACACATGTATTCTGTCTTGCTACGATTGACTTTCGCTCCTATTCGTTCCAGCGCATACCTCTACCTCTCCAGGTTTTCTTCACCTGTTCCCTGCTCTCACTACAGGTCATAATGTCAACTGCAAACATCATCATCCACAGAAATTCCTGCTTGACCTCATCTGTCAGTCTGTCCATCACCATAGCAAACAAGAAGGGGCTCAGGGCCAATCCTTGATGCAGTCCCACCTCCACCTTGAAGCCACCTGTCACTCCTACAGTGCACCTCACCTGTGTCATACCGCTCTCATACACATCTTGCACCCGTCTAACATACTTCTCTGCCACGCCAGACACCCACATACAGAACCACAGTTCCTCCCTCTGTACCCTGTTCGTAGGCTTTCTCTAGATTCGCAAGACACAATGCAACTCTTTCTGACCTTCTTTATACTTCCCCATCAGCATTCTCAAAGCAAACATAACACCTGTAGTGTTCTTTCCTGGCATGAAACCATACTGCTGCTCACAAATCATCACTTCTTCTCCCAGCCTCACTTCCAATACCCTTTCCCAAATCTTCATTGTGCTGCTCATGGGCTTTAACCCTTTGTAGTTGCTACAACTCTGTACATCATCCTTGTTCTTAAAGACCGGCACCAGCACACATTTCATCCATTCTTCAAGCATCTTCTCACTGTACAAATTGATGTTGTACAGTTTTGTTAAAAACGCCACAGCCCTCTCTCCCAGACACTTCCATACCTCTACTGGTATGTCATCAGGACTAACTGCCCTTCCATTCTTCATCCACTTCAAAACTTTTCTCACTCTATCTTTACAGATATTTCTAACTTCCTGGCCCACAGTTTCCATCTGTTCCAACCTTCTTCCCTTATCATTTACTTCATTCACAGCTCCTCGGAATTACTCCTTCCATCGTCTCAACACACTCTCCTCACTTGTTAATACATTTCCATCCCTGTCCTTAATCACCCGAACCGCTGCACATCCTTCCCAGCTCGACCCCTCTGCCTCGCCAGTCGATACAGATCCTTTTCTCCTTCCTTAGTGTCCAACCTATCATACAGCTCATCATACGCCTTCTGTTTAGCCTTTGCCACCTCCCTCTCTGTCTTATGGTGCAACTCCTTGTATTCCTGTCAACTCTTTTCCATTCACTCAAAATTCCATTTCTTCCTCACCAAACTCTTCCTTTGAATACTCTCCTGTATGTCCTCATTCCACCACCAAGACTCCTTATCATCCAACCTGTCTCCCTGATCACTGTTACTGTTGCTGGCAGTTCTTCACAACCACCCAGGGCCTGTCTCAACCTATCCCGCAAGTTGTCACAGTTGTGTTCCTTTTTCAGCTTCCACCATTTGATCCTCTACTCCGCTTTTACTCTCTTCCTCTTCCTCATCACCAGAGTCATCCTACACACTACCATCTGATGTTGTCTGGCTACACTCTTGCCTGTCACCACCTTGTAGTCTCTAATCTCTTTCAAATTGAATCGTCTACACAGAATGTAGTCCACCTGCGTGCTCCTGCCTCTACTCTTATATGTCACCCTGTGTTCTTCCCTCTTTTGGAAATAGATATTCACCACAGCCATTTCCATTGTTTTTGCTAAATCCACTACCATCTGGCCCTCCAGGTTCCCTTCTTTGACACCAAACCTCCCCATCACCTTCTCATCACCTCTGTTCCCTTCACCAACATGCCCATTGAAGTCTACTCCAATCAATACTCTCTCCTCCCTGGGAATACTCTCTACAAACTCTCTCCAGAATTTCTCTTTCATGTTCCATCTCACAGCCAACTTGTTGGGCATAACCACTGACAACATTCATCATCACACCTTCAATTTCCCGCTTCACAAACAAGACCCTGTCCGACACTCTTTTCACCTCTACAGCATTCTTTGCATACTCCTCCTTATGGATCAAACCTACTCCATTTCTCTTCCTATCCACACCATGATAGTAGAGCTTGAACTCTGCTCCAATGCTTCTAGCCTTCCTGCCCTTCCACCTGGTCTTTTGCATACACAACACATCTACCTTTCTTCTCTGCATCATGTCAGCCAGCTCTCTACCTTTGCCTGTCGTCATGCCAACATTTAGAGTTCCTACTCTCAGTCCTACACTCTTGACTTTCCTTTTCTCTCTCTGTCTTTAACGTGTTTCCCTCCTCTTGTTTTTCGATTAACAGTAGCCCAATTTCAGCCGGTACCCTGTGGTCGCTGTTAACCCAGGCCTCAACCAATCCGGTATGAAATTAGTTTTAGTGATTCGCACTAGTATAAAAAATACTCTTTGTTAAATGTAGAAGTGATGCTATCCTGTGACAACACAAATAATACTGGTAGGGCCCGGTTGCTACACTGTGGATTGAAACAGGAGGGGAGATGAGCTGAGGAAACGGTAAAGTGGCAGATAAATAAATTGTCATTATAGCAGCTGCTGACAATCATAAACTGGCAGGTCATTTCACTGACAAGTGTATTGCTGGTTGGCGGGCAAGGTGCAGTGTCATGGGACTATGACAGTGATGTATTGTGTACAAATTTGAGTGTGTTCATTTGTTTCAAACAATGGCACTGCAGCTGGGCACTGTGTTGTCGAGCTTTACAGGCTTTGGGAAAAGTGTAGTTGCTTGGTATTAACTGTTAGATCTTTATCAGAATGTCACCTCTTTACCATGGACTTCTTATGAAGATATGTCATTTTCCCCTATCTTAAAATGTATCTCTTGATGAAAATGATTATCCAACAATCAACACAAGACTGTTATTACATTTTATGGCACAAGGGCATCTGGTTGTGCTTGAAGCCACTGAACAGTGACAGCTGAGACTACGTGAGAGTGTCAATATTTCAGATGCTCTCAGTAGAAGAAGAAGGCAGCATTCACAATGACTCATACTCGTAATAACTTATTATAATCCACAATGCTCCCACAGGTAAGGAGTGTGCTTGTTCACAGATTATAGGTTGCTCTGCAATATTAGTAATGCAGCCAGTGGTGTCACACGGGGACTTCTACTTAAAACTCAGAATGCAAGCTTTTAACTTCTTTGCAAGAAAATGTTTGTTTTTTGCTTGTACCCTTGGAAGTTACTGATGCAAGCTTCATAAACAACTCTGTCTGGCATCTTCTGAACACATCTTTGCTGTATGAAAAAGGTTGTCCCTGCTGTCAGGCACTGATTAGCTGTCTGGCGTGACGTGGCTGTCTCTGCGTCTCGGTGGGAGGTTGGGCAAGGCTTGATGGATGTCCCTCTTTGGAGATTGCAAAGCCCTGCAAAAAGGGAGGTGGACCCGGCCTCTGTTATCTATTCATGCTGTGTTCCTTTCTGCTGTGCTTTAAATGGGGCAGGACCTCCTAGCGCAGCATGACTCCATCGCTTTTGGATAGAGCCAAGGAGTGAATAAAAGAGAGTGAGCAAAAGCACCTCTTCCATTTCTGATCCCTGAGCACCTTTTAAGCAAAATCCACTTAGAACTGGCATAAATAGGGAGGGAGAAATCCCTTGATTTTCTATACAAGCATTACATTTGTGGATAATCTTCACAGTGTGCCATTGCCAGATGCCTGTCTTACACTCTTGGTACCCTCTCTAAAAATACACAGAGAAGCACACCAAAACAGAAAATAGCACATATACAGTCAGACGTGTTCATTTACAGCCACAGTAAAGCACAGAGAGACACTTTGTTACACAAACTCTAACATTACTCTAACTTATTTGAGCTTGTTTGAAAGATTACACAAGCTCAATAAGACTGCGGGAAAGTCAATATTTTTAGATAAGAGAAAACAAAGGAGGTAACAGCTCATTGAGGCGGAAATAATGCACTCTTGATCCCTCTCCCTTTGCATATTGCTCCATGATTCTGGCAAGACCACTCGGAGATGAATGTGTCTGTCTTTTTCATAGCTTCTTTGACTGCTCAGTGAGGTGCTGGGCTCCATGGGACTTGCCAAATTCCTAAATGATGAATGTACACTATTGCAATGTCCACTGGGTGAAAAAACTGTTCGCATATTAACCGAGAAAGGGGTTGATATCTCAGATCACCAGGAATTTTGCCTGGTGTGATATTGGAAATTTTTATTCTAATTGCATGAATGGATTGAATTTATTGTTCTGATAAATCTTTGCCTTCCTCTACAGGCACTATAATTGAAGCATCAGAGATTTGTTTGTATGATTCCTCCATGTGCATGTGCCTGTCTGCCCAAGAGCCATTTTCACACTGCTTCATGCTGCTGTTGTTTGTTTACTCAAGCAGAAAACTTCACAATGTTAGCATTTAATATAAATGAAACCCTGACGAGATCTTCCACCCACATACTACAACATATTAAATTATAATAGGTGTAACATTTTTCAATAATATGAAGGAATGAGAGACAAAATATCAGCATAGAAAATCATTTTTATTTCTCATAAGGCTGTCCTGTAATTATATACAGGGGGGATAACTGTATATTTCTTCATTGTGACGAATACTTTCTCACCGGGATTTTGAATAAGTCATCTCTCTCTGGTGTGTGTGTGAAAGGGACATCCACACAAGAAATAGGGTCAAGCAGTCGGCCATGACTAATTGTCCGATTATAGTCTCGAGTTTTTCTGCTGCTGCTCCGTGTCCCTACTGTGTCAGAGTGGAAAGAGAGCTCAGGCGTAGTTGTTAGTGCTGCTTTCGTTTGTGAGGCAGTTCTATACAGTGTTTTCCTCATCTTCACTGAAACTGCTTAATCACAGACATTGCTGAACAACGAAAGAGACCTGTACTTGTATTTTTCTAATGCAAGCACATACTGCAAACAGTCCAACACACACACTATTTGGAAAACATCCTCTAGATAATATCACTTCTTCACCATGGGAGGCAAGTGCCCAGTAGAGTTATAAATATATTTTTTAGCTTCTTGCGTCAGTCATCTTACATGTAATGTATTTATATACTTTATGTGTATGTACACAAACTATCTTACATACATAGAAGTGTTCATGAATTTACATGGGTACACCCCTGGGTAAAAGTTAAAATTGTCCATTATGAGGGATGAAGAGGAGACCTCTCTGAGATTCTGTATTAACACATCACAGGCTGCTAATAGTCTCTGAAAATCCAGTGTTGAGCAGGTTTCCTCTGTGTATTCGCAGCAGGGCCACCCTTCTGGGGTAGTGAGTCAAATATTAAGGCCTACCACACAGAAATAAAAACATATCGAGGTAATTCTTCTCTGTGCGCCCTCTGTTTTGTGCTTATGTTCTGGCCCATTTCAGTCCCTCGGCCGGTTTACCTTCAGGTGGGGCCATGGTCTATCAAATGATGTTTAACAACCCCTACATAACCCCTTCTAAGTTGTTTCAGTTGTCGAGGGGTGAAACAGATTGAGGGAAACAGAGAGAGAGTACACCGGAAACTGGCCGCAGCTGTGTAGAAGAGGAGAGTCACCAACATGGGGCTCATTGATCAAACAGGGGATTAGTCTGGTTTCAAATCCCTGGCACCACACGAGCAAAGCTCTTTTTATCTGGGTGGATATCCTTTCTGTTGTCCCAGGTAATCCAGTCAGTAGCCGTGGATGTAATAGTTTTAGTCAGTTCGGTGGGAAGAGAAAGGGTAGATGAGGGGAAGAGCCTGCCTGCCTGCTGCAGTCCTGCAACGGGAACTCACTGTTAGGTCCTGGGATGAATCTGTAACACAGAGGAGAAGAGGAGAAGGAGAGAAAACACACATACACTTAGATAGAACAAAGGCGTACAAGTGTGTGAGGATTTGACCCAGAGGAATTTCTCGGTTCGTGTGCCTCAAAAGCTTGCTCCATGGGTTCAGGGCACCTGGTGTAAGTCTGCGCTGTCTCTCAGTGACTACATGGTTCAGGGACTTTTATTTATCCTAGGTAGCAGAGCTGGACACTTTTAGTACTCTTAAGACTTATATTGAATGTCCTGCTTTTCAGCATCCTGCTCAACCTGAGGCTCAATAAAAACTGTATGCAGAATGTCTACTTCTGTTCAAGCTTTTGAGTTCCTTGGCCTTTCATTATCAGTTTGGAAAAAGCTAGTTCTCCAGAATATGCATGTTTATAGTACAACTACATTATTTTTGACCTCACCTATATAGTTATGCTACTGTTTAAGACGGTACAATGAAGAAATCTGAAGTCCCCTGCGCACTGTTGGCCCAATTAGAAATCCCATAATGCAGTTCAACTAAGAAATAAAATCATGGTGTTTGCAGCAGGCTTGGTATGTGGTAGCCAGGTGTTTGAATATGATTGTTGACAATTTTTCAACATTGTGTGCGGCTTCATTCACCTACAATTTGGCTATTTGGGCTATTTTATGATGGTTCAGCATACAACTGGAGGACAGAGGACTCAGACCACTGTGCTTTAGGTCTAATTTAGCATCAAAAATGTTTGAAAACATACAGTTACACTGTTACATTTTTGTTTTTAATTTGACAAAATCATTTGATATACTGCAAAGAAACGTTAAGTTTAGCAAGTCATGTAGGTCAATTTGATCGTATTTGTTTCTTTGCATGGCTGCCAAGTTTTTACATTTTTAGTCATGAAAATGAGCTTACATAAAGAGAAAATTCACAGATTTTTTACCTGTTTTGCATCATCACCATGTGTTTAATACATTCAAATGAACAGCGTTGACCTCCTCTTCCAGTTTTCCTGCACTCAGAGCCGCACATTCGTTTAATACTTATTTGGTAGCAATAACTGGGGGGAGGGGCTCTGATTGGAAGCAAACTGAAAGAGGAGTTTAAGATTTTTTAATTGCACATACTACATAATGATAAAAAAAGTTAATAGATTAAAGTTTCTCTCTAAAAAGGGTTTTCATAAAATCAAATGTTATTTGCAGCTCTACATTTTCTGCATTTTTAATTTTCTTCTCAGGTTGGTATTTTTTCTCATCGTCGCCTTGTAAAAGAACAGGAATTATGTTTCTGACCAATACCAGAATATAGGTGCGGTTGCAGCAATTTTCCATTTTTTACTATTTTCGCATGATTTTCTCCTTTTTGGAGCTTTGGTCCTTCTTCCCATCTGATCCTTAAACTCTGTTATCCATTTTATTTATCTGTCCAACATTTGCATCTACTGTGGGAAGACACTGAAAAGTAAGAGCTGACCTCTGCCAGAAATACAGCACTAACAGGTTACGCATGACGGCTCACTCTCTATCTCAGACAATCCACCAGTGGTTTGTTAGTGGGAGTTGTTAGTAGGAGTTGTATGCAAATACAGTCACTTTAACTCACACACATGCAAGTGCACAAATGTGTGTGACTAAAAGTCCATTCCTTTTGTTATCCTCCCTCTCTTCAAATGAACGTTGCAGCAGGTAACAGCTGACTGCTCAAGGATTTCCTGCCTATCCCGTCTTTGCTGCCAGCTTGGCCATCTGCATTATAATTTGCTTGCCGCATTAAATTACAATTTACTCAGACTTTAGTTAGTAAAAAGAGCCAAGGACAATTGCCTTAGCAAAAGAATTTAGTGCAAACACAGCCTACCCTTTTCCCCCATTCTTGTTTAGTGCTAAAAAAAAAAATCTATCATGCCAGCTGAGAAACCTCTCAAGCAGCACTAAAGAGCACCCTCTAAAAACAGAAGACTCCAGACAGCAAAATACATCAAGATCCATTTATTGTGACATAGACAATGGAAAAAAATAAAAAAAATGTATATAAATTAATCACGAGCACTTGGAATGAGCTCCTCCATTGTAAACCTGTATAAAATGGCATTAGGATGACAATTTGGCCAATCATTGCAGCTTGGACTGCATTATAAACAGGCATCATATTTATCATTAATAATTTACTGTTTATCATAGGTGTAGGATTGTGTGCTTGTCTTCATGATGACATTATACAGGGCAGAAGGAGGAGGGAAAGCGTTGTCAAGCACAGACGTAGAACAGATGATTTCTGGGGTATGATTTCTGACTCTGATTTCTTGGGATTAACCTGCATGTGGCATGGCCGTTTGCAGTTGAGTTTGACTGATTGCAGAGAGCAGTCTCCTAATTTTCACAAGTAAAGTCGTGATGCTGGCAGCTCACTTTTGCTCTGGAACAATCTCACTGAATCTGTCAGTGTGTTACTTTGTATGAAAATGTTTCCTCAGCTCCCTTAAATAGGGGCGTGAGTCTCTAAAGAGCATGGTTGGGCTGTTGGAGGGGATAAACTGAGTGTGTCTGAAAGGTGCTTCCATTTCAGGTCAATGATTAGCAGTCACTTATCTGAACAAAGGATCTGTAGCCGCAGCAGTCAAAACAGCTGCTGAACATGAGCGGTTATATTACAATATAAAACACCTTAAAAAGAATGTTGAGAATCACTGAATGTCAAATAAATGTATTATATACACATTTTGGTTGAGAGATGGAAGTTTAGTCTTGCCAATGATGGGAAGTAGCAAAGTACTGTATATTTACTCATCTACTGTAAGTACAATTTCAATTGCACTTATACTTTCACTCTACTACACTGTAAAACAAAGTAGTTGTTTTAACTTAAAAAAGTTAAAGCAATGATTCAAAGTTTGGTCTTTTGTTTTTACAGTGTATGTTTTGGAAGGAAATACTGGACTTTTAACTTCTTTACACATATTTGATAACTTGAGTCTCTTTTCAGACAGCACACTGTATCAGAGCTAATGTGGCACGTTTTATTCTCACGCAGATTAGAAATAAAATTCTGATAATCAGAAAATATGTGAAATCCAGTAAACAACCAGGCCAATCATTAATTGACTCCTAACATACGGTATTGTAAATATGTAATTTACTGTTGTTCTTACTTTTGATGCTGAAGTACATATAGTGTCAAAAAATTACTATAATACTTTGAATTTTTAGGTGACTTTCTCTTGAATCAAAGTCATATTTTAGCACAATATCTTCACTTCAACAACACTGGCTCTAGCACATTCAACGTGCGCTTTTTATATGAATCCAATTCTTTCGCTGTCATCAAAAGCAGGAGAGGAGAACGAGTTGTTATCATCAAGGTTTCTTTCTATTTCATTCTGCCTGTCTCTCTTACAGTGTATAATTGTTTGCAGGGAACAGAAATGGATTGCTCTATTTAGCAAGTGGAGCGGGTATTGCAGATCTATGGTGGATAAGTGTTTTTTGGAAGGTGCTTCCCAGCCTCGCTCTCACTGTGACTTCCACAAACAAAAGGGCCTGCCTTGTCTGCTGCTACAGAACAGGCTATGAAGGGCTCCCTCTCTGAAAGACATAAAGAAAGAAAAGAAGAAACACCAATGTCAGGCACTGGCTTTGCGTGGTTTCCTACGTTTCATGCCAATTGTTATGAAAATTTGCAATAAAGATAATAAGCGTCTTTGCCTGCACCCTCAAGATTCAGTGACACTTTTCAGAGCAAAACTTTAAACCTGCAAGTGAAACTAAATCACTGAGGAGGAAAACAAAAAAAACACCAAAACACAAGGCTCTGATGTGGGATCGCTGGTTTGTTATGGAAAAATATACAAATGAGGCAATTTGGCTTAAGAGGCAGGTGAATGGAAGTGTTGATCAAAAAAAAACAGCCTAGTGCCAGATAAAAGGCCTTTCGTGTAGCTGTTGGGCTACGTTGTGTGCTGATAGCTGCTTCAACTAGACCCTCAGAGGGGGATGAAACTATCAAGTGGCGTCTGATAAGAAGCCACATGACAAAAAAATGGAAGAGGCTCTGCCCTGGGGGTTTCAAACACACAAGTGCACACACACACACACACCCAAATAAACGTATCAAAAACATCAAACATTCATACACAGCTTGGAAAACACAGAGAGGAGCAAGTAGCATGTCACAGATTAGTGACTAATGGGATTGGCAGACCAGTGTAAGGCGCTGTAATCAAACCCACACAGTAGCTGATAGCAAAAACAGGACATGGAACAAAGGTGGCAATGAAAGGAAGAGGGACTGATCCTGCTATTACACAGTGTTCACACTCAGCAGGGCTCTGCTGAGGGGTGGACATGGCTCTGGGAGCCCCTGCAGCACTCCACGAGCACGCTGCTAAAGTGTTTTAGCATTCACCCGCCTAGTTACTTAGTGACTTTTTTTTTTTGTGATACACGAACTACCATTTATATATTATACGTGTGTAGCCTGTGCTGGCTGATAAATATTTACAGTTGGCGGCAGGCAGCGCATTCGATATTTGTGTCACACCTGCTTAATCACGCACAACATGTAAACACACACTTGATTATTTAGCTTTGAGTATTTGGGTTAATGAGGTGTCATTGAACATGAGTAGGTCCCACTCTTGATGCCGACACTCAAGTGCATAACTGATGTGAGAGAGAGACGTGAGAACGAGAAAAAAAAAAAAAAGCAACAACAGCTTGAGAAAAAGACTAACCTTTACAGAAGCAAGAATGCAGCTCAATTTCTGAAGATGCATCCTCTGCATTTTGCTTCCAGGAAGCTAAAAAGGGGAGTATGGCTGGGTGTTCTGCAAAGAGAGGGTCAAGAAAAAAGGACACGTGTGTATTGGGTATAAAACCAGCGTCGGGCCTAACCTTTTGGCCCTCCTCTCTTGTTATTATATTAGACCAAAGACATTTTTCTCATAGGTATTGTATTAATCTAGTAATCTATTATCTCATTTTGTGTGCAGAAATGTACAATCTTGATCAATTTATCTCATGAGATATATTGTGCCAAGTTATTTCAAGACAATCATGATTTTAAATTTACTTATATCAATTTGTGCAAAGGACTGAATTTAGAATTAGAGATGCATTCTTTAGAGTGAACCAAGCACTACACCTTAACTTAGCAGGATGTCAAGGCCCCGTTCAATCAACTCCTTTCTGATTTTTGGACCTGAGTGGCTGCAAAGGGCCCCAGTGAAAGCTTTATGTCTATTGGCTGGCATATAAATATGCAGAACAACCTTGGGAAGCCCTGTGTGGTCTACCCTTCACTGCCTGCTCCCTCTTTTTTCCAACATCATCACATTAGTCTCTGTTTCAATTCAAAGTCATTGTTGGGAAGAATTTAGGGCAGACAAGGTTTTTGCTGATCGTGGGTAGTTGGGGGGAGGGGCAAGTCAATTAAATGAATACAAATCGGGTGATCAACCGTCACAGAGTGGTGGACTGCTGGCTTAGAGGACTGAACTCCCTTCATTATTTTTGCATGCTGCATCAAGAGTCAGTTTACAGAGCTGCAGGGCAGTGGGGAAGCAGAGTGGTTGTTAACTTTATCTCTGAGAAGACTATGAAACAGTGCCCACCTGTCTGGTAGCTGTTTGTTCCTTACGACTATGGGCGCAGCGATAGGTTTCTTACACTCACCAATATGCACCTTATTAGGCATGTACTCTGCTTATTCTCTGTATGATTTGTGCTCATCCCTTTTACCTACATATTTGACACTGAATGATTATTTGTTAAATAAAGATGAATTAAAAATGCACTAGGCAGTTGGCCCGGAAGATGAAAGCAGTTAGTTGAAGTATTCAAGTACAGTTTTTTTCTGTGTAATTTCTAGTGGCGTCACCATTTGAAGTCAAAGAACAGAGAAATAAGAAATCTCTCAGACATTTCGGTATGTAATATGCGTACAAGTGTATGATGTGCATGTGCAGATACATATGAAACTCGCAGTACTGCATATGCTTCTGTGCTTTGCAAGTGTAGGTCTATAGTGAGTGCGTGCAAACGTGTGTGTGAGGTCTCACTCTTGTGGTCTTGATTTTGTTTCCAGAGGAGCACATCCATCCAGAATTGTCGGGCAGAGTCTTACACTCTTCTCCCTCCAGACAAGGTTCCATCTCGCACCACCATTTCCCAATAACAATGGACGCTGGAGGAAGGTTAGCACAGATGTAAAAATAGGTGAGTTTGCCATGCAACACATACATCTAGGTACGTGTGCAAAAATGTGCTGCTATTACAAGTGCAGAAAAATTCAGCGATCAGTAATGACCAAAATGAATAGTACCACACTACTTAACACGTAAAGAGTTTAAAATTAGTTTAAAACTGAGTTTAAAATGAAGGCAGAATGATCACAAAAAGTTTAACATATGCAGAAACCTCCCACACGAACATATTATGTGCACATATACAAAAAGCACCCACGCATTTTATTATGAGCAACTCGGGGGGAACATCCAGCGGAGTCCCTGAATGAATGTTTTCCTCCTCTTTGTCCTCAGAGCAGTGGGATCAGTGATGCACGGGTACGTTTTCTGTTCACAATAATGTCTCATACCAATGGAAATTAATCATTATTTTGTTTTGATATAGCTGCATTGCATGTAGGGGAGCAATCTCATTTTTAATCAAAACTAATTGCCTCTCATTAACATCGACTGAATTCATCGACTGCAGCTATCTGACAAAAACAAATATGTTCTCATCAAGATCCCCCTCCCTCGTTTCCTTTTTCCTTATGTGTGCCTCTGTGAGTGTGCGTGTATGTGCAGCTGAAAAATATGAAAATATGTTTGATATCAAATACGAAAATAAAAAAAACCATCTTTCATGGTGTGTGAGTAGTTCCTTAAGACAAAAATAAACTTTGCGTGTATAAGTAATCATCACAGTCCATATGTTGAATCATTCACATGAGAAAACAGGCCTCTACACACTTATTTCAAATGTGTTTAAATAATATAATGAAGCCTATGTGATCGAATCCTAAGAATCATTGCTGTAAAAATGTGCTAAGGTTTGCTATCTGTTTTCTTTTAAAGTCCCAATTTCTTTTACAGGTAACCTCTCTTTGAATTAAAGGATGGATATAGCTCAGTTCTGTAAGTCACGTTCACATTCATTTATTAACCATAATTTGCAAATATTTTTTGTTTTTCCCCTGTACGAGGTTTCTGACAGAAAACCTGACGTGACAAAACTTCTAAGCTTGTCTTCTTTCAGCTTTTTTCTCCCATAGATATAGATTTTAGAATGTATTCTTAAAACAGCATCTTTTCTTTTATCATGAAGACTTCAAACGAAAGGTGAAGGTGATAGCGTCAGTACAACGAGTTAAATCTGTATCATTCCATTTTCCAAGCCCGGTTTTTTGAACCTTATGAGAAAAAAAAATAAAAATCTTCCACCTCAGCCCGTGTTGCCAAGGTTACAGGCTAACCACCAATCAGTTGTGATTTTGAGCAACAGGCCGTCTCCAATGATGGAAGAAGATGGTTAAAGTGCAGTCCCTCACGGAACAGTGTGTTCTAGCATGTGTGCACGTGCATGTGTGTGTGTGGACACACAAAAACTTTCTAGAAAAAAACTGGTCAGAGAGTAACACCATACTGCTGTTCAGTGAACTGTTCAGTGAACACTTCACTGAACGCATTTCCTCACGTTCTTCTTTTGCTTCTCTCGCCATGAACCCTGAGGATACTCAATGCCAGAATGAGAGCATCCACTAACAGGCTATGAACCTGCCCTTTGGCTCCCCCCAGGGCTGTTTATCTTACCCTTTCTAATTATCACAAGTTGGCCCATCAAACGCTGGGTTCCCTCTATCTTTTCTCTCCTCCCTCTGTCTTCATCCATGTTCTAAATACCCAATTCACATCGTCGATCATTGAGGCTTGTTTTAGGTACAACACTATAACTACGCAAGTAGTCTTTGTGGCCACTAATGGTGAGGCATGAGGAAATGTGTTTAATCACTTCTTTCGAGTGATGATAATGATGTTCTGCCACTGTTTAGCTTCTTTGTCTCGCTCCTTATCATTATACCACTGATCGAGCATGGTTTATATTCAGAAGTGAGAAAGTGGAAACCTCTTGCAATTCAAAATAGTGAAGCAATACTTGCAAAGCAGAAATCAATTTCCTCCAAATGGAACCAGAGAGAGGGGATGAAGAGAGAGAGAGAGTGCGAGAGAGGGAAGCAGGAGATTAAAACACTGCCTCACGCGAGCTGCGCAACACTAAAGTCGCTTTGCATCAAAGTTGAATTATATTTACTGTATCCTTCACAGAACTACATTCCCCTCATCCTGTGCCCTGAAAAGTGTTCACCCAAAGCGTGGATAATTCATGCAGGTTTGTACGTCACGTGAACCAGTGGGGTTTTTCACAGTGCTGTTTCTTGCCATAATTATTTATTATAAGATGATCCGAAAATTGTGCACAATGTAAACTAGACCTTCTACATATTAAACACTATTTTAGTTATATGTGCACAGAGCATATTGAGTGGTTGATTCACTATCTTTAAAAAAAACCCTAATTAACATCCTGAGAGCCTCTTGTGTTTTACAAGAGGAGTAAATATTTTAATGAGTAGTGACTAAGGAATACACCAAATAAATATTCATGTTTCAAATTCAATATTTGCCTTAAATATCATGTGGAAGCAGATTAGTTGTCAACACACAGTGCAGTCCTTGATAAAATATCCAGCCATCGGGATAAAAAAAAAAAAACGGCAGTCACGCATAATGTGAACACACACACTTCACGTCTGGATACTCATGCCAGGCTGTCTGACTCTGACCTTGACCATTGGAGAAGCGCCATTTTTGGGCAGGGATCCATGCATCACTCTCCGGTGACCACTGACTTCCAACAGTTATTTTACTTCAACTAGTCCCCGTGCGGCCGTCTGCATGGAGGGCATAACCTTTGTTGCGACATCAGCAAACTTTACTCCTCCTCTGTGTCTGCTGAGGAGTCGGCGTGGAAGAGGAGGACAGGGGGCTGATAATTGACTACTGTCCCAACCAGCCCATTTGGGCCAACTATTATTTTTCAGATCCATCTGTTTACAAGCTGAAAGTTTTCAGTGTGATTTAAAGCACTGACACCAATTAACACAGTCCTCATGTTACCATAAAGTAGCTGCTGTAGGCTGTCAAAGATGACAGATGGGCTCGGAATAATCAGCAAACCAGGACTGAGAGATTGATAGAAGATTTTAGCCATATAGCAGGCTGAAGTCTTTAGCTTTGATGGACAAATAACCAAGAGTGGGACTGAAATTGATTGAAAAACATGAAGCGATGGACCTTTAACAACTGCATCTGTCAGAGCTCTGGTTAGCAGACTGTGTGATGGATTGAACCTGCGGTTCGGTCCCTGTCAGGTAGCAGAATGTTTGAACACCTTGATGGGTGAGGAGGAGAATTGATTTTTGTTGGTGTAAAACTGTGAACTGAGTCCGTGGGCTCAATGAATAGTTAATGTTCTTTAACTTGAAGTGGCATTCACAGACAGTCAGCTTAAATTAATCATCAGAAAATGATGGCAGTGATGTCAGTAATATTTGTGTCAATTTAGTTGAATTTAGTGTCAAGATCTGGAGCAGAAAGCAATCGAGCTTTGAATCAAGCTTAGTTAGTTTGGGATGCAAAATTGATATTAACTGACTCGTTCAGTTAATCTATCTATACTTCTTAAAAGACCTTAAACTTCCCCCTTATCTGACCAGTTTTACATCATTGCTTAGTGTACTGATTACTCATTATCGACCAAACGTTCATTCATTTAAATAATCATGCATGTAAGTAGAAAGAGTTGGATTGAACTGTAATTAATGAGACAGAAATGTGAGTGCTAGTGTTGTGCAACAGCAGCAATGTACTGGAAAGGTTCAAGGGGGCATGAAGCAAATGAGGCAAGTGCATAATTACAGTGGGACTGAGACTTGGACCCCTGAACCCCAGGTCAGCTTCAGAGAGTCATTACTGTGCGTACATTTTTGCTCTCTCAGGGTTGAAAGAGCTAGGGTTTGATTAGCTATTCAGAAACCATTGTTTGGCTTTCTAATCACACATATTTATGACTTCAAAATGACCTCCCCTTCCTGAGAAGGAGAGTTCTCAAGTTTGTATATGACAAATTTAATTTTAGTTTCTGAAATAAAATTCTGAGAAATGCCAAAGAAAAGGTTTTGCTAATTCAACCCTGTGATTTATTCAAGTAAAACTGGAATTAACCGTTTTTTTAAATTTACTGCAAAAATATAATGTGATTTGCCTTTCATATTTAGCAAAAACAATGTGGTTTGTACATGTGTGTACATTTTAAGCATCAATTAGTGTAACGTCAACACTCGTGTAATGAGCTTGTTATTGCTGGAAAAATGACTCCCTTTGCGGTGCCGTTTCTTTCATCTAGTGACAAAAACAGTTTCACGATAAGTGACATTTGACACAGCTGGATTATACTTTACCTCTCTCTTAGCACAACCTCAGATTTGTTTCATCTCCATTAGTGAGAAAGGAAAGGAACTATGAGGTTACTTAAAAACTTGAAAGTGAAAAAGAGCTTTCAACTACAGCTGAGGGTCAAAGGGGCCAAAAGCTGTTTTTTTAAACCCATGAGAATTTCAGTATTTGTTTGTTCCTCTTATATCTGCTCTAGTGTTTGTCTGCAGCAGGTTTACATCTTGCCAACTCCCTACAGCAGCTGAGGTCTGGGCAAACCGTGTAGGGGAGGCAAAGGTTTTATAATAGGAAATTGCAATGTTTTCTCAGCTTTTCTTGCGTCCTACCATTTTGCTATCCGTGAAAAGGAAAATTATGAATAAAAAAACATATTTGTATTGTAAGTGCTTTGGCGAATCAACTTTATTCCTGCTAATACCTGGCTGACTAGTTGAGTTTTGATCATTATGCTTCCATTCAACCGAAATATTGTTTATTGCATTTATGCATTTCATTTCAATAAGAAGAGACTTAGTTTGAAAGGGTGATAAACTTTGTTATCATGTGCATGAAAAAGATGATAGATTGAAACATTTGATTTGAGAGATTGACTGCATCTTACTCAATGGTAATCTGACTTCACCTATTATGTATGGGGGAAGAACTGCAGTGTTTTTGTGTTTTTATTCTGTGTGCTCCCCCCCCACCAACTGCCAAGATGTATCTCAAACGTACCATGACAAACTTTATGCTAAGCCATACGATCCTGCAGCCATGGTTCTTCCCGCATTAGTGATCAGCATGTGCTCATATCTTGGTGAAATGTCCCTGCTACAGCAGCCACATAACAACAAGAGGCATCATGTATGCACGCATGTGCTGAATCATTCGTACTCTTTTGTTTTCGGTAGTTTGACATTTTGTGATAAAAAGATTCAAGATATTATATTTGGCTGACTGCTTAGGTGTCTCACGCGCTGGCACTGAGGCAGTGGTGTAGTGATGAATACGTATTCTGAGAGCGTGTGATTGACCCAGTGAAGCTGGAGAGATATGAGCATTTGACTGGTTTAAGGGGATGCTTTTCACTAAGAGTCTCGTTGGCCCTGACATAACTGGGACATGGTTCTCCTTGTCAAATGTAATAATCAGTTCCCACTATGGGGATAATCTGACAGCACTGAGCATGACACCTCCCAACACAAGCTGCCATCATAAAATAACCCAATATCAATAATAACAGTAACAAAAAACAGTTACCAGTTGCAACTGAAATAACTGTTTTTAGTGAACACAAGACTTACCGTCACACTTTGATGTCGGACATTCAGGGAAATGTATGAATCTGCAAATTTGGCCTCCAGGTTTAGTTTTTAAACCCAAACCCAATGACCTCTGAATATGCACTCTTGATTTGTCAATCAGATTGCTGACTCTTTATATATTTATATATTTATTTATGTTTTAGTGGGAACAAAGCCTGTCCACACTATATCGACAGCAGGTGTCCCCAAGGGGGTTGCGAGATGAGCTGGGCTGTGGCATAGTTCCTCACCTGGACAGAACATTAATAACGCTGAGACCTGGGGAGAAAGCTCCATCTGGGCCGGGCTGGTGCACCGTCGAGGGGACAGACTCCACAAGTCTGTAATCCCTCACATGAGTGCAACAGCAGCCTGCAGGGCCCAGGTGACAACCACTTGTGGGTATAGCTCCTGATAATCTAATCCACTTAAAGACGGTGCAACCTTTCAGTGCCCACATATTTTTAAATAAATGTCAGGTTTGCAAATACATGACGTGGAGTACAAATGGGCTCTAATGAATAGTCAGAGAATTATTTTGTCGGCCCTTCAGCCGTCATAAATAACAAACATCCCTATTCATTTACAAGCAGGTTAAAATGATACAAGAAAGGAAGCAAAGGTCACAAGTAAAGGAATTAAAATGATTTTAAAATGAGGTCACAGGCCACATGATTGTCAATAATGTATCTCGCTGTTCAGTGGCCTGTCATTTCCATCTTTATCGCCACTTCCTCTATAAGTGCGTGTTAATCAATACTCTAACAGCCACACTCTCTTACTTTAGGAGCCTGAGGCATGGATGCATGAAGTGTTAACAAACGAAGGTATGGCCTCCACACACATCCAGTGAGTCCTTTAAGCAGGTGCGAGACCAAAAAAATGACGTAACATGTATCATTTGAGTGGAGTCGGGTCACTATAATTCCCTTAGTTCCCTTCCCAACAGTATTTTTGCATGTACCAGTACATTTTCACGCACAGGGAACTACATTGTGGGGACTCATCTCTAGGATACATTCCTGAAGTGTTAACATCACCTTTAGTCCGATTACCTGATCTCCCTTAAGTCCCTTAAGTCCCCCTTAACCATACTTTTTAAGATGCTAGGTTTTTGTAATTTAATCAGTTCTGTCTGGGTTTTGTTTAGTGAAAAAGTAAACATTTGAAGGAATGTAAAAGGATGTCTGAGTCTGTTCTGTGCTGGATGCTGCGGAGGAGTGCTTAGCTGTGTGTGTCTCTACAAGGACAGCACACTCTGCTAAATCAGCTGCATCTCAAGGTCAAGCTCTGCAAATGCTGCACTCAGGTGACACCTCCAACTGCAGGGCGAACAGATGTTTCTGGAACATAATGTCTCAAGGACTAAAAATTGAGCTTTTCATTATGAATAAAGGTTTTTAATTTGAATCCAAGAGAAAGTTCTTTTGTTTTGTGGTCAGCTCCAATCTAATTCATATTCTGGGATCTTCTCCTGTGTCAGCTGAGTGTAAACAGCCCTCTCAAACCCACTGGGCAAGCCTTTCTGGCCTTTCATGTAACATCTCTCATAATGAAGATACACACCAGTGTAAATTTTTTTGTAAGAGGCCAATCAGAGAGATGACTTTGATCCCTGCTGAAGGTGGAGGTGAGAAAATAATGCTGTGGTGCAATAAATGGAATCTGCGGAGTGAAGGGGGCATTGCAGTTCTGTCTCAGTAGACTTGTGACTTCCTGTCGGCGTTTTCATCCCTATGGAGCTGCCTGATTGTTTTTTTCAGCTGAGGTACTTCAGGTGCACCAGCCTGTAGCCTCTCTGACTTGTTTTTATTAGTTATTCATTTCCATCAGCAGAAGCTGCTTTGGGCGAGAGGATCTGCAATGTGCTCTCAACTCAGATGCTTACCAGCCCAAATGGATCTATCTGTGACTTCCTGTCGGCGTTTTCATCCCTATGGAGCTGCCTGATTGTTTTTTTCAGCTGAGGTACTTCAGGTGCACCAGCCTGTAGCCTCTCTGACTTGTTTTTATTAGTTATTCATTTCCATCAGCAGAAGCTGCTTTGGGCGAGAGGATCTGCAATGTGCTCTCAACTCAGATGCTTACCAGCCCAAATGGATCTATCTATCTAGCTCTCATGATGCCTGGCAGCACAGCACCACTGTGTT
>KV751324.1:12703267-12719501 GCA_001698575.1 Mola mola | reverse complement strand
ATATAAAATATTCATGAAAATTTAATCTTAAAGCAGGGGTAGAATGCAACTACATGCTCTAATACTGTGCTTAAGTGCAAATTCAAGGTACTTCAATTTTTTTTTTTTTATACTTCACACCAATACACTTATTTGATAATTTCACTTGCAAATATGGATTTAGATATTTAGTACAAAATATAAATTAATGTACAAAATTTCATTGCACGATACAGCGTGTGTTCTGCAATGACAATAAAGACTATTCTATTCTATTCTGTTCTATTCTATTCTAAATAATAACATATTTTTAGAAAAGAGGCTACTCCAGAGTTTAAGGTCATGTTCGCACCAACTTTTTTTGGTCGGGCTGAACCGAACCCTGGAAAATTTACCCACTTGGTGAGGTTCATTTGGGTTGGTTTGAATACAATCCGACACCTCTGGTGCAAACAATTGGACTCTGGTGCGCTTGAAAGTGAACTCTGGAGCAGATCATCACTGGTGTGAACTCCATCCGCACCAATCACTGCATGCGTACTAACTACACAGAATTTCCTGTTTTGGTAGCTGAAGGCGAAGTTATCCAGTTGTGGATAACAAATTGAGCAGCAGGGGATAAACGTGGAGCTACGATGGGCAGTAGAGAATATTTCTCAACTGTCAGGAAAAGTACACAAGAACATGGAGGTGTTCAATATCTTCAACAAAGAATAGAGAATTGATTCGACCAAAGTGTTAAGTAGGGTTGGTAAAAATTAAGAAGCTGCATCAACAATACATTAAGTACGAGGCAGCTCTTAAAAAAAAAGAAAATTATTTGGATTGACAATATTTTGTACATGAGACCTATGATGAGCCAGCCATCATTGTGGTACGTTCTCCTTATTGCTGAACATCTTTCATGAAAGGCACCAATTACTATTCAGTGCACGTTATTCGTCAGTTCGTTCATATGCGCCGTCCACTTAAATCTGCTGATATGCACTCAGGATCAAGACAAGCAGGAAAATAACCTGTCGATCCTCCATCATGTAGCCTGCAGTAGAAATTGTGAGAGTTTTACTCATCTCAACCATTGGACCAAATATTGAATGGAATTGCATGCATATGACTTTTGTTCACAATTTTATGGTCTGTTTTAGATTTTTCTTTGTGAAGGTTTACCAACTGCAACACTGAAGTAATGAGCATATTAATACTTTATTAATTATAGCCCAATAATATAATATATATTAGTCTGAAATGAACACTTCTTTTTAATCTACAAATGCTGTCGGTAATACAGTATGTGTTCTGAAAAACATAAATATATATTTAAAGCCAACCTAACATTTGAAGTATTAAGACGTAAACCTATTTTTCTAAGGTGTTGTTTATGCTTCCCTTTGCATCCTGATTTGTAGTATGAATTGTTGCAAACTACCCCTCATGGGTGAAAACAACAGCTGTATATGTGCCAAGACACCATAGTTAAAAGCTGGTGCTTGACATTGTGCATGTTACATAAAAAACACAATTTGCTTCCCTGAAGAAGAACTGTTAAATAGGACCTGCGACTAACTCTAATGATAAAATTCACATAAAATGAGCTGAGCTACCTTGTAATAATGAGGCTTGTAAACAGTATAAAGTACCATAAAGTTACATAAAGTATGGTGCAACCCCATTTTCATAAAACTTGTGACTCTGTTAAATTTAAGTAGAAACAAAATGTGATGATTTGCAAAACACTGAAAACCCTCATTTAGTTAAAAATAAGACCGTATATCAAATATTGGAACAGCTTTATTGGAAATAATATCCTCCTTTATCCGATGCAGCAACACATTTCCAAAAATTAGGACAGTGGCAACAAAAGACTAGAAAAGTTATGAAATGCTAAAAGAATAATTAATATTAAAAAGAGAGGGGAGGCTGAGCCTCATGAAGTAAAAATGGGGAGGGGTTCACCACGACAGCGCTGGCAAATAGTGCAACAACTTAAGAGTAATAATACCCAACGTGGAACTCCTGAAAATTTGTGGATTTTATTGGTGGATTATATTAAAGGCCCTGTTTATGTCAGCAAGACACTAGCTATGTTTACATGGATACAAATATTCAGAATAAAAGGCTGATCAGAATAAAAATGCTTCATGCAAACAAGTCAATTGGAAGATTCTGATCCGATTCAGCTCATTAGGAAAGAAATTATATTCCGATCGAGAAGGCTGGTTTATGCTGATCCTTATTCCGAACCGCGTCCATGTAAACACTTATTCCGATCGGGACTTCCTGTTTGTGTAAAATCACCCTCACTGCGCATTTGTGCCGCGCCTGTCCTCCTGCTCTCTCCTCCTGTAACGCAGGAGCGTTATTCATCGCTGATCCCGTAGCTTGATCACGGAGAACAGTAGAAACAAAAGTAGGGCTTTCAGAACCTGGCGCAGGTCAGTTCTTTAAGAGTGCAGAGTTTAAATTGCAGGGACAAGCGTAAAAGAGCAAAGTGTAGCCACATTGGCGTTTATTTATAGCACAGGCGGAAGTGCAACTTCTTCTTCTGCGGTGATTTTAAGGAAATTAGACAAATCTGCGCATGTCAAAATGCTGCTATTCTGATTAAAGCTTGGTGCATGTATACACACGTCATGATCAGATTATTCTATTTAGTGTCCATATAAACTGTGGATTCGGACTTTCCAATCCCTCAACTTTTTAATCTGATTAAGAAATTTTGCGCATGTAAACATAGCTAATGTCTAACCACATTCTTCATATATTACAAAGAACATCAACTTAGCAAGAGAGCCTGGGTGCTAAATTGGACTGTCTGCAGTAATGATTGGTCACCCATTGAAAATAGTTGGGGCAGATAGAAATGCAAAGTGCAACAGAGAAGACCCTAAAACTATTGAACAGCTACAATCTTACATCAAGCAAGAATGGGAAAACTTTCCACCTTCTAAATGACAGCAATTGTTTTCTTTGGTTCCTAAATGCTTCCCAGAAAGAAGAAACACGACCCTGTCCCAACCCTTTCAAATTGTGTCTGTGGTATCAAATTCATTCAATCCCTGCATTTTTTGGAAACAGGGTTCTTGAATGATGAGCACAAACGCCTATCAAGTCAGCTCCCGCTCATAAAATTTGCTTTAACAATCGTGGTTATAGTTAACTCCACCTCTAATAAAAGCTGCAGGTCTGTGAAAAGAAGTAAACTCTGGCCTCCTGCTCCAAGTCAAATGGGCTCAACACTCACCAGCAGTGCAGAACTCAATACTTGTACCCTCCACCTCTCTTCGTAGGCCAAACTGACATGTCCCCAAATGCTGAATGTGATTTGCCTAATTAGATCTACTGGGCTTGATACAGCAAAATGTCGAATAAAAATCTTTTCTGCCTGTAAGAAATAGATGCACATCAGACTTCCTCACCATCCACACAAGAGGGTTTGTTGCGCGTCGTCCCGGCCACTTTCCCTGGTAAACAGGAACACTTGACTGTTTGTGATCGCTCCTCAATACGGTTCTTGTTGCAGCAGCGGTGGGCGGCAATCACCTCACACGTTCCCCCCTCTGCAGCCAGACAAATAAACAGAGGCAGTTAGTACATGGGAGCCATATGCAGGAGACATGTCACTGAAACATAAGGCAACCAAAATGGTTCAGTATCTTTTTATTTACCGACAATACATTTAATTAACATCAATAATATAAATAAGACACAATAAATCGATTGAAGGATAGCCTAGGGAGACGAGAGCTTCCATCAGAACGTGAGACACGTTGTAGTACAATCACTGGGCACTTTCACTGTTAGTATGTGTGACAAATTGGCCCTCTTGGCATCTCGATTAAGTCATTTAATTGCCTCTCACTCAGGGATGGTTGTCCTCACTCCATACCAATCAGCCCATGATGAAGATAAAATTCTGCACTTGTCATGTAGAAATGTACCTTATGTGCCTTTACATGATTAGAATTCTCCATATGTAATTAATATGATTGAAATGGGTCAATATTTGTTTTAATCTGGTCCAAATGGCTGACACCTTTAACTCATGCGAATAAGCCAAGACAGTGTTCAGCTACACTGTAGCTTAACAACTGTTAACTCCGAACCACAGGCGACATCGGTCAGAACAAACATGTACAATAGGTGTCACTCTGACAAAAGAGGATGTCAAACAAAATTTGGGAAAAGAGGAGACAATATGTACTGATGACGGTACTAGGTCAAAATAACAATAGGCAGGATTGCTCTGGGGCTCAGGGGAAGGAGCGGGGCGGGATGGAGCTGAGGGACATCCTGAAATGAGTAAGCCGGGCAGAAAGAGAGGACAAGGTGTGTCTGGCTGCCAGCGACTGGCCATGCCAGTGAGTAATGAGAGAGCCACTGAATGTGCCCCTTTCACACAATTATAAAGCGTGGGGCTTATGCAGCCAGCAGAGCTGCAGGAGAGAGGCCCTTCATCACCGCTCCCCCTTTTCCTTACGCCCGAGGAAAAACTCTTTATCTTTCCTTGACAGCCACCTCAACAGACACCAGCATCCAAAAAATTAAACTGGAGCTCATCCCTGGACAAAGGAAGGGAGAGGGGGAGAGGTGATCCACAGAATTGAAAAGGTAGAATTGAAGACAATCAAAAGCTCCATTCCATCTTGTTTAAGCCTTTTTTCACCCACCCAAACCAATTATTAAAGAGAACGTCCTGCTTCAGTGAGAAGACGCGTTTGCTTCCACTGGCATGACAACCAGTGTGAGTTTCTCTAGCTAGGTACTTTGTGCAAATGTTTGAAATGGCTCGCATCACGAATTACAGAACTGAGCTCCCAGCAGCCTCGACAAGTTTGGCAACAGTTTTCTTCTCCCATTCCCATCAATGTCTCAATGTGGCCAGACCAAAGGCCGTCGAGTCCCGGATTAAAAGGAAAACATTTGCAGTCCTGCTGGACTGTGCTGTCGTGCAGTATTAATGTCACTCTCAGCGCTGGTTGTTAGATATTTCTGGGCAGAAGGAGGCAGAACACAGACTATAAAACTATGGAGAAAAATCCCTTGAGTGTGCTAAAACCCAAAACCCCCAACAATGTGTTGGTTTGTTGAATATTTTACTGACAGCTTCCTGACCTGCAAACTTGCTTTCAAGTCAAACCAGATCTCTGAATGAGTGAGAGCTTTATGTTGCATCACAGAATACTGAACTGGGTTGAATCCCCTCGTCGGGCCTCAGTGCCTTATTTGCAGGTTAGTGCTACGCCGTTGTAACCAGTGAACACCTGAGGAGCGATGACAAGCGGCCCTGTCATGCATTTTGCTTTTTTAAACGTTTTGGGACTTTTACTGATTAGCTAACTTTTAAGCCACCTTTGTCACAGTCTCATTGTGGGCCTGTTGTGCTGCGCCAGAATGTACCAGTTGCAGAAACATAATGGAGGTAGTCAATGTTGCTTCTCCTTTGATGGTGGCAGAGGCAGTAAAAACATCAAATCACTGTCTGTATAAACTGGTAAGACAGAACTGTGGCATTTAGTGAAATGTTTTGTGTGTCACCCACAACTAGAACATTTAAAAGCATCAGTGAGAAGCTAAGTTAAACCCAAAGATATCATGTCTTTGGCAGAGAGAACACCAGCTTGCTATATCTAATCATACAGAGAGGGAGCATTATGATGGTTTTGTTCAGGGTAAAAAATATTTTAAAAAAAAGGTGACATAATCAAGGATCTTTGATGGTTTGATACTGTGCTTTCTCTGTGTAAAAATAAAACACAAGAAAGATTCTGTAATCTATGTGCATCAAATATTAAAGAGTTGTTGTTACTGGTCAGCTGGCAGTAAAATTACCAATGATTCATTGATGCGCTTCTTTAGCGTGAATGAAAATGAATAAAGTGCAAAGCTGGGCTTTGGATTTGAGGCCAACTTTCTTTGTTAAATGATGTCTTAAACTTTTGAGGACCTGACTGGACATGAAATGTCTTATGTTATGTTGATCATAGTTACTCTATGCAGTTTAGGAAAAGTATTAATTTGACAAACATTTGACAGGAGCTGGAAGGAATCACATGGACAGCTACAGTTTTTCTGCATGAGGTAATAATTTGCCAAAAGCAGAACTATAAAAAGATTTAAAAGCATTATATTTACATTACAAATCAAAATCTCTTCCAACATTCTATAAAACAAAGATAAGAACGATAAGCTACAATAAATTAAGCAATATGGAATGACTGTCAATTGATTTTCACACTCTGCTGAAAGAATTAAAAACTGACAACTGGCCACCATAAGGTACATTGAGTGATCATACACAAAAAAAGGTACAATTTTTCTAAGTGATCATCTGCGGTATAAAATGCTATTAATGATAACTGGAATTATTCTGAATAAGTAAGGATTATCCCTAACACACACATACCCACTCACAGACACACCCACACACACATATAGTTATTATAAGTTGTGATCGCAAAGAAACACTGTATGTGGAGGACAGAAATGTGTTAATCGTTCCTGATGACTTTACTGGAACAGACACAAAAGCCCTTCGACAACAAAAGGTCACATTGACTCAACGTAAACCCAGCCATCATCTGTGTGTATTGTGTATTTGCCCAAATCACCTCCTGTGTTTACTTTTGTATGCAACATTTGGTAATAATAACTAGAGATGCCGATATATTTTTTTCAGTTCCGATCCATTTCTGATTCCTGGCTCACTGATGCCAATCCCATACCCAATGTCTGACTTGCTTAAGGATGAGAATACTGATATTGGTTTTGGTCCCATCTCCAATTTAATGTTCCCTTTTAATATATAAATTCAGCTGAAAAGCATACATGCACAACAGTAACTGCAGTGAGGGATTATTACTATTGAAGCATGATGCAGGTTGTGATGGATATAGTGCTTGGAGCCTGTCAGGAGGCTAACAGGGTTAAACCAACCTGCTAAGATGGAGTGGGTGGCTGTGCACTCTAGCCTTTGGTGAGGGGAGGTGAAGGGCATCGATGGGACCACTGACTGGTCATTTTTATCGTAGTGGCCCTCAGTGACAGAAGCCATTAAATGACTGGACGAGGTGATTAGGTTTGAGGAAATCAATGCTTTAACACTTTCAGCTTAGCCCAATGGCCAATTAGGAGCTGTTAATGAAGTAAGGTTTTAAAATGTGGAGATAGATTGGGGAGAGGAATTGGAAGCTCAAGACTGAGCCACAGTGCCATTTCCTGAATTGAAACAAATACATAATCTTTTATACTTAAATAAATGTGTCATATTTGCCCAAATATAAGATGATTCATTTACTTAAAGTTACATTCGGAAAAGAGTGGGTAATATTTAGGGGTTACACAATTACATGTGGATAATATAAAATATGTCTCTGGGCTTTTTGGGGGAGGTCTCCTACATAGAGGGCTGCATAACGAGTTTTCTGTTGCAAGGCCACTCTCTAAGGCTGTTTTTGAGGTTACTTTTAGAGCACTAAAGTGTTTTCTTAAAGGGGCATCTGAAGGTTTGTGTTTGTGCTGCTGCTGATAAATGGGCCCCCAAGAATATACAGCTGATTATGAGCTACATAGGTATGTTGCATAAACTCCCGGTCAAAGTGACAAACTTGTGACAGTTGATCCAACCAAAGACTCCAGGCTCACAGGAACAAACTCGTGACACTTTCTTTTTTTATCTGCTGAGAGGCAAAGAAGGTACTCTACTGGCAACTGATATCTTCTGATCTCGCTGCATCTGGCAATTTTTGATACAGATAAATGCAGGCACTTTGGACTTATTATCCTTAAAGCAAACAAACAAAAATTTCCCACTACACCTTGGCTCAGCCTCAGCGTCAAGAGCTATAATCTATGCAGAGTGATCAAAAATAATAATCACTGGCTCACCATCAGACAGCATTTCTGTCATCTCCTCCGTCCGCCTCTCTCTCACACATCGCTTCTCTCGATGTGCACTTATTAAGTAATGACATATGGCCGAGGGAAGGAACACAGCAGACGCGGAAACCTAAGCCTCTCAAAGACTCGTCATAACAACTTAATCGGTGCACACTCAGAAGAAAATGAGCCATTTCCACAAGCATGGTGGAGAGCCCGGTTTGTTTTGCCAGACAGGCAGCTGCTGCACAACAACAGTCCGTCTTTCGTCGCAGCTCCTCTTTTTCCGTAGGCTTGTTGTCATCCCCCGGGGCTTCTACATAACAGAAAGCTATCCACTATGTTAGTACTTCTAAATGTCAATTTACGTTTCTGGTGGCACATGGAAATGTTGTTTTGTCAGTCATTGTCATTGTCAGTAAATAAATATAGACATGTGTTGAGGTAAGAAATGCAAATTTGGCCCTAAATTATTTTTCAAGAGTAAGACCAGCTAAAACATGGTGCATTTTGAAAAAAAAGAGCTGCTCCCACTTGCCAAATGTCTTTTTTTTTTAGTGAACAAAGTTGCTTTTTGTCAGGCGCCAGAGATTGCTTTTATTAAGTTTTGTTTTCAGAAAACTTCTTTCAGTGAAATCATGTATAACGGGGAAAAAAAAAATGTTGACTTGTCAACACTTTTCAATGAATAAAATCCGTCTGACTGGAAAAGTTGTCAGATACATCCAAAATTAAGAAAAAAAACAACTCTATTCTGTTTGTCTCAATTAGTTTTATGTTTATCAGATTTGAGGCAGGGCGAAAAAAAAAAATGATACTAATAATCTGAAGGCATCAAAGTGGCTGCAGACCAGCTGTCCCACTGCATATATGTTTAATGATGCTCATCAGAATTTAGCTTTTCATTATCATTATTTAAGCATCAAGTTGGAACTTCACAAACACTCCGAATGATTACTTGGGATAATGTTTAAACATGCAACAAAGCACCACCGAGTGGATTCCTAATGGAGGCCTTAGAGGCTGGGCCCGGAAACAACTTTTTATGTCCTTCCTCCAACTGATATGGTTTATATATTTTATCAGAAATTGCTCAACCCGTATTTACCACTCAAATTCCTTTACTTATATAGCATTGCCCGTTTAAATAAATAGTACGTAATAAAAAGAAATCCCTGGGAGGAGAGATAGGCCTCACTGGTATATTTTCACTTCTAATGCTGCCTGAATCGCACCGTGTGGAAAAAAAAAAAAAAACTGATGTGTGAAGCAGGGAGAGAGAGAGAGAGACAGAAAGAGTGGGAGAATGGTGTGACATTAGAGCAATGCTGTTTTACATGACACTGAGTGTAGGTGTTAGTATAAGACACTGGCTTGTCAGCAAAAGCGTTAAAAAATGCCATTCCTCTTTTGGAGGTGTGGAGCGCTGAAGTTCTCCAGGCTTTTAACAGTCAATTGTCTATTAAAGGTTGAGCTCTAGCCACTTGTTTTCACTCCTTCCCCAAGAGCTGAGTCTCGCTGATGAAAAATTAAAAGGTAGCCTCAAGGAGAAGGGCTACTAGAGTGGCATGCATCACTCGCTGCTACACATATGTGCAGAGGAAGAGAGACGGGTGGAAGTTTTGGGACATTTGCTAGTATGGGCTTTCTACAAGAATAGCAAACAGAATTATTCACAGGCACTGTTATGCATTGTTTATTCAATTTACAAACCCTTTGACCCAAATCTCACTAATGCACCAGAGGCTCGAGTGTTCACATGTTTATCAAGTGCCCATTAGCACTGTTTCGCAGTGATCTGTATGGTTGGTCCGGCCTCAGTCAACGGCCAGACAACACAGGGCTTCAGGCTGCTTTCTCATTGACCCCTCTGTGGCTGGAATTTCACTTTCCCCCTGAAGCAGCATCACCCTCAGTAATGGGAGAAGACAAACAAGTGGACATAGAAACTATTGTAGCACCTGGAGCAACCACAAACCTGGGGAAAAGAGGAGAGAGGAAAGGGGAAAAAAGACACGCTAGGGCTTCAAGTTGACTGACAGGATCCACTGACCCAGCTTTCCTGGAGTCACACAAATCAATGCTGTTGTTTTTGTTTTCCCTCTCTAAGCTGTTATGGTTTATTTTCTGACTCAAGCAATAATCTGACACAATACTGAACATTTTTGTGCTACAGTGGATGTCCAACCTACAGAAACCGACAAATGAGAAAGATGAGGAAAAAAGATATGGAAAGAAAAATCTTGGTATGTCGTCTTGCCTTTACCGGGTTTTCTTCATGCATGGACCCAAAAAAATAACCTTAATTTCCTGAATGGGTAAAGTACATATATGGAGCATATATGGAGCAATTGCACCACTGGTGGTAATAGTCTTGACATATTTAACAGGTAATTCCATTAGTGCAAATAAGAGATGCGGTGTGCCGCTGGCCACGGTCCTGGTCGATTCTTAATCACCTGTATGGGTTTCCTCTTGTGGGCCTATGCGACTCCAACACTCACATCTTTATGGTTATTAAAGTTAACGATTGCTGCGTGCCTCATTTACCAAGGCTCTATCAATACCAGTTCAGACCCATGAAATTACCCCAGTCCAGAGGGAGCAGCATGACAAACTGCATTAAGAAGGCTTCTGTAATACCCTGGCATATATAACTCTCCGTGTCATGGACTCAGACCGCTGCGATGCCAAGCTCAAGTCCAGTGAAGGCAAGGACCAATGCAGGGGCTCCTGACAACCATTATAGCTTAAATGCCAATTCAAGCTTGATTAACCAAATGCTCATTCAGAATAGCAATGAAAAACTAATAGCTGGCAGGGCTGCACAACCGAAAAGCACCACTTTGGAGAAGACAAATTTGTCTGCAGTTACCTTGCAAGGATCTATTAAAAAAGGGGAATGATTAGGGAAAATATATGCAGTATGTAACCTATTTCTGAGTTCTTTCATGTGCAAGGATAACTTTGCTAGATGTTCTTTAATGTGCATGGCTTTTAAAGTTTGCGGAGGGTAGTGTGAAAAATAGTGTAGTGCCAAAAACATTACTGTTCTGAATATGCTATCACCGTCACATAAAGAGGGTTTTGGACTTTATTCCCCTCCTCCACTTTTTGTTTGTACAGTGACATTACATGGGGGGGAGAATGCTGTGAGCCCTGGAAAATGGCAGACCATACAGACCATATTTTCCACTTTAGCTTTTTGCCAGAAAAACAAAAGGAAAAGTTCTAAAAAAAAAAATTAGTTCAAATAAAGTTACACCCCGCCCACGCTAGATCACCTGCTGAGTGTGCAACATTTAGGCTGATCATTTTCTGTCTGGTCAAAGGTCTGATTTGAATCAGCTACTGTGTGACACAAAATGACACAGCAGAGATGGTGTGCCGCAGAGAATATAGTAGCTGTATCAGCTGGCTATCAAGCCATACAGTTAGTTCTGTGCGTGGGGTCTGACATGACAATCCTTTGTAAGATCAGTCGAGGTCTGCCTGGATTACACACAGTGCATTATCATATGCATAATGCATAATGCTTCAGCAGGCTCTTAACATCGAATTAAGGATGCATGCAAAAATTCACAAACTAGTGTATATTCTGCAGGGCACTTTGCTCTGTAATCAATCTGGCCACTTTCTGTACAGCTGGACAGTCAGAGTTGCATGGTTTTGCGTTACTGGGTACCATGTATGAATCGTAATTATGTCTCATACAGACACATACTGGGGCACCAGCTTAGTGCAAAGACAACGGGGTAACTGGGCCGAGCCTAACTCGCTAACCACATATTCTACGGATGTGTCACATACTCTAAGATCCATTAATGAAAGTGTACAGCTTTTGTTCTGCATCCTCCAATGCCTATATCTCTAGAGGTTTATTGCCTCTGCCTGATGTAAAGATGACAAAGTGTGTCCCCACTAGGCGTCATGTTTAAACAGATACTGGCTTTTAAATTATTCATTTGTGCAGTGATAATTGTATGGCAGAGTACTGGTACTAAACACTTCACTCCTGTTTGACAATGCCGGGTAACAATGTCAGATGCGACGTTTAGTCAGTGACCTTGCTCTCAGTAGTGGCAAAGAGGAGGGTATGATCCTGTCATGAAAAGCAATAATTCATCATCATTTGATATGAATTGATCAGGCAACTGTTATTTTTTCTTACACGCCTATTACATGGCAGGCCGTTCACTGAACAAAAAAAAAAAAAATAACCTTCACTCACATTTTTCATCAATAGATTAATCCATACAGATCAAAGAGCACAAAGGTTACTTAATTAACAAAACCATTGCTTGTCATTAGATTTTTACATTTTAGTTAATAGAAATCTTTATCTTAGAATTTTGCTCTTTCATCACAGTCTTTGAACTGAGTTAGCAACATGACGATTTATGTTTCAAAAAAGTAAAAATGTAGAATTGAACTAGCTGTTTTAATTTTTAAAGGTTAGTACCAACAGTGACTTACTATTGTTGTTCGCTAAATTTGAAAAGACAAGTTGAGTTCACGCTGAGTGATTAAAGCTAGGGTGGATAATGAGGTGCTGAGACACATTAATCATATTTGTTGAAATTCTCTTTATAGCCCACTAGCACTCTGTAAAACAAAAGTTCTGGAACAAAAAATGTAAACATATATGGTGCCTAGAGCACAAAAGATATTAAATATTTGGAACTGATATCAATACCAATATCAAGGAGTAAAAACATTCCGATAACTGATTTTGGCCCATTTCCACAAATTTTTCACAATGATCCCTTGAAATGAGATATCAAATACCTGTTAAAAAGATATGCAATGGAGAATATTTTACAGATAAACAGCAACCTTTTACTGGCTTAAATGACAGAAGTGCACTCAAACAGTAATTTTCACTTGAAATTTAATATAAAATCATACCATCTGTTTCTACAAACTGTTCTTTGAAATCATGTTTTTTGATACTGGCCAATATTAATAATATATAAGCCATTACCAATATATCTGTGATGGGCCAATATCGTCAATAATATTGCCCAAACCAAGAGATCGGTAGGGCTCTAATGGTGTCTGGGAATATCAGACTATAATGAACCCAGAAATTAATTTCATTCGGGTGATTGACTGGCGTCTTATTGGTCTGCTAACTGACTGGCCTGCCTGTGCACTCATTAGAGATGTTTGGGATCTTGGGCAAGATGACGAGGCAGAGACAGCTAAAGCTAGCTAAAGCTTTACAGTAGTGTGTGAGAATGGCAGAGTGCAGCCGGTATTTAAAGTTCTGATACCTACAACAGCTTCTCCTACAAAACATTTGATGTAAAGTAAGGCCATAGCACTTCCAGCAGTAGGGTGTGCATTGAGGGAGGGAGTAGGGTGTTTTTTACAGGAACTTAAATTCAGTGAAATTAAAATTTTAAAGCAGGTCAAAAACCTTGTTAATTTTGAGTGTTGAGTGTAGTAATTTTTGTAATTGCGTGTCTGCCAATTACCATTTATTTTGGTGTAATATTTATACAGAGGTAGTCCTCCTTTAATATATTTGATTGTAATGACTTGTTACGGTAAGTGTTTAATTATGCAATGTTGCATGTTTATGCAATCAGTGGGAGTATTTTTACTTGTAAAATATCTAAGAGGCTGAATTAACCCCTAACTGAGGTCTGGTCGGGTCATCAATTACTTTTCTCTTTTCGTTTCGTTTCGTTTCGTTTTGTGCCGCTTATCCGGGTCCGGGTCGCGGGGGTAACAGCCTGAGCAGGGACATCCAGACGCTCCTCTCCCCAGCCACTTCCACCAACTCCTCCGGGGGGACACCAAGACGTTCCCAAGCCAGCCGAGAGATGTAATCTCTCCAGCGTGTCCTTGGTCTGCCCCGGGGTCTCCTCCCGGATGGGCATGCCCGAAACACCTCCCCAGGGAGACGTCCAGGAGGCATCCTGACCAGATGCCCGAACCACCTCAACTGGCTCCTCTCAACGCGGAGGAGCAGCGGCTCTACTCTGAGCTCCTCCCGGATGTCCGTGCTCCTCACCCTATCTCTAAGGCTGAGCCCAGCCACCCTGCGAAGGAAGCTCATTTCGGCCGCTTGTATTCGCGATCTCATTCTTTCGGTCACTACCCAGAGCTCATGACCATAGGTGAGAGTTGGGACGTAGATTGACCTGTAAATTGAAAGCTTTGCCTTCTGGCTCAGCTCTCTCTTCACCACAACGGACCGCTTCAGCGTCCGCATCACTGCCGACGCTGCTCCAATCCGTCTGTCAATCTCCCGCTCCATTTTCCCCTCACTCGTGAACAAGACCCCGAGATACTTGAACTCCTCCACCTGGGGAAGCGACTCTCCCCCGACCCAGAGTGGGCAATCCACCCTTTTCCGGCTAAGAACCATGGCCTCAGATTTAGAGGTGCTGATTCTCATCCCCGCCGCTTGACACTCAGCTGCAAACCGTCCCAGTGAGAGCTGGAGGTCACTGTTCGATGAGGCCAACAGGACCACGTCATCTGCAAATAGCAGAGACGGAATCCGGAGGCCACCGAACCCGACTCCCTCCGCCGCTTGGCTGCGCCTAGAAATTCTGTCCATAAAAATTATGAACAGAACCGGTGACAAAGGACAGCCTTGGCGGAGACCAACCCTGACTGGGAACGGGTCTGACTTACTGCCGGCAATGCGAACCAAGCTCTGACTCCGACAATACAGAGATTGAATAGCCCGTAACAAAAGGCCATCTACCCCATACTCCCGGAGCACCCCCCACAGGATACCTTGGGGGACACGGTCATAAGCCTTCTCCAGATCCACAAAACACATGTGGACTGGTTGGGCAAACTCCCATGCCCCCTCCAGTACCCTCGTGAGGGTATAGAGCTGGTCCAGTGTTCCACGGCCAGGACGAAAACCACATTGCTCCTCTTGAATCCGAGGTTCAACTAGCAGCCGCACTCTCCTCTCCAGCACCCTGGAGTAGACCTTCCCAGGGAGGCTGAGGAGTGTGACTTTTCTCTTTTGTTTTCCAATTCGCTATACATCATTTACAGTGTAATGTTATGAATGCATCAGAACATGTAAGATGCTATCCCCTACATTTAACCAGTTTTCTTTTCTTGCCTCTTTCTAACAGGCAGCTTTTCATTCTGTCTTCATGCTTGGTCATTCAGAACAGGTACAACTTTTGAATTTCAACGTGTAAAGTCAACAAAGTAAACAAACTTATTTTTCAGCACACCCCAACCCCAAGTTTAAAAAGAATGCAAAGGGACCCTTTACTCCGTCACACAATTAAAAATAATTTTAAGCAATAGATGTGTTGACAGAATGAGTCTTCATTGTGTATTTTTCATCACCTGAGAGGTGTATCTTCACCGTAGAAGCCAATAAACCTCCCCATAAAGCCTTTGAAGACAGGTTCTCAGGCAATCATAATGGAGACTATTGACGATACAGCACGGTCCACAATGTGCAACAGATTAACTAGAGACCTGATGCCAGTGGACAATCATAATCTGATTTTATATTACAGAACACTTAAATGCATTTTCAACCTATTTGGCTACCTGTGGGGAAGAATGATAGCTATGACAAATGACTGTAAGCGAGACGAGAAGTGCGTGTGGGGGTTCGGCCGGGTGTGAGAGGAGACGGGGAGCGCAGTTATTTTCAGACTCTAAAATCGGAACAATATAGGAACTGGAACACAATTTGGCATCAGATTACTCACAGTGGTATCCATCAAAACACATAATTCGGTCACTCAATATCATTACGGTCGCAGTGATAAGCTTTTAAACTGGAGATAACATCTTGATGTGGTGTCACAAGTGGGAGAATAGTCTCAGTCCCATCTGTTTCTATTGTTGGGGCCACAACGGAGGAAAATGAGCCACATACTGCGGGATGTGAGATGATTCATTACAAGAAATGATTCATCATTGAGAGACTCTTTTCACATCCCTGCAAAGACAAAATTTCCCCAGTTTGACATCTCTTTGAATCAACACTTAAGCGCTTATAAAGAGTGTTTAGGGTAGGGAGCATGTTTTCCTTTTTGTTACAGAAATGATATTTTCAATAGTATTTAAGCTTCCTGTGGTTTCTAACCAACAGCAGTACAACACTGGAAAACGTGCTGAATTGACTTGCTGAACGCTGGAGCTCTAAAAAAAAAAAAGTCCTAACTTTTCCTCTTTCCTTTATAACTTAGAGTGATTACTTCTTCCACAGCAATCGTCAGCACAAAAGAATCAATCATGGATTGAAATATGCTATGATTCAGTCATAGAAACTATCCACCATCATCTATGAGATTAAATATCAGTCATAATTAATGACCCAAGCTCTCGTACCCATTAATTACAAAGATTAGAATCATGACTTGTTTTGAGTTGAAGT
>KV751324.1:12670697-12703226 GCA_001698575.1 Mola mola | reverse complement strand
CTTGCAAAAAAACACAGAGATTGAATGAATTACATGTTTAAAAATAGTTTTCCAAGCTTTCTGTAGCCTCAAAGCACACATCTGAAAAGTTAAGCTTGACAAAACGTGCAAATGATTGAATTGTTAAACTCTTGCATGATGATTTTCACCTAATATTCACATAAACTGCTTGTGCCCCGGGAATTACATTGTCATGTAACTGAGAAACCCTTATGAAATGAAAACCTGAATCTTCTCATCTGTCTTGCCGCTACATACCTGTAAATCTGATCTGTGCCACCAAGGGTGGACTGTGAAATCATGTGGCTGCACATCAAAGTGTGACTGAACTCAGTGTGCATACTGATGCAAGAGCATGCACTGAACTTCGTGATAGAGAGAGGGAGAGAGAGAGAGAGAGAGAGAGAGCGCGAAAACCGCCAGAGAAAAGCTCCCTTTAAAGAAAAATAAATATATTGGAAAAACTGAATTGTGTTGACATTTGGTGAATATTTTATTCTGGAGAAAAATAAGGTCAAACACAATTTTCGGGTACATAAATGTCCACTTTAACTGCTTCTCTATGCTGATATATACCTTTCAACCACAGACTGCACTTTCCCCCACAGTGATGAATCAACTTTAGAAGAGATGTGGCTGGTATGGTGCCAAAAGCAGCAGTCACCATGTGTTTCCTCTTTATTCATATACTCTGAATTGTTTCCGTGGTCACTGCCTGTGTACTGGTGGTGCTCCAGGCAGTGACTGCAGGGTTGGAGCGGGAAGATAAGTGATTGTGCCTTGGCAGACAGACAAGCTGCCTCGACAGGCAGTGGAGACAGAAACCAAAGCGCTTCAGCAGAGGCTCTCCCATTCTCTCTTTGTTCTTTCCCCATCCATCCATCCATCCAACGATCCATCCATCCCTCACCAAGGTAAGTCAAAGGAGAGATCCAGCTTGGCAGCTCATTCCTCACTCTGACGAAGCCGCTTGTTAGAGACTCATCAACTTCTCTCTGCATTTTACACACACACACAGACACACACAGGAATGCTACCTTTCTCTCTGATACGTGTCATTTCGCTCACTACCTGCGCTCCCTGCACGTATCTGTGTCTAATTAATGACTCCAGCGGTGGATCGTACAAGGGAGGTGTAGCATGTGAGCGTACTGAACTGTGACATTTTGTACCATGCGTGTTCTTTCACAGGTCACGGACTGGAGGTCATTGAGCCTCACAATTGAAAACATGAAAAGTTTTGGGGGGATCTGTAATATGGATGGACACAAACACAAATTTAAACTTTCAGAACAGCTTGTGATTAGGTCCTACAAAAGAGCCGAAAACGGCAAATGTGACTGTTGATTGCTTGACACTACAAAGAAGTGTGTTTTTGATTTATTTCTGCATGGGGTAATTTGTACATTAATTTTCACATTAGCGCTCCGATCTGTCAACACCTATGCACTTTAAACAGAAGAAAACGCAATAATGATATTTGCCAGCTGTTTACCTCATCTTAATTTAATTAGTGTGTTGCTCTCAAGGCTAAGCAACATATGGATGATGGAGAGGAGAGTAAGTCCCCAGTAGTTATTATACTATGACAATCAAGAGTTTATCTCCACTGGCTCTTCAGAAAAAGCTTCATTATTTATCAATTTTCACAAATGATGGCATTTTATAAGCAAACCGCAGTGTGTTCCAATTAGGCAAATTCATTCAGCTGCATACAATGGCAGCTTGTTTAAAGGTCACTTATCTTTCTCTCTCATAGTTGCTGTGGCTGAAGACGATGGCAACTCTTTTCATATAGAAATGTCTTCCGACCCGCCTGCTGTCCTTGGATTTATTTGGAATTATAATTAATCATTTTCAGATATGTCATTTGGCCTTCATACAATAATGCAGCTTTGCTTATGTAATAAGTTGAGTCTGTCGCGCCCTCTCTGGCCTCCACATTTCTGCCAGTCTCAGCTGCAAGACTTCGATAACAGAGGAACAGGTTGATGAATTTGTATTCTTATGATCTTTTTTCAGTTGCTTTGATGAATGCAATGCTCTGTCGCATGAAAGAAATTTTGGTCAAAGCTATGAAAACAAGACTCACGTCGTAATAAACCGTACATCAATTTGAAAAAGTTACATAGCACATGTTTTTGTGAGGGGTCAATGATCGACAAGCTGTCCCTTGACCTTTTGCCAAAAATATTGCTTTGGCTGTGTGATATAACGGTAACAGAAAGAAGAATATATACTACACCAATAACAGAAAAATGCTTTAAATGTAATGAAAGCTTTTTATTAATAATTTCTTAATTTGAGACCTGTGATATGACAGGTTGAGATTTTTCAAATTAGCACAGTCATGAAAGTACAGCTGAAGCAAGAGGAAAACTCATCAGCTTTGTGCTGATTTGGTCATAAACCAATTATTAAGAAAAATGTACCCAATGATGGAGCTGAATGGATGTTTCATAAGTAAAGTAATGGGGGTGTCACCAAAGTGATTAAAATTCATCTGGTGGTGATAGTTAATGTTGATGCAGAAATGCAAGCCATCTAGAACTATTTAAGGCTAAACCAACCCTGGATTACTGACATACATCAAGATCGATATTTTCACTCACTCTCACTATACAAAAATTAAACTGAAATCCCAAATATGAGCGCACCAGTCTTACTAGTGATGCCATTTAGAGTCTGATCAGTACGTAGTAAAAACGTCTTCTCCATAAACCCACCTGACTTAGCAGGGCTCAGCTGTCTATCATGATGTATTTCCCCTTTTATGTGCATCGCATCAAGGGGGGCCTTTCCTCACTCAATTTAGGGGATAGTTTAGCTGAACCTGTTCCCTCTCTCATCATGTCACCACTTGTGGTGGCTTTTGGATTGGATGGGTAGTCAGAAGATGCAGTGGCAGTGGTTACTTAATCCAATTCATTAATTTCTGATGTGTATAGGCTATTTGAAGCTCAGTCCTGTCTTTTGATGATTTCTTGCACCACAATCGATTTACATTGACACATGACTCCAACACTGATTACCTCCTCTGACTGTTGAGTAGTGCTTTTTTTTTTTAAAAAAATGATTGCAAAGTATAATTTTTAGCTGCTCTTTAGCTGAGCCTGAATTGCATAAAATGAGATAGCATTTGATTTTTTATGAACTTCAAAAACACAAGATTCTTTATTTGATTAGCTGTTTTGAAACATCACCTTCTTAAAAAGCTGGGTGACTGGACAAGTAGAGTTGCAAGCGGTTGACTATTAAGGAGTCTCTTTATAAGAATTTACCATGTCAAAGGCCAGACACAGAATGGTGTTACTGGTAAGTGGTATACTGGTTAGTCCTTAAAGTAATTAACAGAATGATCTATAATTTTCAAAACAATCCTCAAATGTAGCCCCATAAGAGTAGCAAATTTAAGGCACGAAAGGAGACAAAGGAACAGGAAGTGGGATAGACAGATGGAACAGGTTGCCAGAAAGAAAGCTTGCCATATTGTTGTGTCTCCTCATATAAATCTTCACAAGGCACATCCCTGCTTTTTCCTTTCTTCATCAAGTCTAAGTCTCTAGCTGACCTTGTCACAACATCAACACTAAAAGTTTTCTCAGACGACACAGTTTAACTAAACTCTTCCAGAGTTTACATGTGCTTCTCTTTTATGAGGATAAACTAGAAAATGGGTGAACCCTGCTGGAACACTTGCACAACTACTTCGAATGCACAATCTGGCTGAGCACTGACAAACCCTTTAATCATTATCACTACCTTCGATTAAAACTTTCAGGGAGCTATCAAGTTTTCTAACTTAATGCAGTGAGAAAGACGGAGGAACTACCTGCAACACTGAAAAAATGCTGCAAGGGAGGGGGAAGATGGGGGGGCATATTTTAAAAGCTCTATAAAATGACATTGGGTCAATCTATAGTGCAAAATGCATTCATGTTGTGTCCACCTATATTTTACTAGTTAAATGGCACATAATGAAACCCAAAGTAAGGTGCAACTATGCGAGGTGCAAAAACATTGTACTTACTGTAAGCCATTAATTATCCATATGTGTGATTGTTGTGTACCATTAATGAAATAAATCATCTGCTCACTATTTAAACAGTGGCATTCATCTCGCTAGGGTAAAGGAATGTAGTGTCTGCCTCCAACCAATCTTCTGTTCCATCAACAGAGGAAGAGGAGGGCTTCTGCACATTCCTGTGTGATACAGAGCACACAGGAGATTGGGTCATAAAAGTTCTAATTTAATCACTCTGATTAATAGTAGGTGGGATGGTCATTGGTGAAGTAATAGATCATTAATAAACAATTACACTGCCTGCAGTGATCACACTAAAGTTGAGATGATACTTGTCAAATGAAGAGACTTTTGCACAAGAAGCTTTAATTCACAGATGACTTCAATTTTCCAGTGCTTTAACAGGATCTAATGTAAATTTCTGTATGTGTTCATCTACATATCCGACAGTTCACACACAGTCCACGTTCAGTAAACGAGTTTGGGATAAGCTTAATGTTGAATTTTTTGCCACTGGAGAGTTTTGCTGATTAAGTGTCCAGCAATATGGGCTGCAGTGGCATTACTGCAGTGTTCATGAAAGCTGATACTGATATTTTTAAGATACTGCAAGCAGCCTCTCTAAGCCTCTCAATCCACACATCAGAGGATCAAAACAGTGTGCATGCATTGTGAAGCTGCCTATGTAGGTGCGTCTTTTTATCTGAATAATGCAGCCTTTAAAAATGTGGAAAAAAATCCTTTTTTTTTTTTTTTTTTTGGTCCATGGATCATTCAATTCATACTGCCTCTGCAAACAATGTTCACAACCACACCTCATTGTAAGACCAACACTACCATAGGCACAGATGTGCGCTACTTAACCAATGTGGGTGCTGGGAGTGAAAATGACAATTTTATTGTAAACTAGGGATGACCCTTGCTCTGAGCTGTGCGCTGCATTGCTCCAAGCACAAGGTAGAGCCTGCAGAGTTTGAGGGACATATGAAAAGTTACCCACATAGAAATGTCTCAACTTACTGAAGGAAGCTTACATTTTTCTGTGCATATGTTGTACAGTCAAAGCCATTCATAATGGTCATAAATTACTCAGTGTGCATCTTGCATCAGCTGTAATGAGAAGCTGTGCTCCTCCCAGTGTCTCTGAGCAAACACTTGGTTACAACTGTAGATCAGATCCACTTCCCCTAATAAGGCATCCTTTCTGTTGAAAGGCATATGGTTGCACTAAAAAGGAGCACTCCGTTCTTTGCAGGAAAGTGCCAATTCCCACCTCCAGGTGACTGAATACACCGGCCAAGTAATGAGCTGAGCTGGTGACTTCAGAGCCCCTCTGTACTGCTACAGGTGATGCCCAGCTAAGACTTCCATACAGAAGACATGTTTCCTCTACATGCACAGCGGCATGTGGTAGGAAGCGCTGCACTGGTCCCATAGTAAAGCACTGTTCACTCATTGTTAATGAATCAATCATTTTCCCCAGATAAATCACTGCGAATGCCTCGCAACGGCCAACTGTCACCATGATATATTCCTTCATTTCATGTAATAACCTGACTGGGAAGTGATTTATCCCTGGTTCACAGACAGTAATATACAGCAGTGGACAGAGGCGAGAGATACAAAATGAACTGCAATATGTCATTGAAATATTTCCTGTGCAGTCAGTGAAAAGGTTCCTCTGCAGGAAAAAGACTAAAATCCTGTCAATATCAAAAGATTTCCTTTAATCTCTGGCTGAAGTCAGTTGGGATATTTGGTTGAATGTTTTTGTGCTATGCTAATGTTTCCATGAATGGCTATAGAGGCCAAGCAACATTCTCATATAGCTTGCTGAAATTTGGGGTGAATTACCCGCTAAACTTTTTCAAAGCTCGTGTCCACTCCAATTCTTGTATTACAGAATGAGACCAAGATAAGTGGGAGCAAGGACTACATTCTAATGTTATCGATTGCCTGTGGTCTACGCCAATTCAAGGACACGATAAAGAGCTGTTGTGATTTTTTTAAATGCAGCCCTCCTCTCTGGCCAATTGGGAGACACTGTGTGAAAATCAATTTAAACCACTGCCAAGCTCAAACCATCATATGTTACAATCCCCTCCCAGTTTGTGCAAAAGGATTGATGTGAGTGTTACGGTTTTGTGATGATCCCAGTTAAGTGATGCTATTACTACACTGAGGCCCATCTGTCAGTTGACCCACAAAACCTACCATACTATGTACGCAGTAGAGCAAATAGAACGTTTGCTCTTTATAGAGATTGTATATGATCTCAGTTCATATTTTTGTAAATACAGTAATTCCTACATGCTAAAAGGATTTTTGCACAACTGGACCTCCGTGGTCAGTAGAAGGCAGTAGAAGGGAAAGAAAGTGAATTCAGGGAATTCAAATTGAACTAATTCTATACAAACACAATCATTAATTAGATTTGTATTAAGAATGCTCAAAAATTTATACTGACCGGAGTCAATTTGTTGAAGTGTTAAAAAGCTCCTGGCATATTTCTCACTTTTCCACATATCAAATTATCCTCCAATTAAATTTAATACTCATTAGGGATATATGATAGCTAAAGAAATGGTAGTATTTTGCAGTCTTTTGCAAAGTGACATAACTGGAATTGATAGGAATTAATTATTCTAATTATTTCTTGCATAATTCTAAAACAAAAGTCAAAGATCACATAACCTACTAAGCCCCCTGTATCAGTCCCAGAAGAGGTGTCTGGCTCTCACCCTCATCATTACCACCACCTTTATGGTGCTATCTGATAATTAATTAAAAATAAATGAGATATTACTTGAACTTATGGGCTGTAGAAATCGAAAGGTGATGTCGGAGGCTATGCTTTTAACGACTAAGGTGGGGTGATAATTAAGCTGTCACCGTTTGTTACCTTGCCTGTGTATATGTGCGTGTTTAACTGTGCATGCCTGCACGTGTAAGCACGTGCAAGGGAATAGATCTGAGCTCCCTAATCTCTTAATATGCATCTGAGGTATCATTTGAGTTCATAAGTCACCATTTAATTATACCGTGGCAAATACTTAATTTTCCACTATGATGGGCGCTGGGGAGCTCACCTTGAAAAAGGATAACTCAGAAACAGGCAGACAGCCCCCCTTTAACCTTTTCAGAGATACTTTCCTCTTTTTTTTTTTTTTTTTTTGCAACACCAGAGTTTGTCACTGTGGTTGATTTGCATGGGGTTGTCGCATAATGAAGGTGTCCTGTTGGTGACCTTTTTTAGTACTGACCTTGGGGTCATGTTGCAAGGATGAGTTCTGGCTGCAAGGAAATCAGTCTTTCACTGGGGCAATTAGGACACACTTAAAGGCTTCATCTCATTTCCTATTTTGGCCTTCCTCTCTCTTCCATTCTCCTGCCTGCAACTAGGAAACTGGTATCAGCGTACCACCAGAAGCAACGAGAGGGGAGGGTTCCTGGAGGAGCTATCGGCATGGATGCAGTTTGCAGGAGAGCTATTAGCAGTTGGGGTAAAGAGGTGTGAAATAGCTGAAATCATGGCAGGAACAGGACTCTTCCTTTGGTATTCACAAGTTGTATGTGCTATATCGGATGTGTGATCTTTCTGCCTCTAACTGTTGTGCAGCACCTTGTGATGCGGCCACATTATGCCTCATCGTGAAATAAATTTAAAGTATACTGAGCTGTAATCTGACAGATATAAAATCAATTTGCTCACTAGAGCAAGACAATGGCTGTGCCATATGTCATAAACTTTAGGAAACTGGCTTGCAATTCTACTGTGTACTCACTTCACAACACTTGCCACATTCATCCATTGACACTGATGGTAGAAGTAAGTGCACACACGTAAACACCAATCAAACGGCCCTCATGAGCAATTTGGGATTCAGTGGCTGCCTCAAGGACACTTGTGTTGGTTTGATCCACTAACCATCAACCTGCCGTTTAGAAGACGACCTGTTACCTTCTGTGCCACGAGAAAACTAAACCCGCCTTTAATCTGATGGTATGATCTCTGTCTGTCATCACACTCGACTGGTTCGCAAGCATACAAATGAACATAGTGCTCAGTCAGTGTATAGAGTACACCTGAGAAAGCAGCACTTAAAAAATGGAGAGCACAAGAGGAAAATGAGATAAAGAGAAGGGGAACAGCATATTAGTAAGCGCCCAAAAAGCAGAAAACACGGAGAAGAAAGTGTTACTATAAATGCAGTTTGTGCTTGATAGACGCTCTCTTGTAGTGTGGGCCTCAGCTCATTACATTGCCCAATTTGATTGTATGTTGTCACCAACTACAAGAAATTCTTTTGCATTAAAGTTAAAACAAAGACATGTAAACTGCTTTCAGTGAGTCTGAAATATCTGCAGTTAACAGCTTCATGATGATTAACAGAAGGCCAATCCAACATAAACCAGCATATATGAACATAAATATTATAAAACAAACTGAATTTCATTGATGGCATCCCTGACTTCCTTTTCTCCATTGACTGCCTTCAACACTTAAACTAGGGCAGCCAGAAGAGCCCAACGGAGGAGCAGATGTATTGTTTGGCCCTGACTCACATCCAGTATTCGTAATTACAGCAGTTAGTTACTATGGATAGATTTGGGTGTCAATGTCTTCTGACGGAGGAGCTGCTGGGCTTGTTGCAAAACAAATAAACAACTAGAAGACTGCACTCGTGGGAACACATCAGGAACACATGGTGAGTTTCAATATATCTTTAATGATATCAATGATAATGTTGGACTTGTGCGCTGATCGCTTGAACTTGCCAAAGAAGGAGTAATTGCAATAACAAACTCATGTAGTAACATAATATATTCCTCAAAAACACAGACTTTGAGAGGCCCACATGTGTTAAATGAATCAAGCAGCAGTGAAATTGTGGCAACAAAGGAGGGATGCCTCATTTTGTTAAATGCTGTGGTCTCTACCAGTTTCCCCATATGTATTTCTTGCCACATCTGGTCACGTGAGAAAAAAATAAAAATAAAAGAAGAAGAAAGGCATTGATACACAAACCTTGAAATAAGAATACCTTCAAGCAAAGAAATGAAAGGTGAAAACAACAAGAATTTGGAGCAAAAGTGCTGACACAAAAGAAACAGGTTAGAGTTGGAGCAACATTTGTTTGAATCATTCATAACCTTATACCCCCCACAGCAGGTGACCTGCAGCAGTGAAACTGCTAATATTCCTTTAATATGTGATTAAATGGAAGTCAAAGGAATGATTTGACAGGTTTCACACTGTGATTCTACCTGTGAGCAGTCCAGACCTACGGAAACATTCATGTCCAAAAGGCTCACAACAGCAATTTCATTAGGGTTTTATTTAAATATAGAGCTATAAAGTTTCGAACATGTTTCGAGCAGAAATGAGGTTAGTGTTATGCAAAATTGTTCATCTTATGTTGCCTCAAATCTTCTCAGATTTGGAGGCAGTAGACAGCACTCAGCACGGTTCTTTCCTCTGAACAGTTGGCAAACTGATCCCTGCAGTGGGACAGTCACAAAAAACAACGCGTGATGAAACGCTTCCCGAACCAAGCTCACTACATCCTTCACTCTCCCTCTCTCTCCCTGCATGTACACCACTCCACTTAAACTGAAAGGTTCCCTTGTTCTCAGCATAGAAAAGCAGATGCAGGTTGAAAGACATTTCTTCTTTCTTCATCGCAGTGAGAAATTGAGCCTACTTCTGGCATTGGTAGGAACAGGGCTTACAGCTTTCTCCTATTGTGAGCAGGTACAGTATGCAAGTGCCAGTTCTCAACATTTCCATTTTTCTCAGACACAAAGATGCCCCCCTCTAGTCATCTACATTTAGTAGCACCACTACATACTATCACCCATCCTGCTTAACTTTAGAGGTAATGAAAGAGAAGCAAAAGACTAAGTGAAATATAGAAGTGATCCCGGAAAGGAGACGATGATAAAACTTGGTTGTTTTTTTTTTGCAGTTTTGAATGCAATTTCCTGTGCACTCTTTGCTCAATTCAAATGTTGCTCATTTATCACACAAAACTACCTGCCACAAATAGAGGGAAGATACGCAATAACTAAATCCTCAAATAGTTACAAAGACAGAGAGGAGGAGGAGGAGGAAGGAGGAAGGACGGAGGGAAGGTAGCAACCAGCCCTGTTTCCATTGCCTGACTCACTTTTTCACAACTGGACCCTTTTCAGCTTCTCTCTCTCTCTTCTCTATCTCTTGTTTCAATAACGCCTACAATTAAACACCTACACGTAAACTGAGATGACATCATTCTACATTATGACTTCAGCCAATATGGAGAGGAAAACGACAAAGGTCGATGAAGCTGATAAAAATTTTGCTTTTCAGTCTCTGAAAATAAAAGCCACAAGAAGGTGGGTGGATTTATTTATGAAATAAATCATTTCCACCCTATTTACACCAATGGGTTACCATAACATTAAAACAATTGTCAAGCGAAAGGAATAACAGATAACGATTAGAATAATGATTATTTATTATTTATCTATTTACAATATTCTGCTATCCTTGGAAACTCTGGGTCCTAGCATTCATATGGACATTACTTTGTCACATAGCATTCAACTACACATGCCCAAGAACACACCTTTAAGGCAATGCCAAGTGCTCCACCAGACCACAAAAACCTTCAGGAATGGCTTCAGAAACACAACAAAAGACCTTGGACCTGACTTCCAAACAAACTAAACTCCAATGCAATTAAACATTCATAGGATATAATAGTACCATGTATGAAAGAGAGGCTACACAGACAACCTCAGAAAAAACAAAGATCCCTGAGGCCCCTGAGATCCCAGAGGTCCCCATTCATGGGGTCAGACCTGTTTTGGAGGCATGAGAGGGACCAGTACAATATCAGGCAGGGGGTTTTAATATTGTGGCTGATCAATGTATATGCCTTAGTTCTGTCATTCAATGTATGTTATAATACCCCAAAGATGGAAGGATATAACATCTGGACACAACAGACAACCGTTTCTAACCAAGAAATTTTCAAAACCTGTTTGAGAGCAAATCGGATGGATGAATTTAGTTTGATTGCTGAACTTGGTGAAGCTTATATCAAGCAGATTATTTCCCTCAAGATTTGCTGAAGACCAAAATAAAAATGAATAAACAACTAAGAGTGAATATTGGACTTCTATTTGCCAGGCGGCAAGACTCTAAATGAATGCCAATTTTGCCCTGTCTCTGCTGGATATGCATGCAATGTACCTGCAACATCCACAGCTTGACTCCTTGGCCAGGGATCCCTTGTTACATGTAATACATTTTTCAGTCCACCTGCTGCTACTACTCAAACAAAAATGCAGAAATGCAGAAATGCAGAAAACCTATGTGTAAGCCTATGTGTATATGCTGTAACTTGTTTCCACTGATGGCCTGCCACCCTGGTAACCAACATAAAAATTGTTCTGCCCATGTGCTTTATCAAACAGAAGCAAACGAGAGAAAAGCAATTTGTGGCAGCAGATTGACTTGACACTGAGTGGTCCTGGTAAATACAACGCTTTTATCACCCTACCAGCTTACCAGTAAGCTTTTTGTTCGGTCTAGTCAAACTCCTGTGGACATATCGTTGGGACAGCTAGCAGACAAATGTCAGTCAAAGCCAGCATTGTTTTCTCTCACCACACAACTGCTTCATCTAATTGTTCCCCTGCCAGTGTTTCACTGCCAGTGGAAAACTCTATGTGGATACGGGCCCTTGGGGAAGGATCATCACTACAAATAATCACTGCATCTAATTACATGTGGTAATATTAAGGCGGACTTGGAAAATACAACCCAATCCTGATATCCAGATTTGATTACACAGTGGTTACTGCCAACTCTGTTTTTATTTCTTTTATGGCCCTTACTTTCAGTTCAGCTTCAAATTAGAGCCTTTCAGTTTTCTGATTGAAGCTGTATAGCAGCTCTTGTTTCATACATGTATTTATTGGAAAATGATATCTGGCAAACCAACTGGACCTTTACCAAACTGTTTAGTACGTACAACATAACCTGTATTTTACCTCACTATGTGGAACTATGCATTTTCAGCCAAACAATTTGTGGGTATGTGTGTTGTCCTGGGAAATGGGAATTGCAACTCGTGTGACTGGACTTTTACTAATTCCCTTCTTCTGTTTTCACCTGGTCTCTTATTGGCAGAGGAGACATTGAAGCTTTCTCACCTTCTGACAACCAATCCTGGACCACATGCTAAAACAAATGGAAGCTGTCTGTGTGGTTTCAAAATTGAAAGAGAGTAGGAGAGAGCGAAGAAGAAAGTGGTTAGTAGGCACCAGCTACTGAAAGCATCAGTATCAGCATGTATCCACTCTGCATGTTTCCCAAATGCAGCCTCTTCCTACTCATGTATGTAAATCCGTGGGGGCATGAAAGTTAAAGAAGCAGGGTCTATACTGGACCATAAACTGGAAGTGAATTTGATATTTGATATAATTAAAGAGTCCAACTGGCAATTGAAAGTAGCGGGAAGATGAAGTAGAAGAAAGAGTCATGTTAGTTTCCCGTTACGCTCTATCAGCGAGGGTCAAAGCATTTCTGCTCCCTTCTCCTCCTGTTGCATGTCTAATTAGAGTTAAGTCGAGGATGGGGACGAATAGGAGTGCACCGATGTGATATGAGACATGAGACAGAAGTTGTTACTGAGCATAGGAACTTATTGGGTTTGTTCTTGAGGTTCAAATTTCAAGGCTTTGTTTGGTACTGGATTAATCAGCAACTGTCCTACTATTGAGAGCCAAAATATTTCTTCCACAGACACGCTGATAGCACTAATGATGATAATAATAACAGCAACAATAACAACAGTGGAGACTCTTGGGAAAGTCTTTTCTGTGGGGCATTTCTTCAATAATTACATGATGCACACCCATAATTCAGCACTAATGTGATTAGAAAAATTGCGGGGGCTGACATAGAGGTTACACAACTGAGGGAGGCTGAAGCCTGAAAATAAACCAGGCAGAGCAAACATGAAGCTCGAATACTCTACATCTATATGCATTTCAAAGACAAACCAGCTGTGAGGCCAAAATGATAATGGCACAGGAGACATGGGTGGTCACTGAAAATGCAAATTATGTTGTTAGTTCCTGTGGATCCCAACGTCAAACCCCTGTGTCTTTAACCCCCACAAAGCCCCCCAGAGGTGAGCCCAAATTGCTTTGACAAGGGTGCATGTTTTTATCTCATGCATGGATTCTCCAGGCTTGTGACTGATGCATCCTTTTTCTGAAGCACTGCGGCACTCATTGTTTTTAAGACTACATACCTGAGTTATGAATGTTTCATTCAGGAGACTAAATATGAACCGGCCGGTTGAGAGCCTCCCCCAGAGCTCTGAGGAATGGTGGACTCAGGCATGTTAACATCGGCCTTAGAGAGGGGAGAGAGAGAGAGAGAGAGAGAGAGAGAGAGAGAGAGAGAGAGAGAGGGCAAAGGGAACACACAGTATTGCACCAACCGTAACATCACTTCTGTGGCTTCAGTATTTCCATCACTGCCTCTTTTATGCAATCTATGTCAATCAGTCTCAATACTTGTTACAAGTTCTGCCAAAAGTTTTAGAAAAACAGAATTCGCATAAACACTTTTGACCGAAACAGCACAGCAACAGATCCATCTTGTTGACTCAGGAGACATGGAGAACTGCTACTTGCCAAAGTGAGATTCATCACTGAAACTTCAGTGGTGGCTGACAAGTTTTGCATGTGTCCCTCTTTGGGGTCTAGATCCAAGCCCCCTCCCCACACAGACACTGCTGAGGCGAGAAGGAAGCACCAGCACGCTCTGTGTTAGTGGTTAGGAATGGAGGACATTGAAAGAGCAGTCTGCCAGGTACCAAGTAATGTCACAACTGCAAAGAGGTAGTCATAGCAGTAGTAGTCTGGTGTGAGGGGTGACATGAATGTAGGTGAGAAGTGTGTTAGATGTGACATGCAAATAATTCAGTTTGACTTTCTTATGCACACACACACACACCCTCACTTAAACTCAATGTGACTCTCCAGAGTCAAGTTTCATCCATACTGAATAGTTCCTTTCACCATCAGCAGACTATGAATGGTGTTGAACTCAGGCACACTGGCTGCTTAATCGAGTCGAAGAGTATGGAGGAGTCTGATTCTCGTCATCCCGTAAGAGACTTACTCATACACAGAGTAGAGACAGACACTGAGAGAGAGCTGTGTCAAATGTTGCATTAATCACTAAATGCTTCCTGCTTTGATTGTCTCTGGTGTGCAGTGCTGAAGGAAATAGTGAGATCTATAACGTAACTAAAATTAACAAGCATACAGGGTATTATTGTTACTCTGCTTCAACTAAAAATCCTAAATTGTTCTTAACAAAAAGGTATTCAAGCTTTATACTAAAGTAGCAAAAGTAATAATGAGAGAATGCCCCATTTCAGAAAAGCGGACACTAAAGCACAATAATTATTGACTGATTAATGCATACATTTAAGCAGAGTATTCAATAATATTTTAGAACAATGATTTTTATTATTCATCAGAATAATTCAGTGGAAGTATACTTCCACTGAGTGCAATTACTTTCGAACACTACTGTTGACTGCACCAGCATCCCCTATGGTGGCTACTAAATGGCTCCCTGTGTGTGTGATAGGGATCAAAGGATTGTTTGTACAGTGAGTCATTATATGGTACTGTAAGCCCCATTAAGGCTCAGGCTAGTCTGGTAAACTATGGTGGGGCTCAGGACAACTGTGCGAGAGATGCTCAGGTGTTTTATTTAGTTCGTGTTCATGTCTCTGCTAAAGCACGAAAACACTCTCAACGCAAATACAGACAAGCACGTTGAAGCGCACACTTGTTATATTGAATGCAAGGATTAGCACAGAGAAGACCATAAGGATGCAACCAAAAAGTGAATTGTTCGGGCTTAACTGGTCTGACTAATAGCTTTCAGTGGCTTACATCAGCATTACCTCAGTTTTAGCAGACACTTAAGTATTCACGGCTCCTCAAACTGTACTCCCTGCAAGTAGCCTTAATCTCCTGCTGTGTGTTCAACAATTGAAAGAGACTGAGCCAAATGCAAATGACAATTTTCATGCAAATTGCGGAAGAATTATATTTTATGGGGCACAGGATATAAGCAAAATGGCACGATCAATAATATATTGCAATCAAATAACATCATTAGGAAACACATGCATTCATCATGTGTGGCCCATATTCATGAAATTATAACAAATGTCACATTCAATTAATTTTGAGAGCATGGTCTGTCTGCAGTTAGACAGTATTTACTAATACACATTTAAATATTGGGGAAAAAAAGTGTTAATTATTTGACGGCTCTTAGTGTAAAGGCTGCCAGCTGTTACTGCGGCTTGTCTCATATAGTATTTTTTGTAGTAAGAAATGGTGCCTATACAGTGGGGAAAATAATTATTTGATCCCCTGCTAAATTTGTAAGTTTGAATACTTACAAAGAAATTAGTGGACTCTTTTTATGGTTGTTTTCTGTTTGTTTACTGATTATGGCAATACATAGATTTTCAGTCGAAAATGCATAAAAAACACACAATATAAAAGTTATAAAATGTTGTGCATTTTATTGAGTGAAATAAGTATTCGATCCCCAAGCAAAACATAAGTAAGTACTTGGTAGAGAAGCCCTTGTTTGCAAATCAAGAAATGTACAGACTGTTTGTCCATCAGTGGTGAGTCAGATAACTTTGAAATGTAGTCCGTCACACGACTATTAATTAATTAGTGACATAAGCCATACTTGAAAATCAATCACTGAAAATTTTGCACCTAATGCCATAAAACTGGGCAGACCAAGACAGATTTCGAATCCATACACATGTGCAAGCAATCCATTTTGCATATTCAGCACTTACATGGTCAAATTAAACAAACAAAGAAAATACAAATCTAGTCCTGCACAAACTATAGGTTAACTGTGTGCATTCTGCAATTAGTTGGATGCTTTAATTTTTGTATTGATTATACAGTATGTGTTGTATTTTGTATTCTGATTACATGCTTTCTGTTGCTAACCTGTCCACAACAAGCCACGTTTTATGGAGTTTATGTAACCTAGATGAATGAATGGCAGGAGAAAACAGAACATTGTACTTGTTTAAAGAGTATAGAATCTACGCACATATTGTACACATACATAGTGTACAGTGTGTCATATGTATTATAATATGTTGACCAATACTTTATACCTTCTATTCAATCTCTATTTATCTGAAAGGTATTGAGTAGTAAAATGCTGATGGCTGCATAATAAAGCAAATTGTACATATAAGGATTTTATTACACATGAGCTTTTTAACTCTACGAGGAAGGTTATAGATTTTTGCTATACTGCATAGAATTGCAGATGACTGAAAATTAAGATGGTTTCTAAATGGATATGACCTTATACTGTAGGAAAAAAAAGCATAGCAGAGCTTTTCTTCCGCTGCTTAGGTACACAGGAATAAGGACTTGCTCTTATAAGGCCACTTGTCCCACAAGATTGTCAAGGATTTACATTTTAGTGTCTTACTGTGACTGAGTAAACCTAAAATTTCAGCTAACAACGTGTCTATCTTCCCCACACAAATCCTGCTTTGTCCTCACATTTTCGTTTCCCAGTGGCTCTCCTGCTTACGGGTATAATAGCATACAGTAGCTGATTGTTTAGTCTCTTTCCAGGTCACCAAATACTGTTACTTTTCCACAGGTTTTTAGATACTGATGTTGGGTTTGTTTGCCAGCCCACAGCATCAGCTTTTCAAAATTTGCTCCATTTAAAGCAAAGATACCATTGAAAGAAAAGTGTTATCAGAGTTATGTTTGCCATACTATTACAAGAAGTGTCTCTCACACATTCTCATTGTGATGGCACATATTTGTCAAGGGAAATCAAACTGTATATTGGCGATGACTCAGGTAACCAGGTATCACTGTTGGAAAATAAAAATCTATTAAAACAAATTCACAACTCAACAAATGTTTTAATTGCTGATGTAAAAATCAATAACAGATCATTTAAAAAGGTGACTCATACACACATTTTGTTCAACAGAGAACTTCTCAACCTTTCTTTACAGTGTTTCAAACACTAAAATGTCACTATAACATGTTTCGTATATGCAGCAGTGACAAATGTATTGGAATATGTGATGTATTGGAATAATATCTGTTTATCAGAGCTATTATCAGTGAATGAAAACTGCTGAAAACAGAACAGCATCAAACAATTCTAGTTTCCATCGACAAGGGTTGATAAAACCAGTGACAGGAACACTGAATATTACTGTTAAACTGCAGAGAAAGTTTTGCTCTTTCCCAACCAAACCCATTTTACTTTCACTGGGCACTTAGGGCCATAAACTTGGTTCCCGTGAGCATCCTCTGTTTGAACGTGTTGTTATTGTACCGCTGTACTGTATGTTTCTCCACATTCTCTATTTTTGGCTTGGGGAATGATTTTACCAGGCAAGGGTTTGACTCTTGAGAGTGCAGGCAAGCCAATGATTGCCAGACTACACTTCAACCGACAAAGGCTATAGGCTAATCCAAGAAGGCACACACACACACACACACACACACACACACAGAATATCATATATAGTGTGTCTGGCTCTAATTTACCCTTTGGAATGTGTCACATTTATCACAAACATTTACTAAAAACAGCAATTCAGGGGATAAGCAGTATACAGACATGTGTGCACAGTAACCCTGCTCCATTTAGTCTAACTTTGCTAACTGAACTTGGCTGCCCTCGAGCCATAACAATGGCAATGATCAGAGCATAGTCACTAAAGTAAAAACACTCAGGGAACATCAATAAATGCTCAGAAAGCTTTTGGTCCAGGTCAGTCATTCTTGCCATTAAATAGTCTCCAAACAACAGGGTAAATTCATCATAGGGCTTAATCACATTGGGCAAGTCCACACTTCGCCTCAAAACAATATCCGCTAACTACATTAGCGATGGGCTAGTAATATGATGTGATTTCCTGCCGTCACACAGAGGTGCTGATCGATGTCAAGATAACGGGAGCTTAATTCTGGGAAACCCAATGATCCCGCATACATGTTTCTACCTGTTGTAGATATGAGGTTTTTTTTTTAGATTATTTTGTTCCTACAGTGCAGGATTAAAAATTCCAATACTGTGCTATGTGATAAATAAAAGATACTCAGACACCTTGTTTTACAAAGGTATTGCTAAGTGCTGAATGCCATCGTAGCATAATTAGAAAGTGTTAGGGTATCGCTTTCTCTTGTCTCTTTGCTTAAAGTGAGACTAATATGTTCTCTGCTGAATGGGGAAAAAAATGCATATATGAGGTCAACAAATTCAATTAACCTACAGAAGAAAAGTAACCTACAGAAAAATAGGAACCTAAGGAAGCTTTTCAGCAAAGCCATGGATGCACTCACCTAGCGGGTATACAGTTTCAGTCAATGTGTTTCCCTCAAAGAAAGGAATTGTTACCAAGTCCTATAAGGTTTGCATAAATTTTGGCAATAATTGGTGGGTTTGCAGTTGGCAAGCTCGGGAGCTCGGATCGAATACATATCCCAGATAAATCCCTGATTTGCTCAGACATTAAATAAAGCTCTAATATCAGATTTTAGATTAACGTTCACAGAGAATAGAACTAAAGGTAGAGTAGTGAGGTGTGAATTCTTAAAACCCACTTCATCTGCAATGAACTGATGTCATTAATATGACAGAAATTTGAATTCTTTCCTTATAAATATTGTGTATAAAGGACCGTTATCTGTACTTCAGTCAGTGTCACAAAATCCTTGCAAAGGTATAAATGTTAACAGCATTGAGTGCATTGACATTGGTGCTGGTCACATTTACTTGTTATCTCCTGTATTAGTCGCACGTCACTTTGCTGAGCCCCGGGGCCAAGCCATCTTTCAGTCCTGTGCAGAACAGCCACTGAGTTGTAACGTTTTTGGGTGTTCTGTGGTGTTAAGCGTTACGAGGCTCTTAAGCGCTGAGAGCTCGGCACAGTGGCAGGCCGTCTCCTCTGCCACCTTGCTGACAGGCGAGTGACGGTGCCTGAATCCATGTTTCTCGTGTTGTCCTTCTCTGCTTCCAAAAACCACCCACACCTCCATAGCAGCCACATGCTCCCTGTCATATTCACCTGCCTGAGTCTCTTGTTGCTGCCCAACGCTCATCGTCACTCGGTTGGGGATGGGAGAGTAGGTAAACTAGCCAAAGGCCAGGGCCACAATAATGGCTACTCTATCTCTAACCAATAGAGACCAGCAGTCTGTTCAGAAGCAATCTTACTGTGCCTAACACAGACTCCTGAGAGACACACAAACACAAGGGGAAGTGTGAAAACAACAGGGAATAAACAAAATGCAAAATGAAGGCAGCACAGAACTGACAAAGAAAACAAAGACAAATGTGTTTTTCCTCTAGCAAGCTTAACAGCTGTTATTATCTGTGGCTCAGTGCAATTACCACATCATGAAGTTATTCATAAAAATGGAAATTGTAACACAGAAACAACAAACAACTAAGTGGATACTAACGGTGAAGTATCTGACCAAAAAAGCCAAAATTTTGTGACACTGGAGTTTAGTTTGGCCCTTGAAATCAAACAAACAAGCAATCTAGAACAAAGAAATACTGAATGTGCGAATGCTTTTATTTTCTAGCACAGCTGCCCCCTGATGGTGGTTCCATGCTGCCTGCTGATGTTTACTGGCCAGACTCCAGCTGATGTCTTTTGGCAAGCTCTGATCAATCATATGGGTTAATTATCCAGCATCTCCACTCGACAGTAGGCAGCGTGGTGCCACTATGGAGTCACCTTGAGTATTTATAGTGTTTACTCTAACTTTATATGTCAGCTTGCTTGAGCTTAGACTGTTAGTAGATGTTATAGTTGGGCTTGATACCTGCTGAGTGATTATAATAAAGCTCGGATGCTGGCAGCTCTTTCCCGCATAATCTTGCTTTGTGCCTGCTTCTCAGAGCAAACAGCCTGTATACAGATCCTGAAATTTATAACCTTAATCTACCAAATATATGCTTTACTGCCATGTCAAATAACTCCCCCCTTCCTGCTGTCTTTTGTGCACAATCTTAAGCCACTGTACAGTCAATCCATATTATTTCCATATAGTTGATTATAATTCCATCAACTCTGAAAGACCCAATACAACAAGTAAACCATTTTCAACTACAGAATGCCTCTGTTAACGGTAGCATCTAACACAGCTAACGGCTAAGTAACGACAACAGTGTATTTCTTTTGGGTGTTTTTTAAAACTTGTAGTCTGAAAAAATGGCTGACAAAGATGTAGTCACTCATACAGAAAAATAACTTTGAAAATTATATATATAAGTATTGCTTTTTAAGGTCACTTCATGTAAGGTGATGATATGCTTGGAAGGACAAGGAATCTCCACACTGACATTGTGGTTCGAGGAAGATACCTTCCTCTTAAAAGATACTGTAAATGATACTATTGCATCTCAAAAATTATAATCACTTTCACTCACTTTGAAAATTAGAATTACGTCTTATTAAAACACAAGAATGCTCACACAATTACAAGAAAAGCAGCTATACGGACAGGACAGATATGACTCGCTACCTCAAGATGGTGTCAAATTTGTAGCAGTAGTAGGTTCGTTTGCTAATAGTGCTAGATAGTGTGACTGCTTTATCAGGTAAGAACATCCAGCAGAATTATAGCTGCAGGTTCAAAACTTCAGGTATCATTGTATGTAGGATGGCCAATGATACTGGAGGTTTTCATGTGATGAATGAAGTGTAAATCATACAACAAGAACAACAGTGTGGGTTTGAGTAAGTTAAAACAATGACAAAAGACTCATTGTATTACTATGTAAAAGTATTTGATTCTACTGATTCTTCTGATTTAAAAGCGTTTGATATTTTACCAGGACAGATACGGAGCTTTCTTTCACATTCATGCTCAATGTTTTGTCATTCTGTTTTATTTTAGTAATAAGCTGCTGATGCCAAAGCTGGACTTGAGTTTTTGCTGTTTTACGAGCGATACACTATAAAATTCCCAACATGGCTCCTTGGTTCCTCTGGAGACGTCTGATGCTTAAAGCCTTATTATTATGCATGTACGTGCTGCTGTAAATGAAGAGCTACTAGAGACAATGACTTAAGAAGCTGGGTTTTATACCCTAAATTTGCACAAAAAATCATGCAGCACCAATTCAATGAAATGGATGTCACAGTGGGACCTTGTGTGCCCACAATTGTAGCCCGAAGGTACAGCACTGGAGTTTGACACCAAACAGAATTCACTCGACTCTCCACTCTGTAGTCCAGACTGCTCTATATAAAGCATCATGTCAGTGAAATTCGTTTGAACAGCTACACGTTTTTCAAATTTTTTTTCCTAGGGCTGTATCATGTCCTCAGATCATTTTTAAATGAGTTTGCGGGATGTCTGCATCATGAGACACGCCTGAGCATAGCAAGAGCACGATAATAGACACACCAGCTCTGACGGGGCGTCAATTTTCTTCAGTAAAGTGGGTTATGTTGAGGGTTTTTATGTAGAAGCGATGTAAATTCCCCCCCGACGTTGGGCTTCCGTGCCATTTTTCAGTATGAAATGTAGCGACAGTCAAAGAAACAAGACGGTAAAGATGTTAACACACGCATAGCAGCACCCACTTAACTCCATGTCGATGCATTCACTCAGGATCCACTCAGCTTCAAGGTAAAACTAATCTTGATAATACCAGCAGTTACTGAAGATAACGGGTGAAAAAAGCAACATGGCTGTCAGAGTAAACAGCAAATAAGACAGTATAATGGCGTCCTGAAGTCTAGGATTAAGGCAATTAGGCTCGGTCGGACTGGACTGTGCGTGTATATATATATTCATTTACAGTATATGTGCTCCACTAGGTTTTTGTCTGATGCTCCAGTGCCAATACAAATTTACTCACGGAAAGGGCATGTCTATGTGTGCGATGGTAGATCAAGCCACCTGAAGGTTGAAGGCGTATGGGTGTCAGTCAGACTGTTCCTCACATGCTGAGGGGTTTTGGTTTGCAATCACCGTATCATCAATGACCTCTGCCTTTGGCTGTGTCATGACAACGCTGACATCTGTGTGTAGTACAGAGCTTCCGGTTTCCACAGTTAAGGTTGTGTGTGCCGCATGGGTTGGGGGATTGAAGCTCTCTGAGGGTGTCAAGCAAAAATGGTAAATTCCCTGGAAAAAAAAGCAACTTGTCAGCAATTTGCCACATAGAGGACAGGTCAGAGCGTCTGGCTTTGATGCGCCTAGCAGGAGCCACCATGAAGGGCACAGGGTAGATCGTAGGATCACTGAGGGTCTGACTTTCGATATCCATGTCAGAGAATTGAGTTTGAGTACAAACTTGCACTGGAATAAACGATCATTACAAGGCTTGTCCTTCAATGTCATTTACTTTTTTAAAAAAAACATTAGTGTATCAAGAGCTTTGGCTCAGGCGTAGGGTAATTGTTTGATGACTGAAAAGTCGATGATTCAGTCCCCTGCAGTCTACATCAAAATGTCCTTGAGTAAGTTACTGAAACCCAATTTGCTCCCGGTCCTGCTGTGTTGCATGTGTGAATGGCTGAATGCTTACGTGTGGTGTAAAATGCTTTGAGTGGTCAACCTGATAAGAGAAGTATTATATAAGTTAAGACCAATTCAATAAGCGATACCTAATTTTAACATTGTATGCCAAATGTGACTCCCGAGGTAAAATCCTCTGGTCTCGTTCCACATCCGAGTATAAACTGTGACTCTATGAAAAAAGACAATGATGGGAGAAGTAAAACAGTTGCATAAGAAATGATCATCCCCCTCATTGTAAATGGCTGAACATTGCTGTCTTGCCAAATTTAACAAGGGGCTTGGGCCTGGAGCTGTGGGTGGACCCAGTGCCTGCTTCCCCCTGGCTCTGACAGGAGCCCGTGGGCTGCTCACGGCTACTCAACATCATTTCAAGGCCTAGCTGCCTTTCATCTCCATTATTCATAGACCTAGAGCAGAGGAACAACCTCCCTTGCAGCAGTTCATTGGGTGTACAATATGTCTCCGCTCCCCCCCCCCATTACATACAATCTTTATTTATATACAAACATAAATGGTTTAAAGCACTAGCCTCAGAGAGATGGTGTAAGGCTTCTATTGTTTTCCCTAATATACTGTACTACAATATGAGGAGAAGTGAACTGAGATTAGTGTTTAACACGTTAATTGTAAGCAGCTGCAGAAGTTTTGAGTTTGAGAAACGCTTCATTATGCATCGCATTCGTGTGATAGCTAGATTGTCATCATCTTGCAATGTCCTCATGTTTTCAAAATCTCTTATCCTTAGAGAGAAGTCCCGTGAAACCTAAGCTATTTCTATAACCAGGTTATTTTAAACATTTTTCAAAATCCTAATCATTTATCTATTACGCTCTAAAATGTGAAAAAGAGATAAAAACAGATGATCCAAAAGATGAAAGCTGGGTGGGGGTGGGCTGTAGGTATCTGTTGAGGATGGTGTTACCAACTCTCTTGGAAATACTTTAGACAAGTCCACTTTTAATGCCAAAAATAGTGTATAAATGTAAATAAATGTAAAAGAGAGGAAAGAGTAAATAGACTGAGAAAAATGGAAGTATATTTTGCATTGTACTTTATGTTTCTCTGAAAAACATAAACAGTAATGTTTGGAGTTTTTCTCATTTTGATTTTAATATAAAGTAGCTAAAAGGCTTTTAGCCCCCCCTCTTAGGTTGTTACATCCAACACCAGCAAATCAATGTCCTTATGTGATGCTTTGGGTGTGCTGTGAATTTCATGTGAATGTCAACACTTTACTTTTCCACCTTGAATATTCAGAAAAAAAGCTCTGCAATATTGCAAGTCAACTTAATTTCATATGATTGTATGTGTGTGCATGAGTGCCTCAGTGTATGTACATGCTGTACGTGTCAGCGGCACCATGTGATAAACCATGTATGAAAGTAATTACATTCCAGGAATGAACCAGTGTAAAAACTTTAGGATGCAATTATGCTCCCATTGAATAACTCATCCTTCCTGGCAAGAGCTAATTGCATTAAAATGGATTGCGTATAGTCCTCTAGCATGACGCATTAAGATTAACGCCAGGAGAGTTAATAGTGTGTCATCTGTTGAGGCTCCCCTTTTCAACCCACCACCCGTCCCCTCTCCAATCGCTAATACTGTATAAGATTAAAAACAGGGAGAAAGAAAGAGTGCAGGAGGATACAAAAACACGTCCCGTTTCTCCTTTCAGCATCTGCTGTTCCAGCTGGGAAAAGACCTAAGCTATTCATTAGCCTCTATGCAGCTGTCTACATGTATTCATCTCACTCAAAAGTCACACCATTAAAACACCAATCTGAAATCCTCTGGCCTGTTTTTCGAGCAGCATCCTTTCAAGTACACCAAGCCTGTAAGCCACTTTATTTACATACAGCTCAAATGGTTGTAAGTTTGTGCATCATTTGTCAAACATTTTTTCCTCTGCGTTTAATAGTCTTGGGTCCTGTGGAAAACATACTTTCTCCACATTATAAAAATGTCCTACTCTCTTTTGACAATTTATCTGGAGGACAGTTTGCCAGAAAGTTCAACTCTTGAAAGAAGGAACATACAATCTATCGTTTTGTGCCAGTCCTTCAGAGCTGCCGGGTCTCTCTGAGGTACAAGGGTTAGGTGTGTGATGTCTGATCTGTGTAAGTTACACTAACACATGCTTGCAGGCCAAGGAAATGTGTGTGTTTTCAGCTATAACACTCCCAAATGGCTCAACGCGCTGTGTCATAGTTCCCTGTCAGGTCCTCAGCGCTCCACCAGGCAGCTAATGCCCTGAAGAAATAGGCTTCCGAGCTCAACATTAATCCCTACAGTATTCCTGTCCTCACTTCCCTCCTTCCTCCCTGTCAGAGCAAATTTAATGTGACACATATTCACAAGAACACAGGCCCATGTAATTGTTAGGGCTCCGGTGGATCCCAAGTTGTAATAACGGCACTTAGCTATGCGGCTGTAATGCCGGTTTACCAAAACTTCTAGCAAGTGCTGGCAAATCCTCTCTAATGGCTGCTGGGATATATTAAAAAAGAATCACTATTTCTCAGTTAATTGATGTGTTAAACAGACTCAACACTACGATCCCAACTTCTTGGCTGATGTCCATGAAGCATTTTCTCATAATTACATAAGACTTTGTTTAAAGTAGAACGTTTACTGTATATTTTAGATTGCATACATCTATGACCTGCAGCTTTATGTGAGGTCATGGGCACAGCTAGTTATTTTTAACAAGCAGTTTTGATCTGAAAGGATGCAATGAAGATGAAAAAATAATTATGGAGGCACCGCAGTGTGCCAGACACTGACGCAGGGACCAAAAGAGTATCAAACACCGTGTGGTTTCTCTTTTACAGTTTCTGTTGAGAGGACAGTGATATTGATAATATATTGAGCACAACAAGTCTGTAAATATCAACAATGTAAAGCTCAAGACATACTCTATCCATTTTCATTTTAGTGCAACTTGTGTATTCGGTGTAAAATATTTCCAGGAAACTGTTATGGGACCTATTCCTGATTGCAAGGTTCCCATACAGCACTTTAAATTATGTTCCTGTTAACCTGTTATCTGATGACACTTAAGCAGCTACTGAAGTCCAACAAAAACACTAGACATGATAAATCCGAGAAAGTGGTGAAAATTGCATAAGTATATCGTTGAATTGATTAAGCGAAAGCAAGAGAAATAGTCAACGTGGAGGCTGTTTTACTTTGTTTGTTACGTAGCGATTATTCAATGCCTTCCTTTTACTTGACTACCAGTTTGACCCGTGGAAATACAATCTCATCTCTGGATATCTTTGCACATGCATGATGATAGCTTGGAGTTTCTTCAACAGAAAATATTGAGCTTCTGTCTCGTTGAGAGGGTCTAACAGTTCAAGGCAGTGGGACAAACAACATGTGTTCACAAAGCTAGCCTAGCACTCATCATTATTCATGCCGCTTCGTCTTGGCAACCAAGGCTGGAATTTAATCATTCAGCTCTAACTCCTGTGAGAGAATACACAGGCTCTGCTTGCTGTTTAGTCACCTCGTTTGCTGGCAGCTGGTTACCGAAATACACTGTTCAGGTGGTCAGCAAATGACCGGGAAAACACCTGCCTTTGCAACTGCTTAGACAGCAAATATCCAAAATGGAAAAAAAATAGCTAATAAATAAATAAACTAATTAATTAATTAAGGGGCTACAGTGCATTACAACAACAGATATTTGAATTGGCTAGAAATATCCCTTTCCATATATGGTAAGATCAACTAATGCACAAGATTAAAAACCTTAAAAAAAATCACTTACCAAGATGTAATGAAAACCTTGGTAAAAGCGCATCTATACCTTGGCTATGAAGTTTTCAGAGTCAAATTTTTTTTATTTAGCACATTTAAAAAACCTCAGTTGACCAAAGCGCTGCACAATCATTAAAATAAGATATCAGCAAACCCTGAATACCTTAAATACAGTTTATAAATAGGCTATGATAAATGTTAACATAATAATGAATAGACAAAATAAATAAGTAAAAGCAATAAAGAAGCAATAAAATCATGGTAAAAACAAAGTAAAATGAATTAATTAAAGGCCGAAGTATTTTGCCTAGCTGGGACTGAACGTCAAAGAGAAAAGAGGGGTCTTCTGCAAAGTTTTAGATTCCTCAAATGATTGTTGGGCTCTAATCTTGAGAGGTAGGCTGTTCCGCAGCGTCGGGGCCACAACTGAAAAGGCTCTATCTCCTCTTGTACTTTGTTTTGGACCTAAGTGCTGCCAGGAGCAGCTGGTTGGAAGACCTCAGTGCTCTGGCAGTAGTGTGAGGCTGTCAGAGCTATGATAGATAAGATGGTGCCAAGCCATTTAAACATTTAAAAACAATTAATAAAACTTTAAAATGCATCCTGAAATTAACAGGGAGTCAGTGCAAGGACGCAAGAATAGGAGTCATGTGCTCACACCGTTTCTTTCCAGTTAACAGGCGGACAGCTGTATTTTGTATTATCTGTTGGCAGCGCAACAATGAGGGGTCAAAACCAACAAACAAAGAATTACAGTAGTCTAAACATGATGTTACAAAGCAATGAATGACTCTCTCGAAGTCATTTCTTGGGAGATAAGGCTTTATCTTTGCAAGGAGTCTTAAATGGAAGAAGCTTCTTTGACTACTAAGCTGATCAGATTATCAAACCTAAAGCTCCCGTCAAAGATTACACCAAGTTTTATAAAAACTTAGTTGTATAAAAATAAAACACTTTCAATGCAGTAGAAATCAGTTAGTACCCTCTAAGCTGGACACACATGACTCAATCTATATTAAAGATAATGTGCATGTAAAACTGTAGTTAGTTTTCTGTGTGACTGTTATGAAACAAACACAATGCCCTGTTTAAAATAAATCTTCCTTTAAAATTTGATCTCCTACGTTCATTATGCCAAAAGTGCAGCCACACTTTGCAGTCCACATGCAGTCCAGGTTGTCATGCTGAGAGCTACAGGAATCATTTTTGACAACAACAGAGTTTAACCACATGCCTGAGTGCATGTGAGTTCATGTGAGTCACTCAAAGCTCAGTCAAACTTCATCCAACCGACTGACACCCCAACATATGTGGTTGCCTCTATTCCACTTATTTCCATAACATTGCATGCTACCAGATGAAATTTTACCATTTCGGCGAATTAGATGAACAATTAACATTGAGGGAAATGAAGCACGTAAAAAACGCTGCTTTTTCCAAGTGTTGATTTGAATGACCTGATAGCAATCACGCCAAAACAGACACTGGGGGACAACAGCTGTACTATGGACATGCATGCCGACTGATGGCGTGGATTCCATAGCAGACATTCAGCAGCCCACGGCATGCCACTTCCATGTTGCTGAGGAGGAGGTGCGTGTAAATGCACTGCTTTGAGCAGGGAGTCTGTGTGTTTTTATGGTTTAAAAGATCTTTCTGCTCGGGCAGTGAGAGTACTGTACGTGCTCTTGCTCTTTTTCTGGCCCTGAGTTCTCCTCCTGTGGTTGTTTATTGGCCCTTGACTTTGCTTTCGTGCTAGGAAGACACCTGCCGAGTCCTGACTGCCAACTGACTGAACATATTCCTGAAAGCAAGGCTGGATGGGTGGCCCACCAGTAAAACCCATGGGAGAGCACACCGGCCACAGAAAGGTGTGAGGCGAGCGTGCAGTGGTGATGTGCAGGCGTCTAATGTCATACTGAGCCAATGGACACAGTTATGATGTATATGTGCGTGCATGTGTGTTTTTATGTGCACTGACTTCATATCGACTAATGAGTTGAATCTATGCAGCTGGGGATGTGTGAATTAGTCGAAAAGCCGGCAGACAGATTCCTCTACGGCAGCAGACAGCAGATCAGTCAGTGCCTCCTCTTCAGTACATACATGTGAGTATGAGATAGTGTATCATGAACTCTTCTCTTCATGCACTACAGTGTAATATCTGTGTTTCCGGCCAGGCCCTGTTACTCTGAAGAAATGATATAGTCAAAATGTAAATGTGATGCAAAAAGATAGTGAAACAAAATGTTAGGCTTATCTTTTTACTTCAAAAGAAGGTATTTTCGATACTTCATACTGTGCATTAGAAAAACAAAACTCATTAGGCCTGGAACAAATGGTTTAAGGGACAGGAAGGACTCAGTAATTCAGCAACCATTGTTTTCTCTTTGTGGACCGGGCTCTCAATTGACCTCTGCTCCTCTGTTGTTTTCATCGCAACAGCATGATGGGTCTGTTTGCTATATGAAACAACAACAACACAGAGGCAGCAACTGTAGTGACTGCATTATGTATAAACACACGCATAGATGGCAGCCGAGAAACAAATAAGCAGACTCGAAAACACGCACACAGATAAGCACAAATGCCCTGTACTTCAACATAAATCATCTTATTTCTGTTTATTAATGACAGGCAAGCTTCTGCCCCACAGCTTCACTGTTACTCAGTGTTAAATTAATCACTGAAACACAGCTTGTTTGTTTTTTGTTTTGTTTTCTAAACCAGCTGTACAATTATCTTTATCCATAAAAAGTGTGCATACAGGCTCATACACGCATCAACTGAAATAAAACCTAATCAAATCACTATCTCTCCTAATGACGGGCTTGATGTGCTGATTAAATTCTGCTCATAGTCTTGACTTCTGTGTGTGTGTGTGTGTGTGTGTGTGTGTGTCGGTGTGTGTCGTAAAAAACACAATCAAGGTGACCATTAACAGCCATAGCTGATCAGCAGCTCATCAGAAAAATATCATAAGACGTTACAATCAGCACTTAAATTATTATATAACAACAACATGTGAGTGCTGATATCTTAAAATTCCAGGTTGCCATACCAGGTATGATTACTGAATAAATGATTTGTTGTTCTAACTTTTGACCCTGCCCTGCATTGGAAACATCCACCCAAATAGGGAGACGGGGAAACACAAGTAGTGTTGTGTTTCCACTTGGGAAATTGGCATTTCCTTGTGGGGAACTGAATTCCAGCGTCTCAGGTGAAATCAGGTGTTGATAATTATGGCCCATAATAACTCTGTTATGTCAAATATTCAGGAGAGACAGACAAATATCCACACTGTTGTTGAACTCGAATGTGTCTCTTCAAGTTATATGTTATTCACTTCAGTGCTCGACGAAAGAAATCTCCTACCTGAGTGCTGCACAATTCAGCATGGGGCTGTTGTAATTATTGCTTTGAGTAATTATTTTTTCTCTCTGGTAGGCAAAGACTAATCCATCAAATTGATAGTCCACATAGATCCCTATGGGGAGCGCACGCTGACTGAATATTTATACACTGCGTGGTGCACCATGTTTTACTGAGTCATTCTGTGTGCTTCTCCTATAAAAAGACTTTTTTGACAGCAACCTGAAAAAAAGACTGCACCTCCCACAATGTTTTGCTCATTGGCGCCTTCTTGACTGAGAGTAACTAAAACCCATCATCTGAAATATAAGCAAAACTGTTTTATTTTTTTTTTTACTTTCCTTTAATTTTTTGGGGACGAGGTATGTGATAATGTTTTGAAGGATTATTCAAGGCTATTAATAAGCCAATACTAATACTGTGGCAGATGAAAGAACTCTTCCACATGACCCCAAAAAAAGAATAACTGAAGTTCAGAGCTCAAAGTACTTTAAGATAAGGCAGAGGCATGTTTCTGCTCCTGATAGCTATGGCCAACTGGATTACTTTAACCAAAGATAAACTGGAAAAGTGAAGGGCTTTCACAAGAGTAAGCGCATGATCTACATTAAAAGCCTCTTCCTCTTCATAGAAATGCAAAAAAGGCAAACAAGTGACACAGAAAAAAAATATTCCTTTTAGTACGAGAGGCGCTGGCTGTTCCTTTAGTGACAATACGAGTGCATTTAAACCACAAGACCACTTGGTTTACAATACATCATGTAAAACTAGCTTATGTTATCATTGAAAGGTGATGCATGATGGATGGAAACACTGCTCTGAACACTGTGAGGAGAGGAAGAGGCTCTGCAGAGGGCAGCTAAAGTTCCATCCACCACATTGCTATTGGTTAATGATCCCTTGCTGTGCTCCTGCGGGAGCTATTGACGACCTACATTACGCAGTCAAATTCTGTCACTGTTGCCTCAACCCCTTTGCACAGGATTAGAACTGACTACGAAGAAGCATTCTCACTTCACAATGGCAGATCGTATACACAAAGACTACATGTAGATATTGACAACCACCACATCAATCTCTACACAAACTCACCGGGTTATTTTATATAACAATGTGTCTAAATACTCTACCTGAATACTAGTCAAGATTAAGAATAGCACCAACAATGCAGCCAAGAGAAGCCTTCACCAACTCATTCACCCACACGCACACCCAGGCAGTGGGATATTGTGTGCTTCCATTACACATTTCCATCTTCTGTTTTGTTCTCTGCTGTAATTGGAAAGCCATGGAAGGCTTTCTGGAAACATGACCACACAGCCAGAGGAGGGCACCCCGGCAGATGACATTAAAATGTATAAGTTTCACCTATTTCCTGCTTTAATTTATTTATTTATTTTCCACAATGGTGGTTTAGTGTGGGTTGGGGGGACAGTCATCCTCACGCAAAGCCCCTCCGGTGTCATCCCATGTCTGTCCCAGACCCATCTTTGCGGGTACACTAAAGTTGAACGCTGATGAAAGCCGACCGACATCATGAGAATTTAATGTTACACATCAGCGAGAGTGCTACCGCTGCACAGGAAGGAAACATTTGATCTCTTCTTTGGGGAGTTGGATGGCGGGCTCATAGTTCTGTATTTGTGTGTGAGGTGGTAAAAGTGGGGATCACAGCATGTGCTACTCATGTGGGGGTTATGGTATATTATGGCCATGGGGAGTTTAAAGTCTCATTGCTATGTGTGTATTTCTATGTTGCATTCAGCATTTATGGTTTCACACTTTATTGCCCTAACGTGGAAAACTATACGGACACTTTGCATATGTTAATATAGGTCAGCCTAAAATTACGTGGACAATTATCATTAACGACAGTGCCACAACTGTGTAGTGGTCTCTGCAGATTAACAGACATCCCCACCCTCAGACTAAAAGCTAACTTTGTTTTTGTTATGTGCCAATCCTTTAATTACCTGCAGGCTTTGTGTTCTATGCTATTTTTGCTGCCAAATATTTTTGTTTTGTTTTGTTGTCCCCTCTTTTGTGCAGTGTCAGCCTGCCCAAAAAAGGGGAGGCCTTGCAAACAGCTCAAGCAGTGACGTATCAGCAAAAGATGTGCCTAAAACCCTTTCTCTGTGTTTTTTGTGTCCTGCTTTCTCTTTACAAAATAAATAAATAAATAAAGAATAATGCAGACCCCGATTTACAAAACAACATCACATGTTGTTTTGTTGAGCAACTGGACTTAATTACTGTTGTAGCCAAACTGCCCATCGTCAGCATTCGTTAGGGGAGATCAGAGGGATGACTGTTTTATTCTTCTGGATAATTAGTATGTATATGCTACACTACTGAAAAAATGGTTGTAAAAATAACTATGAGCAGGAACATAAATCTTAGAATACATAATTATTTTATACACAACCCTTCTCTGTATGCAACTCTAAAGTCTTCATCTCACCATGATTATGCAGATTCCTAGATACATCCATTTCCTTGTTTTTAACTGTCAAGTCTATTTTTCCCCTCAATACCAGGGAGATTTCATTAATTTTAAATATATATGTATATTTCTTCTGTCACATATGCCCTGTTTTTCTGAGCAGCAGTGACAAGAAGGCAGGGACACCTAGCTCAGTTCCTCTTTGTGTCGCTGTCTGTGTTTTACTTTGTAATCTGTTGTGTTTTTCAAGCTATCT
>KV751324.1:12645976-12670657 GCA_001698575.1 Mola mola | reverse complement strand
GGAGCAATTTATCATTCTGTTTCTCCCCTGTCAATACAAAACCCGGGACTGTTCTTCTCTTAAAGCCGAAGAGCAGCAATAACAATAGGCAAACAGTCGAGCCGTTCTAACATCTGTATTTTACACACAATCCCCCACAGACTGGGGTTTGAACATTCCCCCTACGGCTCTTAACACAGCAAGCTGTCTGCCTCTGTACTCTGCCAGTTGTTGCACACAAACATACACAGAGACACATGCCAGGAGTTTGCACATACCCCAGCAGAGATTCAGATAAACAGTTGAATAGATAAGGAGCCAGCAAGATGAAATGCAAAAACAATTCGACTTGACATGCCATGTACACGCTTACACTCCTCCTTCTCCCTCTTTTCTTTGTCGCTGCAATAAGAGCAGCGTGTCTGGTGTCAAGCTGCGGCACTGCAAAAAACGCTTTTAGAAAGGAGATGAGCGATCACAAGTAATTGTGAGCGAGGACAGGAAAGTGCTGCGAGTTTGTTTTAATGGTAGGTGATCAGGAAAGCCATGCATGAGAGGAAATGCGTTCGAAGAGTTACACGTCCCTGAAGATTAAGTGTTTTGCAAAAAGACATCCCACAGCAAGATAAAGTTTAGTGGAACGTACAGTAGTGTAATCAATTCTCACTATGGCATTGTATTTCAGTGCATCCTTTTGGCATCATCTTATCATTCACCTCACAAAATAATAACTGAGACTTCTTATTTATTTATTTTTGTTAGCGTGCACAGGTTTGTTTCTGATTTTGAACTCCTAAACATTTTTTTGAAACTGGCATTCGCAAAATAGTGTTATGCAGTGGGGACAGCATTATTGTCAATGATGTGGGGCTAAATAAAATTTGACTTTTGGTCAAAGGGCTTCAAGTGTATGCTACTCAGATCAAACGCTTCACAGGCTCCCTTATCCATGAACCTCTTCTGGAAGTGATCTACTTAGTATTACTTGCCAAAAATATCTGAAATCTCAACTAAGGAATTCAATGCAATATCCATGGACTATCTCATACTTTTGGGATGATAATAAATCAGATTTTTTTGGATATATTAAAGATAAACAGCATGCAACCTCTCCAAAACGTCGCAATCGCCCCGTGTTGGTAGGCTGCAACATACATCGTAAATCCCACCCAACAGAATTTCGGTCAGGCTAAACACTTCTATTGTGAAGGTAGTTCTTATCACATTGAAGTATGATTTTTATAGTTATCTGATTTAAATTATTATGATTATTATTTTTTTATTTAACACTATCAAAAGATTAATGACATGTTACTATTCGAGTTGTTCTAATGCAGCTCCAAATAAGCCATCTTGTGTAATCAGCACAGGATGGCTCTGTAACTTTGGCTTTGCCTTTATAAAATGGGAGTTAATGTAGACATATCATCCATCTTTATCTATGTCACTAACTAAACCTTTCCATCTCATTTTTCCACGACACAACTTATAACCATACGAATTAGTAATATTCACTACATTCTGCTGGCACAGCCCGTAAAACCAAAGACATTACTAATCGTTGTAAATTAATCCTTTAGTTTTTATAAAACAACTTACAACAACTAACTGGTAGAAAATGGATGGATGGATTGCCTAATCTAAACGGTCACTGCTACTTTTACTCATGAAAAAGTTTCTGCATGGCCAAATCAAGTCAATCCCCCTTTTTTTTTTTGGACAACTTTCGTAACCAAAGCACACAGTGATGAAGGTTTAATTGTGCAACAAAGGATTTCTTGGTTACATACATACATGTACCCCTGTTTAAGGGCTCAAAGAGAAGTCATGGCGCTGGTGCAGCTAGTGGCAGTATGTTCCATTAGAGAGCTAAGGGCTCCTACACCTCTGAGTTTTTATTACCTCCTCACCATTTTCTCCCCTCCTACACCGTGGCAGACACTCAACATCTTGTTTCATTGTCAACCCATCACCCTTTTCATTGGCTTCTTTCACTGTATTATTTAGTAATTACTATATATTTTCTTAAAATGTCCTGAAAGTATTTTAAATATTGTTGTAAGCAAAACATGTCATGACACATTCTTTAAAAGATTGCCCTTTGATGACCTTGTTAACATGTCTATATGATTTTTTTTATGTACTACAACACACATTATAACGGAAATAGGCAGTCAGAGTTCATGAAAAACACAAAAGTAATTTTGTGAAACTGAAATTTTCTGGCCTAAGCAGGACTTTAATGTGTATCTCACACAGACTCTGCCCTCTAAGGTACACTATGGATGTTACTTGAGACATCATATCCCGATGTGTCGCGGATGAGAGGCTTGTAAATGCTTTTCCTCTAGGTCAGAGAGATCTACTGTATAGCAGTTGCTCTGCACCTGAATCCTTCTCTGGGCATTGTGTGTGACCACATGTGCCTGTGTTCCCAAGGTGACTCAGGGCATAGGGTCTACAGGACATCAACTGTGTGCTAACACCTTAGGGCTGTAGTCGTGGCAGTTTAGGCCACACGTTTGTGGCAGGATGACAGTTTTGCTCCACTTTCTCTCAGCAACTACTTTTAAAAAAAAAAAAAGGAAGTAAGTAGGCTGCAGCATATACCCCAAATCAGTCAGGTTTGGTGCGATGTTGCAGCAGAGAATTCATTCATCAGAGGAAACCCACTATGACATTAACAGTCCAGTAGAGATTGTGTACTATTTTGGTAAATGTCCCTTCATTGAGACAGCTTATTCGGAGCAGAATATTTTCATTTTAGACTCAGTAAGTGGTGTTCTCTTCTGCTCTTCATGTGACAATGCACCATTAAATTTATTGATAGGAATCAGCAAATCAAATTTTCTGAATTTCCTTCAGTTTTGTTTCTCACTTCTACTTTTTCAGTTTTGAATATAATGGATTTTAAAAGGAAAAAAAAAAAAAAAGCAAAAACAAGATGGCTTTAAGTGTCTGTCCAAATAGATGTATCAGCATCACACAAATGGTACTAGTTTCTGCCAATGTGCATGATGACAAATGTTATTTTAGGCAATTGTCCTCGTGTTGATGAGAAGAAATATGGAAAATGGTTTCTATATTTAGAATCCCCACAAGGCTTTAGTTGGATGGTGACTCTGGCTGAAATTCGTGATGTTTTCTGTGAGCACTAAAATATAACATTGGCGCTCACTGTTTTTAAATACGACAATCAGGTTAATCTGCGACTTCAAGAATCCATTTCTTGTTCTTAAGTGGCACCTAAACAAATAATGCCAGTATATCTTCAAACTAGGGATATAAAGTACGAAATATATCCATCTGAATTTGTTGGGGATAGAATAAGTGGGATATAGGACCCAGGAGCCGAGGCTTGAATGTGGCCCTTCAGTACCATCAGATAGTTATTCCTACTCAGGCTGTCATCAGTGCTTCTAGTCCAGCACTGTGTTACAGCAGGAGACAGCCAAACAGCCTGATTATAACCTATACAGGTACAGGAACAGTGTGTTTGTGTGTGCTTGCTGCATGTGTATGTTGAGGCAGATTATAGTGTACACTCCACAGGTAAACTGGTGAAGCCTCCACTTTTGATTAACTCAGTGGGGGTAAAACGGGGGCTGCATGGGGACTGGGCTGAAGTGTGATCTGAAGGGAAAATAATAGTACAGAGGAGAAATGGAGCTGGCTTTGGAGTGGGAGGACAAATTACTGAGATTGTCCACGATGTGTGTCTAACTGCTAAATACTAGTATAAATAATGTATGCTATATAATACAATATAATGATGATGAGTAGGCTCATGAGGAGTCAGGAGTGATCTGTGACAAAAATTAGCAGCAAAAGGGAAAGGAAAGGTTTGCAAGAGGGTAGTAAGACCAGCAATGTTGTTTGGTTTGGCAATGGTGGCACTGATCACCTAGAAGACAGGAAGCAGAGCTGGAGGTGGCAGAGTTAAAGATGTTGAGATTCTCTTTGGGAGGGACGAAGATGGACAGGATTAGGAATGAGCACATCAGAGGGATAGTGGATTTTTTGGTAGAAGGATGCTTGAGATGGAGCTACCAGGCAGGAGGCAAAGAGGAGATTGACGGTTGTGGTGAGAGAAGACATAAGACATGCAGAGGACAGGGAAAGATGGAGGAGGATGATTCGCTGTGGCAACTCCTAGAAAAACCTAGATAAAGCCAAAAGAGGAAGAAAAAGATAATGGTGTTATGTCTTTCAAAAATGAGCATAAAGGAGAGAGTTATTCACTTGATTACAACAAGTTCTTCTTGAACCCTAACATAGTCCACATTTCTTTTTTTTTTTTTTTGCATGTATTTGTATGTAGATAAAAATAAATATTATGTTGGGTACATATTTTTTTATAGTAAGCCTTTTAGAAAAAGTGCTTTGGGTTTATTACACTGTTTTCACACAGGGAGAGCATGATGGAGTGACTCAAAATTTATAAATATTTTCCGTTGCTCTGGCTGTGTAAAACAGTCATTGCAGAACTTGGCATTTTCCATTACAGCTTGACAGCTTCTCTCTGAAGTTTGAAAATATTGCCTCACATTTTTCCCAAGCCTTTTTGTCCTCAACCTCATAGCTGGGCTAGAAAAATTCAAGGCAACAAGTTCAGTCTAATAGGCAATTAGCTTTTCAATAAGGTCTACTCACTGTGATTACTGGACTATGTTATTCTCAATAACAAATGTTTGCGAGCTAGACAGTCACTGCCAGAAAGAAAAAAGAAAAAGAAAGTTAATAAAGTTTTCGTGCAGTCAAAAGTATTTAGACTGTCATGGTACAGCTTATATAGTTATAATTAGAGCTGTCATTATATGTAATATTTAATTGAGATTAATAGGATGATTTTCCATAGCTAACTCACAATTAATCACACATTTATTTTAGCTGTTCTAAATATACCTTAAAAGGATATTTTTTTCAAATTTTACATACTTTTATAAACATGGAATGGGACAAATATACATTTTATGCAAATGTATGTTTGTTATTATGCAACAAAATAAAAAACTATGACTGTCATACTTATTCTCCATGCTAGTAACAACAGAGGAGCGCATTGACCCACTGTAGGTCAAAATAATGTGCTGTGACCCAGAGGTAACTGTGAATACTGAGGCACGTCCAGCAAGTGAGTGTTTGTCTGTCCCAACACTTCTTCCATTTTAGCTTTCTCATATTCAGACAAGTTGTATATTTTGGTTACAGTGGTGGCAGTACATATTTAGCAATCTTTGCTGAGAGTTTGTTGCTTGTAGGGATGTCCAGACATGAGCATTGCAAACTATCCAGTATGTTTTGCCTTTGGCGAGGGGGAGGGATCTCTTTGTATCCACCGTGTACTTGGCCAGGAAGTGCTATTAGAGACTTAATGTGCTGCGACATCGTTAGTAAACGCAAATAACTTTGGTCTTGTCGAGAGAATCATCTGGTGGCTTTGAAACTGTACTGCCATTTCAAACACAGTTTTTCTGCCTTCCATCCAAAATGTTCCTGCTGTATCACTTCCTGATTTCCCAAAATACAGAGCATCGAGTGTTAAACTTAATGTGTAAATCGTGCATCAAAAAACTTTGCGGTGGTGTTAAAAGGAATCTGCGTTAATACGTCATAAACTCCTTAATTTGACAGCCCTAGTTATAATATCTGTATCTAATCATAAATATTACAAGAATCAAATATAATATATTGACTTTCCTTAATCTTTGAATTTACCACTTCACTCAGAATAGAGACTTTCTCCCAGAGTGCTTAGTTCAGGTTGACTTCACACCTTTCATGTCGTGTCTATACAACACTTGCTGATGCAGCCCTTCTTGCTCTCATTTGGAGAGACTTCATAGTGTGTGTCTCTGCTTCTCAGTGTCCCTGGCCTCTCCTTGCCCCCCGATTTCTTCCTGTTTCCTCACATCAACTCCATTTTTGTCTCCAAGTGTCTGTGAGAGCTCCAGTTGTTCACCCTTCCTGGCCTGAGCTGTAGGATCGATCAGCGACCAAGCCTTTTACTGTAATCACTGACCCATTCCCCAGCCACCATTTGTCCCCTGACCTCCTTTCCCTGAGCCTTGAGGCATGGGGCTTTATTCCTGCAGGCCCAGGCCCATGAGGTCATAATGATTCCAGGTCACTTGTGTTACAGCCCCTGAGCCAACTCAAACTCCAACAGTTGGGGCTGATTTTGCTATTGCTGATCTGGCTTCACATTTTTAGGATAACTTGCACACTTTACAAAAGCCAGGAATTCACGTTTTTTCACTTCCTAAAGTTTCCCTGTGTTTGTGACAGACAATATCTCTCTGACTGCCAGTTTCTTCCTCCAACGGTCTCAAGTATTTAGGCTATACTTGAGGTTGTTTTGATAAATAGTGAATCTTAGGTAGTCATGATATCTGTCTCCATAGCAACCCTCAACCCTTGAGCATTGAATCTGCAGCACTGCATAGTAGCGTATGGTTTTTAGCACCTACAAGAATTATAACACACTTCCTTAACAAATGATGAGGGAAGGGCAAGAGCTCGATTGTAAGTGATGTGTGAGGGGGTTGATGAGGTCGGCAGACGCAGCGTGAGGGGTGAGGAGAGAAGAGAGATGAGAGAGGAAAGGAAAAGAGGGTACGTAAAGAGGAGCACCACTCAAAAAAACTATTATGTGACAGGGCATCTTTAAATAAATGAACACATGGGAAACCACGGTGTCACAGGACCTTGTTTCTATCTTGACCATCCGCTGCATGAAATCAAAGCCGAAGGAGGCTGCTCTGAAAGAATAAAAGATTTATTGCTCAACAGCAACTGGAATCACATCGCAGTCATAAGATTCTAGTTAATTAAGTGCTGGGCAATAAGGGTCATGGGAGGCTTTACTTCTCAAAAGGCAGTGTGACAGTGCTGCTGAGGTTGAATAACCACATTGGCTGTGTCCCAGTGTTTGAAGAACAGATTTTGCGGATAATGCGGTCGGTTGATAGAGTCATTATTTACAACAACAGCACTCACCCTGAAATGTTGAATGCTTAATTCATCATCTACGCGGAGTGATTTACTCCTCACTGTCTGTGCCTGTGTGCCTGTGTGACGACGTGCAGAGCAATCATGTCAACTGCAGCTGACTTTCAAGCATGCGTACTCTATAGTGTGCATGCCTTTTTCTTCTGCACTGAATCTTTAAATTGCAACGTGGAAAGAAATGAGTTCCCCACTGACACACGGTATGTGCAAATCCCTTGCGTGCCCTTATCTTTTTAGATTGTACAGTGATCAGCAATGTCTAAGTATTGCTCGTAAGCCTTTGCTGTTACACATTTGCTTGCTGCTCGCTGCATATGACTTAGTTCAACTAAATCTTCAAACAGACTTAGAAAGTACAAGAGGACTGATTGAGTTAATAGACCTCGCTTCACTTATTACAAAGTCAGAATATAAAGCTAGCTTCACTACTAAAAACACAGATTTTCTCAGTGCCGTTTTTATTTCAGGCTTTGGAGGTGGTTTGGTTACGATTTAATATTTGAGATATCTAAGACGACCAATGTAACATCTAATATTTCCAAACTTTCCAAACATTTATCATGTCATCACAAAAATCACAAAAATAACCTACAGTATCTATGGCCAGTTCATTCAAAAATAAAAGCAAACATTTATCTATTACGCAGCTGTGATGTATGAATGTAAAATGAATGTCACACTTAAATGACATTGTTTGTAGATTTAAATAAATATAAAAAATTGTGTGATTGAATTTTGAGAAAGTGAGATTTCGATTTTGAGATTTTGGTAAACTGGATGTTCCTCATTATTTCCACTTAATCTGACTTGCCTACTGGGTCGCACAAAATGATCATCATTTTGTTAGCCTTAGTTGAAACATTAACAAGGAATAAAACAATATTTCTTTTATGAAAACACAAAAGAAATCATGCAAAACTCACATGTAACGGTAGTGGAGAATGACCCATATTTCTAAATAACAACAATTTTCAAACAAATTATTAATTGTACATAATATCCAAACAAATAAAAAGTACTACATACAATACAAAGTACCACATTTCAACCTTCTAGAACTACTTACATAATCAACTTGCTCTTTAAACAAAACAAATTAAATATAAACTCTAACAACCCATTCAAGCTGTGTAATTAAAAGGATCAGGGACCTGAATAAACTAGAGGATGATATTTCCCTAATGATATTAAGAGAAATCCAAGACAACCCTTAGGTTGTAAAAAAATTAAATGAAGCAATCTGAACTATTTAACGATTACAACTAAATTAATGAAATATGCTGCAGCCGAAGAACCTCTCAGTCCGTCGCCTTAATAACCTTTGGTTGTGCACAACAGAGCACATGAAAGTCAACACCAATGCAGGCTTTCTACTCACACCACATATATTTGCAGATTTAAAATATTGTGTAAAGTTTTGCAAAAGAATAAAAATACTTCTGTTACTATGTTTGGTCCCATATAAGGTAACCCTGAATAACTGAACTGGCTTAAACAAACCACCAATACGTTAAAGGTTATTAACATTTATGACTTCTGGACTGATGAACAATAGTTGGTCTAGAGTTATACATTTCTTTAAAGCATTAGACAGTCTAACACTGACTCATTTCTAAATCATTTTGCCACGGTGTATCTGTTTTTGTGAGTGAAATAAACATAATAGTAATAATCATGACCTAATGGCCAGCAGGCCCTCACCCTGAGGGGTGCTGTCATTTGCCACTCTTATAATTTATATGTTCCTCATTTATCTCCCCCTTTCGCTGTGATATGAGTTGGTCATAATTACATGCAGTAGACAATATCTTTTGCTTTGCAACACAGCACAGTACAGTACGTTTTGAACATTTCTGGTGTATAAGAGTGCAGCAAACACAATGGAACAGGGGGTGCAGAGACTGGATGCAGAAATGGAAGGCTAAAAGCAGCCATTGTTTACTCTCCAAGGAGACTTGCTTGAGGTTGCATTAGGGGCTTAAAAAAGATTGTTTATTCCGGTGTAGATTCAGTAAATAATAAATAATGAATTAACTGATTCCTTTCTTCAGGGGTCCATTGCTTTGAAGGTAGATGCTTAATTACATTTCCATGGCCTAGCTGAGTAATAGATTTCAGTTTTTAACTATCACTAAAGCTGCAGTCTGCCCTCTGAGGCTTGTATGTCCTTTTAAAAAAACATAGAAGGGATTAATAACACTTTTGTTTGTTTGTTAGATATTATTCTGAGTCCATTAACACACGAGTAGGGCAAAATACATTGTTTTTTGTTTTTTTTCTAAAGTATTTTATTAGTATTAAAGATGAAATGTTTTTACGTAGCATTAAAGTAAATGTACACTATGTTGATAAATGTTTTGCTTAAATTCAAACCCAGATTGCAGTGCTGACTGTCTTCAAGGAAACATTTTTATCAGTGTCAGTAAAGCTTGTCTATTGTCTCTTCACTTAATTTTCTCTGGCCCGTCTCCCCTTCCGTAAGCAATCTTCTATTTCACCATGATATCCAATAATATCTCACTGTTATAATCTGCCCTGAACAATCATTCTAAAAGCAAATTACACAAGCACTTTATCATCTCTGACAGGAGAGTAAAAGAATCAGAAAATTCATAGTATCCGCCTTGGATAATAAAGAGTTGCTTGTGCGTTTTTGATTATCAGGATAAAGTTGGTGTGACCACTAGGCTGGCTAATAAATTGTCAATATGCACTGATCAACTGCAACACTAAAACCACTGACAAATGACGTGCATAACAACGATCATCTCTGATGGGAATGCTGGCATTTACCTGTTGGATGTTACTTTGATATGTACTGCAGTCTAAGTGCATCCCCCCTACTCCCAATGTGTTCTTCTACACCTATAAAGAGCCCTGGGCTTTGACCTGCCCTCCAAACCCCTCAGATCCTAATTCAATAATGCATTCATGGAATGCAACAGCTTACAATTTAAGGGATCCACTGCTAGATGTGTCCTGGTGCCAGATACCACATGAACCCCCCCAGAACCCCCTATCTTGTTATAAGTTGCATTGTAACTGTGATCATATCATTCATGTTGTTTTGTTTCCATTCTATCAGGACTTTGTGCTTGGTATGTTATGTCTATAGCTATTCACTACTGTATCTCATCATAGATCTTGCATCCCTTATGAAAACCACCCATGTACGCCATATACACTCCTGTAGGCCACTGCAACCCATCCGCATCGATGTTTGAAATAACTAGAGAAAAAACAAGGTAAAGAAAAACAAAAAAGGGATAGACTATCACCAGGCTGCTCTTAAAAGAATACAGCCTTTATGAAACACCACCAAATGAGCACATGCCTGGAATTAAAAGCACAGTTGTGTGGGCTTTGCATAGATTACATATGATAACAAGGAGGCTGGTGATCAAATGCGATGGCTGTAATGTGACAATAATCTGACATAATTGCATGTGGATGAGTCATTATTTGAGTGTGTGCTCATTTCTTAGATAATGATACTGAGACTGGCTCATTTAATAAGCTGGGAGGCACATCATACTGCTGGATGAATCAAAGCAAGCATTCAGGGGTTACGGTGAGTGTTTGTATACAGAGTCCTGAACTTCCAAAGGAGCGTATGCATCAGAAATACACCCCTAGATTTAACTTTAATATGCATCAGTCCACAGGAACACAGTAAGTGCAGCATCTCATGAGAAAGCGCAGCAAGTCAATGAACCATCAAACATCCCAGCATGTGTACATCAATGTTAAGTGCCTCTCTTCAACAAAAAAAGTTAACTGACACCGAGCTGTCATACAGACAAGAGCAGTGACTTCATTATCTGAGCTCAGTCTGAGCAATGGGCAAAAAAAAAAAAAAAAAGTTAAATGATACGTCGCTGCATTTTACAATCGTGGCATCCATTATTGCTAACAAGCATTCTTGACTTTCTCTTTACATTGTCTAATTCTGCTGTCTGGCTCATGCTAATTTGAGTGATTTGAGCACACCAGTGGGTGTGTTTAATGCTCCAGCAGTTCCAACTGGTAGTGTAAACAGGCAGCAGGCAGAGTCTAGTTCCATCTGTTTCTTTATGATCCCTGGTTTGATGGTCTGACTCAGTAACTTGCCTTTAATGGTAGCTCTGAAACCGAGGCCTTGCTTGCCACATGCACGGGACCATAAAAAGGCTTGTTGGTCCAACCACATAAGCAACAATTGATTAGTAAGAGAGCCTGCATGTTGCAAAGCATTTCAGTTAACGCTACGAGAGGTTTGTGTTCCTAAATCTTCGACTTTTTTTCAAATTCCTGCTTGCATGTCTATTTCTCTCCCTCCCCTCACGTGTCTCTTATTCTACTTTCAATCACAGAACCCTCAGAGCTCCCCACCACAGTCTGTACCACCAAGTGTCCCCTCGTTTTAATCTATCATTTAAGAGTATTAGTTAGAGAGAGGAATATACAGAAAGAACACCCAGATCCACTCCCAGCTAAGTGTGTTTTTTACAAGATGAAGGAAAGTCTGCTGTAATCTGTCATCCTTTCTAGACATGCTGGGTGGCTGGGCATTTAAGTGTGCAGCAACAGGAGACATTAAAAGCCATCACAAGTATGATAAATATGAAGATTGGATTCCTTCAGATTAAGGCTTACTGGAGACAGTGGAAGAGGAGCTGTATACGGGGGTGACACTCATTATCCCGTTGTTTTATTTGGATTTCTCACATCAAATGGATTTGCAGCTCACAAGATGTGATAGCTGTCTTGCTCATAATATGGGCGAACGAGCAGGACTGTATATGGGAGTGTGTAGGTTGTTTTCATCTCCAAGGGGCTATAGCAGCTCATGTGTCTCAACCATGATGGACAGGACCCAAGTGGTTTTCCTTGCATGTAGCCGATCCCGTCACATCAACATGAAATGTTGATAATGCAACAATCGGGAAGTCGAACGCTGTTTGGTTTGCGCGTTCCTTATAAGCATTGATTTGTGCTTAGGTTTTTGAGGGTTTGGGTTTCCTAACGATTCACCTGCGGTTCATTTCCTCTTTGACCAGAAAAAGCGTGCTCTTGGGATGTCACGTAACTGAATGCTTTATCTGTTTGGGCTACGGGAAGTCCTATAAATTCTTCAGGTATCAGCATTTTATGTTACACTAAAAAGATCCAAAGGAAAAGTGAAGCAAAAGCAGATAAAAGTGATTATTTTCACGTAGAACACATACAGAATTCATGGTATAATTTCAGTCGTTTCCAAAGATGTTTATAAATGCAACATAAACACCAAATTATCAGGCACTTTCTTTAGTCTTTCGCAAACAAGAGGTCTGAAGTGTAACATGAATTTGAAGGGCTCAAAGTAAGAGGCGGCCGCTGTTTTTCTATAATGGCAGATATGAGGCCCAAGTTGAAAGCGGATTCAGGCTTTTGGGAGATGAGAGATTGATTGATACAGCTGCAAGCATCTGATAATTGCCTCTCACTCCCTCAACAAACACAAAGAGGACAAGGTGTCGAGTGGGAAGATAATGGTAAAGGACATCAAAGCATTACGGACTGCTTTGCTATCATAGTTATCCGTGCGTCGTGTCACTCACAAAATCCATGCCCATTAGCAGCCAATCACATTGTAAGTAATTCTCTGGTTTCAGGTGACTCCTTCGATTGTGGATCCAAAGGTAATCATAGTGGAATACTTTTCTTTATTAACCATGAAGTAATCATCCCACAGCACACAATAGATAAATAGCTCCTTTTGGCTGACATGACCTCTGTCTGAGCTTTTTCTCTTTGTGCTATTAGTTGAGCAAAGAGGAGTCTCATACTTGTCTGTCTGGTTTTGGTAATAGCTGGCTAGCACAGGGATGCGAATTTGTTCATTGGAAATCTTAAACAAAGCACAAGATCTTTTGGCCCTGTCTGATCTGGCGTTGGGGAGAGTGGGATTGGCTATTATCTCTCAGGTGCTGCCACTGAGGAGCCTCGAGATGCTGCAGCCAGACCCCAGGTGCACCGCCGTAAACACAGGAAATTGAGCAAACGGAAGATAAGTGAGATGGAGAGCTATCGCTCTCTGTAGGGCTGCATCACGGAACTATTCCTCACTATTATAGCTGCTATAAGAGGGTTTCCATTCTCAGTCCCCCTCCCTCTCCTCTGCTACCATAAACACAATCTACACTAAATGTCTGAGGGTGAAGGACATCTTGGGGGGACTGCTCCTTTTTGATTCCCCAGGATACACAGAGCATTTAATTAGATTACAGTGAGAAGTTAACTTAATCAAACGCTCACACTTGCTATTATGCTGCACGGAGCATAATATAAATGTGACATACTGACACGGTGGAGGTGGGAGGCAGCAACAGGAATTTTAGGCAAGGCATTTACAGTCAATGCAGCAGCTTGCACTAGAACACCCTGAGGCGAGCGAATAAAAAGACAACACATAGACAATGCTCAGTCAATGCCAGTTTTGTCAGTACAGAAGTGTAAAAGACAGGCAAGTCAGAATGCAAGACAAGTCACATTATGATGGTCTACAGCTGCCTATGCTAGCACAGAAATCATCACATAAGTAGGCATGCAGCAATGTTAGCTGGTAAGGGTGTAGAGCCCCACCTGCAAGAAAGGATGCAGCAAAATTGGACACAGGATGGGGGGGTGGTCATCACTGGAGTTACTTGAACAGACTGTTAGTGGCAGGCTCCTGATATGGAAGTGCCCAGGAGCCTTGAGTGATACATGTCTCCACCTATCACAGTTTCATGACTTGACTGCAGACATTGCTGTGCATCTTTGTGTGGCAGTGCAATAATAGAAAAAAGGGGACGCTGCAATGAGATTTGAGATGAAAAGTTTGGGGAAAACTATACCTACTGTATTCAGGAACTGCTTACATGAGGACAGATACTAAAAATGTCACTGCGTTGCGTCATGCTGGTGGCCTGCCAGCCTTAAGTTTTGTTCCTGTGATGAAAAGGTTTCCCTGCTAGCTGTCTTTATTTTCACTCTTTGGCAGACTCTAGGCTGGGAACCTCATTGAAATAGATTGCATTAAATTAAATTAGAATAAGACAGTTGTGTGTAAATGAACACACACTTGTGTCGAGCCTCAAACATGTCCACAGTCCTGCTGAGAACCTGGTTTGAACTTTATGATTCAGGTATGTGTTGAATTCACACAGGAAGTGATTCTATGGTTTGTGCTCAAATATTTGAATATCTTCAGCACAGTTTTTTCTCTCATGTGTTGGTGGCATTATCATGAAATCATGGAAGGTTCTTCTCATGCGCTGACGTGTGTGGTGTAATGACAGCTGATGGGCACATTACAGCGCTGTGTGAGGATTCCACATCTATATTCCAGTCTGCATTAGTGTTTCCCTTCTTCTTCCTTTCTCTCCATTTCTTTTGCCAAATTTATGACATTTCCAACCCTACAAGTACTATCATGGTCTTACATGACTCATCACTCCATTCCCAGTCTCTGGCTGACGTTGTTCTACTCAGAGAAAATGCTTGCAAGACCGAGAAGTGGGTGCCTCAGCTAACCTAGTTTTTCCATTTTCCTACCTGTCTCTGTACTTTTCTCTCTGTCAGTCTGTGCTGGCAGAATATATTTGCTCCTGGAAGTTGTTATGTCCATTATATACCAGCTCAATCTTCATTAGTCACCGGTCAGAGTGGATTTAGACATTGGAAAACACAAGACCATGACAGCAAAGATTTGTGGTTGTGATTGCTTCCATGGATTCTCAGAGGAACTGACCTTAGCTGTTGTCACGGGTTGATTGAGAAGCCTCGTGTCCCATTAATTACTGAGGGTTGCTACTTGCTAAATCCTACAGTAGATTGTTTCACAGTATGATGTTTTCTGTATATTAAAACTATATAAAGATTTAAGGCCTGCTCACATTGTAGTGAGCGAATGGTCGCTGATCAGACAAGATTCTACATTCTCTATTCATGTGAGTCATACGAGGGATTTGCAGCTGTTTTTATAATTCCCAATGAATCCCTGAACAAAATGTGAGCGTGACTGAACATAAATGTGCGATACTTTACATGTCCTTGGATCTTATCCACAAGGAGGTGTGTAGTGGCGTAAGTTACCGTCATGATTTTGTTTATTTTTCATGCTCAGTTTATGTTCCTTTTTGTGCCCACCTGCCACAAAAGCCTTGGCAGCTTATCCCTCATTACATGTGTGTTTGTAATGAGGGAGATTAAGCTCATCTAAAGCAAAAATGTATGCTCTAACTGAGGGGAAGATGCATCGCCACAGCAAGAAAATCACCTCTATGAGCTCCAATGAGACAGGCAAATAAGTGGAGCTCCATGCTTTATTACTTCACCTATTACTGTAAAAAGACATCCAGCTGGTCCTGCAGATGAGTCACTTATGCCACTGTATGTGTGTTTAGGAATGTGTATGATAGTGTTAAAGATGCAGAAAGGTGGTGAGAGAGAGTATAGAAAGCAGGCAATCTCGTCCCACAGGACATTTTTTTTCCTATCTCTAATATAAATGTGTGTATCTTGCAAAGTGTTATTGAATCAAAAAGGGAGCTTGGAGAGGTAAAGGCTGGGGGGTGCGGGGTAAGAATAAAATGGAGGATAATGAAGCTGAGGACCTTATTTCTTTACATTTAGTCCTGCATTCTGATTTCGCTGCACTGATAAGTCCCGAGAAATAAATATATAAAACAAAATATGCAAATATGTTTCTCTTAGATTAGTGCATATTAGAGTGAAGGCTCAGCATATTTTCATGTGAGGAGAGAGAACATTTTTAAAAAGGATCTGAATGTTCTCCAAATATTGCAAGCTTTATTACAGTAGGAAGAGGCACACCCTTGCTTCCTGTCTTGATATGAGACTGATATTTTGGAAAGTGGCAGTGGTGGTCTGCAGCAGTTTTCCCTTTGAAATATGTATTGTGGCTAAGTATTAGTGTGAATGTTAGAAATGGATTCCCAGTGAGAGCCTTGCTCATGAATACTATTTACTAACATATGATCCATCAGCACTTAACATGCATCTTGGGGAAATGAAAAGGGAGGAAAACTGGATTTTCATCAAATGCCATACAGTCATGTCACTTGTTATTTTTTTGTAAGCCAAGTCAACAGTCCAAGTATAAAGATCCGCCAGAAGCAACAGAGTGGCAAATATCGGAATACAATTTATGACTCATTAACTGAGAGAGGGTATTAATATTTTATTGCCACTGGAACACCAACAAGTGTTGAAGTGGTTTCATTAAATAGGTGTGGGCGTACAAACACAAACACATCTGTGTGTGTGTGTGCACCTCAGAGGAAGCCACAACTGGGATTATGCAGCACTGGATGAATTCAGTGTTACAAATGCACCCTGCACCATAATGTAAATACACATACACACAAAAATCCCTCTGGAGGAATTCTAATTGCTGTCTGTGGAGGTGACACAGTGGGGAATCTGAAATCAACCCTGCGGCACAGTCCTCCTCACTCCTACCTCACTCTCCTCCACACTCACTGGCTTCTACACTAAAATGCTCACCCCTCTCTACCCTTAACCCTAAAGCACAACTACTCCTTTATCTACAGACAGAGTATCGTTTTCCTCTAACTAAAGAGCAGCTGGATGCTGCTTCCTCCTCTCACTCCAGACCTTAGTTGGGGCACCTCTCCTAATCACCCACTAAAAGCTTGGAACTGTATCAAAGAGGATGCGTGTGTGTGCATATGTGTTTGTGTGAGCAATTGCGGCAGAAGTGCACCCTCATTTGCGTATGACTGTGCGCATATGCATATCCCCCCCCCACACACACACACACACTGGGTATTGTGCGTTAGATCAAAGCTATAAACCCCTCTGGGCTTGACACACTCTAGCAAGGCTGCTGCAGCGTCGGAGCCGAGCTGCAGTAATTCTGCTGATACATATGCTGCTATTAAAAAACAAATTGAGTGGGGGAGTGAGCTTTTTTTTTTTTTTGCACTTCAGGGATCACAGAATTCTTTCATTGTTCTGTGGAGGTGTGTGTGTGTTAGTGTGTATCTGCATTGATGGGATAGAAGAGAATGCAGAGGAGGATGAGGAGAAGAAAGGGATACGTGTTCAGTAATAGATTGCACCTCTCCTGCTACTTTCCTGAAACATTCCCCTGGGTACATCATAATGTTTGCAGTGGCTGTATGGGGTTGTCAGTTTAGAAAGAGCTTTGTGGATGACCAGTGCTGCACTCATGCCCCATCTTAACCTGAAACACCTATAGCATATATGCTCCCTGGGGAATAGCTGCCCAGAATCAAAGGCTCCATTTCTGTTTAGATTTATCAAAGAAAGTGAAAAGTATATCTATTTTTTGATCATTCATGCAATCTCTGTGTTTTGCACTCACTTCCATCCATATCCAAGGAATAAAAGAATTAATATATAACGTACTGGTGATTAGGGAAGGCTCGGCCATTTACGGAAGCCAACCAAAATTGATATTGCCTCTGTTCTTGGCAACTCTCATCTTGTGGCTGAAAGTCTTGGCACGAAGTGCAGCAGCAGGAAGTAACTACTGACATCAAGTTGTCACTATACATGCAATATCTGGGGAGATAAAGGGCATCTTTCTGTATATTTTGGAAGAAGACAGTAGAAATGACTAAATAAAGACCAGGGGTCTTTGTGATAACTTGTCGGGCCACATCAGACTGAGTTGCTCTGCTTCTACTGCGTCTCTCTTTCTGCTGCTCCCTCAGTCTTTTCGCCTCCATCCTTTGTTCTGTAACCACAGGAGAGACAAGGCCTTTGGAATCATGAAGGAGGACTTCTTGCAGGGGTCTCTGTGGGAGGACAGGTATAGAAATGGGGACACCTCTTTAAATCAATGTCTGGATCTCTCTCTCTCTCTCTCTCTCTCTCTCTCTCTCTCCTCTTTTCTTTTGTTAACATTCCCCGGGCTTTAGCATGGGAACCTGATGAATAATGGATTGAACCGTGACCTTAGCAGTGAGAGTTCAGGCCCCTGGCATCCTTCTGATCTGATGAGTGCTTTTGATCCAACCCACACCAAAGTGCTAAGAGAAGCGGGAAGGCAAAAAGCCTCTGATAGGCTACACTGTACACAATTTGCCACTCTGATCCCCAAAATGACAATATTTACCTCAAAGTGAATCCATGATATAGAAAAATCTAAACTAGTACTACACGAGAAGGAGAGAGAATAATCTACAAAGGATTTTCAGCTTGAACTGTCACTGTGAAATTGCACCTCATGATTTGACTTGAAACAAAGTTTGTTGGTTTTTCTACACCTTTGAATTATTTGCAGGGAGTTCATAAGACAGCTTTGCACCTCTAGGCAAGGTGTAAGCAGCATAGCGTGAACATCAACTATAATCTCACCTTTGTCTTTTATTTCATCATTGCAGACCCGTAAGCCTCTGTTCCCATATGTCTTTTTAGGTTGGATAATGGAATGACAAATAAATCCACAAAAAATACGTAACTAAGAAATTGTTTGACTCAATCAAAGTTGATTTTCCTAATCTCACCCTCCACTCCCCATTACAAACCTGAGCTTTTCTTCTTTTTCTCTACTTTTATCCAGGGACTGTTCTCACAGGAAAGACTTAAATAACATGCTCGCACTGCAGGCAGTGAGAAAGCTTAAAGGAAAGTGCATAGGGAGACAATTCTGTGATTAAAACAACATGTGCTATAGTCTTTAAATGTTCCTGCCAAGTGGAGCATGAAGTAAGGTCAGGAGAGTCAAATGAGAGGTGAGAAAAGGAATTCCTCATTCGAAGCTCCGCCACTTAAAAAGTCACTCACCCTATAATGAATTTCATCACACAGTCACAGACACTGAAAGCGACACAAAATTCTAATTATGACATGATATCAATATCCAAAACAAGAGTTCATCAAAAAGAGCTTATGGGTTGTCAGGTGGTCCAGGTATTTCTACATGTTGTCCAACAGGTGAAGCTATAGTAATGGTTACTGAAGGTCTTTGCTCTCACAAAAAGTTAGGGGTGATATCAACCATGGAATAGGACTGATGAGTCATTTTGGTGCAGATGGGTTCATTCTCTCCCACTCTCCTTTCCATTTAAAACACAAAGAGGGAAGTGAACGAAATGAAGTGAGACAGCTTACCACCTGTGCTACTCGCCCTTCCAAATTCTACTAAGTAATCAATTGTAGTGGAACAAGTCAGAGTGGAGGGTAATTTGACAGCTGGAGAGAATGCAAACAAACCAACAAGCAGAAGAGAAAAACTATGGGGGAGAGAGGATCAAGATGTGTTTGCAAATAGATTGCTACTGTTAATCCTCTTGTTTTAATGTCCTGATATTTTGTGGCGCTCAGGAGACTTCTTGCAATGTATATTTTGGTGAGTGTGATACTCATAGACATATACATAAATACACACCACTCACAAATGGGATCGAATTCATGATGTCGAGCAGAGTGCCCTGTAAGTGTTGCTGCGCCAGAGTAAATGACTGACAATTTACTCGTGTTGTTGTTGCTGCCGCTGTTGAGCCTTGTAGGCTATGTGACTATGTTCAAATACAGAGAAACGGAAGCAGCAAATGGATTTTAGGAGGGGAGGACAGTGCTCACGTCTCCACAGCAGTTCAGAGTCGAATCTACCGAAATTGTGAGCATGAGCTCTGAGAGGAAAGCCGTTGCACATGCTATTTACCAGGTGTGTCTACACTCAAAAATATCAGCAGTGGCATTCAGTCACTCAACCACAGGCACAGCCAATAGCTGGAGCCTCATGAACGCTTGAGTAGAATTACTGCATGTCGGAAGCAATTTAAAGCCAACTGATTTCAGAAGGAGAGAGAGGGAAAACCAAGGGTGAAAAAACAAGGAATGTTTGATGTAGAAGGGACACAAAAAATTATAAAAATTATGTTTTTTTTTATTTTTAATGTTCATAACTAACTGTGCAGCCCCAACACTTTATGATATGCTCAACCATATGCTTACTAGCTATATGCTTCCACTCTGGTGCGTCCTTCCAATCCGTGAGTTAAGATCCTGGACAGACAATTTGTGCAGTCCATTAGGGCTGATGAATTGGATTTGGACCGGCAGACCGGTGGGAATGGATGGTCTAAGAACACAAACTGTTCGCCCCACTCCTCACATGTCGTTGCAACTCTATGAATAGACTTGGTCCAGGGTTGGCATGTGTCTCCAAGACCCATAGAGTAATGTAGTTGAGACCTCACAGTTATTAACACAAAAACAGCACAGCAAAAAAAAAATTGGTTGTCCATTAACTGACAAGTATTCAATGCTGTACACAATTTGGCAGACTATTCTTAAAGAGACAAAAGAAACTTTAGTTTAGTTAGTACAAATCTCAATGGCAGTTGCTGTGTCACTGATATGATCTTTTACATCTATTGAATTGCTTTTAGTCTGAGCTCAGGAGTGTAGCAGACTTTGGCACTCTACTGCTTTTGATATGCAAGTTTCACACACTGCTCTAAGCTTTAATAAATAAAGTGACAAGGAGGAAAGATGGTAAGAGAAAAGATAAATAAATGCTTCAGGTTTATTTTTGTTGATGCCCGAGTCATGTCAAGAAGGCTTGATTATTTTCCCCACATAAACCACCCATCCATCCATACATAGTCATGTAGGTGTTTATTTCCAATGCAAAGGTAAAAGATGTGCCATCTTTTAAAACCCTACACTGATTTATTTAAACAAAGATTTATGTACAGACTCATCCAAGTCGTGTGGTGGTTATTTATTAATAAGTTATGTTCTTTATGTTAGAGTCCAGAGCTCAAATTAAAGATCAGATGGTTATATTCTTACTTATGAAACAACTTCATTTCATTGCATATTTCATATGCGTAGGAAACGATACCCCTGCTTATCAAAGCGTGTGTTTCTTACCTATCACCTGATCATTGATAGTCTCATCAAGTTACAGTATGTCTCCGAGCAATCTAAAAACTGGTCTTCACTCACAGACCCAAGGGTAAAATATAGTAATAGACAATTTCTGTGGTAAAACAATCCTACCAGAAACACAGTGCATGTACAGTGTTTTCACACCAACCAGTTTAAGGCCCTGTGAGCCACCAGGGCTATGAGATAGAAGGGTGGTTTGGGCACTCTGCAAGGCACAAAACTGACTCAAAAGACACTTGTGAGTCAGAAACACACTAAGGCCAAATCTGCGAATAGTCTGTGAATAGTCTACACGGTCATTAGGCTGATCAAGGGAGTCAAATAATGGTGGAACAGGGTTATAGCAGAATGAGAAACTACATTTGGACAGCAGACTGTTGAGGATGTGGAGTGAGATGACCGTGTGCTGCTGCAATTTTAGCAGCGAGTGAGGCCTCTTGCATGGGGTTCTTTCAAATCCACCGAATGCTCGAATTGGGCACAGTACACCTTTAGTGTCAATTTTGACTGTACTGTATACAAATATATGCAGTCATGTGTGCACAAAAATAAAGTTAAATGCCATGAATAAATTAAAGCAGCAATAAGAGAATGTTAGTCCTCAAGTTTTGAGCTCTGAGTATGAGTATTTAGTATGAGCTCTAAAAGGCAAGACAAAAGGTGGGTTTGATACTGACAAATTTACTGCGACTTTGATGTAATCACCAGGAAGAGTCTGCAGCACTCACCAGAGGCATTAAATATTAATTTCTTCACTTTGGATCCACTGATTCCGAGAGAAAGTGGAAGCCATAGGGCACTTAATGGGGTACTTATCACACTTACACTGAAAGGCTAAGCGCTTATCTTGATATTTGACATTTGCTATGCTTGAAATCAGGTTGCACAGTTATTTCGTGTGTGATACCAGTAGTTCAAGCATGTGACTGCACAATTTGCATCGCTCTGTTTTTATTCAAGCACATGGATGCATGGATGGTACAAAAACAAGTGTGTGTGGGTGTGTGAGCATCTGAGTGTGGCTTACAGATGCCTGTTTAATGCTCTATATCAAAACTTGACCGTGCAGATCTGTCAGCGACACGGCGAACATAGGCCTAATATCTCACATGGACCGCAGATTAGTTTCTGTCTGCTGCTCAGGTTGAAATGTGTAATCTCATATCTGAGAAATGGGAGGTAGAGGAGGAGGAATAAGAAGGGGATTCTTGCCATTAATGTCTAACCTTTTGAAAATGGATTTGCATGTGTGACCAGATAAGGCTCGAATGCGATCCTTAAAATCTCCACCCAGTGACAAGTTACACTTTCAGTTTATCACAATGCACAGGACACAATGCCAAGTATCACGATATATTAATATACCAAAATTCTTACTAATTAATTATTTTAACAGTACTATTTGGAGCATCTGTGGCTCAGATGGTAGTGCTGTCATCCAGTGATCAGAAGGTTCATGGTTTGCTCCCAGACCCTGCAGTTAACATATCGAAGTGTCTTTGAGCAAGACACTTGACCCCAAATTGCTCCTCATGCTGTGCCATCAGTGTATGAGTGTGTGAATGGTTAATGCTCCTAATGAGCAGGTGGCACCCTGCGAGGGAGTCGCTGCCACCAGTGTATGAATGTGTGAATCCAAAACCTGTAGTATAAAAGCGCTTTGAGTGGTCTAAATGACAAGAAAAGCGTTATTTAAATACAGTACATTTTATTTTACTGTATTGAATGTTACCGATGTTTTATGATTGCAAAAAAGATGGCCATAATTTCACTTTTTGGAGCTTTCTTGTTCCTTGCGCATGTTGTAAATCCTTTATGAAGTCCCTTTGAAATAAGTTGTTGTTTCTAGTGCATATTGAACTAGTTGATATGTAATGGTATCAGAGCATCATGATACTCATTTTCAAATACACTATGATTTTCGCTGATGCTTCACTATAAGATTACTGCATTTCACAATATATTGTCACACCCCTTCTTGGATGGGAACCTCTCAAGTGTTGACATTCAAACACTGATGAACACAATATGCTCTGCAATGGTCCTGATAACAATCAGTCAACACTTGAGTGGAGCAGTACAAGGAAAGAGGGTACGCTTTTGAAAAGCTGTCTTTCAGACTGAAAAGTGTCGTATACTCATGCCGACCCAGTAACAGCCTCGGCAATCCTGGCCCACCATTACAGTAACTCCCTGATCAAATGGATACCATCTGGCTTCAGCTCAGCACCACAGCAAGCTTGCTGGCTGGCTCAGACAGACATACCCTGGCCTGTTCCCCTGCTCACTCCCTTTTTTCAGAAATACAAAGATGCACACAAAGAGGTGAATTCAGACTGATATGCAAATGTCGGCAGAAGACTATCACAAGATGGTTGTGAGCTCAGAAGAGATCTAACTGGAAAACAATCAATGACAGCCAGGCTGCTGGACGGGAGAAGTGAGACTAATCAGCTAGAGTATTTTCTCACTGATAGCAAAGTTTGAGCTGGATTCACAAACCTGCAAAAACATGAAACTTCTTTTTAAGTAAAATAAGAGTTTATCTTTGGAGTCATTGCCTTACGGTTTTTATGTTTTATGCTATTAATGTCAAACACTGTATGTGTTGATTTGTGCCTTAAACTTCCTCCTTTGAGACTACATCTGTAATCTCCCTTCCCTCATGAAAAAAATATGAGGCTGTTTTATCACAGCTGTCCCATGTGTAAGACATGTATTACGAGCACCCTTGCAGAAATAGCCGTGACTCCTGAGGGGACTTACAAGATCTGCACTCGCTCCTCATCCAATTCACCTCAAGATGAGATGGCGTGTTCACAGGAGCCTCTAAGCCGTTATGAGGGCCCTGTATTCACCTCAAAGTATCACCAATACTTCTAACATTAGCACATAGCACCTCTGGCTGGGGAGTGGGAAAGTGGGTCCTTGGTCTCCAGTGCTGGTGTTAGATAACATCTGTTAGACAGAACTGTGATGCTTTTATCCTCTCAGGCTCCAGAAAATCTCCTTTCATTGATTCACACTGAAGTGGTACTCAAGTTAATTCCAGCAGTCTTCCTCCAATTGTTGTAGTTGAAACATTAATCACATAAACTCTGTTGAAACGGAAACTTTTGGATACTGTTGGTTTCACCGTTCATAATCAAACATGTCGCTCTAAAGGTTAATTTTCATGCCAGTTAGGTCTGATATATTCCAAATATAAATATATCTTTGCGCTGACTATAAGAAATGGAGACCGACATTCTCATTAATTGTTGTAATGCCCAAAATGATATTTTCAAATTTCTTACATTTTTTCAAGTAACAGTCACAACCAGATGATGTTTAGTTAACAACTGAAGGGAAAACATGAAATTATCACAACTTACTTTAAGAACAGTTTAATGCATTTTTATTGACTAAATCACATTTAAACCTTGGGTGCAAGAAGTTACTAATATAAATAAATGTCTGTCACCCTCTAGGCATCATCAGTGCAATTCACACAATGCTGATTAAGCTAGTTAATGGCTGATTTCACAGCATTTTGGAGCCGTTAAGCCGATGTTATTGCGACTTTCTTGCGCTGTTTAGCAATACATTTTAGGGCGAGAGGGATGCTGCCATATGCTGCAGGCTACAGCAACAACTATTGCAAGTCCAAAAATCATTAAGTAACTTTAACTCTCATCTATTGTCTGTATTCATTGCATGTGGAGTGAAGTGGGTTTTTTTTTTATCTTAATTTTCTAGTTGTTTTAATTTTATATTATTTTATAGGCAAATATT
>KV751324.1:12614513-12636343 GCA_001698575.1 Mola mola | reverse complement strand
AAAGGACCAATAAAAATGCCACACCATAATGGCGTCAGTGTGTGAGCATGAATGGGCCCTCCTTAAGTGTGTGAGTTGATCTGTCTGACAAGAAGCCGTCCAGAAAAATTTCAGCCATAATTCTCCTCTGCCGAAATGACACCTAAATCTACGTCAGCTGTGGTTGTTGAGGGGTGGAGTGGTGGAGGCGCTCATGTTTTTCCCCCTCTTCCCCCTTTAGGACCGCTGCATTATTCAAGAGACACTTACTGAGCCTTGCACTTCCTTGTACATCTTTGGCACCAAGCTCGACTTGCCAACCAGTCATAAAGAAATGAAAAATAAAACAGAAATACTGGAAGCCAGCCTTTAAAAATTCATTCGGCGCTCTCTGTCGCTCATCCCTCACCCTCTTGTTCCAATTAATGGGAGCAGGATACTTTGAGAGCTTTTTCTCTATCATAGCTGGGATTTTCGTGTGTCATCTGTTCCGCAGTAAAAATAAGCCAGTTCTCCGACATGTTGCTTGAAGTCACCAATGTTCGATGCAAAGCATGGAGAATTTGACGCTGGATTTTCCTTCTTCTCTTCTGCGCTTTACTGCTTTTTTGCCTGGAAATGCGCCACACAAAAAGGAGCTGAGCAGAAGATAGCATCTATGTTTGACTATTGCTTGGCTTCTGGAGAGAGCCGTGCTCTGCTCCAGAGTTCAGAATGGGAGTCACAGTCTTTGTTAGGAGCTTAAAGAAAGCCTAAGCGTCGGAAAAACCGTTTCCTTCCCTGTAACACTCCCACATACACCGAAGGCAACGCTGCTAAGCTTTTCCGTAATCAGAGAATTAGATCTGCCTCGGCGTCTACACTCCCCTTTCGCATCTGGGGGCAAAAGGCGCCAGGCTTAATTGCCAAACGGTTCCAGCGCAAAAGCGACAAACATAATTATCATTTCCATCCAAGCCACAGTGATCAAAGCTCCCTTGTCTATCAGCGCAGTAACAGATATTTTTGGCCTACAGCTTGTCCTACTCGTAACAGTCTGCCAGCAAGATTCAGGGCGTCACGGTGATGAGTTCCTCGTCATACACACAAATGATCTCCTTACCAGCTAGTTCAATGTTTTGAAGGTACTCTGTGTGTATCAGTCTAACAATACCTATTTCCTCCAATAATAGCATAAAATCTATCTGAGCAGATATGTCTGAGTATGACTGAACATAAGAAAGAAACCTGCAATTAGAAGCCCCATTAGCAGTCTTCCCTTTTGTGGCGGATCATCATGTTATACTAGAGTGCTGTGGTGAATCATCCTGACATAGTGCAGCGGTCTCTCACTGTCGCTTTTTAACAGTCACAGAGCTGAAAGCTCCTGGCCAGGCGAAAGGGCACAGGCTCTCGTGACGTAAACCCTGCGCTGCGAATGACTGACAAGGAGGTGCACGTACCCAGGGTGAGGATGTCAGTGCGTCCGGGTCGGGCCACATGGTGCTGCTGGATTGTCTGGTAGAGCGTGGCCTGGCAGAACAGAAGGAAGCCGAGGCTAATCCACACGGCCAACAACCAAGACATGGTGAGGCCAGTCTCTGCGGGACAGCACGTAGCGTGGAAGGAATGGGACACAGTTGTGTTACAGAATGCCTCCATATCAACAACACAGAAACACAACAAGAGACACATAAGTGCGGTGATTTGTCCTCTGAAATACCACAATGTTGATCTGTGGCCATGATTTATTCAAGAGTTTTGCTATTTTTAATGGCATTCATGGAAACAAATGATCAAACACAAGTTAAACTTATTAATACGTCTTATAGAAACTCTAGTTTAAGAAGGAACTGTACCACACAAACGACTAAGCAAATGCGGAAATTTGAAAACAACCTCCTGCCATCTCTTTGTTGGACTGTTTTATATGTCACATCTTTACAGCAACGGCATCAAAGAGTTTAATATTCTGAATATTCAAGTTGATTATTAATTATATTAATATGTGTTTTATTAAGACTGCATTTCTCAGCACAAACAGCCTTGTTCATGTGTTCAGTAAGCGCCTAATGGCCAGCATATGAAGACACGCCTTAGCCCTCAGTGAATAATCAAACTCTCCTCCTTTCCAGGTGTTATTAGCGCTTCCCCAGATTCAGAAATTTAAACCCATAACGCCCATCCCAACCTAAACCAACCGTATTTAGGCTCCCAGTCAACTACTCCTTGTACAGTTTATGTGTTGATATGATTCGTGTGTGACCCATCTCTCTCACCGTATCGCAAACACTGACAGCCTGTGTCATTTTTCCCTAAATTAATCTGATGCTTGTCGTCACTGTTGACTCTGGTGGTCTTTTAATGTCTGAGCCTCCCAGATTTTAAAACACAACAGAATGTCCCATGACTCCCCTGGGAGTCTCTTCAATAAGAGCTGCAACCAGCAACAATCTTTTTTTTCTTCTTATACGATTCAAACGACTTAATAAAGTGCCTTTGGCGTAGGCCTGATTAACTAAAAGCACCAAAGCCACTGCTTGCTTGTTTGCTCCAACTAGGCCACTTTGTGTTTCCATGTACATCCGAGATTAAAGCCATTAGGCTACTACATGTTGCCCGTGCGCTCTGCGCCCTTGGTGACATTGAGGGCGCTTAATATTCAGCGAAAATTAAGCATATAATTAGAAACAGCGCATAGTAAATCCCCACCCCTGCACTAAATCCAACATAATCCGCGGTTTTGTGGAAATGTGAACTGGTCCCATGGGTATGTTTTCCTCTTCCTTTTTTTTTTTTTTTAATCACACACTGTTCCTATTCTGCCAAGCTTCTGCATATTCAGAAGGATCGCTGCGATCGCGCGGTTAACTGCATATTGCTTGGAGAGCCCGAGCTCCTCCTGGTTGTCGGTAGTCACTCTTGGCGAAAATAAAATCCTAAACAGCCGCGTTTTTTCCACGAGTTGTAAGTGAAAAGAAAGAACAGGTGCATTGTGAATGAACTTCGGAGGCGCAGAGAGGAGAGCGCACAATCAAGCCATCCACATTGCCTCCCCTTCTTTTTTTTTTTCTTTAGAGATATCCACCTTTTTCCACAGCAGCAAATTAAGATGTTGACCTGAAGTTTAGTTGTGTTTTTTTCCATTCCCGGCGTGACTCGGTGAGTGCGGCCGAGGACCAGACAGCGGACACACCTGCGCGCACTTCACTGCATCCTTTAGAGTCATTAACTTTGGCAACATGACTCCTCCAAAAGATGGGACTCTCACTCAACGTGCAGCCCACTCACTAATCACCATATCGCGCTTGATGCATTTCAGTCTGTGCTTCGCGTTTATCTCGCAAGATGAACGCAACATATGTTCGTTTTATGTATGGTATGTATAAACTTATACATTTTTACAAAAATGCGTTGGAATTTTTTTTTTTTTTTTTAATGAGCTAAACATTTTTTTTAATTTCTTATTCAACTGTTTTGTTAGCGGCCACCCTCAGACACATTTGTGTGAAGCAGAGTCTCGCAGGCTTACCTGAGACGGGGGCGCGAGAGGACAGGAGCTCAGTCGGAATCACTCCTCTGTCTTAAATCCATCCATACTCGGAAGTCAGTGTGAAAATCCACTACCAGACTAAGTGAAGGCAACACATACAGGGCTGGAACGCTGCTCTCCTCGGTCTGTCTCCTCTCTGGAAACCCCCGGCTGCTCAGTTTCTTTTGGAAATCCGTGGCGACACGCTCACCAAAAGCAAAACACCCGGGGGTCTAAGACACAAACTGGCCGGGATTTGAGGGACGGGAGGCTGATCATGTCACTGCTGTATCGGCCACATGCAAGCAGATGTGTGTGTGTCTCTCTCTCTGCCCTCCGTAAGTAGAACTCCTATGTTGCGCTGACAGGGAGCTAATTCACCTCCCTCACTTGTCGCCTCCCTCTCGCGCGCGCAGCGGAAGGCTCGTGCGGAATGACTTCTCTGTCTGCTCCTGGCTGCGTCCCCCCATTGAGAAAGCTGCGCTGTTAGTGCGAGCCTCGGTCTCCTCTCCAGCGCACTAAAGTACACCGTGTGTGTGTGCGCGCGCGCGCATGTGAATCACACTGTAGCCCAGCTGGAAAGAGAGAGAGTCAGAGCAGATGTCTTAAAGCACGACTGCCCACTTCTGCATCGAGACTTCATCAGCGAATGCAGCATTTTCTATAAACCCACTCTCCTATTCATACCAAGCTCTCATCCACAGCCAGGAGACGCGCAGGGGCGCACAGCCCTCAGCGCGCTGGCAGCGTGTCTGAGGGTGTGAGGGTGTTGGGGGAGGATGACTGAGCGCTCCTCTTTTAGTCATACAGCTTTTCGAGGGGTGAAAGTGAAATATGCTCCCAGCGTAGTACTTTTAATAGAAGGCAGAGTGCCCTGTCAGAGCTCTGCAATCACCCTGTGTTCCATTATGAGCTGGCTGAGCTCTGCTTCCTGTTCCTACCGACTGTCTCTGTTGGATGCTTCCCTAACACCAAAACAGGGAGAGAAAACCTGCGAGCATCCCCGTCACCTGCTCACAACCTGAGTGTACTGTGGCTCTGCTGACATCCATTGTCTTTTGTGTGTGTGTGTGTGTGTGCTTGTGTGGGTGTTTATGTGGGGGTTTTACATGTGTTTCTTTCTGCTGCTGCCTGAGCCAGGCAGACTGGTGAAAGCAAGGCTTGTTTTTGCAGTGTGTGTGTGAGTGTTCCTACAATGCATTTCCTTCCATGGACCCCCCTCTTCTCTCTCCCACCAGCTCTAATTCAGTGCACTTTTAACCAGAGATTTACAGTATATGCCAATCCCACGCACCTGCCTCTTGTGACTCACAGTCTGACATTTAACAGGGCATGAGCCCTATGCCTCTCACAACAACACAAAGCTGATGGGCTAAATAAGCCAGCAGCCATTGAGGCTGGTGCTGTGGGGGAGTACAGACGGATGAATTTCCGAATCAACTTTGTCTCAGAGCAGCACCCTGTTTGTTTTACACAACTTTGTGTAAATACATTGCGGACTGTGTTGCAATATGTTTCCTGGTTGGCTATTGTCACCCGGCTGTCTGGGAGGTGATATTTTTGAGATGGTTCACAAAGACCTTCAGTGTTCCTGCCACAGGGCATGCTATCGAGTTTTATACATGTCATAATGTGCTATGACAGCCAGATGTATACATCTCCCATGGAGATACAATTTGCTAGGGACTGGGAGGGGTTAATGTGTGACAACGTGGCTGGAGTAGTCTAGTTATTCCTGGATGTGTTTTTGCCTGTCATGTCTGTGCATGCAGTTCTGTAATAATCGAATAAGGAAGCGGTTACGAATAGCAGGAGCCATCTGGATTTCTGTTGTGTGAAGTACTTAACACAATAAGTGACCACGCTAACATCGAGCAGGAGCTACAGAGTCAATATCACACCAATTAGTTTTCCCACGCTGATGAGCTACATTTGCACAAAATGGCTTGATTAGCAATAAATAGGCTTATTTGTACTTGTTTATGCTTGTAAATGTTCCCCTTTGTAAAGAGCATTAATAACATTCATGGTTGGATGTCATTTTTGTCATCAGCGCATAATGTTCTTATGATCTGTCCCATTGGGCAGAGATGAAGGCGTGAAATGAAACAGATCCTCAAAGGAGCATCGGATGGGAACTTAAGATTGGAAGGATCCAATTACTACATGGTCCCTTCAGCAACCTGTAGTATCAACACAAGTTTCCCTTTTGTATCTTTGTTTGTTTCCTTTTGTTGATTTGTTGTGGCCTCCACATTTTCATTCCACGTCACTTGGAGCTTTGTTTGAAGAACAGACCGGGAGCATAATTTCACAGTAATTCTGGATTGTTGTCATGGTCCTGCTCTTTCCTGTGTCCCTTCTCAGGGGCTTCAATCATTTCCAAACAGCTGCCACTGCAGCCTGTGCCAGGACCTAACCACAACCGACCAATCACCAGCCAGCTCTGTGTTTGGAACTGGGCAGCCTGTTAAACAGCAGCCGCGTCAAGGTCCCTCTCTTGCTCTGTATCTTTCTTTCTCATTCTGCCATTCTCTTTCTTTCAGTTTCTCCCTCAGGCTAATAAGATTCTTCCTTACAGTGCATCCAACACACTTTAATATACACCCGCTAGCAGTACAAAAATGTAATTTATAGCTACCCCCCACCCCCCAGCAGCTTTCTACTGTTCTGTAGCATTTCAGCCCACATTTTGGCAAAAATCATTTCTTTTGATGAGAAGAGTTGTGTTAGTAAAGTTACTCTCCGTAGACACTTTATCAGAGGGAAAGGTAGAATGACACAGGGAGGAAGAGACAGAAGGAAAACAATAGCAAGAAAGAAGTAAAGATTAAGGCCGGGAGAGAAAATTGGAAGACGTATACAGCCACATCTCTGGCTCAGTGGTGGATGGTAAATTGGAGAAGATGATTAATGAAATGAAAGATTCTGATATTTTGAAATAATTTATTTCACATTTATCAGAGCTCCTTTTTTTTTTTTGCTTTTCCTCATAGGTGTTCATTACTGAGGGAACCCAATTTTGACGATGGAATTTAACCAAAAATGATGAGGTTTGTTCCACATGTAGACATCCCACGCTTCATTTTTTTTTTTAATAAATAAACGTATATTTTGATAGCAATTGTATATATGTACAGTATATATTTATTCTCAAATCAAGTTGTGCACAGTTCCATAGAAGATAATTGTTATTTCATAGCCCTAAACAACTTCCACTGCCCCTACATCCCTAATTGCATCCTCATTTACAACGGCAGATTCAAGTCAGATAGTTAATGACACACTTAACTCGTCTATAATTGGTTTTATGTTTATGTCCAAAAGCAAAGGAGAAAATTCTCTGAGATGATACCTTCAAATGTTGGAAAAATTCAGCTCCCATAAACAGAAAAAATAAAATGGAAGAACTGTTTCTTAAAATGAACAAATAATCTCTACCAAAAGAAATGACAAATTTTAGTGGTTTTTGTTTTTAAACAAAACAATGTGGACTAAAGACATTTGTATGGTTGCGGAGAAAAAAACAACACCATTTTCTAATTGTGCTTAAATATGTCAATTTAATACATTTGCATTTCGTATAATTAATGTTAAAAGAAGTACAGATACACTGGCCAATCCATCAGTCTAAATCGCTCTTCACTTGTTGCTAAATTATATAAATTAACGTCAGGCAAAAAATAAATAAATGAATAATATTGATGATAATAATAATAAGATAATGTATGGCACATTGTCCTGTTTTACACTTCACACTTCCACCCATTCTTCTTTATCCGCTTGTTTTAACTGTCTGCCCTGCCCTGATTACTTTAATCTGTACCATTTTAACCGGCTTTGTACATGAGTGCATCCCATTTCCCTTTTTTTATTTTCCTCACTTGAACCAGAAGTTGTTCTGGTTTGTCATCTTAACACAGCATCCCAAGTCTTTTGATCCTGCTCCAAAGAGGGAGGTTCGATCTCTGAAGAGCCATGAGCGAGGATACACAACAGTAGCCTTAAAGTGTTAAAGCTGACTGACAGCTGATCCAGCTGTGTCAGCCTCCGCCGGCACATCGGAAGTAGACGTTTCATTTCTCTTAAAACACCTTTCCTCGCTGCTTTTCTCACGGTGTCCTTGCATCTCTCCATGTTTCCAAAGACATAAATGAGGGAAACCAAAATGCAATTTAAGGAAAATGGGATGTGCCCAGAATGTTACTTTGCTTCGTTTCCATTTCTTCGTGTTACTTCTTGTACCATTCAATCTAGCCAGTTTTCCCTGTTTATTTCGTTTAGGACTTTTCTAAATTTGTGTTTTTTAAATCTTGCTTTTCATTGGGCTGATTTGCATATGTAGCTTGGTTGAGTTTGTGTGTCTTCTGATTCCTGGAAAGATCTCTCACTGTCTTTACTCACCTCTCATAATTCATTGTTTTATGTCTTAAATATTTCTGAACTGAACTTGCTATGCAGTTGGTGTCTGCGTGTGGACCCTTTTCTGTCTAGCTTAGCTAACAAGCAATACAATATCCATTGATGGTATTAATAATGTAAATATTAATCATAGCAAAGAACTTTTCTGTGCTGCACAAACCAATCGAGATAGTGACAATTGAAATGTCCTGCCATGGTGGCAATTCCACTATAATGACAAAAGGCCTCAGTGATGTTGATATGATGGTGTCAGTCAACTTTAGTTTCCTGCTGCAGTCCTCACAGGGTTACCATTTGGCTGATGGCTTGTTCCCAGGGTCAGTGGTCCTCTTAGAAATGATTTAGGAAGCTGCTCTGTATGTACTCCAAGGTTCTTCTAAAAGAAGAGTTGGTTCCTATTCCTTGTTTCAGCATATGCATGTGTACGTAAGTGAGTCAATCACAAATCCATTCATTCCTATGGAAAAATCCATGACATACGAAGTGCCACAAGTATGTTATAAAATTGTGAACTTCTTTGGTAGATTTTGGAGAGATCGCATGACAGTGTAATAAAAACAGGTTGCTATCTCTTGGGATTGCGACATCTACCATGATCACCTTCTTCTCCTGTTTGTCCACCATGATATCTGGATGATTAGCCACCACCATCTTATCGGCCTGGATCTGGTAGTCCCAGGATCTTAGCTCAGTAGTTCTCAATCACCTTTGGTTGTCCACTTTCATCCTGGAACCTCCAGCTCATACTCGGCACAGATGTTTCTGTATACTATGCCGGCCACACCCTGATGTTCCGTACTGCAATGTCTCAGGGGCATCTTTGCACAGCCTGCACCTTGGGTCTTGTCTGGTGTGGTAGACCCCGGCCTCTATCGATCTTGTGTTCAAGGCCTGTTCTTGTGCTGCTATGATCAGTGCCTCTGTGCTATCACTGAGACCAGCCTTCTCCAGCCACTGGTATATTTTCTTGATATCAGCCACTTCCTCTATCTGTCGGTGGTACATCTGTGCAGGGGCTTGTCCCTCCATGATGGTCTCTCTTCTTCTTCCTCCTCCTTACAGGGTTTCTGCTGCCTGAGGCATTCACTTAGCAGGTCATCATTTGGGGCCATCTTCCTGATGTATTCCTGGATCTTTGTTGTTTGATCTTGGATACTGGTTCTGCTCACTAATCCTCAGCCTCCCTCTTTCCACTTAGCGTACAGTCTCAGGGTGCTGGACTTGGGCTGAAACCCTCCATGCATGGTGAGGAGCTTCCTTGTCTTGATATCTGTGGCTTCTAACTCCTCCTTTGGCCAGGTTATTATACCAGCAGGTTTAAAGTATCTAGAGACCGCCCTGTCGACTAGTAACTGGTATTTGGCCCCTATGGTGTCATTACCAACCCCTTTCAGAGCCCTGCTCATGTATCGAGCCACATGCATACTCATCTTGGCTGCAATGATGCCTGACAGGAGCTTCCATGTCGGGCAGAGGCGGGTTAATGGCAAGTATTTGGATAGAATCGTTCCCTTCTGGCGTCCTTCATGATCAGGACCCTCCGACCTTGGGTCAACCACTCTGGGTGGGTTCCATCTTTTAGCAGCTGGTTCATCAGAGCTTCCAGGTGTTCATAGAGTGCAGTCAGCTTTTTTATCCAGTAACTGTGGATCATGTCAGGGCCCGGTGCTGTCTAACTCTTCATTGTTGAGACTCTTTCTTGGATTTCTGCCATTGTGATTTTTACTGGGCCTTGTTCTGGGAGATGGCTGTGGTCCTCTTCCAAGTCCACCAACCACTGAGCATTGGTGGTATGTGATGCTTCTTTCTCCCTCCCTCCTCCCTCCTGCTGTAGCATCGTTGTTGTACCTTATCGATCTCTTGTTGTGATAGTAATTGTCGATTGTGAACATTGAGACAGTGAGCTATGAGCTGTTTCTTGATTAGCTTGGATGTTGGGTTTTGAAGCCTCCATATGTCCCACAGAATACAATCACATCAGGATGCTCCATGCACATATTTCAAATTACTGGAGGGCAAGAAAAATGGTCACCCACCCATGGCAACAGGGAAGTACTATCACGATTGGCCGAAACTTAAGGGGACTGGCAGAATTCCAAAATTCAAAAACAGCCCAAAGTCCAAATACCAGAAATCCAACAAAACCAGGAAATACAGGATACACACAAGGGAACACAAGAAAGTACGGAACTGAAGGCAGCCGAACATGCACGACAGTCTGACAAAAAAAACAAAAACAAAGGGAACACAAGGACTGTGGAGGGTGGAGATAATTGGACATACCAGGGTTGGGCAGTCAATGAGACACACAACGAATCAAGGCAATCACAGACAGGAAATGTAAATTAAGACAAGACAGACGGAGGAACAGAACCTTCAAAATAAAACAGGAAATACTAGAATGGATAAAAGTATAAGATCACAGGTAACAAGCAGGGGACAACACAAGGATCTCAACAAGAAAAATAAACAAAAGAAACACAGGAATGATCACTGGAATCAAAAGACTAAGCTAAAACATGAAATAAACTAAAACTCAAAACCATCAGGAACACAAAATCATTTACATACAAATTCATCTGAAAGAACAAAAAACACAAGAAAAAAGAGAATACTTACAATAAATTACAAAAAAACAAGACACAAAAAACCTTAATAAAAACTCACGATCATGACACTCTCTATACATTCATAAAGAAATGCATTTCCCTGCATTGAAGATGTAAGGATGCAAGGATGTATAAAATGAGGCATATCACTCCCACTTTGTTTGGTTCCTAGTTGCAGATATAAAGACCTTATGCTCTAGTGAAGTCTCCCATTTAGTCCATGCAAACTTCTGCCACATACTTACCACCATCCTTGTTCTGCCAGTTTTATTAATACCTGCTCACATCTCCTCCTGGATTAAGTGCCTGCATTTTACAAACAATATGGATGCCTCGCATTCATTTTTAATAAAATAAATGTTTTGGTTTTTTTTTTAGAAAAAGATTGTTCAGATTTTTAGTGTCGTTTTGTTTCATCATTAGCTTTTTCTTTCTTGACTAGTGTTGTGCTTTACAGTAATTTATGATTGAAAGGAGTCTCAGACTCAAGTGGTTAGTTCACTTTCACCCTTGAAGCAACACAGAAAGCAATATAACCAAATCATTTACAGTCCGACATTGGATTCATTTGCCTGTTTGTTTGAATATAAAGCACGTCTGCAGGCAGCTTTGTATTGCAAAGTGCTACAAATCATAGTTATTATTAAATTGAGTTTCACCTCCTTTTTAATCTGTGCCTTCGGGGTAATTTATTGCTAATGGCATCTTTGCACTGAAGCATATTAAAATAAGGCTTTTGTTTTGTGTCATATGAAAGACTGTTATTAAAGAGCGTGTACTGTCGAGCGTGTGTCATTCAAACTCCAAGGGAATCAAATTCACCTGATATTCAATCATACACTGTAGGTAGCAGCGAAAATAAGTTGTGGTTTTTGATTGCACTAGGTCAGAAATTTTGTGTTTATAATGCACAGGGACTCACAGGGTCTCAGCAGGATGCTTTCTTTCCCTTGTCAGTTCAGAATGGGCGAGTAATTGAGCACTAGATGACTATTGCTGGCAACAATGGTGGCCATGGAAATGTCCCTTCACAGAACAATAAAAATGTTCACTCCTTCTCAAAGTAATTGGACCAGGGACAGTGGGGTTAATTTTCACCCCAAGGAGACGACCTGTGGAATGCTGTGCTCAGTAAACTACCATTAAACTTTTGAGGCAGGGGACTTGAGGGAAAAACAAAGTGTGATTAAAAAAAAAAAAGGGTGATGCTGATGAAAAGATGAGGACAAGAAAATGACTCAATGCTGTTTCACTTTTTAAACTGAGAGTAGCTGGCTTCCTCAGAATGACAGCTGCCAAAATCTTTAAACAACACTTAACTGATATCAGAAATCAATCAACAAGTAAAAAACTGTTGTTGGTTTTTTTGTTTGTTTTGTTTTTTGCCTACATGACAACACCAACTGGGTGACTGTTTTCACTTGTTACTAGACTCTGGTTTAAAACCCACATTAATAAGGGAACGTGATAAATATGCATTTGTGGTCAGGGGTCAGTGGGCCTCTTGTGAGTATTAAAAGTACACCTAAACATCCATAACAAGCTACCCAACACTGAAATGCAATTGAAATTATTTTCAGATCCAGCTGTGAGAGTTAATTTCTAAACCTGGATTTGTGGGGTTTTTTTAACCACCTGGGGGGCATTGCAATGAGATGTAAACAGGACTTCAGCATTTTAACACCTAAGAAATTGTATATGTAGGCAAACAGTTGTCTATTTACACATCCATCATGCTTGGATCAGTATTACCATTTATGTGAGGTTGTTCCATTCTGATGTGGGTTTTTTGTTTGCAGCTGGCTCCTCAGAAGCTCCTCAGTAGCTACTCAGCAACTGATGTTTGCACTCACTGCACAGTGGGTTTACTCTCGCTTTATAGGGCTCTACCTTAGTTACCACAGCCAAACTATAAACCATTGCTGTTTTATAGTTAAATAATAAGATACAATTGTCACATGGTGAGCTCTCTCTCTCTCTCTCTCTCTTTCTCTCTCTCGTTCTCGCTCTTTATATGTATATATATATAAATATTCATAGAGATTGAAGCCCAACATTATCTTGGAGTGGTTGGGATTGAAATTATAATAGGTGAGGCTTAAACATAAAGTGCATCAAACTAACTGGGAGCTGTTAATTGAAACCTTAAGTGGATTTGAGTTGATCAGAAGGCTTCAGAATTGACTTTTAGAGCAATACTTTTGATCAGAAGAGAAATAAATGTTTAGAGAACAAATTTTACATTTGCTTCAATGAAGACATGTCATCATCTTCATCACAGTATGGACATTGACACATTTTACAACACTCATCTGCAAGTTTGTCTATGTTGTCTGTTTTCCATTAGGTAGTAGTATACAGTGAATTTCTGAGGCGTTTTCCGTTTTCCATTAAAAGTATGCTATCTGCTTCAGGAAACACAGACAATGAGAGCAGACACAGAACAAATAGTCAAGTTGATGGACATTAAACTCCTTGTAATGCTGAGGGGCACTGCACTGAGTTGTATGATAATTATTTGTGGGCTCCTGACTACAGAAGTTATTTGTTTAAATCAAGATATTAAACATTGCTTTAGCCATTATGGCTAAAGCAACACTGTGTCTGTTTTAAGAAGCAACAAACGGACACATGAGGTGAATACTCTCTCAAGTGATTTACATCTGAATAAAGTGTTGCAGAAAGACAGGGCTGATGTGAAACTGACCTGCACAAAAGGACATCATCCCTTTCAGCAAGGCTCACTCATCACTCAGGTCATCTAAGAAAAACCCTGTCAGGAGACGGATTCAATTTCCTGCACATAGACTCAGAGAATGTGAAGAAGAATAGATTGGAATAAAAGAGAGAGAAACGGGAGATAGAGATAGAGAGAATCTGGCAGCAGATAGCATGGAATCAGGTAAGGCATTCACGCCCCAAACATTCATCTGGCTTCTCTCTTCTGTCGCATTCATGCTGCACAGCCAATTCCCGGCCGATAAGCCAGCTATGCGTTTCTCAAGGTAGGGGAGTGAATAGAGCACTACAATCTCTGGCTGATGTCGAAGACGGGCTGAGCCCACACGTTGACCTTCCTCACACCAGCTTTACTTCACTGGCGGGGGGGGTTTTCATAAAGGGATTATTCCACTTGTCACCTTTGACCTATCTGGCTGCCAACCACAAGGGCTCAAGAAGCCTGTCCATCACTCAGAGAGCAGCAAAGAGAGCAGCAGAACGAGAGGGAGATAAGAGGGGAGATGGCTGCAACTTGTGAAAAGCGATTAAAACATCTGTCTTTTTACTGGACAGATAGTGGTGAGGGGGGCAGTTGAGTCACCAGCCACTTCCGAATGTACCAGTGACTCAGTGGGTCCATGTAAAAGATAATTTAATGGTACTATGGGGTTGACTCAGACATACATGAAATGAACAATTTAGAGGCCACATCCGTTCGAATGACTCACAAACGTGGAAAAATAATGACTGCACTTTATTCCAGGACCTGAGTACAGCCCTGAGGAGCATGCAATGGCAGAAATTTGTTATCTTTTCAATCAGTAGCATCAACATCATAGATAATCACAGTGTCATATCTCAACTGCATGTACTCTTTGGTATGTGGAGGTCTGTTTGCCAACCTGATTGCTTTGAACTCTCTTAAGGGCTACCTATGTTGACCGTCACAGACAGACACTTGATGTTTTAGAGATGAAGAGCAAGCAAGCTGTAACACATCACTCTAGCAAAACAAAATTCTCCCACAAGTCTCAAAGGGAAGATCGCCAAGAGAGGAATTCAATTCCACCTACCTTTCAGCGATAGTCCATTAGGCACACAGGAAAGAGAGGAGCAGGACTGAGAGGGGAAGAAAGCAAAGGAGATTGAGACATGCAAAGGAGAGTCGTTCAGGGGGAAGAGGACACATAGACAGGCATAAGGAGGAAGCGGAGAGCGTCAGAAAATTGGTGAGAGTACAGTGGATTTTCTCCTCTTCTCTCTTTCCTTTTACCCTTCTGGCAATTTACTGGTTATTTACTGTGGCCTCTTCCTTCCGGGTGGAACGGGAGGGAAATGAGCTCTTATCTGGGTTTCCATATATCACTGACTGACACTGATGCTTGTAGTTTTGGCATGCGTACATCTGATGTTTCTTTTTAAAATCAATTATTTACAGAGTATCCGAGTCGAGTCTTGAGATTCATCACAGCTAATTGCAGCGTGGCACCCCCACCGTTGATCATGTCAGCCCCATCTTCTCTAGTTTCAACTTTGTCTCAAATGGCTAAGGGAGGAGTAGTGAATGTTTCTGAAACTGAGCAGAACCAATCACTAGAACCCAGCTAAGTCATCATCTACATTGCAATCATGCCACATCTAAAATTAGTGTGACTTTTAAGACGCAGGCGCCTTCACCGAGAAGGTTGAAATTAGGGATGTACCAATATGAAAACTTTGGCCGATTGATAACTTGTAATAAAATTGCGTCTTGTATTGTGTCTTTAGCATTAGCTCAAAATAATGAGACTCATAATGAGGCTGAATGCACCTGAAGCCCACAGGGTGGATTAAGTTGTCATCCAGTGTGGAAATATGTTTGTCTCCTCACTGTTTCTGCCCTGCAGCAAATGCTCTCACGGTCTAATTGCTTTTACATAAACCTAATGAAATATGAGACAATCCAGTAAATACATTAACCTTTACCAATCAAAACATGTCATCCCTTTACCATTCGCCCTAAAAAGGGATTTCATTATACGAAACCATAATTATCCTCTCTCGTTTTTACTAGACTGTTCAAAATTAATTAAATCGGTGGACTTGTTACTGCTCGCATAAAGATAAGGGCCATTCTTACAGACAATCTCCTTTTTATGTTAATGTACGATTGAAGATCTTTGTTTGTTTTGTTTTTTTCAATTCAAAAATCACCAGACCTGTAAAAGCAGTGCAAACACTCTGAGGCAGATGCATCAAGGGCAAGTAAAATTTGCCTTAAATTTGTATGTACATGACCTTGTTCACAGACATTTTTTATTAGACATGGATGCACATGGATGTCAATATCTTTGGTCTAAATCTAACACAGAACTTACAAGAAAGTGGGCGGTGGAAATAATATGTTAAAGGTTGTAAGAATAGAAAATGAAAAGCGAGAGCACGATGAATGATGGCAAGATGATTACAGGGAACGAGGTGAAGACAGCAGTAAAAGATGAAGAAGCATGAAGGGGGGAGGGAGGGGTCTGATTGACAATTTGCATCCTCTTCAGAAGGTATCAGGGGACATGATTGAATCCAGTCAGGCTGAACCCATTAGGGAGAGCACTGCTGTCAGAGGCCGAGCAGAAAGCCATTCACAGGCACCCAGTCCGTGCTTTTCACCAGTCTCCATTTATATTCATACAAGGACTGACTTACTGAGGTAGATGAGAGAGAAAGAGAGAGAGAGAAAAGACTCAAGTGGACCTCGACTCACCATTCATTTGATATTTGTGAGCTGTAAAGTTCTTTCCCGCTGCCAAGATCGCTCACTTTGGGCACCTGGACACAGCTGATCCCGTTTGCATTTGGCTTTTCATGGGTCAGTATGTCCAGAAATTGGATTCAAATAGTAGACTTATAACAGCTCAAACCAATTATAAGCGCCGAGCAAAACCATTTAAAAGCAGTGGGGGAAATACAAAATACATTTGCATTTTAAGCAGTTTAACATGTCTCTTCTCATTAGCCTGCCTTGGTTGAACTGAGGCAATCATTTTGCTGTTTGCTTGTCATTGTATTTCTCAGCAGATCCCTGGGCGTGATGCGAGCAGTAAAGATATAACACACTTGAGAGTGCGATAAGCTACAGTGGCCGAGGGCAGCTGAGAACAGCTCCTTGACAGTCGTCCCAACCCTTATATCTCCATTCACCTAAACCAGACAGCTGAACCAGAACAGCTCGAGAGTTTGACTTGGTGCCAAAGGAGGTAAAGTGTTGTGGAGAGTCTTCCACATTTCTATTTATCTTGCAAACACAGCACACATGCCCGAAGCTACGACGCTTCGGCTGCCTTGTCCACACCAAACCGTCGGCAGGGTCTGTCGAGCCCGTTTCGTTGGGTTTTTTTCCCTTCTTCCCGTCAGCTGTGTCGCCTGAAACCATGTTGCATCGGTCTTATGTCATTTTAGTAAGATGTCAAAGGGGAGAGGGCAGAACCATGGTGAAAATTGTAATCGTCCTCCTTTGTTTGTGTTCTTAGATTGATTTTTTGATATCTCCAGTAACCCAGTGACTAGTTACAGAAACAGTAATATTATATACTTTGGAGTGCACTCAGTAGCTTGCCAAATTGCCTTTTAGACTGTTTTCATAGAGGCCATGGCGCCACTAATCCAGTTTTTATACATTTACTCCTTGCTTTGATGTAGTTATGAAAACACAAATTTGATAAGCTCATTGGGAGCATTTTAAAAATCTCAAGGAATATATGAACTCATAAATATCAAGGTCATTTGAAAGGGAGGTAATCTGATAAATAGTAATGGACTAGCTACAGAAGTCACCTCTCTCTTTGCTGTACATGAAGCAATATGTCTGTCCCTGATGTTTGACCCTCTCCAATTCTCTTACTTAGTCTGTTCTCCCTGCCCCGCTGCCTCTACCTCATTGTCCCTGAGGTTCAAAATAGTCACAGAAGGGTTATGTTATTCTTGAGTTATGAATGTCCAAATTAGCACAAGGTAGGAAGAGAGAGTCTTGAAAGTGATGCTTAATTGATGGGTGCAGAAACATTGCCATGCCATGTTTTTATTTAGGCAGGCTTAATGCAGGCTATTGACTTCTCAATGAGGACAAGGATTAGGTCAAATATACTTCACTCTCTAATGCGTGCTTAATGGGTCTACTATAGATTGGCCATAAAAGTGCATGATCATAAATATTGCGGGGTTTTAAAACATTTATGAGTGAAATACAATGCTTTGTTTCCAAACTTGTGAGTCACTAAGCAGCAGTGCTTGTATGTATGCACGAGCATATATGCTACATTTGATAAATTATGGAAAAATATTCCGTATTCAGCACAACTATATTGATTCCAGCATTATTCAATATCACTCGGGAAGAACTGCAACTATTTTGGTGGTTTTGCAGTTAACTGCATGGCACATTCCAACTGACATATCTATTGCAGAATATGAATGATAGAGGAATGAACAGTGTGATCAGGCTTCCAGAGCTGCCATTTGCCCTTTAACCCCAAGTTCTAAGGGCAGATGTCAGCAGAGGGTGTTACATCTGTGCAGTTTGTCAAAGCCCAGTGGGATAATATGTAGATTGTGATTTTGGGCTATGCAAATAAAATTTGATTTGATTTGAGTTGAGTTGTGCTTTACTGCCACGGTTGCCTCTGTCAATTTCTTGCTTCACCTCTCACAAGCCCATCTGTCACCTTTGACCACAGAGCAAAGGGGCACCTTTGTTCAGTTGCTGAAATCCCAGTGACACTGCCATTGATATGTGATAAGCTTTCGCATTGGAAGAAAGATTTAAAGTAACAAGTGGACAGCAGGGATGCAGTCTGCAAGAATGGTCAGTTGTGGTTTGACAAACGTAACACTTGGGAGGATTGAAACAGGGGAACAGGAGATGGGAGTGTTGAAAGAAAGTCAGTTTAGTACAATATAATGATTCCATGCAAAATACTGCACTACATTCAGGGATTTGACATTAATTCGAATGGCAACATAATCTATACCAAAGAGTTCATATCATATATATAATATTTTACATTCATAATAGATAAGAGACACTACAGCAGACAGTACTGTTGTAGTACTCTGGATTAGTATTGGTTGGTCTCATCTCAGAATTATTTGCCTTTCTGATTAGTCCAAGACAAAAAGGACTGGAGACTTTATTTCAAGAGGTCTGATTTATTTTGTTTACATTATGACTATGATTGGATGTAAAACTTCTTCAAACACAGCTATATAACTTGATTTCTAATTGTTTCCATTTATTATTATTAAAAGCTGATGCCCCTTTCACTTCATCAGTGTACAAGCTACAGTACCCAATGCAGGTGCATGTGGTAAATGAGCTAGAGATGCAGCAGACGAAAGTGGAGACCATGACCAAAAACAATTAATATTAAATAGTCATATTTAACATGTGTCATATATATTACTATTTTCAGCTTTAACATACTGTGTGTAGATTTTGATGTAAAATACTTAAAGGTGAATGAAGCAAAGGGTGCTCCATGCAGTGACACATGGGTGGTCCGGCTCTGTAGGCAGGACTTAAAGATGGCAAACTTCAAAATATTTATCAAACCTCAATTTAAGAGATTATTATGAAATGAACTGAATGTAAACATGCGTCAAGTTGTACAAGTCCGGTACAGCTGCAGTTACCGTGCACACCAGCTGCCAGGATGATCAATACCCTGGCGTCGTTGATTCCTATGACACTGACACTTGTTGAAAGAAAAGATTTAGTTCAAAACATATTAGTTTCAGGAAGTATTATATAAAAGGTAAATGTATTCATTGTGTCAAACACTCTGTATTTTATAAATCACAGTTCAAACAGGAACAAATCTCTAAACTGAGCTGATTGTACAACATTACCACTGAACGACTCAGTGGCTTTTAGCAGTGGAGCCCCACTCAGTGACGACTGAGCAGCAAGTACTCCCTTGTTAAAAGCTTATTAAAAGACAATGAAAACCACAGAAACAATCATAATCTAATAACTGTTGATGAAAATAGGCTGCTGAGAATGTAACCGGATACAGAGCTTGTATAGGATCATTTTGCACTGAACTGAACTGTTTGATCTTGCAATAGACTGAGCGTGCCTCTTGACTAAAGACATTTATAGTCAGGGCTGAAGGTCAGGCTGTATGAATTGCGATGCATTCTCTCTCACTTCAACACTGCAGAACTACAACCGAACCCTTAATAAACAGAAACGTGATAAGTGGTAGGCTGGTGTTTCAATTGTGGAGCAAAAGCAAATAATTTAAATAGATCTAGAAATTCAATTTGGGAGTCATGATTTTGAATCCATTGGTCTTTTTGTCTGGTTTCTGTCTATTCATTACTTTTTTATTAGGTATGTACTTTTTTTTATCAAGCTTTTTGTAACTACATATAAATATACTTATAAATGCAGGAATGTGCTGCATGACTTTATGTGTGGAATTGGAATGGAACGGAATAGTTCCATGTAGCACTGATGACTATGAACACTGTTATCTGTTTCAACTGACCAAATCATGTGTACCTGTTTCCAAACAAGGAATGAGTTGGACTTAAATCTGGAAGTGGGTCACGCTTAAACTGGGCTGCCTGAAATAGATTTATTCAGAACCAGCTCTATGAAACGCTTATTAAAAAAATGTTTCCAGCTCATTCTCAAAATCTGAGCTTTAGATCAATGAGCAACAGTAGTGTTTAAAAGACAAGTTTAACGTAAACCAGTATGAATAAACTATTCTTCCAGTTTCTTAATTTAAACACATTATCTATTTTCATTTAAAACAAAAGAGACAGAGACTGCAGACCCCCTTTGATGCAATTCAATTTCCTTTGAAATGACTGAAATACTATAAAAGGGGACATTATGTAAAAGAATCTTCAAGAATCTGGTGCCTGTTCTGGAGAAAGATGATCTTCAAGAAACACTAAGATATTATGGAGACCTATTTTGTGTAAAATCGAAAGGTGCTATCGTTTTTGAGTTAACAGATCCGGACATACATGCACATACATGCAGGACATACATACAGATGGGCCACATTGCTACAATAAAAATGGAGCCTATCCTGTCAGGTTATGACCAAATGGTTCTTGGTAACAGTGCAACAGATGCTGCAGCATTATTAAAGGTGAGAGAGGTGCACATGAACTGGATCAGAAAGAAAAGTCAACAGTGACAACAACAGTTTTTTGTTTTATGTATTGTCTACACCTACACGGCATCTTGTGAAACAATCAGAAAGCTAAGAGGCCACAGCTGTCTATTTATCATCAGAGAATTAGACTTGTTCATTGCATGCTTTCTCCTTTTGTAGTGCTGTGAATCAGTTGCCAACTTACTGTATATTAGACACATTTCGCTATCCACAGCCATCGTACGTCTCGCTGTTCTGTTGCTTCTCCTCATGTTCCTGTTACTCGTGCACATTATCACTGAAATAGATAAACCTGTCTCTTGTCTCATCTTATCTTTCTTTCTCCTTATCTCTGCTTTACACACACAAACGGGTACTTGCGCACATGACCCAGAAAAAAACAAACCGTTCGTTTAAGCAAGTGCTGCTCTTGTCTTCCCTGCCGTGAGTGGGGTCAGGATGAGGCTGCCAGCAGATAGTGTGTGTCCAATGGATCGCTGCTCAGGATTCAATTAACTGGGTTCTGTGCAAACGAACAGAACAAGGGCGCAATCAGCTCCAATCTCCCACTAAGTCCTGCCTTCTGACTCATTTATTAAAGCATGCTGGTAAATTGACTACTTAGGAACTAACTGGAAGAATCCTAAGTGGTGGAGGATAAGGACTGTTAGGAAACGTCTCCAGAAGAGAGAGGTAATAACAGTGACAGAGATGTGGAGAGAAGATGCATAGGCCTAATGATACTATTTCTAGCCAAGGTTTGCTTTAGAAAATCTCATCTTTCAGTACATTACATCAATAGTGGCATTATGAGACAGGGCAGGGTGCGTTACAAGTGGTTCTAATTAATTACCTTCCTATAGCCACAAACACCGCTTCCGTCACTCTGCACCACTGCCCCTAAACACTAATCCTGGAAATCCAATCTGACAGTCCTTTCAAGGCTGCCCTCTTCCCTTAACATTCATTTCCCCTGCACATTCTGCATTTTGAAATCCACTGGTGACATTTTAGGTCAAAGATAATTTCCCAAGTGTGATTCAGCTGCTCTTCTGCATGCGAGCAGATCAATGAATTCACTGCAGCGCTACAATGAGAAAAAATTAAACTTGTTACTGCTCACTACCTGAAGTTTAACAATCAACTCACACCTCTTTCTTCAAAAACATTTATGCATTATTAACCTACTACACTGCATATATAATGCAGTGCCTCTTGGCAAGGATGGATGTGAGGTATCATCTGCTGCTCCTGGAATTATTTCTGTATTTTTACACAATGTGAGGTCTGCATAATCATCTTAATATACATAATGTAGCATGTCATTAGGTGTAATTTTCAAACCATTTTTATCCACTCCCTGCACCTAAGCTAAAATAAGTAAATACGTCATAACCGCGTGCTAGTTTTATATACCTCCAGCTGAATCTATATGAGACC
>KV751324.1:12588333-12614454 GCA_001698575.1 Mola mola | reverse complement strand
TTCTCATTAAAATTAATCAAATGCATTTTAAATTTAGTAAAAATAAAATAAATAAATTATATATATGTAAATAAGGCACAAACTGGAACAATTACCCTTACTGTGTACCAGCTGGGACACTTTTAAATAAAACGTGTCTGCCTTGTTCTTCCTATGTTTCATTTCAGTGGTGCTTTGTTCACTGAGCAGTTCAATGAAGTTTGAATCATTTTTAAAGGCCTGTAAAATGAATCTGTGGACCGAACACAATGGACACAATAGGAAGAAAGGGCAAAGTCATCAGCAGGCTGCAAGATATCAGAAGCTTCTTTTATAGGGCTTCAGTCAATGTCAGCTGGTACAATGGAGCAAAGTCAGGGTTGGAACACTCCTTTCTTTTTGATTGTTTTGTTTTGTTTTGTTTTTAGCCTAGGCTTATACTGTAATTATACAGGACGGCAAAAAGTTTCAGGGTTCTGCTCAGCATCTTAATGATTCATGGGACTGAGCCCCTCCAGTCAGCATGGGCTTGTCAGTCTGGAGCTTGAAGTCCCACATGAGCTCTATTGTTCTCAACCATTTTCTGAAGTGGCCCATCAGGACTTGGGACGTCTATACCATACACAGCACAGATGCTCCAGTACACTATACCAGCTACTAGGTTATGCCTTTCAGTTTATCATGTGCTGGGCTGTCTCAGGGGCGTCATTGTATGTATCCACCTTTGTTTTCTATGGATTTGATATTTAGTGTCTCAGTGTTTTGTGCTGCCAAGTTCACAGGTTGATCACTGGTAGGATATGATGTCACCCACTTCCTCTATCTACCGATGGTACATACCATGAAGGGGCCTGGTCTGTCGTGGTATCTCCTTTTCTCCTCATTACTCTCTGAATCTCAGCTGTCTAATTTTAGATTTTATCCCAGGGTACTATCTTCCTATTTGTTTTTTGTTTTGGGTTTTTTTTCTGGGGGTTTTTCTTGTTTTAGTTTAGTTTTTTTTTTAGTTTTTTTTGGCTGTGGCTGACCTTGTATCCTCATCGTGGTTCCCTGTTAGCTTTGTATAATGTCAGACACTCTATTAGCCGGGTGTGGGGTATTGAGTTGTAGACTTTCTTGTAATCATTCCAGGTGATGCTCAGGCTGCTCTGCGTGATCTTGGGTGATTGCTCTATCGAGCACTCGCTGGTTCTTTGCTACTCCGTTCTTGTTTTCAATGCCTTTTCAAGCTTTGCTTACATTTATGTGCCAACTCGACTAAACCGTGATGGCTGATGATGTGGGCGTCCGTCACAATCAATGTCATCTCACCCTATGTCATCCATTCAGGGCAGATACTATACTTATTGATAGCACCTCACTCATTTGTGCTGCCAACAGGCATGGAGTGATGCTAGCTTATTTAGCCAATAGTTTGGATCACATCAAGTTCTGGTGCTGTCCAGCTCTTCATGCCTGAGGCTTTATGATGTCATATTGATTGATTGTTATTGCTCTTAAATCCACCAGCCCCTTTGTCCATATAGTTTAACTCAGACTGAGCTTTGGGTCAGAATGTCCTTGTGGATGGATCTTTTGATTGATTTTTGGTGTATTCCCTTCAGCTTGGAAACCACAGCTTTAAGTGTTTGTTTGGTAGTATCTAGAGCAGAGGGCACTAATAGGTGGACCCCAGTCCAGTTCTGGACCCAGAAACCCACTCATAACCAATATGTCACTGATAATTGTTACATTTTGATGGAGCATTTCTATTTTAGCTGGTAGTTTTTTTTTCACACCTTTGCCCTATTGGTTTAACAGTACAGATCAATTGCATTGACATCTTACTTGATGTCAAATCTCATAATTCTGAACATTGAGACTGGAGCAAATGAGTTAGTGAAGAGTCACAAGGGAGAGACAGTAGGAGGAAGAATAGATACTAAAAACTGAGTCAGAGAAACGCCAATGAGATAGAAAGAAAGGATGTCACAGTTTTATAACGGTAAGATGTTAAAAACTACACTAACTATAGTGTCCTGCGTCTCGCACTCTGTTTATATGTCTTAGAGTGACTTTTTGTTTGTGTTCGGTGCACTTGTTAGTCGTGGTGCAACACGTCAAACATGTTGCACCATTAATTGGAGATATTCATCCATCTGTCTAACCATTTAATTTTTGCTGGCCCCAAAACTGCACCCTCCCCAAAATCCTTGTTTACTTTCAGTTTCTGATCAGCTCCCAAGGAGAGACTGCTATATTCACACACCCCTCTGTCTCTTTCTCCCCATTAACCATTATGAATTACTTTTAACTAGACAAACGTTACATTATAAAACTGTCTGTCTGTCATGGCAGCCCTCTTCAACTCTGTTAGTCAGCTACAGTTGGTCAGCCATAAGTACTGGCTTTCTTGATCTTCTAATTTCCTTCTACTCAGTACATGCACGACTCTCTTTAACCAGGTCAGGGTCTTTCTTGGCACGCTAGCCGCAGAACTGATGAGATTATTGCAGAAATGGTAAATCATTCGACTGAGACAGCCAGTTGCTATCATTGTCTGATCATTGGCACATAAAAAAAATCATATTATATTGGAGAAATTCATGCGTGGTGCACCAGGTCCTCCATGGACTGGCTCCTTCTGTACCGAGGCAATTTGTAAATAAGGGATCGACTACATCTACACAGGGGGCAGTATGAGGGGGTTTCATTTTCTCACTGACGAAAGACTGTTATGACATTACCAAATTACAATTAGGGCTGCTTCTACTGTATTTGGAGGTCAACCCCAAGAGACATTAGAGACATTAAACATGCGCTTAAAGTTAAGGTAAAGACTTGGTAATTAGCATTCAGCTCTGTCCACATCAGTGTCAATGGAACTGAGCTTGTGCCTTTGTTTGCGCTTATACTACCTCGAATTCCTGATAATTCTTTATTATGCTCTTCATCTTGTATCTGCATCCCTGTATCTTTGACAGTGGCATAATCTCATATTGCATTTTACTATGAGTGCCTCGTCTCTTTTACCGATTGAGATGGCATCTTAACATCTGTCCAAGGACAGCAGATGAAAAATAGTTTTAAGCTAATTCTGATGGCTTTATTTTTATGCGTATCAGTGTGCATTATTTCTGTTGAATAGACCTTTAATAAAATGAAACACACCGGTATATGTAACAGCAGCAAGAATTTGAGAAGTCATGTTTGAAAGATAGCTTTTGAGAATTAATTCTGCTGCCCATGCTAATGTTTTTAGATTTAATTTGTTATTATACACCCCTTAAAGTTTAAAAGTGACAGAATTCCGCATGAAGTATATATCGTTGAATATTGAAACTTGTGTTGTTGTTAGCTACAGTCATACCCTTACTGTGCCAACTCGAGGAAAGTTGAAAAACCTTAATTGTTCTTAATTATGTCGTTTATAAAATGTATGTATATTTTCAACGTTACTGTGTTGAAATTATGTTGGTAAATTTAGGGGTGTGAAGATAAAGCAGAAGTGATGACAATACTAATTTGTAGAAATATGAATACTGATATGTCATTGATATGTAATAATACACAGATGATAATATTGTAGAAATATTGCAGTGCAGATGTTTGGCCGTTGGGTCCTTTTGGTTATCATTTCAGTTGGTTGCTTTTCATTCCTCGTTAAGTGTAACTAGTCTTTTGTACAGTTTTTGTTTTAGTAGCGTCATGGTTATACAGTCTCTACAACAACTTAAAAAAAAACCCACTCTTGCTGTGTTAATAGGAATTATTTTATCCTTTATAGTCATGCGGTGAAAATCTGATACCTCAACGGCCAACAATTGCAGCCTAAATAACTTGCTAAATAACTTTCATCATAATTTGTGCTTTATAATAAGAAATGAATAAACTTCTCTAAATCTTATCTTTCAGCTGAGCTCCATTAGCAGAAAGAATTTGTGCTGTTTGTGTCATTTAACTGTTTCAAAAGATCTGACAAGAGAGAAAGAAATTCACTGTGCTTTCAGTGCAGGTTTCACATTGCAAACAGGTGTACAACAATAAGTAAAGTACCAGCAGAGAAACATGCAGACAAACTGTGTTTTTCTGTGTTGTACAAGTTTACAAAAACCCTGTGGGATCCATCTATCTGTTGGCCCAGCTCCCTGATGAGCTGTGCATCTCTGACCCAACAAAGAACTCGGGGAGCTCCACTGACAGCTCTGTGCTGCAGAGTGCTCTGATCAAAAAGATCTACAGCCATTCTAATAGTTACATCTCCTTGCCTTATATTTCACACAGTAAATATGGCAGCAACCTGTCAAGGCCCAGTGAAATTTAGGACACTGCGCCGGCAGCCCATTTTTTTAAACCCAGCAAGAGCATTGCCCTGTAAAAACAGGAGAGGGTGACAGATTTATGCCATGGACACACTTAGACGATATAAAACATTGTCCTCAAACAAATCCCCTTGTACACACTTAGGATAGATTAAGGCTTTGGTTAAAATATGAAGGCAAGAACATGTGGCCCAGAAGATGTGCGTTGTAATTTTGTCCTGCTGTTGCATCTGAACAGCTACCACCAGCTTTTGTGCTTTATTTCCAGGTAAAGGGTTTTCAGAAATGTATCTTTAAACACACGAACACATCTTTTTTTTTTTTTTTGTGACACAGTGGTCTAGTGGCAGCAAGAAAATTCTTGTCAGCATTTTTCTGTGCCATCATCAGCTCACATTCAGAGTCGGTCATAGCAGATATCAAGGGCATACACAGATATAATCCCGCTTCAAGCTTCATTCCAGCGAGGTGGCACGCAAAGTGTTCAATCAAAGTGTCATCAAGAGATGCAGCTCAGAAAGAATCCAGCTGCTCCTCTGGCAGCTTGGATGACATAGTGCTCTACAGTGAGGATAGTGTTGTATGCATTCATTTATTGATGTGACTTCACATATCAGACCAATCCTCCCTCAGAAACCTTAAGCAGGTCTAAATAAATATATGTTACAGTGCAGTACATCAAAGATTTTAGCAACACCAAGGCTGCATATTTCCAAAACTATAAAGGCTTTCGATATAAAACCTTGGCAATGAGAATGTAATGATTTTTAAATTAAAGCAATGCAATTGGGCATCATTGGGTTATCATTTAATGGAAACTGTGAGGAAAGCATCACTCTAATGAGCCATTGGGCTGGAAAGGGAGTAAAGGACAGCTCAGTCAGGTGTTGCACCTGAAACTCTCTTGAGAAGGAGTGCTTCGAATATAATGTTTTATGGAAACAATCAACACTATCATATATGAGATAGTTAATTAGGGAAATGCCTGATTGATTAAGAATGCTATTTTCTATTTAGTCATAAACTCTATAATTGCAGGAAAAAGTTATAGACTTAAAAACAGCAGCATAAAACAAAATTCTAACTAGTTTTGTCCTCATCCCTTCTCTTGCTGTAATTTCCTTTTTTTTTTCCACTAAAACTACAGTACTGTATATCAGGCAGCGCTGAGTTAGGAGGGAAGGAACCAAACTGATTTCATTTCTCGCAGAGTGGATATGACAAGTTGAGGAAATGCCACTTTAGGAATCCCGTGGGTTCTGCCGCCACGCCGCCTGCACACTTAATGTTATCTGTGCAGTTCTGGTTTCCATATCAATGGAGCTGAAATGTCAGAGGAGTGATATGGACATCCCCTCCTGACACTGCAGACTTAATTAAAGATCCTGGACACTCCTCTTAGAGATTCCAACAGACAAAACAATGCTAGTGTATGTTAATAACAATACAGTGGATTCCAGAGAATTAGTCATAGACAAATTCTGTAAGCATCTGTCCAGTTCAGTTGTTTTCTTCCTGTTTCCAGTCTTTGTGCTGAGATACTCATCTGCTCGTGGCTGGTTCACATTTACTGCATCTGTAACGACTTAGCATTTACGTACCTAAAAAGAAAAAAATCCGTAACACCACCTCTTCATGTCTCCTAGGCACAACCTGCCTCACATTGTGACCTTAGGCTCCTCCATATCATGTATAGACTTTTCTAGATTCATCCCATCCTTTCTTTGTGTGTATGTGTCTCTTACAAAGCTGACAGAAGAGAGAAAAGATGGAGCAGCAGAAGCGGATTTAGCTTAATGTCATGTTTTAACCACGAATCAGGTCCAGAGAGACAGTTCAAAATTACATTTGAGATTTTGGAGATTTCAGCACATGCTGGCACTTTACCCCTGATATATACATTTTGGAATAAGTTCTGATTTACTGCTACTATGTTGTTAAATACCAACTTTACAGAACTGATAAATGAGCCAGGCTCTGATATATGCATGCTGGCTATCTTTGTCTTTGGGTTTTTCGCCAGGCTCAGGATTAGACAGCTGGACACTGGCTGCACTGCAGTAAACATACTGAGGTTTGTATACACACAGTACCAGCTGATGAACAGGCAGCTACAGTGATATTCTTCCTCTCATACTCTTCAGTATACCGGAGCACCATTTAGCATATGGTAGGAGACCAGGAATACTAATGACCAACTTGGAGCTTCTGTATTTCAGTAGTTCAAACTTGTATCTCCCTAGATTGCCATGCATTGATTATCACAGCCAAATACCTTAAATAATTAAAAAGTAAATAAATAATAAGCTTGGCTTATTCAATATGTATACAGTTACCAGTAGATGCTTCCATACATTTGTCCAGTTAAAGCACATTTTAAGCACTGTAGTATAGGCCATCAATCAACATCAAATACTCATACATTTTAATGTAATTCCTGCAATACATTGTTTACCATCTAGTTAATTTCATATAGAGTTTGGCTAATATTGTTCAAATCTCTCTTAAGGAGTAATTTAATTTTTTTGTCCTCATGCACTCCACGATATGACATTGCTAGCATTGCTACTAATGTCATTTTTTCATTACTTTCTAGTTTGGATCAAAAGATCCCCAGCAGTGCTGACTATTGATTGACAAGCTGAGGGTTTTCTAAGAGCTTTGGCAAATAGATATAAGTGGAAATAATCCATGCTGGCTACATTTAGGGTACTATTTATACACACGAGGGTCAGTCAATCAATTGTCGGTATTAAAACAAGACACACAAGGTAATGCTGTCAGATGGATTTGTGAGCCATTTATCACTGTGACTCTAAGTTATGTCCTTTTTAATTAATTTTCAAATCTCTTTGGATCACTCTATGCCTTTATCCCCCTGTTTTTAGCTTCCCTGTAAGCATCAATTAAAAAGCTAAACTGAATGCAGACAGATAAAAAGATTACTAGAAGACCTATTTGACAATCTTAAACATTCAAATTAAAATGCCTGCATAACAATGAGGAATCATCTATAACTAATTATTAATGAATCTTTCATCTAGTTGTTAGAAAGCTTCTCTGTGTGACAGAAAAGTTTAGATTAGAGCTTATTTGAGTTGTATTTTACCAAAAAAGGTCTTCTGTGGTTCAGTCCAAGGGCCAGCTCTTCACCACCTGCTACGTTCATGTTGCAGCGTAAGATCAGGACCATGGACAGCTCCTCCAGCTCAGACTGCCTTTTAACCAGTGTGCATTTGCCCGCTGTTTCTCTTCCGTGTCGCTCCCATTGCCGACTATCACAACAAATGCCATCAACACAGACCACCGTGTGGCCTTGTGCGTGTTCACTTTGTGTGTGTGCTGCTTGATGGGCTGCACAAGAACCCTCTTGTCAGATGTCTAGTCGACAAGTTAAGCAAACAAATGAAGACACCAGTGGTATCTTCTGATGCCCAAATTGAGACATTTAACCGAGATCAGATCTGATCATTATATCAACATTTAGGTAGCGAACTTAGTATTTTCTATTCAACCACTTATAAAATCTCATGGTAATCTTCTGGGCTTGTTTTACCTGATGGAATATGTTGTAATTGTTTAAATCATTGACCCTAATTCAAACTCAGTTCAAAACTTTGGGTTTTACTTGCTTTATACTTAGCTTCTCACTGCAATGTGGCACTTTGGCATATTTGAGGACATTCCACAATAAAGTCTGAACATAATGTTTATCCGTGGGTGCTCCTTCACAGTGCCACAGCCTTGTCTGATTCTGATTCACTGTCTTCATAGACACAGTGAGTCGGTCTCGGGTAGTTCAGACTTTCAGTGAATTTTTTTAAAACTCGTATTGTTATATAGCAGTGTGCAGGCTTTTCTTTACCTGTATGAAGTGTATCAAATGGATACACTTTTGCAAAGCAGAGACAGGACTTGGCTTTCTAAGGGCTGCTACATACTTTTAAAGATAGGTATTGAAATTTCTTACTGGAGTTTTCAATCAAATGCTAATAAAGTTTTTCTAAAGAGCCCTAAGGCTAGTTGATGGAAGTGTTTTGCCATGGATACCTCATGTAAATGGCCACCAAGTAACCTGGAAAGGTGAAAAGAGGTCTTGAAGTTGATGTAAATCCCACATGTAATGCTTACTGTAGTGATAAAGCCCTGTTTGTTTTCCCCCGTCACTGCAGTAAGCTAAAAATTGACTGGCACTATCTAAGCTTCTGGCGATTATCTGACATGCCAGAGGGTTCATGCCGCAAAGACTAATTAGTTTCATTAACTTGCACTCAAGATAAAAAACAATTGCTTTCATGTAATTGAAATGCTGATTTCCCAATCCCTCAGCGCTCTCCTCACCGCTGCCTTGTCTCATTCCTCGGTGCTATATCTTTTTCCAGGAACCACCCCTCTGCCTCTTTGCTTTAGGTTCATCTTACCATCACTCCCCTCTTAGCTGCTTTGCTAATTAATTTTATGATATGCTAAGACTTCATCAGTTCTTTGAGCTCCTGTGAAAGCTGTTCCAGTGTGCGAGAGATTATTCTGGGTGTGTTACATTTTCTGATCTTAGGAGCCGTGTATGGAGCTAACAAGCTCACAATATTCAAAGAAATAAAATCGAAGGGGCTCATCTGGACAATGTCATTTTTCTGTCTAGTTCAATAATGGTGAAATACACTTTTAAATGTTTTTGCACTTTACACAAAGAGTATAACACTGTGACAGCTTGAGTTTCTGCAAATGATATAATTTCTTCCATCAGTGTCCAAGTTCAATGTTCAATCACAGTTCACAGCGGACTCACATCTCCTGCTATGAAAATGTGACTGATTGTTAAGTCAACCATGTTATTGTCATGTTACTACACCATCTATGATCGAATGTATTTATTGCCACTATTATCATAACTCAGCAGCTGCATCACTTATCATCATCATCACAATCATCATCATTATCATGTATGTAATGAACAGTAATAAAAGTTGCAGTGACCACAGGAGTAGCTGGAACACACGACAGCTGACAACTTCATAATGAAATGTCACTCTTAATTCAAAAGCAAAATCCATACAATAGAGTCAAGCAGTGAACTAATAAGCATGACACATGAAACACAAGTCAGAAAATGCTTATTTACAGAACTGATGATATCAAGCCAGTTGGCGGCCAGAGCTCTATGCCACCATGGTAAGCTACTTTATCCTCATGCACTTGTTACAGGTGCAATTCCCTGTAAACTTTAGTTACTGAAACAGTTGCAGAGTTACAGAGTATAACTCTTTTTACTTAATAGACAGCTATTTTTACAATACGCATTGAACAATAGCTACTTTCACCAAAAGCATCGCTACAGAGCAGATGTTCTTCCACTTCATCATTAACGTCCACCCGTGTTTGCGGAAATATCTGTCAACAAATTTGTGACCTTCTGGTATTGTTTTTAATACTGTATTGAAGACTTGTGTATATTGGCAGACCTCTTCAGTCAGACTCCCCTCCACAGTTGGTTGATGTTTTTGTTGATTGTTGATGTTGGTTGATGTGTTTAGGAGGAAATACATAGTGACAAATTGGACTAATCACAGCTGTTGAAGTATGTGTCACCGTGACATGTAGTTACATTTTAGGAGAAGTGCATGTCAGGCTATGGTGTAGGGCACTGCCTGGGGCACACAGTGACACAGTACCTACAGCGTATGTATGGCACAGACCCCACACGCAAGCATAAATTCAGTTTAAGTAGTCTATTTTCTTGTAGAGATTGCAGCAAACATTCTACTTATCATGTGCTTTATTTTTCATCATCTACTGCTGGACTGGTACAACAGTTGGACAAGGAACCATAATCTATCCATTCCTATGAGAACCTCCTCGTTCTCTGATGGTTTTGTGAAAGTGCTCAGTCCAGAATTGATTTTGTCTTTGAAAACCTCATACACTCTGTGTTCCACAGTTAGTGAGCATAAAGTGAAAAGTTCTACAGCAAATTAAGATACAATATTAGCATCCTACCTGTGCTTAGAGATTAGCTCTTGTACCAGGGAGTGAGCCATGAAAGTCCCTTGGTTGAGTTTGGCCTGGAACTTTTGTCACATCTCTCTACCTGGTTTCCTCTCATTGCTCTTCCGGAACCATCATCCAATAAAGCCGTATTCTTAAGTAAATGGCAAATGAACTAAATTGGTGGACACAGTAAGCGTTATACATACCAAAGCTAACGTCAGAGCGTTAGCTTTGTCCATGACAGCATGTTAGCTTTGGGGTATTTAGCTCAAAGAAAGTCTGTCATACAGAGTCCCTGGTATGTTGCTGGAATTGTTTTTTTTAACTATATACTTAAATCCTAGCCCCCATGACACCTTGCATGAATTATGGGCACAACTTTCTGTCAAATAGCAGGATTGTATTTCTGTACTGTATTTTCTATGGTGAGGGTGAACTAGTGTTTATCTATAGCATTTTAAAACCAGTTAGATATCTGACGATGAAGCTGCTCTATTGAAGTCAAATTACTTAAGAAAGGACCACAGTTGTCTGCCTGTCAGCATTGTAAGCTAAGACGTGAAAAACTAGATTATCACACCCCAAATCACATCATATTCATTTTTACAGTGGTGCCCCTGAGAATAAGGTGGGTAAATGAACAGAACTGAACGCTCTGTGTAGCACCGACCCGCTGCCTCCTGCCTCTCTTCAAACAGAGAGGCCTATTGTTCGCCGTGGAAACAAAGTTCACCGTGCTGAACCAAGCGTCCTCTGCTCTGTCCACTTTGCATATAATTTACCCTCTTCCGCTCCTCATTAGCGCTCACAGGCTTCTGGTCTTGTATAACGAAATAGATGAGGGATGACGTGTGTGCTTTTGTTTGGTATTGTTTGTAATGTGACACACCTCAGAGTTTGACAGAGAAGCGCAGCAGGAACTGACTCAGGTCCGTTTGGCCTATAAAGAGATATTGGCATTCTGACCAGAGGGGTCCGCGCCCATCGTTAATGACCTTTTCATACACACAAACTGAATATATTGTAGGCCTATTGAGGCTGCACTGTCAAACCTCTTGCTCGCCCAGGGCTCCTTTGTTCTCTGAAGTGTTGGGGCTGCATATTTGAAAGGTTTATTTGTGTTCATATCTTGCCTTTTCAACAACACAGACATGACAGTGTGGGCATGAAGAGGAAAAGGGTAGTTGTGCTCTTTCTTATATTTCATATTATTCATTACTATATTTGAGTAATTTGCCAGGTGCCATAAACAAACACGCAGTGATCAATATATAAACCTGTTTTCTTTAGTAAATAGAGAGGAGACTCATTATTTATTAGCTGTATATAGCTTAGCTGTAAGTATTTACACGTTTATAGCCTTCAGTAAATTAGGTAAGAGCATGTTGTAAACATTTATAGGCTGCTCAAGAGAGTGGCTACAAGATAATTCTAGCTGCTGTTTGGATAAAGAAGAAATTTTTCAAATCGCATTCCTACTGTATCAAACTATAATCAAATGAAACTGATTCATTCAATAAATGTGTGCCGGTCTGAAATTGATTTGTTTTTCCCCACAGATGTCTTCGACGTTTTAAAAGATCTCTGGAAAATTCTCTGCAACTCCTTAAACTTTGCAGCTTGCATGCAGATTTCAGAGAGCTGAACACGCTCAAAGTGATTATGTGCCGTGAATGATTATTGGTTAATGCGTACAGAAAGTGACAGTAATAAAGCACCGCAGATGAACAGACAGACTGACTGGCAGTGAGAGCGAGATGTTTCCTCCCTCTGAAGCATTACTTCCTGAATTTCCATTTCAATCACTGGCATCCTCCTGGGAGGCCCCCGGCCTGCAGCCTGGGTGGGAGGAGTCAAGCCCCCTCATTGCCAAGAGTTGTTAGCGTCGAGCATTGTGTTCCTTCTGCTGCTATTGTCTTCCACACCTTTTTTTTTCCCGCTCTGCACTATCCTTCTTTGCAAAGTGATTAAACATGTACTTCCGAAGTATGTTGGAAGTCCACTTTCCCATATTAGCTGGAAATTAATTGAGTGACTCCAACTATAAGGATTGTTCAGTGTGTTCCTGTTCGCCTTGGAGGCATCTTCGCACTGAACTGAGTCATGGATCATTTGAGTTGGCCATTACAAATGAGTGTCTTCTAGTGAGCCTATGCATGGATGCAATTTAGCCATATAATCCGTGTTAAAAGGTGGCCCCAGCTCTCGTAACAATACGGAAGTTTCCTCTGTGACATGCATCGCCTTGCTGTGCTGAGGAGTGGAAGCAGCATTTTCTGCCTGCAAGTGGGATGCACTGATACTCACTGACATAAATAGGCCCTGCATATTTGGCAACACATCGCCCGGATATATTTGGATGTGTTGCAATAAAACCTCTCTTTTCTCTCTCTCTCTCTCTCTCTCTCTCTCTCTCTCTCTCTCTCTCTCTCTCTCTCTCTCTCTCTCTCTCTCTCTCTCTCTCTCTCTGTGTTTTATCTCTGTGTGCGAGTGAAATGTTGCGTTACAACTTCTTAATATTGTTATTGTCTCTGCTGGGACACACATAAAATCCTCTTGAAATACAGATGTGCCTAAGAGTGCAGATCAAGTGTTCAGGAAAACAAATAGGATGGAGTAAGTGGTTCTCTGTGCCACTCCTTCTTTGTCTCATTCTTTTCTCATTACATCCTGCCAATACTGTAAGTAAGATGAAAAGACTGTTTGGGTGAAATACAATAAGGACATTTCTGCCTCCAGACCGACAGGCATTGGATCAATGGCCATCAGGCATGTTTTCCTGTAACTAACATATATGTTAGTTACTTCCCATGATTTGAGAGCCATGAGGGAGAAGAACATTACATTGCTAACCAAAGCTCAGCTCTGTGAAACATGTATTGATCTACAGAATTTTAATCACACGCAAACAATGAGAGATGTGAGCTTCTCCTTTTGGCTAAATTTGGCATTCAGGTTTTCAACATTGTTACCTTTGCCAACTTTGGATCACATCATAATGCAAATGTTTTGGCCTGTCATGTGTGCTATGATGTTTTTTTTATAAATTCCCTGTATTTAATCACATCTCTGACCACATTACACTGTCAAACATATTTCTGTAGGTATGCATCTGTAAAAACAGAATGCTGCAAAACATACTTTCACTTCTCACTTCTTTACTTTAGTCCATGGCTGAAATATGCTGTGCCAAAACAATTTTTACCTAAGAAGGAAAATCAATATCAGAAAGGAGAGAAGAGATGCATGGCTTAAAGAATAATATAAAACTTCACTCTTTGAAATGTACCTATCGTAAAATAAATGACATTTAAAATATGCGTTTTTTTCAAATCTTTATGATCTTAGAATGGTTTCATACAAAATGGATTTATATATATACAGCTCCATAAATAGCAGTAAAACAAGTCCACTAAATCAGTGGAACTTGACTTTACCCCACAGTGAAATTCATATTGGGGTTCATGAGTAATAATTTAAAAGTTTGTATCAATGGTAATGTATAATTGTCTAACCTCATATTTTTCAGTGATGTTTTCTTCTTCCTTTAAATTAAGTTTGGCTTTGTTAGACAGTAATGACTAATTTTAGTGCCTTTCATGAAAGAAATGCAGCTCAAAAGTGTTTACAACTAAACAATTACAAGCACTGCAAATAAAAAGACATATAATGAGTAATACTTGAGGAACGCAAAAAATAATATACATAGAATGTATATTACCAGGTTAAAAAAAGCATGCATTTGCTTTTTACATAGTATTGATGAAAGAAAGGAAAGAAATCCATCATACCCTTTGAAAAACTGTGTTGTTTAATTTACATTTAATACAATAACAATATAACATAATATACAGCAGTTGACTATTTTTGCATGCAACTAAAGCAACAACCTCCAAACCAAAAGCAGGTGGTAGAAGCGATGGGAAGGAACAACTTTGCCTGAATATTGGTGTGAATATCTGGTAAAAAAAAAAAGTGAAGCTCACTGTGTTTGTGCACATATTTCCCCATGCACATTGCAGGCCACATTTTGCTCCAGTCCAAATAGATTCTGTTGTGTTACTTTGTTTTTGTGTGCACAATGTGTGTGTGAATATGCTTACAAGACACACTTCCCCCTCGTTATTTACCTTTCAGCTTGAATCAGAAGACATCTTAAATAAGAACGTGGATATTAAATAAACAGAGCAAGTGTTTGATATGTAAATATATTTTCCAAACATGGAAATAAAGAACACTATCAGCATCGCAGCAACCTTCCGTCAGAATATTGTCTCGCCGCCAATGTTTTTCTTCATCATCTATGCACACTTCACTCTTTCACTCTTATATACATTTCTTTTCAGCGTTGACAACAATGCAGACCGGCAAGTGTAGCCCGAGGCAGAGCAAGTGAGCCTTTGTTCAAAAGGTTATACCTTTGTGCTCATGCTGATAGTGAACTATCATGGCTAAGCAACAGTTTTAAATGGTTCCATCTAAAATGATCACTTATTCACCTGAAAATGACAAGAAAGTTCAAAGTAAACAGGATTATGTTTTACAAAATGCATGTGTATTCATAAACACTGGTACTCATGCTGTTCACACATGTGCAGAACATCCACGGCCGTGAGTGCACACACACACACACACACACACAACTATTCACAGTTTGTAATAGACTGCTACAAAAGCTTGATTCGGTACAGTCAGCTATCTGACAACTGTTTTTCAGTGACCATTCATGCTTTAAAAATTGCGGAAAAAACTCTTCACAAATGATATTATTTTGTCTGAAGGGTTTGCAGATGCAGCTGCGGTTTGTACATCGAGAACAGAACTGTACAATTCGTACAGCGGTACGATGGTCCAACCAGACTGAAAAGCTGAAAAGGACACAAACAGATAAAGACACCTCTTAGCGGCAGCTAAATGAGAATATAAGGAATCTTGATTTTAAAAAAAATATGAGTACTTAAATGCAAAATTATTCTTTAAAATGGAGGGTTAACCTATGGATACGACAATTAAAACTGTATGAGAAAATGTCACTGTCAATGAAAACACACTACGTAACTACGCAGCTATATATGTACGTAAATTACATCCAACCACTGAGTAGACTTCACAGGCGGACATAATGTATTGGCAGCAACAGAAACATACATTAAAATGTTATTCGCATGCAGTTTGGAAATGTTGCAGTGAAATATTTCCTCCTCGTGAAGAAGGACGTCTGTATCGTCATAACTGAGCCTTCAACTAATAATAATTCAGCTGTAAAAGAGCAGGAAGAAATGAAACATAAAGAGGGATAAATAACAGGGTGTAAATGTGTGCAAATATGTGCAGTTGTGAACATTAGATATATAGATAGATAGATAGAACAGTGTATATACTGGTTGCATATTAGTTATTGTGTGATTTATTGTTCATTGTTGAATAAATACTTTCAGATAAACATGCTATGTCTTTAATGTTGCACAAGATTGAATTTTGCCAACATCTACACTGTCAAGAGCTCCAAACCCTTCAACTAGCTGCCAATGAGGTGATTTTGGTTGTGATTATTAAGTTAATTATTAATCATAATTCCAGACTCACATTTTAGTAGATTTAGTAGACTGTCTTTTCCTTTCTTTAAAGGTGGTTCCCTGAGGTGATCTAATTCAAATTATATTCTTTAACTTCAAATAATTAAGAATTATTAATTATTATTGATAGCCAAACTACTACTACTTCTAAGACTACTCGTCTTAAAGTGTCTGAGACCAAATGTATTTATATATACTAAAAGTAATTTTCCTTGAAATGTAAACATGTTTTCCAGACATGTAAATACATATTTACATAACTATGTTCACATGTATGCATTATACTGTATACTAAAAGTTATATATAACTGCAAATAAAAATGAATAAACGTAAAAGTAAATTACAAGCATCTGAAACTGTACTTAAGTGCTTTTCTTAGGTAAACTTGTTACATTCCATCAGTGCTCTTTAGTGCAGAAAGCCTTGAAGACTTTCTCCAGCATGTATATACAAAGAGTAACAAAGCTTACAGTGGGATTATTTTATGATGGATGAATAGAAAACACAGCACTTTGACCCATGTTTGAGTCCCATCTGACATCATATCTTTATTTTTCAATTCCTGTGTCCAGTGATTGAAGTCCCAAAAAATGCATAAATTCATATATATTTTTTGAATTTTGACTTACCCCACTTCACATGCTACAGCTGGGTACAAACTGTATGTAAGTACAAAATGATGTGGAACAATAATAATGTATTTTGTAAAAAATATAACACACATACATACATAATGCACGTATATGTATGTATTTGTATGTGTATGTCTATGTATGTATGTACGTATATACAGGTATCCGTGGGTATTTTTTAACGCTTATCCTGTTAGGGGTCACTTACTTTTCGCTTATTACTTTTTCTATTTCTATTTATTATTGTTTTAATATTTTACCACCTGGGCTTTGCAGTACAATATTATGTTTGTTATGTTTATGATTCTCAAGCCTATGCACCGATTTCTATCTATCTATCTTACTTCTTCATTTATATTATTATTTTTCGAATAGGGATTTCCAATATTTGGGCAGTCATATTAGTGTCAGGCGATGGTAATCATTTAAGAATATATATATATATTAGTGTTAGTCTGATGAGCAATTCCGGTCTGGTGTGAACAACTGATAATTATTTCAGTGTGGCTGCTGTTATGTGATCCACCGTTTCACAAGATTTAATGCACCAAAAAGCTGTTAGTCCACTGCCAAATTACACAGAAGACCTAATGTGTGTGAGTGTTCGTTGGGCAGACATAACATGTACATTACATTTGGAGATGGCAGCGTCCGCTCTCTGGACGTTTTCACCCTAATATTGATTACTTGTTTTTCAGTGTTTAAAAAAATCTATCATCATACTTTTAAAAGATTTGATTGAGATTGGTAAATTTTTGGCAATCAGCCATGCAACAATTTCCAATCAGGTTTTTGATGTGGGCCAAAATGTTCACATCAGTGCATCCCTACTTTTATAAAAGGTGTGTTATTTACATATCAAGATTACAGCAACGTGTTACAAATGTATTTGATTCATAACTTTTTAAAATCAGAATATCTTGCTAAGTTGGTGTTAGCAGTGTCACTTCACAGCAAAAAGTCATGGGTTGGATTTAACTGCAGCAGTTACTCATCTTTTACTCATGAAAATGTTAAGAAGAAAAAATGTTATACAATTATCTACATCTTGTCCCAACAGGCAGCTAAGCCTAGTTTTAATACTTTGAATGTTAATGATGTCAACGTTTTAATTTCGGCAGGTCCTATTGCATGGTTTCACACGCACAAAATGCACACACTCACACAAACACACGCACCCATAGTGACATTTAAAAGAACACGAGTGAAAATAAATGGATGTAGAGTTCAATTCAGAAAATCTTATTATTCATTGGCATCTTTCTGTACACGCAAGCCTCAAGCGACAGGAACTAAAGCACAGCAGGAAAGCTTTGTACAACCTCAATATGTTTTCCTACCTGCAAGTAGTTCAAATAATATTTACACTGGAAACGGAAAGAATGTCACTTTAATTCTCTCCGGACCTGCGGCGTATGATGGGCGTGTTTGTAGTTCTTAAAGAACAAGATTAAAAACACAGACGTATGTCTTGTGTTCTTGTATTCTTTTAAACACTTTCTGTTGTAAAACACAACCTTTGGAAATAACAACACATGAGTGGAAAGCCTGTTTGGGGATATGAAAACCATCTAAAGGTCACAGTCAGCCAAACCCCAGAGAGCCTCCACTCTGTGCTGATGTTGCTTTTGTGCCGCTGTTTACTTCATAAACCAAAACATTTGTTCATTTCATTTGTGGCTTGTAGTGGAACTAAATATCCCAGAGATGTTTAGCCCTTTTCAGTGTCTGATATTACCATGAGCTCATTAAAAACACATGATGTGGATCCCAGCTTAGGCTGCTGGAAAACTGCTGTACTGTCTCCTTCTCTCTCCTACGTCTGATGAAATTAAAAAGTTATGAGCATGGCTAATTCCACCCTTGGGGGGCACACAGTATGATGACAGCACACTCGCCACTGACTGTGTATGTACAATGATGTGTTATCCACACTGTGATGCCATGTGGATTGTGGCATGAACTTAAATCAGAACATTGAAAATATGATTTTCTTAACGCTGTATAAATAAACTGTGCTGATCTCCTTCTGTGTATCTGCAGGATGAATCTGCCTTTAGCTGATTAAAAAGCCGACCTGCGCTCACTTGAATGGAACAAATATTAATCGTGTTTCACTGAGAAATTCAGCACATAAGTAGAAATTACACAAAAACAAAACTTAAATTATTATGTTAATTTTCTGTCCCTGACCACGTGAAAAGACCTGACAGTGACTGGTAACGCAGGGGCTTCGGTCACCTGGTTACTCTGTGAAGCTCAACTGAACCACAGCTGTGCTAATGTCACCGTAATAACATGCTCACAGTGCTGATGTTTAGTACCCTCACACCTTCATTTAGGGTATTGGTTACGCTAATATTTGCTAATGTTTTTATAGTGCTGGTATTGAAGTAAACCTGTCCACACAAACGGCTTGCTCCTTGAAACCGTCCAGTGAATTGGCGCTAATCTGCTGTATTCATACATTTAAATATCCATAACACATCAACTGTTATTTTTAGGCCCTGGAAGGATGTTGAGGCAGCAATTATACCACAAAGCACTTCCCGCATTGTTCTTTTTTGTAATGAGCACGGGTGAAAAACAATAGCAAAAGCAACAAGGGTTCGAACGTTGGTTATGTCCAATTGAGGGGCCGCAGCCTCCAAAGGCTGCATTTGAAGGCCGATTACATCACAGCATTGCAATGAAGGTTGTCCCAGTTCAGTTGCACCTCCAAACGCAGCAAATGCAGAAGAGCAACAGGGTTTTAGTAGGTCTGAAAAGGTCCAGCAGCACTGCCAGGGACTCTCTGCTCAGCCTGAAATCTGTCCTGCAGGAACACTAGCAGGCTGATGCTGTAGTACGCTGTATTGTAAAAGATGAGAGCAACCATATATGCTAAGCTAGAGCTTAAATGTCCAGTGTTGATTTCATTTCACGGTAATTAACGTAATAATTACCGTTAACAGTTAGCGTTAACTGGTTAATAATGTTACTGTTGGTTATAATTAACAAGGCTTTTGCTCTATATGGCATTTGACATCATTGCAAAGCAAGAAATTCTGTTTAAATAGACATTTTACACAAAAATGAACACTACGGATCTCTTCTTGGTTAGAGGCTAAGCAAATTAATTCCTACAGGCAGCCCCACAGTCCTCTAATGGAATTAGAAGAATTACATTATTGATTGCAGCAGAAAACACAAATATACTAGATACATTTCTAGGGTATTTGAGAAAAGACAGCTATTCTGCAAGCATTATTTCCCAACTTTCATAGCCCACACCAAAGCAATGTAGATGAATAAACAGCACAAAAAAATACAGAAGAAAAGTGTTGTTTTTTTTTAATTTAAGTATCTGTCCCTTTAATTCATTATAACTGGTTGTTGATACACTGTCTCCAAAACGATCCCAGGGTAAAGGTGTGAGATCAAATGTTAAAGGATTAATAGAACAGTGGAGGGCATGGAACTCTTCCCACATCCATGTGCCATAACATCCATAATATATGATCTATTATCAAGGACTATCACAGCTGAGAGTGACACACTTGGTTCGGCGCTCTGGTCAAATCCATCAATCTATATTTCAGGAGTTCTCCTGTGAAGGGCGAGGCCCCTCTGTTGTTTGTGATGAGCGCTGAAGAATTCCTCTTTGTTTACATCTATGCTTTTAAACTTCATTTTAAGTGCCTCATTAATCTTTCATGCGATCAGTCGTCCTGTCTTCTGTGTGATGCCTGTGATGTTTGCACTGAATCCCATGTATTTTTCACATCCAGAGAGCAATACCTTCATAATACGTTACGTACTGTACTGTCAAAGATATTTGTTTATGATAATAAATGGTTGTTCATATAAAGAAAGATAATATCCATGGAAGGAACTGTTACAGGGGGACTCTGAATCAGATAAATTATACTAATCAAGGTCAAAGCTCCAATTTCACAGCAGTTGCCTTTTAATATAAACCAATATTTCAAGCATGGGAAGGCTAATATGGTGAAAGTTTGTTATTATGACTAAAGTGAAGATCATGCTGAGAATAATAGGCAAACACTGCAGCCATAAATTGTGCTTCATTTGTTCAGTTCAAGGGTCCATGCAATTCCAAAGCAGTTCTCTGTTTGAGGCACTCGATTTTAGATGTAGAGCGCAAGCCGGCGCAGGGTCAGGTACGGGTGTCATTAATTAAAACATGTGCTCGGTGGAAGGCTTCTCTGCTATGTCATAAAACAAGTTTATAGGCCTCCGCTGCCCACATCCTTTTTCCTCACTTCTCATCTCTATGACAAAATGCCATCTCTCTCGTCAGAGCATAACTCTGCCCGCTGACAAGTCCAGGATTACGACTTTGGGGAGCAGAGGGAGGTGAGAGGGAATGGGAGGTAACTGGGCTGCTCAAAGTCATCATGGCTGTTGTAGATTACAGAAAATACTCTCCGTCACTCTTCTTGGCAGGTGGGCGGTGTGCAGCGGCATGCATACTGATAAGTGGTGGGAGACCTGAGGGAAGAGGAACGGCACGAGAGGATGGTATGGCCCTGGCCCCAGGAACAAAAGGCCACCTGATCCCGTGGCTGGTGCAGCCCAAGCGCTTGAGAGGTGGCGACAGAAAGGGCTGGCGCGAGCTGAGGTGTACGACTGCTGCTTCAGATGTATGCCATCAGCTTCCTGTGTCTGCGTTCACACCTCGGTCGTGATCAGCTGAGGATATTTCTACTTAAAGTTTAACTGCACAGTTGTTCATGTGTGTGAGAGTGTGAGTGCGTTGTTAATATTTGACAGCAAGGTGAACCGGCACTTAGCAACTGCACCATATCTAACACAGCTTATAATAACACTTTAGTTCATTTTTTGTCAACGTGGAAGCCCATACAAGACAGAGAGACACTCACTCACTCACACATAGATACAGAGAACCCTTTTTTACAATGTTACAATCCAAACACAGACATGCTATCTGCTGCCTTTTCCCATGCTTTTTACCCTCAGTGTTGGGAATCTGCACCATGTTATCAGAAGTAGTCAAGACACTGAATACCTGCATCTGTGCACATGGGGAGGGACACCCCCCACCCATCTCGATAAGACCCACACAACCACGATCTTCAGTGCCTGAAGTAAGCATCCTGATGTTGTTGATTGAGCGACTGAGTGAGTGAGTGAACTAACTAACTGCCTCGTCATTATTCTTGACTGAACCCACGGACAAAAAATACAACTGCAGTGCGAATACTCTGAAATTCTGTGCATCATGTGTCGTGTAGAAAGGCAGGCCCACGTGCACACAGAATCCATTGATATTGCAGAACTACCGGAAAGATGTATTTTTCTGATACATAGTTTGTCATTGACAGTGAGTTAAACCTAATATATTTTGTTTGTGTCTTGTGTTGTATATCATGTGCATGTGCAGATGCATTTTTGTGAGCTGTATGTCAATTCCAGGGACTGCAATAAAGTTTGTTTCTTGTGATTCTATTGTTGGTCGTCACCTTTATTTGATATATCAGTTCAAAATAATAAACATTAAATGAAACATTGTTTCTTGTCAATTTTTCCTAGATTTACACCACCAAAGCCTTTCAAAATCTTTATTATAGTTTATTTTTTAAAACAAACTGGAACTTTATGACAAAGCAAATGACATTTTCATTGATCTATTTATAGTACCAAAGGATCAAAAAAATGTACAACACAAGGGTTAAACTCTACACCAAGGCGTCAAAATGTCACACTTATTTTATAGGGCATTTAACTGGAATGGCATTCTAATTTTTATTTTTATCTCCCATTCCAAGCATCACATTAGGCATGCGATGTGTGCGTGTATGTGTTTTTTTTTTTAGAGATAACCTGAATTTCTGGTCATGTTGGAAAACCACTAACTTTAAAATGCTGTTACAGATCATTAAGGGAGCATAAAAAAAGTCCCAAGACCATTACAACAATACAGTTACATAAAATGAATAACTCGGGGGATCGCTCCTGAATATAAAAGGGATAGGTGTATTACTGAGATAGTGGAATCTTCTCTACACATGATACAGTATAGCTGTTTAAAGCTCTTTAATATGACGGCCTGTCTATACCAAGCAGAAGCGTATGTGCTTTGCAAATCCATAAAGCTACCAAACTACCAAAATCTTTAATTTGATGTGTAAATGATGACTGTAAGTATTTTAACCACATATTCTCCTGAAGACATCATATTCTTGGATAACTGGCCCTACCACCATTATATTTTCAGTCTGTATCTGGCAAGTGCGATCACAAAATACTGCATTCACCGTTACACTCTATTACACTCATCAATTGTTGTCTTGTTGTGCCCTATATTATATTAGGATTTGGCCAATAAATCATCATATCCAGGCCTGTCACCAAATCAGACTCATGACATCATCCATCACATGACCATGTAACTCATCTAGACTGGTGAAACATTTTAGTATTAGTTTGTTTTGCTTTTTTATGTGTAAATCTTTGTCTAGTTATCTCTTCATTATTCTAAACCCTTTAAACATAACTAATTAAATGCTCACCATTAGCTTAAAAATAATTTTTCAGGAAAAAAATAACTGTTTAAAAAGAGTACCAATATTGTGTTGCATAGATGTCTTTGGAAGTCAGCATGCATCTTCACAAGTTTAGTCTCACAATTTAACAAAAGAAAGTCACAAAACGCCAAGGATATAGCATTGCGCCTACTGTCATTGTTAAACAAAGAAATGCAACTTCACACCTACACTGTGCTGTGCTGTAATTGACAAAGACGAGCTTCACAGCCTAGTTAACTCATCATAAAACAATGCGTTATTCACTCAGGAGGGAATTAAACTCACCATCACTCTTTCGACAATCACCTCTGGCTCGGTTTGAAATAAATCCTCAATTCACCGCCTCTGTGTGTCTACTACTTGACTCTCCTCTGTCCTTGCCTGCTGCGTCCTGTCAGCCCTGAAGTCACAGTCCTCATCAGAGTCGCTTTCAATCACTTCCATACTGTATCCCCTGTCCTCAAAATGGCCTCCTCAGGTTTGAAAGGCAGTCTGTGGTCCCCGTGTGGTGTTCAGCCATGTTCCTTGTGTTGTGCTGCAGAGCTCATTTGACAATGATTTTGTGATCTGAGGTTACTATGAGTCATGTGTAATACCACTATCTCCCCAGCAGTAGACAGAGAGCAGACAGTAAAAGATACCTTCATATTCTGGCCCGCATTTTACAAGCTGCTCCAATTTGTTTTGCGTTAGCTCAGCGTCAGTGTGTGCTGCACTTTGAACTCCTCGGTACATATTGTGCTATTACAAAGCGCTCTCACTGTCACTGTCAAAGCCGCTGACTCGTTAAAGTATGCATCTTAGCCCATCTAAACTTGAATAAAGCAAATAAAAATGATGTTAGCTTAAGAAAAAGGGGAGTTGGTTTAAAATGCATAAGTATTATGCTCAATGTGTGACAGTTGGCATTTATATTTTTTGCTTATTTTTGCTTAATTGAACTGAAAATGTACTGCCATCAGCATCAGTCTCATAAATGTTTCCAAAGCAGGGCTTTTTCGTTTCTAGTCAGAAACAGGATAGTTAAATAAAAGTGGATGGCGCAACACAGCATCCTTCATATGAGTCTCTACGGGGCTCTAAAGGTCAGCACTGTCAAGACAGCTTGCTATTTGTCAACAGCACAAATTAGTGCGTCAAAATTCACCACTGATTGCTTCCCTTTAATCAAAGGGGCTGTAGCGGCAAGACTCTAGATGTATTGAATCCGGTAAGGGTGTTGTGTTGCTAATGAAGCCAAGTTTACAATCAAAGAACGTGCTATTTATTACAGATCAACAGACGACAGATAATGTGAGCCATATTCTTCTATCACACTTCATCGCCGTCGCCGTGGTGTTGTCACTTTGCAAGCATGCCTCTCACATGTATCAGAAACAGACTTTCTGTGTTTTATCTTTTTTTTTTTGTGCCCTCAGACCGGAGAATAAAAAGATGGATTTCAGGCTGCTCTTTGGATCACACGACTGGAAAGAATCAAAACTGTGTAGCTGGAGACATGTTACAAAAGGGTCAGAATGAGGTTTTTCAGCTGCAGCATGGACGTGCGCTCTCTCTCTTTAACCATTTCTGTCACCTTTCTATCATTTTCTCAACGTCTCTTTCTCCCCACCTTCTCCACCCTTTTTTTTTCCCCTCTTCTCCCTCTCTCTCTCTGCTCTTAAAGCCATCATTTTGTCCCTTCAGAACCTGGCTTGCCTCTTCACAATCCTAGATGGATTAACATACATTACACATTTCACAGGGACTCTGTAATAAAAGACTATATTCAGCTTGTCTCTCTAAGAGCTGAAACCAGTGTGCAAATCTCCCCAAGGTCAGGACGGACCTGAATAGCCCACCTTAATTCATTTTGGGGGTGTGCCAGTACTTTGGCATGCTGTCTTTGCATCGCCTAGTAGCCCAGGTGTTGCTTTTAGATTACGCTGTGTGCTCACACGGGCAAAGAAAGGGCCTGTAATCGGGTTAACTGAATAAAGAGACATGGCTCCTCACCCTCTTCATAAAATTACAGCCATTGTCAACAATCAGGACCATTTATCTCTGAGGCTTTCTGCCGGGGCCGGCTGTGAAGGTAGATGATGGCAGTGCAGGTGGAAGTGCACTGAAGTGGCGGCACAGCAGGCCACAGAAGAGACGAGAATGGCTTGGTGAATCACTCTCATGACATGCAAAAGATATACCATTCAGCACCACGTCGCAACGTTCACTCAGACCCGTCTCCACCATCCTAGACGAGGCTTTCTGGTGGCATAAAAGCATCTACCATTATCCCCAAATGGATTTGTAATTCCCTCATCCCCTTATTGCTTATCCATCTGTGCTGCAACCATCAGCACAATACATATAACAAGTTACACCTCTGCCTGTTTGTCTATTATGTAAATCACTGAAATACACTGGAGCAGTGTTATTTCACACCATGACCTCGCCACCCACAGTCTTAAAGTAATTAAAAGTGTTTGTGGGTAGAACAAGCTCACATCATCAGCTTTGCTCAGTCTGTTCCTTAAGGTTAAAACCATAAAAACAATTAGAAATAACCGGTAAACTCGGAGAATCAGATCTGAGGGCAATGTCATGCCTAATTCAACACACGCGTTCGTCTCCCTCTGCTTTTACTGAGTGGGGAAGTGAAAATATTCAGAAAGGCCCTGAGTTTGTACTTCACAATATATTGAATTACCAAATGTTTTAATTAAAAAGATTAACTAACCTGGACGCACATTCCAAATTAAAGGAGGATTCCGCTTTATTACAACTTATTTTGTAGCTTTTCCAAAGTCATGACATTATGCTCATGTTAGCCTCTGCTATCAACTGCAATTGAAGCAATTTGTGGCATCTTTTGGAAATACATTTTTTTAGGTCCTTATTCTAGGACAATATAGCATTTGGCAATTAAAATTCACCACTGGCTGGTATGTACTGTAAATCATTTAGTTTTGCCTGTAACTGTAGAATTGACCAAACCTGCCTTGCAAGTTTCATCTGTAATTTCTGGCTGAAGGCTTTAACAAGCACACAAATGTCTGATATTTCAGGACAATAATCCCGCATCCAGGCCAGAGTCTTTGAAACAAATATTACTAT
>KV751324.1:12539361-12575948 GCA_001698575.1 Mola mola | reverse complement strand
CTCCACATGGAGACTGTTACTCTGCCTTACTTATTCATCAGCCAACCCAAGGTGGCAGGGTTGGCCGCCTTGGGAGTTTCAACTGTAGGTATTGGCTGCTGAGATGACATTTACATCTGCTTACGGTCATTCCATTATTTAAGTAATACTTAAAATGGCAATGGGAAATAGCAGTATGGTAAACAACCACATGCTATTTCCAGCTGTATTATATGAAGAAAACAAAGTTTAATCATCAGGCGTCAATGTGCAGAAACAGCAATAGCAGAAAACATTTTCACTATTAAAAAATGCAACTGGGCATCGTTTTGCCTGGAAAACCATTCTCAGAACTATCATCTATCAGTGATCTTGCAGCAGCAGCTTTTCTGATGTAGGCAATAATGTCCTATTGAGCTAATCTTGAGACCATGGGTATATCTGTCATCGTTTCCCGCGAGACAGAACGGCAGTAACACAAGGCATAAATCAAAGAAATAACTCACAGAGAGAGCAGGGGCCCTGCAAAGGTCACGTTGCTGCAAATGACTTCACATCAAGAGTCACACTCTGGATCACACCCTTGAATAAAGTGTGTCTTCCAGTCATTCTCTGAGGCACATGGTTGAGCAAACTTCACCTTGCAATGCGCACCACTCTTCCCGTGCATTACCCCGCCCTCCTCCCACCCTCCTGACCTCTGTCAGGAACCGCATGATTTATCACACCCGCATCCCCCTCAGCACCATCCTGATTGCTTTGATTTCTCTATTGACATTTCCGACCATCCCACCTGCATGCATTTTTCATGACTGACCTGGGTTGGCAAGTGCGCATCGTCAAATGATAGACATGAAACCACTCAAAAAAAGAAAAAGACAAAAGATCTCTCACACTGTTCCCGGTGCTCTGTGTACAACGATCATGTTTTCTTTATGTTCCATGAGCTGTTCCAACGTAGCTTTGTCTGTCTCTGCACATCTTCATGTCCATGTGAAGATATTGCCTTCAGAGGGAAAGCAATGAGAGACATCCTGCTGCCTCATAGACGACAGAGGGATGCAAGGGCAATGATATGCTGGAGGTTTTTGGGGTGAATGAAAGGCAGGAGAGGAGCATCTAAATCTTTTTAAAGCATGACCCTGTCCCCCTTTGGTGACGAAGGTGGCACAGCGTGTGCTTAGAGGCTTGTGAAGGAATCTGGCTCTCTTATATGCACATCTAAGCACTTTCCCAGGCTCTGCCAGCCAGGCCCCTGTGTTGATGACTGTGTTGGCATGTGTGGGGGGTGCATATGGGTTTTTGTGGGTGTGTGTTTGGCTGTTTATAAGGTGCAATGTTTGGTTTTGTTTGGGTTCCGAATCGGTGCTGTGAGCCATGCTGTGTGTGATACTGAAGCCTGCAACAAAAAAAGAAAAGCCATCAGGCCACAATTTCAGCTGCCAAGCTTTGAAGCAAATAAAGTTGGACAACAAAGCCAAACAGTGACAAGAATGCTGCCATGTTGTGATGTAGATGTCATTTCGAGCCAAAGTCCACACAGTAGCGACTGGGAAGCATAGCGAGAGTTCTTTTCCATACACCTGCTTGCCCAATTTCAGAGAGAGCTCAGCTGTGAATCATGACATTTCACCCATTTTTCTTAGCTATTTTTTTCATAGCTTATTAAAACTAAAGACATCAGGAACCTGGACATTTAAACATAAATTAGTCTGATAAGAACCACCTAAAAAGACAGAAACCATCTTTGATTTAAGAAAGCTACTTTGAAAAAGCAGTGTAAATCAGTGCATGGATTTGGTTTTAATAACTCATTCCCACCCAGACAGGTTAATTTAGGTCCCATGATCCGCCCTCTGGGCCACAATTCACATAAGCTTTGAGAGTTATGTTGTTGAAAAGTGTCTCTCAGTTGTTGCACCATCTGCTGTTCTTCCTGTGTTTCCTCAGGGACAACGTGATGCATCTATCTTGCGGCTATCAAGTGCTAACATTTTATACGACTGTTAACAAGCAGTGACGCTAGTGACAACATTATTCTCAGAATTATCATAACAAACATCTCTCAAACAGAGTTCAATGATGTGTTATCCAAGATGTTGTATTAGCGCGCAGCAAGGCGACATCCGAGTGCACATCAATGACATTTTGGATGTCACAGGGTGAAAGGTTGCATAGTTGTCTTCCACAATAAAACAACATTGTGGATTGATAGCATTAGAGATTTAGATGGTGAAATACTGCTGTTTTTAAATTTCTGCTTTCTGCATGGTATCTTTGCTGTGTAGATGTTCTGAGGAGACCACCAGTGGTCCTCAAGGCATGCACGCACATCCATACATAATTAACAGATAAATCACCTCCATCAGTCCCTCTCTCATGTGACATCACAATATCATGTCACTCCTGCTTTGATCTGAGCTGGTTATTTCTATCCAGGGACCTGCTGAAAAACCTGCGGGAACATCATACACATATCAGGCCCATCACTTCACAAGACCTGTCTGAAGCATCCGTCTACAAGCATGGAGACTCACTGATTGTGTAATTCCAAAGCATGTTGATGCGCATGGCTGACAGACATCAGGAGGAGACAGATAACTGAGACGTGCCACTCCTGTCACTGTATTGATTCAATTTCCAGCACCGGACATTCAGCGCACACACAAGCCAAGCTTTGACAATCTCACAGTATGTTCTTAGGGTGTTATGAGTTCTTGGTGGAAAAGTAAAAGTTATTGGTGAAGCTGAGATATGGCAGTACGGAAAAAGTCAGCTTGTTGGCTGAAAAGTGTTGACTGAGCCATAATCTGTCCAGACTCAGGAGCAAATGGTGGGATGAAAGGACGGACTCAGCTTCATACATATGCATCACTGTGACATTGTGAACTCTGAGGGTTAGCGCTGAAAATGATGACTAATTATGTTTGCCGTCTGTTGTATCAAAATATATGCTGAGCACAGGGTGGCAGTGACCGTCCCCACTTCCGTCCATCTTGTTCATTTTCTCCTTTTGTAGGCTCTCCATCAGGTCTCAGTAGTGTCCTTCTTGCCTATTTTAGTTTTCCTGTCAGTCTGGCAGTCTGCTCGCTGACTGTATGCTTAAGCTGTTTGAATCCTTGCTTGTTGATTCAGCAGTTAAGTGCATTAATTCCCTATCTCTTTCACTCATTTGGTATTCTGGGGGATAGAAAACAAAACTGCTAGGTAATGCTTCGTAAATCTATGTAAACATATCATGAAACTGAATCTAAACATGTAGCTCTGAGTCAACGTACAGCAGTGTTACAAAGTTAAAAAATACTTTCAAGCCGTGCATTTACACGATGTGCCATTATTCTTGCTTCCTCTGCTTTTGGCCTGAGTGCATCATATACATTTATTCATGGAGGTCAAACCTAGTAAGGTGGTTCTTGGCCTTGTCTGAAACCCAGAGTATAAATGCAGGTAGATTAAAATTAAGTGGATTTATCTGCATTCAGTCACAGAAAGGGTCATTAGGGTGTCCAGACTGTGAAAGAAAGACAGCATGAGGTTGACAAAAATGCAAAAACCTTCTCTTTCTGGTCCTCTTCCACACTGCCCACCCTGTCACGTTAATGAGAAACATTGCTGTTGTAGTATCACTGACATTTGAAGAAGAAGACGGCATCAAAACTGCACTGATTTTTCTCTTTGAAATCTGTGAAATGTGGTTGACAGGCAGGTCAGAAAGAAGATGCAGGGATCCAAACAAAGAGAATAACAACAGAGAGGAAGTTCTAGAGAGGGAGAAAGAGAGAGAAATACTGGAGACGAAGAAAGAGAAGGGGGTGACAGTTTAATGTGATGGACAGTGTGGTCCTGACTCTGGGTGTGGTTAGATTATCAGCACCCTGCTGCGGGTTGTTGTTGTTTATTTAAATATGAAGTGAACACACAACCTGTTGTGAGCTGTGGCTCTGGTAATCTGATGGCTTGCAACTCACTCAACTGGGAGGGTTGATCAATTATTGAGGGAAACTTCAAATTATTCCTCTGGGAAAAAAATTAGAAATGTGACGTTCAAGAGCATCATTACCCACAGGGCCATAGTGTACGACCAGGGGAAGTATCGTTTGCTCTATGGCTGAATTTTTTTTTTTAGTTGCAGCATTCAGGCAAATCATTAGACCATGACTATCACAACTACAGTCAATCACAGGGCTGGGCAGACCTGGTGACAGAAAACCATAGACAGTATATAAGGCTGAGACCCAAGCTTAAACAAATTAGGTATTTTAAGCCTCTTTTTAGAATGGGCAATCCATGCTGCCCAGGTTTGCAAATCCAATCTTTTACAAAATATTCTTTTCTTTCATTTTTCCCCATGTTTCAACACAAACATTTCAGCACTTCCACTTTTGTTTCTGTTTGATGTCCATTTTAAAGTTCAACCGCAGAATCATTTGTCTTTAACTTGTCGTTGCCGGTGACATTTTGTGTATTTTTGTGACCAAACTTAATAAGAATAGAATAGTGAAGGTTTTCTCCTGGTGAGGAATGAGTAATGCATGACCCCCTGTCAGGAGTCAGTCGAGTAGCTTTAACTGAAAACAGCTGCAAAATTTGAAACTTGTGTTGTCTGAACTTGGCAATAGCTTTTCATGATATGCCACTTGTCTAGTCTCTTATATTTCAATGCATTTTACGTTACTAACAAAGTAAGCACTGTATTGGATATGTCGTTAAAATTCCATTAATTTATTATTCTTTCACATTCCATGTAATTATTTTCACATTTCTGCTGATGTGTGCCTCATTCGAATCCTTAATATATACGGCAATATAAGGGTTAAGCAATGTTAGCAAAAGAAGAAAATAAACATGTAATATCAGATTAGGGAGAAATACGGAGAAAGCACAACTCCTGTCCGGCAATGGCTTAATGTGATGCTCAAAATCTTTAGAATAAATCAGGTTGTTTTTTTTTGTTCTTTTTTGAAGTGATTTTTGGTGTTTTTGTATTTTTGTTTGTTTGTTTGTTTATGTTTTTCTTTTAATAAGAATACAAAAAAATGTACACATAAAGATTGTTCCCCTCCCTAACCCAACCACTTACAAAAAAAGAAAGAAAAAAGCCATTAGAGGCATTGTCATAGCTTTTTTGTGACTTCTTTGGTGATTATTTACTGTATATCAAATCTGATATTAGTGCTGTTGAGGCGTCCATTTATGTCAAATAGGGATGCCAAATATTCAGAAAGCTGTTGTATTCATTTCTAAGAGTTTATGTTATCTTTCCAAATAAAATACATTTCTGAAGATGGGAGTCTGAAGATGGGAGACTTCCACGACACTGCTAAGCTCTTCCTGGCAATGCACAAGGCAATTTTCAAAAAATTCTTTTGAAATTGTGGACTAATATTCATATACTAAAATTCCTTAAAAGACACATTTGTGGATCCAATGGAAAGATAAATCTAATAAGTTTTGACATAATGTCACTGAAGTCATTCTAAAAAGTATTAAGTTTTTGTGCATGACAGTGCATGAACCACCATGAAACACCTCCATTAACCGTCACCTTACCAGGTGTAGGGGTTTGGGGGTCAAAATGATCCTAGGAGCTATGTTGTCGGGGGTTGTTTGCCCCTGTGAGGGTCACCCAAGGCAAATTGGTCCTACGTGAGGGGCCAGGCAAAGTGCGGTTCAAAACGATCCTCCTATGATGATGAATACCAAGAACTCACTTCAACGCACAGCTTGGGTTCTTGGTGTTGGTGTTGGTTGTGGGCTTATTAATAATGTTCTGGTTCTCAGCCAGTGTGTTAGAGTTTACCCCGGTTGAAAAAAGTGTTGCTTCCCGACACCTTCAGGTTGGGGAACAGGTTCTGACTGTAGTTTGTGCCTATGAGCCAAATAGCAGTTCAGAGTACCCACCCTTTCTGGGTTGGAAAGGGTGCTGGAAAGTGCCACTACTGGGGACTCCATTGTTCTACTGGAAGACTTCGGCAATGACAGCGAGACCTGGAAAGGTGTGATTGGGAGGAACGGCCTGCCCAATCTAAACCCAAGCAGTGTTCAGTTGTTGGATTTTTGTGCCAGCCACAGTTTATAGTCCATAACAAACACCATGTTCAGCCATAAGAGTGTCCAGGCATCAGGACACCCTAGGTCAAAAGTCAATGATTGACTTATAGTCGTATAATCTGATTCTGAATCTGCGACTGTATGTGCTAGACACTCAGGTGAAGAGAGGAGCAGAGCTGTCAACTGATCGCTACCTGGTGGTGAGTTGGATCAGATGGTGGAAGGGGTGCCAGATAGACCAGGTAGGCCCAAGTGTATAATGAGGGTCTGCTGGGAACGTCTGGCTGATAACCCTGTGAAAATGGTCTTCACTCCAACCTCTGGCAGAGCTTCAACCACATCTCAGAGGAACACCATTGCCGAGGCGGCTGTTTGAAGCTGTGGTAGCAAGGTTGTTGGTGCAATTTGTGGCGGCAACTCGAGAACCCGCTAGTGGAAACCAGAGGTGAAAGGGACCGTCAAGTTGAAGACCGTACAGGGCATGGCTGGCTTGTGGGACTCCTGAGGCAGCAGACACCTACCGGCACGAAGGAAACTGTGGCTCAGATGGGTGTGAGAGGAGTTATGTGTGGCTATGTAACAAGACTTCCAGTCGGTTCTGGCAAACTGTCTGGCAGCTCAGGAAGGGAAAGTGGCACCCCGTCCACACAGTCTTCAGTGTGGGAGGGGAGGAAGTGGCCCGCGAGAGGAGCGCCTGGATCCCCCTTCTCAGATTGTTGCCCCCAGGACCCTGATCCAGATAAGTGTAAGAAAACGAAAAAAGGCACAATGCAAAAATGAACATTCCTGTATACCATATCTAAAACATATATTTGATATGCCAGATTTATATTGCTGCAATTTTTTGGTGTAATATAGAGTTGATTAATAAAGTGATAATGAATCAATCTACTGTATATTAGCATTAATGGTTGCAAACAAACTTGACAGACATTGTTCTGACCAAAGCCTGACTCCCATCTCTTTCTAGATTTATGCAAATCTGGACGCTCCGCCCATAAATAGATGGTATACTTTTGAAATAATCCTAGGTACATTCCCTCATAAAGCAGCCTTTCATATGTAACTAAACACCAGAGTGGCTTTAAGAAAAGATCCATTCTCATAACAGTGTTTTGGGTGAAAGAGTAGTTTCCAATCCAAGACTCTTATGTACCTCGTAGCGTATCTTGATGATATGTATCAAGACAGTTATTGTCCTCAGGGTCAATTTGTAAATTAAGTCACCTGGCACTGTTTATTTAAAAGTGTGGATTAAAATTGAAACCCAACCTGACATTGTGCTTCTCAAAAAGAAAAGAAATAAACCTTGTCTGAGCAGCCAATAGCATTTTTTAAAACTAGGCAATCGAAGACCACCCACTTTAGAATCTTAGAGTGTTAAAGAAACTCTGTGGTATTGGAGCAGGTATAGACTGGAGAAAAATATTGAAATCTTGGTAATATTTTATTTTTAGCACAATTTATTTGACCAATTAAAGTCATGGGTAGATTTATCCATTTCTGTAGGTCTACTGTTATTTCACAAGTAACGAAGGGTAATCAAATTTATACAAATTAGCACCTTTATGATCTATCATTATTCCATGACATTTTTGTTCCATTGTTGATATTCACTGTAATGAAACTTTGTAAATTCAATAATTTCCCTTTTTTCCTAATTCACCTTGTATTCTGAGACAGACTCAAAAGTAACAATGAGTCTTTTTAATTTAGCAAGAGAATCAAAATCGATTTGTCAAATAAATAATTATATTATCAGTAAAAAGATTAATTTTTTGGATTGTTGGTCCTAATTCAAAACCTTTTATGTTTAAATCTTCCCCAGTTGCCCAGGCCAGAGGGTCAGTGGGTAAGAAGAATAGCCCTGGAGACAATAGACAAACTTGTCTACTACCAGCTAGATATTTGTCCTTTTGTGAAAATTCTAGCTTGAGGTTTCCAATAAAGCGTTTTGACCCAATTAATAAAGGAGGGACCAAGTCTAAACTAAGCCAGTATCAGTACTCAGCCTGGTGGCTAAAGCTTTAGAAATCAGTTGGTATGTAGAATTCAACAGCGAGATTGAAAAGAAGAGCATTTTAAAGAGTCTTTTTTTGTGGATTATTGTAATTATAGCTATAGAGAATGAATAAGGGAGTTTTTGAGTTGTGGAGGCAAAATTTCATTTCATTTTTACTTTTAATTTAAGGTTTATAAGAAGAGGAATAAGCAAGTCCTTAAACTTTGTATTAAATTCGGGTGGAACCATCCTCCCCTGGTGATTTATTGGATCATAAGGAAGATAAGGCTTTTTCAATTTCTTTTGAAGTAAATGGACCATCAAGATTTCCCTGTTCCTCCTTATCCAGTGTAAGCAACTCTATTATTGATAAAAACATATCTATTGTGCTCAAATCCTCTGGTGATTCAGATTTCTAGAAATATACATAAAAGTGTTTAAAGCTGATCTCTGTTTAAAGGCAGCACACTAATGAGGTCAGTACCTTTCTTTTTTGATTTTTTTTTTTTTTTACAAATATTATGGTGTAATACATCATACATCATGTACATGTAAATTTATGAAATTTATTCAATTATGAACTTTTTGATTAGACAGTATAAAAATTTCAGAGATATAACTTCTTTGTAAAGTTCCTGTTGACTTCAGAATTGAAAATTCTTCACAAATTGGTTCTGCAAAAAAGGAGAAGCAGCTTTGTATTCTAAGAAAATATTGACATGATTGTTGCAGACAAAAACAGTATTTGTTCCGTAAGACTGGAAGACATCCTGTATGACAAAAGTTAAATTGCATCAGTAAAGGCCACTGATATCCTGAGAACCCTGCGTGAAAAATGCTCCCAATGAGACAAAGTAAAAAAAAAAAAAAAATGAATCAACAGGCTGAGAATGTTGAAGTGAATAATATTTTAGTCCCTCTGCTTGGCTTTGGCTCTAAGAGAATTCACAGATTTAACCTGACTGCACTACCTGTCGCTGGCAGAAACGTGCGGTTAATGTATTCAGTTGGATTTGTTGACATAATGCAATATTGTGCCATTGCAGCGCTATTCATTTAATTTGTGATCTTACTGTGGTTTCTTTCCAAAGGCCAGCAACTTTCAAAAGAACATTTCACTGTGTAGAATAAGGATCATTGACTGTCAAAAGCTGTCTTTTGAAAGCAGGAGGTCTTGAGTAAAATGATCAAATAAACATGAAAGAATTTCTGTCCCGGTTGACGTTAAAAAGGTTTACATTTGCACATTTTTTAGATTATTATTTTTAGCATTTTTTTTGTTTTTACAATGTAGATTTAGTTATTTGACCAGAAAGGGGCTTGACAACAAGATCTCTTTGTTGTAGCTGATCATCATCCCCTCCTCTGTCTTTTCCTCCCCAGCCTGCTGACACTGATGGTTTCTATGTGACTATTTCATCCCTCTCTCTCCCCCTCTGTCATAATCACTGCTCTTTATGATCGGTTTGCCCTCTCTGCCCTTTCAAGATGCGGCACGTAATGAGTGCTCTGGAGGACTGTGCGAGTGGGCTATTTAACTATTCAGACAGGATCATCTCACACGGACTACGAACTTCAGCTTGACTCCTTTCCAGTACCTCTCAGCTGAGTGTAGTGATTGTTTGTCCCACTTACAAGGTCACACGCATATAACACTGGAGCAGGCCAGATATTCAAAATCCACAACCATTTACTATGAGTCCAATTCAGGCTCAGTCATTTACATTAAGATAGGACTTGATTGATCCCTCGATAGGGAAATTTATAAAAAAAATAAGAAACAGAGGCATTGCTGGGATTACCCATCCCAAATGGGTGTAATTACACGTATTAATCAGCAAAATACTGAAATTCCTACATGCAGAACTACAGTCATCTAATGGAATGAATTAATCTTGCTGTGCAGCCTGAATTTTATATGTGGAGACAATTATTAATGCTGTTCACACTTTCAAAGGAAAAATGCACACAAATCAAAAATGCATATTTTTTCCTCAGGCTTCTACTCCATATAAAGTGTTTTTGTGTGAGTTGAACGTTAACGTCTAAGCTGCTTTAAAACTCTAGTTTACTGAGCTTAAGGGGAAAAGTTGAGTTAACTTTGAGTCATTTAAAACTTACCTTATCTTTTTTAATTTTTAATTAAGTAAAAATTGTAAGGCAGCCCAGACAGAAACATTTTAAATCTTATACCCTTTGTTTTTTTTTTACAGAGTAGAGAGGCCTATTTTGACACATAAGTAGACTCAAATGCATTTATCTTTTGGTTCACAAAGCAAGATTACATTTGAAAAGCTAGACTAGGAACTACAGCCCAAATTCCAAAAAAGTTGGCACATTGTGTAAAATGTAAATAAAACCAGAATGCAATGATTTGCAAATCTCATAAACCCATACTTTATTCACAATGGAACACAGACAACAAATCAGATGTTGAATTGGATGGCAGCAACGCATCACAAACAAGTTGGGACAGGATACAAGAATACAAAAATATTTTAGAGAGGCAGAGTCTCTCAGATGGGCAGAGGTTCACCAATCTGTGGAAAAACTGGGTGTAAAAATTGTGGAACAATTTCATAAAAATGTTCCTCAATGTAAAGTTGTGAAGACTTTGAATATCCTACCATCTACAGTACATAATATCATCAAGAGAATCTAGAGAAATCTCTCTGCGCAATGTTCAAGGCCGAAGGTCAATATTGGATGCTTGTGATCTTTGAAAACAGGCATGATTCTGTACTGGAAATCACTGCATGAGCTCAGGAATGCTTCCAGGAATCAATTTCTGTAAACACAGTTCGCTACGCAATGCATAATTGCAAGTTAAAGCTGTATCATGCAAAGAAGAAGCCATGTTTGAACACGACGCGGAAACGCTGCTGTATTCTCTGGGCCAAAGCTCATTTAAAATGGACTGAAAAGAAATGGAAAACTGTTCTGTGGTCAGAATGAATGAATCAAAATGTGATATTCTTTTTGAAAACCACGGACACCGTGTCCCGCGGACTACATAGGAGAGGGACCATCGGGCTTGTTATCAGTGCACAGCTCAAAAGCCTGCATCCCTGATGGTATGGGGTTGCATTATTGCATATGGTGTGGGCAGCTTACACATCTGGAAAAGCACTATTAATGCTTAAAAGTATATATAGGTTTCAGAACAACATATGCTCCCATCCAGACAATGTCTCTAACAGGCAAGGCCTGGAATTGGAGTTGTATTTCCTTTCTACCGAAACCCCCAAAAAAATGCTTCTCTGAAAACTCTTCATCAAACACAGGATGATGATTACAAGAAAGACACACTGTTGTCTACATTGTAGTTCTAGTACCGTCTATAGCCAATATGTATGAGAAAAGGCAACGCAACTCACTGAAAAAAACAATACAAAAAGGTAATGAATGAGCACCACTCTAAGGCAGAGAAAATATTATCCTTCCATAGATATAAATAGATAAAAATAAAATTTGTGTACATGATGCATAAAGAACTTATTATTAATGAGGCTACTGAGACAAATTAATCAGTAACAAATCAAAACCATAACACATTTATAGTATATATACCAATATTCAAATAACATATTGGCTCCATTAATATTTACGTGTAATTAATTATGATCAATTTTGACTTGTACTTTACTTAAGTAGTTTCAATTTCTGCTATGGTAAACTTCCAACCCAATGACATTGTGGAGGCAAATTTTTTACTTTTTCTCTATTCCTGTACAATTATTTCATAACTTTGCAGATCACATGCTGAATTAGAGCCAAAGTTGCGCATTTCTAAATTAATTTATTTTTATTGACAGATAGATTGAGGAAAGAACGAAAGAAAGAAAGAAAGAAAGACAGATTCTGTTTATCAGAAAAATGTTGAATACAGGTACAGTACACTTATTATCAGATACTTTAAGACATACGTGAAAGTAAGCACTTTATGATTGGCCTTTAATTTTACCAAAGTAATTTTTCAACATAAAATACATTCTATTACCCAAGTGTGCAAAAGGATTTGAACAGTTGTTTAAAAAATATTTTACCTATTTTTTAAAGAATCTTTTTTGACTTTTTGGGATGTTGTAACATGGGAAAGGAATTAAACCATTAAATTTGGAGGTGAATTTCGCACAGAATAAGTGTAGGTTTCAACTTTCTGTCAGAGACGGGGTTCGAGTGCAAGATTTTTATATGATTTACTACTGATCCTACAGCTGATGGCCAGAAACATCTTTAACATGAAAAATGGTGAGAGCAATAAGAAAGAAAAAGAAGGCATGCTTATGTTTTTTAACAAAATCATCATGTCTTTAAACATTTAAACATTCAGTTGTCTGGTTGTTGAATCTCAGCAGATTATGCTACACCAGGGCCAATGTAGTATATTTCTACATTAATGTAATTTCTTGGCAGTCAGGGTTTTTTTTGTTTTTTTTGTCTTTTTGAAGAACTGATTGTAATAAGCAGAACTATTTTGAATATGAGAAGTGTTAATGAGATAAATAGCATTTTGCCTCTAATAGTATAGTGCATCTTTTGTAACTTAAGTTTGAATGTGTATTCTACAATATGTCCCTTGCATGTTGAGTGAAGAGTTTTGGTTTAAGCAAAGTTGAGGACAGGTGATGCAGCACAGGTCTGATTTACAGCATGTCTGAAGAGAGAGGAGAAGCGGCTGAACAACAGAGAGAAAGTCTGCATTAGCATTAGCAGGTGCAGAAAACTGAATATTTTCATTTCTTACTTAGTGAACTGAGGAAACTTTCCACAAAGAGACTGCGGAAAGCCAAACCAAGGGGGTTTTGTTGAGTTTTGCAAAAGATAAGTGATGTGGTATGTGATGATTTAACAAGGAAACAAAGCTAGTTATTTGGTATCCAACAGACACATGTATTTTGAAGGTGTACAGTTTCATTTTTCTATTTAGTACGAACATATTGTAAGAAGTAATTCCTCTCTTGAGATCCTATGAGTCTTTTATTCACATACTAGATTAAATGCTAAAAGAGAATTCTGTGCTGTGTACATCTTCCAGCTGGGGGGGTCAACCAAAATAGTATGGGATGGTTAGCTGGTTAGTAAGCTGTAAAAGAACCAAAGTTAGTGTGTGTGTGCGTGTGCGCGTGTGCCCGCTTCAAAAGATCCGCCCATTATCAGCCGTTTGACCTATGACGGCTCGCCGTTAACTCGCACACGCTCACGACGTCGCTCTTCCTTGGTCATCCGTGTCAACATGGCGGCATCCATGGCATCCCAGGCAGCAGCAAGAGGACTGAGGGCAGCCGCCTCAAAGCACAGACTCCTAGACAAGCTCAAGGTACGATTAAAGCACAAGTTACTGCGAATGACGTTTTATTGTCCTGCGAGTGGATTCAGCTGTCGCGCGCGTGTCGTCGTCTCAGGGAGCTGTCAGTGTTGCTACGTGGCTAGCAGGTTAGCTCGACTGAGCAGAGGACTGGCCAAAGTTGAACAGTGTGACTGACAGCTGCTGATCTACCACTATGTTCCCTGTAACGTTAGTAATGTTGTAATGATATAAGAGAAATAACAGTGGTTTGTTTTGGGACCACCTCAGTGAGCAAACCAGTGTCTTAACGAGTTTGTGGGATAACGTGACACTTGACCTGGCATGTTTTGTATTTATTTTGTTAATTTGATAAAACAACAACAACAACAACAAAACAAGTATAGTCACTTATCAGGTATTATTTTGAGTTTAGATAATTCAGGAGTGTGAGGAATTTATCCATTATGAACAGCACACAGGTATGATATACAGATATATTTTAGCTGGACACTGCCTCTCTCCTGGCCATAGCTGAAAGTTTGGACCAACAGCCACTTTTATAGATAAGAGCACAGTGAGCAGATTATTTATTGTACTTTGATCCTCCACCTGATCTGTTCGTATGCTATGGAAACTGTTCACACATTTAACTTTATTATACCTGGTTTACATGCAAAATAACATATAATTACAGCCACAAAGCAAACAAAGCATGAGGCCAATTAAAATAAGAATGGAAAAATGCTGCAAAAACCTTAAATAGTATGAGATAAAGCCTGCTGCATTGTATCGATTAACCAGCAAATGCTCCGAGATAAGAAAGAGATAAGAAAGAGTTGTCTTTTCATATTGAATGTCAGTTTTGTAAGCTTCGTCTGATATTGATGTGCCAGGTATTATAGATTCATTAATTAACTGATGAAAATTAGTTGCCAGCCAATTTAATAAACCCCTAACAGGATAAGCGGTAGAAAATGGATGGATGGATGGGTGAGTTGTGTCAATCATTTTTCAGGCAAAAATGACAAAATAATTGTTGTCTACAGCTTTACTTTGTTATTGAAGATAATAATAAATGAGGATGGTTTGGGTTTTGTACTCTTCGTTGGAAGAAAGAAACAATTTAAAAACTAAAAATGAATGCAATAGTTATGAATGATCACCATATTAATAGATATTAGATATAATTGTTACTTGAAGCTGTACTATTCCTATAACCAGCATTTTAGTTTTATGTTTCCTCTTTGTTGGCATCAGAAACCTGATTGTTACTGAGATATTGTACACGCTCTGTTGATACTTTAAACATTCTCCCAGTCAAGAAGGTAGCCTCTGTTTGGCACTTTGTTGGCAGTACATTTGGACTTTTGCAGTCCCATTTTATGTTTACCTTATTGTATCTGCTGTTGCTCTGTTGCTCTGATAGATTCTTATACTGATACATCATTTTTACATGTGAAACAGTTTTTTGATTTTCAGAATAAGATATCTTGCAACATAAAGCTGATTTTTCTTATGAAATAGTGCGACGTATCGTTTTTTTCTGACCATTATGAGTCCACCTGAAATGGACACTGGAGAGTATCTTACTACCATGTTGGGACCTATTTCTTACTGAAATGGGAACGAATCAAAATTACAAGATAGAATACGCAACATAACATTGGGATGAATCTGAATAGCTGGTAATTACAGCAATGGTCGTAGATCTGCTAAGCTCTGCTGAACTCTATTAAATGTTGAAGACTGATTTGACAGTGTTGATGTAATTTCATGTGACATGTGGTTTAACTGGAAGAACACAATATCAAATTTTACTATAAAAATAAAGGTACAAAGTAATGTATTGTCATTTTTTTCAATAGACAAACAATTGAAAACGTGAGACTACATAAAGAGCTGATAGAACGATCCAAACAAGAGATCACTGTCTGTATGGACAACCTAAATTTTCAATTCTGCTGTGTAGATAGTTGATGGATCGAGCCATGCCTTGAGGAGAGGAGTTGGACAAAGCTTATGATTTTGTTTGTATAAATTCAGCCCTACTTGCAAAACTTTTTCATTTACTGGTTTGTACCTATATTCTTCTTCTTTCCCTCTCTCTCTTGCTCTCTCAGCCCCAGTGATAACAGTAAGGATGAGGGATTCTCTCTGGTCTGTAGCATAGTATCAGAGCCTGAAGTGATTGACAGCCTGGTATCTCTACAATAGAATCATATCAGCTTTGACAGTGTGTCATCTAAGGTGTGGAATTGGGATGATTTGTCAAATACAATGCAGGGGACATCACAATATCCAGATGGTTAGGCTCCAGGATGCTCTTGAAGAGGGAGCAGGATGTTGATTTTTTTTCCTCCTGTTTCTCTCACTTTCTCGCTCCCTTTCTCATAAATCAAATCTCTTGAGTTCTTGTCTGCATAGCGAGATAATCCTCGGGCTGTTTTTCACTGTCGCTGCACACCGGTGAATAAGGTGTGCCTGCTTAGTAATAACTGAGCAGTGTTGAAGCCTAGCCAGTGTGAAGGAAAACACACTGGATAGAGAGGTGGCACAATGAGACTGGGTGCTGAATATTTTACAGAGGGGGGTGAAGAACACTCTGCTTGCACCAACTTCTTCTGCTGGAACTTCAAACAACTGGCAGCTTCCCCATCTGTCTCAACAAGAACACATTTACATTTCCTCCCCGCAAGGGATACTGCAGGATGAAGTTAGTACTAACTGGATTTGAATATCTCTTCACCAAGGTTAATAGCCATTTCTGTTGCTGGTGAGGTGCTTAGGCTTTTTCAATAATTTAGAAGGGCTGCAGTCATTAGAAAATGTTGGCAGCCTGTGAAAATGGGGAATGCAATGAGTCAATGCACTCCTATTACCTTAACTTGTGCTGTTGTTATTGTTTCGATAATGAGGAAAAAAATTGGGAGTGAGGCTGAAAATTAGTTGAGAAAACCGTGTCAGTGATTGCTGACAGCTGTAATCCATTAAAAAGTGCACTTTGTTGAAGATTATGAAGAGCTGTCACACTACCTTATTCGTCATTTCTGAAATTGGACCTTTAAACATATAGGTGTGATTTTGATTTGCCTCAGGCTGCCTCCTATGAACCTATGGCATGGACTTTGAAAGGGTCAATATTGCACTGGGTTGGGCAATGACAGTTATGGTGTATATGATGATTTCCACATGCGAACATTGTGTTAGACGATAGTATTGACCCTCACAATTGAAGGGTCTTGTCTGGATTTGTGTCCTAAAAAACAGCATTGGCAGTATTAAAGTGTTACAAATGAAATAACCAGATACATTGTCATCAAACACCTTGTATGCGACTGCCTAAAATACCCCGCCTATATACCCTCCAAAATGGATTTGAAATAAAACAATAAGGGTGTGATTGAACTGTTGACTTGTGGAACCATCTGTAGGTTCTGAGCGGAGGAAAATCATTGAAGACTATAGCTACAAATCTTCAGTTTGTGTATAAAAGTTGCAACATACATACAGTATGTGTTTTGGAAGAAAACTACCAATAATTTCAAATACATGTATTTGTGGATTTCTATTGTATATATCTTGTGAATCCTTCTGTGCGTTTTTGTGAATTTTGGGAGTGATCTAACTCTAAACATCTCTAGTGGAGAGTTTTTAGTATGTAAATGGCAACAACAGTTGTCATTATTGGTTAATTTTCTGATTCAAAGTTAATCTGAATGGTTTCTGTTGATAAAAACACAATGTGTCACACTAGTGGAAAGTGGGAGATGCTTAATGGAATATCAAACTAACTTGAATACTTGCTCAGTGCTAATTTAATTATATATAATATAAATTTAGCGGGAAGCTGGCATTCTAGCAGTGCTTTAAATGTTTTGTAACAAGCTAAGTTATCAGTAAATAAAGGATATGGCGCCTCTAGACCAAGGTCGATACCGTTTTTTGTTGTTTCTCTGCCGCTGGCATAAAACGAAAGGGTTATACCTGAAGCACATTTTCTCCGTTTCCACACAGAGCAGGAAAAGGATAACACTGACATTCAGTCTGCACACATTGCAACAGACAGACAAGACAGGGATTATATCATCATGTTGTTTGCGTAATTGATGAGGAGGGAGGGAACATAAAAACAGACTAACTCCAACAAAACCTAAATGTGTTGACATACTGTTTACACATTGAAATGAAAATGTGTGTTTTTCTTTAAATTCAGCTTGACCAGCTTGAGAAGTGTGCCGTTAGCCAGATAGCGTTAGCATTAGAATTAGCTCTAGTGGGTTAATGTTAGGCTACTAACTAGGGCTAACTATAGTCAGATAGCAAAGTCCTACTTATGCGCCCCTGTGGACGGGTGGGCTACATATCAAATATACTTGATATACTCGTGGCGTGATTCACATGAGGTACAGTAAATCTCTATATCATGACTATTAAGTACAAATTGTGACGTGAATGTTGGCATGAAATTCACTTGGGAGTAGCAGACAGCTCGCTCCCCTGCCCATCCAGAAAGCTCTCTTGGGCGCATGCGCATTTTTGTGTCAGGAGGAGAGCCTGAGAGAGCGCAAAAAGTTAAGAGCCTGTGCTAGTTTTCAGTATTAAGCAATGAGTCCTGCACTGGGTCGACAACCATTGGTCAAGTTGGACATTTGTGACATTTGTGTGTGTGTGTGTGTGTGTGTGTGTGTGTGTGTGTGTGTGTGTGTGTTTGTGCGCGTGGGCGGGGCTTTCAAAACTGGACACGTACAGGACTCTACCATGTGTCAGTGGTATATGGGCTTACATAATGCCATTATTTATTTTCATTTCAATTATTTATTTTATTATAAATAATACATTTATAAAAATGTTAAGTTGCACATTTATTACATGCTTTAGCAGAGATTTTGAAATATTGCATATCGCGATTTAGCCTAAAAATTATGCAATATTATTTATAGACCATATGGCCCAGCCCTAGTCCCTGGCACCTCAACACCAGCTGAAAGTGTTTCGGTTTCCTACCTAAGGACTAGTTTTCTTTGTTGACAAAGTTCATATACTTTGTAATGGCAGAAAACATATAGATTGTTTGCAAAAAACTGACATATGTAGTTAGTAGAAATTATTGTCTAAAATACAGTTGTTACAATTATCCTCAATGTGTGGGGTGAACTTTGATATACTTTCCTTTTCTTTGCAATCTCCTCCACTGTGTCATCAAATCCTTTGATTTAACATCTTTGACTCCAAACATCTCTTATTAACTATGCTAATTACTCAAAAGCCCTATCTGTAGAGACACAACAGTCAGGTTTTCCTTACTTAAGCCTGTCTGCAGGAGATTAGACCTGCCCTGTCTAAAGACCTGCCAATGATGCAAATCTTATCGATCTTAATCCTCGAGCTGTGCTCTACTGCTCCCACCTCAATCTCTGTTTTAATGCTTTATTCCCAACTCTGTTGCTGCTCTATTTCTAACAGATAGATGTCGTTTTTCTCTCCATACTCTATTTATCCAGTGAGACCACTGCTTTTAAAAGGCGAGGACATAAACAATCTTCAAGTAGTGATTTGTACCTTTCATAAGACCTTGGTCATGCTTAACAAGAAAACACTCTTAGATCTCCACCAAGGAAGCAGTCAGTGCTCAATACTCAATACAAAATTGATTTAAATTTATAGATAAATCCATATCTTAACAAAAAATAGCTCTCAGACAGCCAACAAAAACATATTTTTTAACTAAAACAGCCACCCAATTGACACCTCTTGTGTCTGAATGAGGTAGTAGGGCCAGTGTGTTGCTGTTATCCTCAGGGTATGGCCAGCCTGGGAGATGGGAAATTTGATTGTACATTCACTGATTTGAGAAAATTAAGTATGGAAAATATTCTGATATTTTAGAACAACAAATTACAGAATTTCTGTCTTTTTGTTCTGATTTGGCAAGCTAATTGATGATCACTCTCAGGAGGGACTGGGTCTCTTTCATGAAAGAGCTTTGGAACACTGGATGTGGCCTGCAGGCAACATGTTAAGCTTGATTAGAAATAAATGGCTAATGTTTTTACATGGTAAATGGACTTATACCCACTCCTCAGACCTCTTTAGGTTTGTCACATTTATATACAAGTGGGAGAGACCATCTAAGGTGCCACCTGTTTGTTAGAGGTGGTAACCATTCACACATTCACATACTGATGGCTATGTCTTTGGGGGAAATGGGAAATTTGAAGTTCAGTATTTCACTCCAGGTCAAACTTACTGCAGGAGTGGGAGATAAAACCACTGAACCACTGTACCTTCTGAGCCACAGCCTATATATATATTCCAAAATGTAAATTCATTTGATAAACCAGCAGTGTAGTATTTGTAAAGATGAGTCGCAGTGCTTTCATGAGATCAAATGGCAGAATGACTTTAGGTTTTTTATTAATTTTCCATTTTTCCTCATCCTTGTCTTTGCATGTACTGCTGATGATCAGGACAGTGGGAGGAAATTCTGCCATCACTACTCAAGTACTTTATTAATGAAAGTAAAACAGGCTTTCTAAGTTGGTTCACTAACGCTTCATGAGGCATGGTCTTGCTACATGGCTGGCTTTAAGTGAAAATTTGCCTGTGCTTCACGCCAGCCTGTTTATGCAGAAAACTGCTTCTTTGCCTTCTCTGTTTCTTTCACTGTGTCACCTCTTTCACAGCTTGCTACACAGTGCATGTCTAATTGCAAGACAGCCTGTATTTATGAGTTGCAGCAGCTAAGTAGCACATTGCCACCTCATTAGCAGAGAAACGTTCTACTGCAATCAGTATAGCAATGATTTTGATAAACCTTGTGAGAACCGTTCCCTCTGATACAGCCTGCATCATGGAAATGGACACTATAAATTCCTCTTAAAATTCTTCCCGGATGGTTAGCTAAATGGATGGGAAAAAGTGTTCATAACCTGAATAGGAACAAATCACTTACATAGAATTGGTCAACTGGCAATCTGTTAATTTCTTAAACATATTATAATGCCCCTTAAGGAGCATTCTGGTTAATTAACTCGGCAGTCATTTGTCGTCACTAATAAGGCAGCGTCATTTCAAAGGGGTTAGGCTCTGGCTATGACGAGTAATGAGGATTTTAACCTCACCAGACATCTGGGGATACCACTGCATATTATTCAGCATCTCTGGAAACGCACACTGTTCATTTGTTGTGGTTAGTAAATGTTTGGTTATGGTATATTATATGTAAATATTTTATACATTTTTTTTACATGCCAACTACAATCAGATTAAATACTTTAATTATTTTTTCATACTTTTCTTTTCTTAAAAGCACAGTGGCCATTGTATTTTTTTAAATTTATTAAATGCAGCATGACAGCAATCAGTTTTCTGTTAGAAAACAAATTCATAAAAACAACAGTAAAAACCAAAAATGTAAATAAAAGCTATAGTAAAACAAGGAAAACTAAGGATGTAAAGCCACGTTGGCCTCGATGATGTAAAAAGGGTGTTGTCAGGTGCAGTGTTAGTGCAATGCTATTTTAAAGCAGGAGTAAGAAATTGTACCTTTGACAATCAAAAACTTTTACCATAGCCTGGGTCTTAACATCCGACCTATACCATCTGGGCTATAACCCCAGATACCAACATACAGTTGAAACCCCCTAGACCATATACCTTGAGGACAATGCACAATCCCCAGAGGGAAAATGATTGGCCCCCTTTACATCTAGCATTAAAATGCAGTTTCGGTGATCAGCTGGTGTGAATATGCTTGAAATTTTCTTGAGGACTGATTGTGATCCGATCTTCCAAAGGTGATCTGGGATGCATTGTGACTGCATTTAACACAAGATTAAATGCAAATATATTTCCAATCTTCATACAACAACTTAATAGTGGCATAGTACCACTCTCTCCCCTGCTTTTCAAAGCAGGCAGGAGTCCATACAATAGTGTGACTTCACTGAATATCTGCCAGTCAAAGCAAAACTCCCAAGAGAACTGAATCTCCATCGCTGGAATGCAATCACCACCAGTGTGATGATTAGTGCAAATATAGGCTTAAGAAGAATGGTCATGCAGTTCTTGGCAGGCCCGCTGTTGTGTTGTTTTTTTCTTTAAAGGGCACGCTTACGAGAAGAGGATGAGATGGTGTAGTTTGCTGCTAGAAATGCTTGTTCAGAAGAGAAGTGTGATTGGATAGCTATCGGATCTCCATGTGGACACCGGAGACACATGTTAATACTAGGTATAAATGTATGTGGTTAAACGCCATCAGATAACAAAAAACGCATTTTAATGCCAAGTATACAGGGGGCCTTTCATTTGTGATTTCATCTGACACCTATGCATCCCACAACCACCTTCAACATTTCTGTCTCATCCATGTGAGCACAGACCCTGATAAGAATTCCAACATATCCATTACTCGCATAATAAACTGACAGGGTTTTTCTTGCTCAGGCCATGCCATGCCATCTCCACAGTAAACAAAGCAACTTCTTGGTATGTCTGATAGGTACAGTGTTCAACATGGTATGCTAAAATGCTAACCAGGCCAAGCAGATACAGTTTCATCTCCCTCTCCCCTTTATGATGGTAAGCGATGCCTCCTTGTCCTAATTCTGTAGAAAGTAAAGCACTGGCCTGACTGCACCCAGGCTCCTGTCTTCAAAATGCAAGTCAACATGTGGTGGCTCGGTTTGCGGCTGCAGTTATTGTATTTATTTGATTTGACCACTTTCTTTAAAATTGTGATGGCCGTGCTGTGCTGTGAGCTGGCTAGTCCAATCTACAGCCCCGTTTACATTGCAGCGTTGTTTCATTTTCAGTTGTCTTTTTCGAATAGTTCACCGTGCAGACAGCAACGTTTTGAAAACGATGTCCTTGCACTCTAGACCACAGGAAAATCCAGAAATGCAGTAGTACACTTGCCAGGCCTGTCGTTGCGGTGTGATTTTCTGATGAACTAGAACACGGGCATGAAAAACATGGGTACTACAGCGAGTGAAAATATTGGCTGCAAGCTTAGCGCACATGCGTTTTTCAAAATGTTGCGTTTTCGGATTTTTAGTCTGGAGCCCTTTTCTGTATTGTTCTGTTTTCAAGCACTGCAAATGCCGTTCTCGTGTAGACGGACAGCCCAACGATTCTAAAGATTTGCGTTTTCTCACGAAAATGTTGTTGTGTAAACTTGGCCTAAATGAAACTCTAGCATGCCAGGTGTAAAAACTCATTCGAGCTATGTTTTGGACCAACCAACTCTGGTCTGCCTGACAATTGGGTCTAGGTTTGCTTCCAAGGGAACTCTGAAGTGGATCATTTAAGGTGTGAAAGCAAAGTGGACCAAGTTGTAGACCAAATATAAGAAGTGGACCAGTAGACAGTGCATCCTTAGTAAAAAGAGGCAAAACAAACAGCACATCTTTGCAAAATAACATCGAGTTGGCTCCTCATCTGTGTAACCAGGACACCGTGTCATAGTCTCTCATAGGCTTGCCTTCTTCTCCGCTACCGTCTGATTTGCATCACCTAAAATATGAAATGCTCGGCCGCTTGCTGCCTCGCCTGGTGCTCATAATGGGTGCCCTCTTGTAAAACTTTTTATTCCATATAAACACCAAAGTAAAAACAGAAACTGTAGGACTGCACGAAGGTGGTGTTTTTCCATTGTTTACATGTAGCCCAGATGGATATGCTGGCGGAAGGGATGTATCCCCCTCCCCCAGCTCTGTCAAAAAGTCGAGCAGTTCTTTCAACCCAATGACATTATTCAGAAGGTTAGGACTGTTTGGAAAAAATATAGTATGAAAGCGAACTAATCCAAACAAAAATGCAAAAATGTTGCAATTTCATTTCCCAGCTGAACTGAGTCATTTGGACTTTTACGTATGAAACCGAAGTCATTGTAAAACCGATAAATCCTGACATCCATACTTTGGACTAAGGCTGACATGACATGTCGACATGATCGATGTTGTCGTTTACGTAAAAACATCAATTTGCGTAATGTGTTGATGAGTCAAGATGTAGTATACACAGCATTTCTTTTTGCAGTCCCTTCAGTCCTTACTCCGGGACAACTCTTTGCTGCTGCAGAGCCTCTCTGTGTGTGGTAGAGTGTTCAGGCTGGATGTCCAAGGAAGCAGAGGCCTCACCAGGCCGTTGTAATACGTCCACCTTGCTGACAAACCAGGTGTACATGGGCGCCTAATCTTAGGCATCAAAGCAGTTAATAAGAGTGCGCACACAAGTCACCACAAAATCATAAATGTATTGTAAGCAAAACCAGAAGATCAAATTTAAAGGTACTGGTCAATAAACCAATCACCCAAGACTTGAATACGCCAACTCGATACACCAACCTGCGCACTGCCTGGACTGACTGCAAGGACGCCAATGACTTTATACACCACGGCGATGCACTGTCCCTGCTGCTGTTCTGTGGGCCTGAACCCTCTCAAAGTCTGGATATGGATAGTGATTCCACAGTGAATTGAGTAACCTATGCATTGGTGTCATCAAGCTGTATGCGGGGAGGGAATAAAATGTCAACTCACTTATCCACTTCAACATTATCCACAGCTAGGCCATGACTTATGCAGTCATATCAACTGCATAAGTTTAGATGCATAATGGCAAAGAGCGGGAAGGTGATCACATTGAATTGAAGACAGGATAGACAGTATAGCAGAAAAAAACAAGATGCATAATTTTAAATTAAAAATTAGTAAATTAAACATTATGATGAAAGGCCACAGAATAGACAGAAAGGAACAGAAGAAACAGAGGGGTGGGTGAGCAGATTAAAGTAGTTTGTGGGTAAAAGCTTAGATGTTAATGTCACAATCAGGATGTACCCAGAAGACATTCAAATTGTTAAAAGTTTTAAGTTGGAGGCCTACCATTCTGATATTAAACAGAAGAAAGAAGTTAATAGGCACTGGTTCTTCTCGATAACCTTTTTGTCTTTTTGGGGGTTTTTTTGTAAATGTGGCCGATTCTATTTTCTAAAAAATATATTCAAAAAATAAACTTTTTTTTAAATGCAAAATTTAATATTTCACTAAAGAAATTTCAATTGAGTTATGCAACTCTTAAAAATAAGAAAAAAGTACCATAAATACAACTATAAATAACCTTACAATTCCAAATTAACAAACAAAAGCAGCTGCAACAGATTTTTGTAAAACAAAAATATCAATTACCTACATCATTTTCAAATTTGTCTACTAGATAACAGGACATTGACCTTTTTCTCTTTCTTAACTTGTCTAAAAAAAAGTCTTCAAGTTATAAACCTCCATTTATTGTGCCTTCTTCACTCAAAGTGAGAAACTTTTGCACTTCAGACATGTTCATGTTAGTATGTGGATGCAGGTGTGCGAGTGACTGGGACGTTTTCACTTGCCCACTGTGCATATACTGTGGGGCGCATGCATAGGACTTATTCTTTGAATAGGCTTGGCTAGATGCTGTTTTGGTGTACATTGTGTTTTCATGTATTACAAATTGTGAACTTCCTGTTTCGTTCACTCACAGTTGGGAATTCTATACAACAGCATGTTTACCTTAGCGTGTTGCTACAATTGTACACGTGGCCAGGACGTTTTTGTCTTCTCGCTGTTATGATGTGGGGTGCATGCAAAGGACTTCTCTAGAAGGCTAGAAGCTGTGTCGGTGTAATGCTGCCCTTTCCTGTTATAGATGCCTTATCGAATTCACTCTATATCAGCTGGTTTGTAGTGTAGGAATTAGATGTGCAGTACATTTAATCGACTTGTAACTGGAAATATGTGGCTGCTCGGCCGATTTATGGTTGGGGCTGGTCATGCTAAAAACTGCCCATTTCTGGTTCCAGACATTCCATCGGTGCGTCTCAATGAAGAAGAATGACACATCTTGATGCCTATACTAAATTCTAACACATTATAAATGCTTGTTGTGGTGTCCTGATTAAAGCTTGTTTTCATAGTTATTGCTCTCTTTAATTAAAATTATTTTTGAAATGGACTTGTTTAAATATCTGAGATTAAGTTCATCTTTTTAATGCATGTGCAGGGGTTTTTCAGACTCTAATGTCTGGGAAACATTAAAACATATTCTTAAACACCTTTGTTTTGTGCAATAAAGTTAGCATCACAAGGACTCTGACAATGAACCATAAGAAAGAAGAAGAAAAGAAAATGTATTATTGTCCATTGCTAAAGTATGTGCTAGTGCACCTAAATAAAAAATTAGACACAAAAATGATGTCATCAGTATCAATGGTCGTTATCAAATGCAAACACAAATGTCAGCAATTTAGAAAAATCAAATGTTGAACAAAAGGACTGGCAGTAGCAACACAGCAGCAAAAATTGTCTCTGTAGAGAGACCATGTGTGCGAGATGCAGCATGTATAGGCAGGTGCAATAAAATTGTACACCGTAAAACACCAGAACTTTGATTGCGCTGATGAGCGAGCTTGTCTAAATTGGATTTCACTTTATTCAGGTCAATTCAATTTCAATCTTGCAGGTTTTTTGGTTTCTGTTGTTTAAAACATGACAAACCCATAGTGATGACCAGCTGTTAAATACAGGATCATATTGGTCAGCATCTCATCTCATCTCATCTAATTTAGCTTGCCACACCATATGCGCAGAAAATTGGCTAACATACGACAGATTTGCTTGTTTCACAATACCTTCGCAAGGGAAATCTCATATCATTGATTTAATGCCGAGTCATTTTTATTACATTTCATCGATACAGCTAACTTATGGACATAAATATTCACATAAATTGTAATGATTTTACTGAAAATATATTAAGTATATATACTGACAAATTTTAAGTAAAGGGTAAGGACTTTGATACTTTGTTGGGAAAAATAAATAAATTAATTAACAAAAAATAGATTATAAATACTTGAAGTATGTGTTCATGTTGTGAATGTACGTAGCTGATTTTGCAGTGTTTAAAAAGTTAACATGGAGTCCCCATTGACTGCGTTAAGAAAGCCACAGATTGCTGCAGTTAAATAAGTAACATGTGTTGGGAGATAATGTCCTGAACTGCCAGGAAGGAATTGCATTCTCACTGATGGCTGGGTCCTGCCTGGCTGCACTTTCATTCAAGAAACAAATGTGTTTTTTGACCTGCGACGTCAACCCTTTGAACTTTTGAGTGACAGAATAACAAGCACCGCAGCATTGACATTGGCTGCCGTTTATGGGTCTGATCAAAGGTGATTGCCTGCTTTGTAACCTTCCACTGTAAATTAAGGTTTATGGCTCTAATAAATTTTCAGTAGAGCCAGAAGTGCTCATTCAGATGGTGACTTTTTGACATTGTTCTACTCTCTCATCCTGATAAAGACAACTCCTTTAATTTAGCCGTAGGATAGTGACTCCTTAAGTTTAACAGAAAGGCAAACGACAAGGAAGTTGTATGTCATGAAATGACTTCGGAAAGTTCCAAGATCAGACATCCCCTCACAGTGATGACACTTCTTACAAGTGTGGTTTGACATTGTGTGTACTACTCTTAACCAAACATAGGACTGCACAACCTTGTGCCTTATAGAAGTCCTGATATTGCATGATGCTGTGCTTAATACCACACGGACTCACCGAAGAAGTGTTTTGGGAGTACAGTTGACTTTACCAAGATTTTGTCCTTCAGTGCCACTCCTAGATAAATACAGCTATGACAAGGATTTTGCAGCCTGATGCAGCTGCTGCCACAGCAGTGTATGTCCTCTCCAAATCTTTGTGTGAGAGGAAAGGCATTCTATAAAGAGAGTGAGAGAGTGACAGTTTGGTGCCATAGTCTATGTAGTACTTTACAATCATTGTCATTCGTCAGTTCTTATCTTTTATTTGCAAATATAAAAACAGTTTTCTTTTAGGAAACTTTTGCATCAGTATCAAAATGGAGTTGCAAATTCCAGTGGACATGGGAAAATGGAAGAAGGCTGTTTTAGTAAATATACAGCATATAGTTTGAGAGCCATATAATAATTTAATTCTAGATGAAAAAACTAAATATGGTAGTATATGTATGTTAAATATTAGCCATTTAATATTCTTTGTGTCTGTGCTGCAAAAACAACCTGGTCCACATAAGTGCACACTTAAGTCAGGGGGAAATTGCTGCAACACATGTCTAAATGTTTCTTTGTAGATACTCCAGCAGTGTAGTGATGTTTAAGAGGTTCCATAAAAATCTCTGTAATGATGTGACTGTCATCATCGTCTCCCTTTACTGTACGTGTAGCTATAGATTCTCAGGCTTAGCTTAGGATCGTTTACCACCCCTCTGCCACAATCCTATTGTACCTTCGTGGACCAAGATAATTTAAACCTGAAGTTAATTTTGAAAAATGAACCAAGGACATGTATTGCAGCAATCCTGACTGTCAGTTGCAGTTTTTCATAATGAATTTAATAATGTATTTTCTGAATTATTTTTCATACCGCAGCTTTAAAAAAAAAATGCTGTGAATTGATCAATGAAAGAAATGTAAATAATATGTCTTGGTTGTTTGTGCTAATTTGTCACTATTTTTGAGTAGCTTTGCTAAGGACTGGATGACATTAAAGACATGACGGGGGACTGAAGACTGAAGGCTTAATTTAACCAGTTTTATTGGGTAAAACATGTACAAAATTAAAAGGCTTTGTCACCATAGACTTTCCTGGAAATTCAGTCAATTCTAACTTTTGCACTCTGTGTTCTACACGCTGTGGCAACTATTTTTAGCAACATCCTGATAAAAAATAGTTTTAGAGACAAAGGATGCGTCACTCAGTAGTTGTAACAGCATTGGTAACTGGCTTAACAATGGACAATATTTTACTGAAATATGTTTATGACAAGAGTTATAAATGCTGAGTGTTGCAGAAGGATGGTAAAGGAATGTCCTGAGTATACTGAAAAATCTATAGAAAGATTTAGACACCTGTAGTTGCAATTTCTTCTGTGTCAGTGTGCATTAACCCGGCGTGGGTGTTTTACAAACTTGGTCACACAGCATAATTTCAAGGCTAAGGTTGGCTACTTAGTCGTGCATGCTTAACTTTTTGATCCTCAGGTAATTCACTGTATGTAGTGCATTGGTCTCACATTAGATGCTCTTTATTCGGACAAGCGCAAAATCTTCTTCCTGAGTTGCCACTTCTTCAATTAGATTTAGAGGAATGACAATACTCACCTACAAAAGCACAAGCAGTTCTCAAGGCAAGAGCCTTTGATTGTGTCAGTGATCAAACTGACCAGTCAAAGAGTGGAGGCAAAGTCTCAAAGTCAATTTCAAAGCAAATGTTGAAAGTGATCGGTTAAGTGTGCTGAGCAGCTGTGAGCATGGATAAGAGCATTTTTTTTTTTTTATGTTTTAAAGGACCAGTGTGCAAATATTAGCGTCACATCTTGTGGTGAAGTAGTACAATGAAGGCAACAGAATACTGCCTCGCTACCCCCTTCCCTCTCCAAGCATGTAGCAGAACTTCAGTGGCTGTCTGTATTATCCTCCATTTAGAGTAACGTTGGCCAACAAACTTGGGATGAACTTCCAACAGACTGGACAAAAAAGTCCATATTCTCCTCCTTCTTTGTCACCTTTTACTCAGGTGAGTCTTCTTCATTGGTTGTATTTCAATGCCACTTCCAATACTACCGCACTATTTTGTGCCCGTCTACCATGACACAATTTCTATTCTTTGATCAATATCATTATCTATCATTATAATATATCATTTTACTGATGAAAATGCCAGAACTTTTACATTATACATTATTGATATATTTACTACAACTATGCAGATTTTTTTGAAAATAATCATGCTTTTAATTCCGTTCAATAGAACAGAATTGTGGAATTTCAGCCATACCTAAACACAATATTGGTGAAACAAACAGCTGATATTGTGGAACCTGCAAGTGATGAAATTGCCAAATGAGATGTGCAGAAAGTGTTTGCATATAGCGCGTGCTTTTCCTTTTGACTCATCTCAGAAGAATCCAAAATTTTTCTACACTGAATAATTTAGGATATAAGTAAATATCTCCTTGACATTGCCTGATTTTTTTTTTCTTGTTGATGTTCTTGTTGTTACTATATCAGTAAATATTCAACATGCAACCATAACTTCAAGATGATGATAATGGTCAATATTTTCAGTTTGCATCCATTCATTAAATAGATAAAAGGATAATTGATTCAATTTACCTATCCAGAGTGATGGATGTTGATTGATAGATTCATACATCTTTGTTTTTTTTGAAACCTTGAATTTTCTTTTGTTTGCCCAATTTTCTTCTTTTTTTTTTTTTTTGTTGCATTCATTGACTTTCTACATGAAAATGTCTATTTTGATTTGCAAAATAAATGAGAGCTGTTCCGTAAATGTTTCTCCTTTTCTATCTCACATCCCTGCATTTAAGAGGGAATATTGTTTTTTTTTACCATTCCCTTTTACAACTGTTACCTACATCTCATCACATGGATGCTTGCAAGATCAAGATCATGGGTGCTTTTGTGTGTATAGGAGTTTTCTATGACTATCAATATCTTAATATCAGAGCATACAACTTTGTTTTTGCCATAGTTTGTCTTCGCAAGCAGCCTTAACTTATCACATGTGCATCTGTTTAAGTCTCGTTTGTGTGTGTGAATTCTGAATAAGTGCATTAGTAGTTAGGTAGAAAATTGGGTAGGGTCGTCTCTAGAGTGCTGTTGATGATAATTACTGTAGAGAGTGTGTCCCAGGGGACTGCGTGCCAGCTGTTTGCTTGCCTGCCTTCCTGCCAGTCTGCCATTCTCCACTTACTCTTTCCTTCCATGGAAGACTTGTAGAACACAGATTATTCTAAAATATGTGAATCTACTATACTACTGGCTAGGGGTGGGCAATTTGGAAAAAAATTTCATTGTGAAAGCAATTTTATTACAATTCTGTTCATGTTGATTTTTAAGACTATTTCGCAAGTTACTGAAAAGTACAGCCAATCTAATGTTTCCATATAAAACATATAGCTTGTAAAGAAAAAAGACACCATTTCGGCCAAAATACCTTTACACTTATACATTTCTGTAATTAGATAGTCACCAATATAATTAAATTGCCATTAATAAAAGCAAAGTGTAGTCTCAAACATGCACAGGCACACACCTTCACCACCACGCCCCACTCCTCAATATCTGCTTTAAGGTTGTACGGTCCGTAGTAACAGCCACCTTGTCAACACATTGGTAATCAGCCCTCAATTCAATCCTACCATCCTTGTAAATCTTTTGTCACTCTTGTGGCTTACTCCTTCCAACCATCAGCTTGCAGAAACCTTCTTCTTCCATAAAGCCTGAGGGGAACATATATTCAGTCACCATTTTCATTATCAGCAGAGCAGTGCCTTGCTCTTCCTGCTCACAGCTGCAATGATGCATGTAACTAAGTTCTGTTGTTCTGTAACTGTTGTAACCAAAAACAACATGGCTTAGAACCACAGTGTTTATACCTATGCCTAGCAAATAACTGTTCATTGTGCCTTGTCGTTTTGGGAAAATCCCAACCAGTTCCCTATCACAGAGGTAGCTTGCTTTTTAAACTCTTTGGTTTAGTTTTCAGCCATGATTTGTCTGCTTTGCCATTAATCAAATGAGAGGGGTAATAAGATATCCAAGGCACTACTTACAGTTCGCCATGATTAGTTTATCTATGTGTCTTGAGGGAAGGCATGAAACAGTCTAGCAAATAGTGTGGCTTGTCCATGTATTAGCATACAATGAACATAGAAGTCCATGTATGAGCATAGAAGTGCAACAGATAAAGTTTTAAATAAAATAAAATTCTGCGATTTGTCTGCTTAGGCCGATTGTCAAAACATTAAGATCCTTCACAATCATGACTGAATGGTGACAGGTGGTCATGCACTACGCAATCCTTCACCTGGGAAGGATTTGCAAAAGGCAAATGTTTTCATGGGCAAATTCTGAAGTGGACATCCAACAAAATCAAGCACTATGCTATGTTTACTGTACATGGAATAGGGATGGGCATTTCAAGCATGAATGCTATTCAAAATTCACTGGGAATTCTTCCATGAATCAGCAATTATTGTAATAGTGTTTCTTAATGGGACCGTGTACTGTAGGACAATGCTTTGCTCTCTTCCTTCTTTTTCACCCTTTCCAACTGACTCCTGTTGCTCCAGTAGTATTTCTGACCTTCAATGGTAAAACACTTGCCCTTGTGTTACGAAGTATAATATGTTAAGAGTTCTGGAATCGTTCATAAAACAGATTGTCATTTAATTTAAGTTTAACATAAATTTTAACTAAATTAATCAAATAATATACTTGTACCTGTTAGTTTTTAAAATTTTCAACAGTGATTAAATGATTAATAATCGGTCTACCTTACTATTAGTCACACATACGACTGGATTTAAAACTAAATGGATGTTTTTTTAACTAAACCGCCTAGTCGGACCAATCTCCAACTCCTAACTCACTGCTCATTAGCAAGCAGTGATCAGCTATCAATTCTGACATTTGCCCGATTTGCCAAACTTGTCAGAAAAACACCTGAACATGCAACAGCATGGGAAGAACTTTGGAAACTGACTATGTTTGAGAAAAATCTACAGTGGGTATGGCTGGGTATGTGTTGTTTCAGTTTTAGTGTTTTGTTCCATATATTGTTATGCAACTCATTGCAGATAATCTTGTCCTGCAATTGAACCCTTCCAGACTCCTCTGAGAGAGTCGCATCATCAGTCTTGGCTGAGAGAATTGAAACATATACGTACATGCATGTACATGTAAATGCAACTGAAACAGATGAATAGTATGCAGCTATATTTTAGGCGAGTTATTGTATATTGCATATGAGACTGCAGAGGTGACCTGTGGACGCACCTCATTCCTGTTTGCAGTTACATTACAGAAAAGGCCAACATGGATCAATATGTACTGCTATTCTAGAAAACAACCCATTTTGACTCTAATGAAGTCTTGCGGCAGGCTCTCATGAGAGCTGGAATGCTGAAAGCATGCTAAAACTATGTGGTGTGGCACGAAGTGTGTTGGTTCTGGCAATAATTGTGAATTACCAGTCAAGTGGTTTTGTTTTCCGTAGTGGCCCACTGATGATTGGCTTAGATTTAAGGGCTGTTGGCTTGACTGTTCTTTATTAAAGTGACCATGTCAAGTTGATTAGCCTCCATTCAGGGGTTATATTTGGCTACCTCCATCACATGATAATGGAGGTTGAATAAATGCAAACCCCCTTCCAAACCCCCACCCTTGTGTTCCTATGGAGTAACCCAGTGACTGACTTTAAAAGGCACACATTGGCCTTTTCACAGCCTTTTCAGCACCAAATCAAAACAGCCTAAAAACATAACAAGTGCAAGGCCACACATTCACGGAAGCATCTTGATTGTCACCAATTCTTTTTAGGGGTTCTTACTGTAAAAAAAAATTTAAAAAATGTGTAAAATGTGTAAAAAAAATAAATGTAAAAAATAATTCTCCATTATTTTTAACTAGTGGTTTAAAATAAATAAAGGGTTGTGCGAGCTGGCCATAAAATATCGTAATGTGTGTAACCTCAATTTAAACTCCTTAACCTCCTTTCTCTCAATTCTGAAATGTCCCATGTATTAAAGCAGTTCTGAATTGGTAATGCATTTATCTATTCGCATCAATATAACATTGCATCACATCTTTTAATTTTTTTGTATAAGCCTTACACCTGGCAATTTTCTAGAGAGAATTATTTTTAATAAGTTAACCCAAAGAAGAGACATGTAGATTAATTTGTCCCATCAGGATAGCCATCTTTTTGAAATTTCAGATTGCTTATTGCGTGAGTTTATGCAGGTGTAAAATTTAGGCATGGGTATTCAAGTACTCAAGTACTTGTTAGAAATTTGAGTAGCCTTTTACTATTGATGTACCTGCACAGTGTTGTTTTTGGCTGCATCAGTTGAACATAGTGGCATTGCATGGACCATGTCAGCCATGATCAGGAGCAGTAAGGCCTTAAACTTTGAGCAAAAACAAAATGTGTCTTTAAACTTATAGAAATATTAATTTGGTGTTTAAAAACATGCATTAAAAGCATGCAGAGTAACCAGTGGAGACAGACAACAGTCAGTCTTGCATCACATCATTTGTTAGCTCTGTTAGCACACCCTGCTGTGATGGCAACATAATGGTAAAAATTAGCCTGCTAGTGCTAATACTAATAATGGTGACTGGAGATCTTCTACCATTAAGTTTGATGGAAATGGAAGCTTAGCTAGAGTACAAGCCTTGAGAGTGGAAAGATGTACAAGGACAGCACGACTGAACTGACGGCTGATAAGCAACTTGTTGACTAGGTGCTTGTTACTACAGCAGTTAGAACCCTAAAGCAGCTGCCGAGGAGTAGGGTGTGTTGATGAGGGTTTGTGTCTGTGTATGTTTAAAACTGCACCTGGTTAACATTGTTGGCTCTCAGAAATGTGGCCTTGTTATGTTTTAATGTTCTCTAAAAGCCATATAACTACTATATAGGGGGCTATAGCTATTAGGGTATTTAGTAACACTGGTCATGCAACATTTGTGTCTCGCCATGCTCCCCTTTAATCTGGTACAGTTATATTTTCATTTACATACATTTTATACAATACAAAAAAATTATATTCTTAATATTCTAGAATCTGTCATGGTCTATAGATATCATTTCACTGCTAAATGAAAACGCAGACTGGATGGCAACTATATTGTCTGACAGTTTTGTCTTGGAAAATTACATTTTTTGGCCTAATTATTGTCATTTTTAGTATTTGAATATTTAGAATAATAATAAAATAAATAACTGAATATGAAAGGATTCATCATGATCAATCAAATCTAAACTTAAGTGTTTTTTTATTCAGAAAACAAGTTGCCACATCCAGTATTGCGAATGTGCTGACATATGACAGCAACAGGCCACCAGAGCTAATGTGGTGTCTATGTATGTATATATACTGTATGTCAGTAACCCACTAGTGTGCTAACATTGTGCCACTAACTAGTGCCAATACTAGTCCGCTAGCAAAGTCCTTATTATGCATCCCTGGCACCTCAGCACCATCTGAGCAGCTGTGTCTTCAGCGAGCAGCATAGCTTCTAACAAGAGAACCAGTCTTAGCCAGAAGCATGTGGACATGCCAATCTTTTTCATTGCAATGCAAATTTCCTGAAGAAAGAGACTGAGAGATTGAGAGAGAGAACTATGTGTGTGATGGCGCCATGCAAAGTCACTTTTACATAGTTACAGTATACATTAGTGTGCGTAAGTGTTTTTATTTAAAAATCTTGTTTCCAGTTCGCAGCAACATAAATTACCTCTTTTTGTGCACTTCATTAAAGAGCAAATAAAGTCTATCTTTTCCAGACGAACAGCAGGCATTTAAATATTTTTTTGTAAAACAAATGCTGTTAACATTTTTGTTTTATTTTTACCATTAACGTTGGATAACATTAGTTTTACTATGAAAAGGATGTAAAAATCACTTTATATATACTATATATTATATCCAATTAATCGATTATTAAAATAATTGTTAGCTGCAGCCCTAGCGTATACCTCCACGTTGTGCATTGGATTGTGTAGTTTCTGTGCTTGTTATCTCACTGAAATTGATTTGACTTCATATTTTTTTACTAAGCTTTGAAATTGTAGTACTAGTAATATATCAGCCTACCTCATTACTGGCATAGGGGGTGCAAATGAAGTGGTGGCTTGGGGGTGGATAAGGAGGGAAGATGATGTGGGTTTTGTGGCATGGTTTGACATGTTTTTGTCATTTAAAGTAGTCCAATGTACCAGAGAGTACATAGGCTTGAAGAGATGTTAAGCTGAAAACGAATGTCATAAGGCATTAGGCACTGTGTCATCTGTCTTTGTCCTAGACTAATTCTGCCACTCTATTCATCTTTTCTTCCCCTGCAGTGCACCTGGTTGAGTCCAAAAAGATGGCTTAATCTGCAAGAGTACCAAAGTAAGAGGCTGATGCAAGAGAGTGGCGTAGCCGTCCAGCGTTTCTATGTGGCTGACACAGCCTCTGAGGCTCTAGAGGCTGCAAAGAGACTCAGTGAGTAGAGGGGGCACACACACAAAGAGCCCTGATGTTCATTTATGTCAACTCGACATTGGAGAGAATAGGGCAACCTGTGTTCTATGGTTGGGTGTAGTAATAACAAATACCAGAAAAATTCAAATCAGGAAATTCTGAACTAAGTTCTCTCATTATTTTGTGTCATGTTGATCGAGCAACATATTAAAGAAGCATTATGTAAGATATTAACTGCATTAAATGATAAAATGGCTTTATTATATTGTCAGACATTAAAGTATCATGCTATGTTTAAATACTAGCTTCTTTGATAATAATGCTGCAGACAGCATGTCCTCCTCCGTAAGTTTCAATTCCATTGCGGAATGGTCTGTTTTTGTTTTGACCGGAGTAGAGCAGAGACCAGCAGGACTTGTTGCTTGACATCCATGACCTGGCAACCTGCGTGCACTTTGAGTCTAGGGAGGGGGCAGGAGGAGCCAGCTCTCTCCTATGTTTTGAATTTGGACCACAGTCCATGTTTTAAACGCTGCGAGTCAGGGTTACATATTGTTCCTGTAAGCTTGTTAAAGTATGTAAGAAATACTCTATCTAGGTTTCCACACAGAAATTTTCTTTCCTTTTCCTTTGTTTCTTTTAGTCAGTTGTGGGGCTTTGTAAGCTTACATTTTCGTTTCGTTTCGTTTTCTGCCGCTTATCCGGGTCCGGGTCGCGGGGGTAACAGCCTGAGCAGGGACATCCAGACGCTCCTCTCCCCAGCCACTTCCACCAACTCCTCCGGGGGGACACCAAGACGTTCCCAAGCCAACCGAGAGATGTAATCTCTCCAGCGTGTCCTTGGTCTGCCCCGGGGTCTCCTCCCGGATGGGCATGCCCGAAACACCTCCCCAGGGAGACGTCCAGGAGGCATCCTGATCAGATGCCCGAACCACCTCAACTGGCTCCTCTCAACGCGGAGGAGCAGCGGCTCTACTCTGAGCTCCTCCCGGATGTCCGTGCTCCTCACCCTATCTCTAAGGCTGAGCCCAGCCACCCTGCGAAGGAAGCTCATTTCGGCCGCTTGTATTCGCGATCTCATTCTTTCGGTCACTACCCAGAGCTCATGACCATAGGTGAGAGTTGGGACGTAGATTGACCTGTAAATTGAAACCTTTGCCTTCTGGCTCAGCTCCCTCTCCACCACAACGG
>KV751324.1:12507941-12538209 GCA_001698575.1 Mola mola | reverse complement strand
ACCCCAGTGATGGGAGGGCCCAGCCCAAAGTCCTCCGGCTCTGCCTCTTCTTCAGAATGCGTGTTGGTGGGATTGAGGAGATCTTCGAAGTATTCCTTCCACCGCCGAACTATAGACTCAGTTGAGGTCAGCAACTCCCCTCCCACACCGAAGACCGTGTGGACGGGGTTCCGCTTTCCCCTCCTGAGTCGCCGAACAGTTTGCCAGAATTTCTTCGGCGCCGACTGGAAGTCTTGTTCCATGGCCTCACCAAACTCCTCCCACACCCGGGTTTTTGCCTCAGTGACCACCCGAGCCGCAGATCGCTTGGCCTGCCGGTAGCTGTCTGCTGCCTCGGGAGTCCCACAGGCCAACCATGACCTGTAAGTCTCCTTCTTCAGCTTGACGGCCCCTTTCACCTCTGGTGTCCACCAGCGGGTCCTGGGATTACCGCCACGACTAGCACCAGCGACCTTGCTACCACAGCTTCGAGCAGCCGCCTCGACAATGGCAGCGCGGAACATGGCCCACTCAGACTCCATGCTCCCCACTACCTCCGGGATGTGGTTGAAGCTCCTCCGGAGGTGGGAGTTGAAGACCATTTTCACAGGGTCCTCAGCCAGACGTTCCCAGCAGACCCTCACTATTCGCTTGGGCCTACCTGGTCTGTCCGGCTTCTTCCCCCGCCACCTGATCCAACTCACCACCAGGTGGTGATCAGTTGACAGCTCTGCTCCTCTCTTTACCCGAGTGTCCAGCACATACGGTCGCAGATCAGATGATACGACTACAAAGTCAATCATTGACTGTCGACCTAGGGTGTCCTGGTGCCAAGTGCACTTATGGACACTCTTATGGCTGAACATGGTGTTAGTTATGGACAAACTGTGACTAGCACAGAAATCCAATAACTGAACACCACTCGGGTTCAGATCGGGCAGTCCGTTCCTCCCAATCACACCCCTCCAGGTCTCGCTGTCATTGCCCACATGAGCGTTGAAGTCTCCCAGTAGGACGATGGAGTCCCCAGTAGGGGCACTCTCCAGTACCTTTTCCAAGGACTCCAAAAAGGGTGGGTACTCTGAACTGCTATTTGGCGCATAGGCACAAACCACAGTCAGGTCCCGTTCCCCAACCCGAAGGCGCAGGGAAGCAACCCTTTCGTCCACGGGGGTAAACTCCAACACATTGGCTGAGAGCCGGGGAGCTATTAATAAGCCCACGCCTGCTCTCCGCCTCTCACCTGGGACAACTCCAGCATAGAACAGAGTCCAACCCCTCTCAAGAAGACTGGTTCCAGAACCCGAACTGTGCGTTGAGGTTAGGCCGACTATATCTAGCCGGTATCTCTCAACCTCACGCACAAGCTCAGGTTCCTTCCCCATCAGAGAGGTAACATTCCATGTTCCGATAGCCAGCTTCAGCAACCGGGGATCGGACCGCCAAGGCCCCTGCCTTTGACTGCCACCCGATCCACATAGCACCGGACCTCTATGGTTCCTCCTGTGGGTGGTGGGCCCACATGAGGACGGACCCATGTTTCCTTTTCGGGCTGAGCCCGACCGGACCCCATGGAAAAAAGGCCCGGCCACCAGGCGCTCGCCTACGGACCCCTTCCCCAGGCCTGGCTCCAGGGCGGGGTCCCGGTATCCCTCCGGGCAGGGTACACAAGTCCTTGTTATTATTCACCATCATAGAAGTCTTTGAACCGCACTTTGTCTGGCCCCTCACCTAAGACCAATTTGCCTTGGGTGACCCTACCAGGGGCAAACAGCCCCCGACAACATAGCTCCTAGGATTATTAGGGCACCCAAACCCCTCCACCACGGTAAGGTGGCGGTTCCAGGAGGGGTGTAAGCTTACATATAATATAGTATTTATTCTGTAATTGTGCTGGTGTACCTTAACACTCCCATTCGTGCTTTGGTCCTGCTACAGAATGTTCAAATTGCTGTGGCTAATCAGGGTTGAAGTTTTATCACTTTTAATCGTGTCTTTATGCTGTATGATTATGTGCAGCAGCCTGTGTGTTTTGAGCTTAGCGGTTGTGCCGGCTCAGTTTTTCATCATGCACTCATCCGTACTAATTTGCTTCACAACCTCTTGTGGTTATAATCTCTCATTTTGTAGGATTTTTTGTTTCTCTTCTTTTCTGCCAGTGCTTAAATTTTAATTATTGGTTAGATTGATTATTGCCTCTGCACACCATCATAAAGTTATGAAAAAAATCAAATTGAAGGAATTTAATTTTGTAACAAATCTTCAAAAAATAATTTATGTGCATGAACAATGACAGCTTGACACACATTTGTGTGCACCCACAAATATCTTTTTCTCACATCCTCAACCTTCACTCTTATACTTTCTTCCCACACACAAAATTGGCACACGGTTTATATTTGTACCTTTATCTTTATATTTTATTCACGGTCCACCCTAATGATTGCAGTAACTTTCTGATGCATTCAGGTTGGTTGTCAGCCAGCAAAGGGCCACTCTTACTGCTGCATTTGAGCAACAACACCTTGGGTGCTTTGTCTTGTTATGATGTAAACAAAGATAAACTGAAGAGGAAAAAGAGGATATATATTTTCATGGCAGTACCTATATTACATGGTGGTGGAAGAAAAATTGGGAGACCAAAAACTCTGGAGGAAGGAGTTAAAGGGGACCAAACAGGCTAAAAAACAAAACAAAACAAAACAAACAAACTGGCCATAGTCAAGTATTGATTTACATATGACTGTTTTCTTTTTTTTTTTTTTGTCACAAAACATAACTCTTTTTCTAAAGTTAAGTCATAGTAATGGGAATACATTCAAGTGTCCTCTTGGGTTATTATATAAAACGATATATGAATGAGACAACGAAAATTCATAATACAACAACCATTTTAAGCTCAATATCAGATTACTTGGATTTTAATTTGCACTCTATTGTCTTTGAATAATAAGACTTGTTTTAAATAGCAGCAGAACATTCAAATGAAGTCAACTGTTGTGATCACTAAAATCATGGGTATACAGTAATTTTGGTAACTAACATAGGTGCCACAACTAATTTTTGCAGCTTTCATAATAATTTGCAGTTGGCTTAGTGAGCCCTTTATGGCCACAGGGCATTGAATGACTTTGTATTCTCATCTCTTTGCGCTAAGCATCTAATGTTTAATTTCTTCAAATACACAATACTTATTCTTTTGCATGATTGGTGTATAATGTGTGGGTCATGTTCGGTCATATATGAAAGACTGAGAATGAGAGAAAACAGAGGAGTAACTTCTTCAGTTAAGAACGTATAGGCTGAATTGCAAACTCAGACCCTGCAACAAGGGCCCTTCTCTGCACCACCTTTATTTTTTAATAAAACAGCTGCACTAGATGCACATACACAAGAACAACATGTATGGGATAGTATTGCCTATATGAAGTCCATAACTCAAAAACACATGCACACTCACCGGTATTCTCTTCTACAGTGCACCTATTTAACCACAGTTCAATTTCTTTCCCTTAAATGGACCTAGTTTTTTTGCTCTAATAGCACTAAGGACTAATAGCTTAAAGTCGTTTTCCTTCTCTATTAAACAAAAAAAAAAAAAAAAAGTCTTGACATAGACGACTGACTCCCTTTAACCTGAATGACAGCTCCTACAAGGGAGTTTATGCAGTGGCAGATGGGAGACTCCCAACCAGCAAATGGCTAATGGAAAGTAGGGTTTGAATTCTGTGGCTCCATAGTAGTTGAACCATGCAGGGAGTTATCAGAAAATCCAAAGATTTGTAATATGTGCTCCACTGGGGCACTGAAAATGGCACGCCAGCTCCTGCTGTCAGTCTAAAACCAATGACCCAGATCCACTGCTCTTGTTTCCAAACTTTTAATCTTTTTTTTTTGTGTGTAGCACCAACATGATGTACTTACGAAAAAGAAAAGGTTTTGGACCTTGAAATTGTGTAACATACCATTCTAATTTCTAAATGACCTGGGGGAGCAGTTTTGGTAAACAGGTCAGAGGGAAAGCTTTTGGATTTTTACACCATCTCCTGGACTGAATGATGATTTTATAATTTCAATTTAAAATTATGGATGGACGTATGGATGTATGAATGTATGTAGACCTCACGCAACTTTGTTGATGCTTGCCCATTCTCACTCTACCACACATGTTCTTAAAGGAGCCGCACTTCTTACAACACCAGCACAGCCTGAATTGAATTAGTTTACAGATTATAAACATATTGACTGAAACTTGACAAAAATGTAATGACATTTTAATGACACAGAATTAAAGTGACTAAATGTGATCTAATTGACTGAAGAAGAAAGACTACATTTTAAACAGCTGCCAAAACATTTATTTGGAGGTTTGTAACCTTTTTTTTTTATTTTGAGACAAGTAAAAACAGAGAAAAAGGTCAATGTCCTTTTATCTGTTTAGGGGATCGTATTGAGGGAGTTTGGTTATTGATTAATAATTACTAAAAGTAATATGCAATTTAAATTTTTAATGATAAAATAATTCGGGGCACCTTCCCAGAACCCAGGCATCAATGACCCAACTACCATCAGTCTCAAGATAAAATAGATCGCATCTATTTATTGATTGTGTCAATATTCTTGAGATATCAAACAGTGTGTCAACCTCACGGTGCACAGTCAGGTTGAACACACTAAATGCTCTGGCCAGCTGGGGGCACTGGCGTACGATTATAAACCTGTGAGTATGCATGTAGGTGTGGAAGAGAGAATAAGAGAAAAAGACAGAGTTTATGCTCAGAAATGGCGTGAGGTAGAACAGTCGTGGCGAGACAATATTGTCTTTTGTATCCGTTTGAAAATAATGTATGTAATAGACATTTGTTTTGTTATATAAATCTGTTGCAGCTGCTTTTTTTCTGGTAATTTGTAAATTTATTAAAGTTTGTGGGATTATTTATGGTTCTCTCTGTTGCTCCTTTTAGGTTTAAACGCAAAAAAACAATATAATTTTGAGATGGGCCTGCAGACAAGCTGAGAGAAAGTCGAGGAAAAAAGGACAATGTCCTTTGAGATTTAATGGGACATATTATTTAGATATCAGAGAGCAGTTAAAACTGCAAAAAAATGACTTTTTATCCCACCTTGTTGCCAACAACAGCCAGAAGCCTCAGGTTCTTTTTGACGTTTTTAATTCTCTCATTAATCCTCAAAACACAGATCACATGTTGTGCCCTCTTCTGCTTCGTGTGACAACTTCTTCAGATATTTTATTGATAAAATTTCTAGTTTTACTTTTCCATCCACTTTTTTTTTTTTTTTTTTTTTTTTTTTTTTTCTTTTATTGTTGACCCCTCTGTCCCTCCCTGGTGCCCACATGTCTTTCAGCAGTTTGAGTCATTTTCATTCCTCTATCTATCTGACATAGTGCAAAATGTACATCCTGCAAACTGCCCCCTGGATAGTATTCCTCCTCGCTTATTTAAAGATGTTTTTAACACTGTTGGGACAAGCATTTTAACTCTGGATAACACATCTCTAAGCTCAGGGTCTGTTCCTGCTGCTTTTACATAAGCAGTTGTGCAGCTATGTTTAAAAAGGAAAAACCTGGATCCTTCGGTTGTTTTCAATTTTACATTAATTTCTACACTCCCCATTTCATCTAAAGTCTTGGAGAGAGTTGTTTTTAATCAACTGCAAACATTTTTAGCTGATTTTAGTATTTATGAAAAGTTTCAGTCAGGTTTTAAGCCCTGTCAGCACTGAAACTGCCCTTTTAAGAGTTTTTAATGATCTTCTTTTAACTGTTGATTCAGAAAACTTGGCTGTTTTAGTGCTTTTACATTTGTCCGCTGCCTTTGATAAAGTCACTCACCAGATTATTTTATCCCGACTTTGAAAATGTGTGGGCATTAAGACAGCCCTTAAGTAGTTCAAGCCTTATTTGACAAAGAGGAGTTCCTCTGTTCAGCTTGGTGGATATTCTTCTTTTGTGGCCCCTCTCTCCAGTGGGATGCCCCAAGGGTCCATTTTGGGTCCCTTACTGTTCTCCTAGTATAGGCTGCCCTTGAGTTCTATTTTTAGAAAATATAACATCTCCTTCCATTGTTTTGCGGACAATGTGCAAATTTGATTTAATGCTAATAATAACTAATAATACAGACTCATTGCAGCCTTTGTTAAATTGTTTGAGAGATATCAATACTTGGCTGGATCTGAACTTTCTCTCCTTTAATGAAAATAAGACAGAAATTGTTGTGTTTTGTCGTCTTGACCAGCTGGATGGCTGTGTTGGTAATTTTGACCCTTCAAGGTCATACATTCAACCATTTTTTAGAAATATGGGCATGATTTTCAAAAGTACTTTTAAATTTACAAAAACAAATTTAAAAGTTATTACAGCTATTACTGTTGTTGTTGCTGGTATTATGGGTAAGGTTACACAAAGCTCTAGTAAACTTGGCACAGCACTTCTTAATCAAAGAGCAAAAAATATGTAAAAATGCATTGAAATTAAATTTAATTATTAGATTAAATTAATTTGTTTAAATTTTGTGTTGGCAAATATCCAAACTATCAAAAACCCTTTCAAAGTACACTGTAAGACCACAACAATGTGTCATCTGAAGAGGACAAATCAGGTAGACCCATCTAAAAGTTCTGCAGCAACAATTGTAAAGAAACAACAGCACCAAATGGATGCTGCAGCAGCAACCACTTAAGGTTTTTTCAAACTGAAATATTAATATAAAAGTGCAAGAGCTGTAGAAAAAATATATTTGTAAAAATTAATATCTACAAAAATCCAACAACTCTTTAGATAAGTAAAACAAAACAATGCTTCAACTGCATCACTGCATTAGTCATATCCATCACTAGCTATTGCAGCAGCCAGCAGCAATTTTAAAGTTTTCAAATTGAATATTTGAAATTAAACTGCAGAACTAAAACCAAATATGTAGACAAAATAAATATCGGCATTATCAAAAACCTTCAAATAAGTTAAAAACGGCAATGCTCAAACTGAACAAGACAAACGAAGGAAGGTTATAAGTAATCAGCATCATTTAAGTCCAAGAGATTTTGCTGTAAAGTGACCTGGGTTATTCAGCAGGTAATCACCTGTATGAGTGATCTGTGGCTTTAAAACTCTGACTCAAGAAACCTTGGCAGGTTGCTCTTGAGAAAAATGAGCATTTCTGCTCTCTCTGCTGTAAGTTGATTCCTCTTTTCATCCAAAATGTTGGATGCAGTGCTGAAAAGTCTTTCACTTTCAACACTTGCTGAAGGGGCAGCAAGATATGGCAACAAGGAAAGGAAAGCAGGCATGGTTTCTCCAGTATTGGAGAGGGCTGTCGCTTTGAGGAATTGTTGTTTCTTTCAAATGTCTGCATTTGTATAACAGGTACTCCCTGATCCAGTTTCGTTGTGCTCCATCAGAATCATCAGACTGCTCTGGCTTTTGCTTCTGCTTGGATCAGTTGATTCCATACAAGGTGCCTTCTCTGTTGGCTTGTTTCCAATTATGCTGCTTCTTCCGTTGTTGACCTCTGCGGTGTTTCTTCCATCTTCTCCATGTCTTTTGTCAGGGCAGCCTTTGCATGCTTGTCAGTGTGTTCACCTATAAAATATGTGACACAGAAACAAAATAGATTGAGTATAACTACAGTGTAGCCAAGACATCTCAACAGCAGTCAATTATGTGAAAATAAACCTGTTCCAAGTAACCGTAGGTTGAATTTCTAAATGTATTAAGATAAACCCTTGACTGAGATAAGTATCCTTGGTAGTATATAGTAAACTATACAACAACGAGACAAACACTTATAAAAACAAAGTATACAAACATGAGTAAGTTTGATTAAGCGCAACCTCTAAATGGTCATAGAAGCCAATGACAGACGGACAGACACACACACACACACATCCAAATGACTGCACATTTACTAATACTCATTTTTAGGCTAGAAATCAACATCAACAAGAAATAAAAATGTTTTGTTTTTGCAAGTTTTCTTTTTCTTCCCCTTTCAGCTTTACATAGCTTTTTAGGAGTTGCCACACCGAATCATCATCCTCCATCCTTCCCTGTCCTGTGCATCTTCTCCTGTTACACCAACTATCTGCATATCCTCTCTCACCACATCCATGACTCTCCTCTTTGGTCTTCCTTTGTGCCTCCTCCTGGCAGCTCCATCTTGAGCATCCTTCTACCAATATATTCACTCTCCCTCCTCTGCGCATGTCCAGACCATCTCAATCTGGCCTCTCTAACTTTGTCTCCAAAACGTCCAACCTGTGCTGTCCCTGTACTGTCCATCCTCGTCACTCCCAAAGAAAATCTGCCACATCCAGTTCTGCCTCCTGTCTTTCAGGTGCCACCGTCTCCAAACCTAAAAACATTGCTGGCCTTACTACCCTCTTGTCAACCTTTCACTTCACTTTTGGTGCTACTCTTTTGTCACAGATCACTCCTGCAATCGTCTCGACCCACTCCACCCTGCCTACACTCGCTTCTTCACATTTGTACCACACTCCCCGTTGCTCTGAACAGTTGACCCTAAGTACTTAAACTCATGGAGCTGTTCCACGTCTACTCCCTGTAACCTCACTGTTCCAATTACCTCCCTTTTGTTCACACACATGTAATTTTTTCTACAACTGACTTTCATTTCTCTTCTTTAGAGCGCATATCTCTACCTCTTCAGGTTTTCTTCCACCTACTCCCTGCTCTCACTTCAGATCACAATGTCATCTGCAAACATCATCATCCACAGAGATTCCTGCCTGGCCTCAGCCGTCAGTCTGTCCATCACTATAGCAAACAAGAAGGGGCTCAGGGCCGATCCTTGATGCAGTCCCACCTCCACTTGAAGCAATCCGTCACTCCTACAGTGCACCTCACCTCTGTCATACTACTCTCATACATATCTTGCATCAGTCTATCATACTTCTCTGCAACTCCAGACTCCCTCACAGAGAACCACAATTCCTCCCTCGGCACCCTGTCGTAGGCTTTTCTCTAGATCCACAAAGACACAATGTAACTCTTTCTGACCTTATTTATACTTCTCCATCAGCATTCTTAAAGCAAACATGGCGCCTGTAGTGCTCTTTCTTGGCATGAAACCATACTGCTGCTTACAAATCATCACTTCATCTCTTAGCCTCACCGACACTACCCTTTCCCAAATCTTCATTTATGTGGCTTATCAGCTTTATCCCACTATAGTTGCTACAACTCTGTACATCACCCTTGTTCTTAAAGATCTATTTATTCCTTACTACTCTCTCCAGTTCCCTCACTATCTCCTTTCTTCTTCACCAACCTCTCTCTCTCTCTCTCCTATACTTCCTCATTCCACCACCAAGACTCCTTATCATCTGTCCTTTTTCCAGATGTCTCTCCAGACACCTCCCTGATCGCCGGTGCTGTAGTTGCCCAGTAATCTGGCAGTTCTTCACATCTACCCAGAACTTGTCACAACCTCTCCCTGAAGTTCTCACAGCAGTCTTCCTTTTTCAGCTCCTACCATTTGATCCTCTGCTTTGCCTTTGCTCTCTTACTCTTCCTCACCACCGGAGTCATCCTATACACTACCATCTGATGCTGTCTGGCTACACTCTCACTTGTCACCACTTTGCAGTCTACAGTCTCTTTCAGATTGCATCATCTATAAAGAATGTAGTCCACCTGCGTGATTCTGCCTTCACTCTTATATGTAACCCTGTGTTCTTTTATCTGCTCTCTCTGTTTCCTAATGTATTTCCCTCCCCCTTTTTTTTGACTAACAGTAGCCCAATTTCCACCAGTAAACTGTCAATTGCACTGGTGGCGGTCGTTAACCCTGGCCCCAATTGATCCGTTCTGAAATTCGTTTTTGTGATTCTGAAGTTTGACTTTGCTCAGTTTATATGTCGGATGCTCTTCCTAACGCAACTCTCACCATTTATCCAGGCTTGGGACCAGCACTAGAAATACACTGGTTTGTTACGCCTTTTTTTTTTTTTTTTTTTTTTTTTGGCAAGATTTCTCATTAACTATTTAAAATGTAGCCAGCATTAGGCCATTAATAAAAACTCTGTCTCACCTGTCTTTATATCGAGGGTCCAGAAAGATGGCCACAGAGTCGAGGGGATCACTTTTGATGCTGCTGAATCTTCTTTTGGCAGCTTGCAGGAGTGTACTTTTCATTGTTTTGATCCCACTGTCAGCTGTACTCTTGCGAGCAAGCAGGTGTTCTAAAAAGGTAATGGCTAGGATTATGTCAGCTGTAGAGGAGGTTGCTGAGCTGATGTTCAGGGTTAGTTCCTCGAAGGGCTTCAACACTGTCACTGTTTTTTCTAATAACTCCCATTCATTTGCTGACAGAGTTGCAGGCAGGTTTTAGTCAGCAACATAGGCATAGAATGCTTGCTTCTGTTGAAGAAGACTTTGTATCATATAGAAAGGGCTGTTCCATCTTGGAGCCCTTCGTGCTCAACTAGCTGCAATGTATGAGCAAAACAGCCTAAGCTAGGGACAGCCATCTCCTCCATCGCCTTCTTCATATTACTTTTATTGTTTCGGAGAATCGTTTCGGAGAAGTACTTTAGTCTGCGGGATCTCCCATTCATTTAGCATCTCTTTGATGGAGGCAGCAACTGAACTGGCACTGTGTGAGCTTCTGCACTTCTAGTTAAGGCAGAGCAGTTTCTGATAGTAATTTTCTGGATGGCAAACCTCTAAGTGCTCCATGAGGCTGTGAGAGTTTCAGCGACTGATAGTGGTTCTTCATCAAGTATGATGAAATTGAGCAGCTTCTGTGTAATCCCTTTTAGTCTCCATCCCTTTAGTCTCTAGTTCAGGCATGCTGAACCTCCAGTTGTCCACTGGAAGTTCAGCATGCCTCGGAAGTGCTTCAGAAACAGTCAGTCCAGAGTCTGGAACAGAAATTATGTCCAGATCAGTTCTGATGCCGATATTGGATTGGATCGGTCCCATCCCTAAAATTCTGTTGTCAAAACCAGCCTTTTTCCAGCTAAAACTGAAATTAAGCCATATTTGTCTTACAATGATTTTGAGAGAGTCATACATGCTTTCATAACAACTTGGCTAGATTATTTTAACTCTTTGTATGTGTCTATAATTTAAAGCAGTCGTGTCTTCGACTACAGTGCAAAATGCTGCTGCTCAGCTTCTAATGGAGAGTAGGAAAGGTGAGCACATTACTCCAATTTTAGCCTCACTCCACTGGCTTCCTGTCTGTGTCAGGATTGGTCTGACGATTATTTATTTATTTTTTTAATATTTTAAATGGCTTAGCACCTCCTTAATTACGTGAACAGTTTATTACGTTTATAGTCCAGTTAATGCTCTGTAGTCCAGTGAGTTGGTTCTGGATATTACTAGGTTCATACTCAAACATAGAGGCGACTGAGCATTTTCAGTGGTTGCCCCTAATTTGTGGAATAGTTCACCTATTCATATAAGAACTGCTTGGACCACTGAAATTTTCAAGCTCTTGCTGAAGACCTTTTTTCACGGGCCTTCAATTTGAGTTGAACTCTGACACCTTGTCTCCATGTACTATTTTACCTATTGCTTTGATGTGCTTTTGTGATTTTTAGCGTGTTAAGCACTTTGGTCAAATTTTGGTTGTTTTTAAATGTGCTACATAAATAAATATGACCTTGACTTTCTTTCCAGTAACTGAGCACTTTATTTGAGTAGTCTAAATTGGATAATTTCTTTAATGAATATATTACAAAAAAAATTCGAAATGGGCCAATAAAAATGTAAACCGTGCATCTTTAGATAATAAGATACAGTTTTCAACCTACTTTTCCCTCTGCAATTTGTGCAAAAACCGATATATATAGTACATACACTGTATGCATGTATGTTTTTCGACTGGAGTGCTATCCACATTTGAGATATTGCAGCAGTTCTAGTAGTGAATATAGATATGTTCTTTACCTTTAATGGAAATGTGCCCAGCTATGCGCATGTAACAAAATGTAAAGACACATTTACAAATACCTATGCCCCGTTACAGCCAAAGAGAATGTGATTATGCAGTCCACTTTGTGTGTCGCCACCTGCTTGACAGATGCATCTACTGAGTAAATCTTGATGGATTTTGAGTCCAAACTCTATATCAAAACCACATTTTCCCTTCCCTTACTTACTGTGAGAACCCTTCATATGAGCCATGCCTCCAGCGTCAGCCAGCAATCATTCATTGACAAAGCTGCGATGGAAGAAACCATTGATTTGGATTCTTATCTTCTCCACATGTTTAGCCAGGGTGATGAATGGGGGCATACATTGACTCGTTTATATGAACACCTCATATCAGATGAGTTGGAATGTGTCGTTCTGCTTTACCATTATCTTCCTAACTTTTCTTTGACAAATTGTGCTGCAATTACATTTTCGTGTCCTTCTGATTTGTTTGCTGCATCTTTATTTAAGTTTCCCTAATTTCTCCCATACCTCATTCACCTTATTTTACCTCTATTGCTACTTTGTGCTGAGCATGGTCTCACTGCCAGAATAGACAATTATAGGAAGTAGGAAGCCTTTTAAATCATTTCAATTGGTTATGAATATTCAATTTAAACAGCAATTTTTATGCATGGCTGTCAAATCTCATGTGTGCTTATTAGAGGGATGGTTCATTTGATATGTTGGCTTACTGAATAATTGCAGGCTTCCTTGACATGAAATTACTGATGAGGCTGGATTTGTGTGGTAATGTATAGGTGGTTATGTTTTTCCTTTTTTGATGTCACATGAAGGAGAAAGAGAGGAGAATATAGAGTGTCTATCATCTTCTTCAATTCACCTTCATTAGTTCCAATCTTGGAATAGCTCAGACAGCAAAGACTGTTGTTTGTGGTGTTTCTGCTGCTTTAAAAACACAACATTTTTGTTAGTATATACAGTGGTTTATTTTTTCCAGAAAGAGAGAAGCTTTTTTTTCACTACTGGCAATCTTCATGAGCCTTTACAGTCAAGTCAATGAGGCTCACACTGTGCCTCACACGGTGTACAAAAAAATAGCTCAAGGCCAATGACACTGTTGTTGCATTTATCTTCAAATTATTATTTTGAGTCTGTTCATTTACTTTTCTGCTCTCTTTGTCTGCTTAGACCCCCTATATGCCTCTGGCCTGTGATCTACAAATCTTTCCATGTGGTACTGGATTAGAGGTCGTTGTGCCATGACTGCCATAGGTGCATGTAATCTTCTCAATGAGACTTAAGCGTTTTGCTTTAGTCTAAGATGCAGTACATGAATTAACTGTAGTGTAAATGCCCATTCCCTCAAGTGTTACTGAACTACATCTTGTGGTGGTCTTAACCTAAGCATCTCTTTCAAAAAAAAAAAAAACATGCGTGTGCTCCAAATGGTTCAAGATCAGCATTTTATTTACCTGCCCTGGATAGGAATCAGGTTTTCACAACAATTAAACGGGACTGGTAGGTTGCCAGGCAAATGATACCGCACGCCAGACCAACGACAGGCCAAGAATATTTGTATACTTCTATAAATACATACATAGATACTGTCAATTTTTCACTCAGCTGTAGGGCTGATATATATTGTGGGACGAGAAAAAGTTTATTGCTATTTTAGCAAAGCGACGACTGTAACCTGATTCACAACAGCTTTTTACTTCATTCACCTCCTGCTTCACATTTTCTGAGCTTGATTTTGAGTATCAACTGGCACGGAGGAGAGAATCACCCTGCAACAATCCCAGCAATGTTAATTTAAATGAGAACAATAATGAAAAATTTTTGTCAACGACCTTTTTTACATGATGAAGATGAGATGTGATGAGCCAAAAATAGATCAGCAATAATAGAAACTATGATTTACGTTAAGTTTTAATTAAATAGGCGATACCAAGATGTTAGCTGTGGACAATCTGTCTTTCAGAATGTGAGTGATAAGTACAGACTGAATGTCTGTTTCAGGGTTTTCCTGCTCTGTCTATGTGGGAAAAGGGGAGATGTGCTCCAGGATTAAGTGTCCACATCCGTCAAAGATTTCATCCTGGAGAGTGCACTGTGCATGTTTATAACACAATATGTCGAATTCAAATTCTTTGCATAAAAATATGAAGATTTGGATCTGAATCAATCAGTAATACTATTAAATGCAAAAATACATTGTTTATCAACTGAAAACTGCGGTTTTGGTGTTTAGATATTATCAAAATAATAAATTGTGATAAGATAAGTGGTTATTTTGTATAGATTTTATTTAATGAAATTCACAGAAAACATACTATATTGTGATATCTTATCCTGATATGACATGATCCATAGCGTGTCATAAGATTTTTCTCCATGTCGCCCAGCTCTACTAATTTGGGGATAATTGTTATAATTTGGGAACCTTTCTGTTGGCCTTCATCTTTGTTCCTTCCCAAGGCAACACAATATTTTAAAAGTTTTCCCACAATCTCTGGAGCTAAACTGAAAGCACAGGTTGGGAAGAAGAGAGAGACAGATGTGGAAGAAGAAATGAGAGACAAATCCAGTACACATGTATTGTTTCTATCAGGTTTTACCGCCGTACCTAAAAAAAATTTCTAGGGGAAACCATGGGAGTTAAGGCTATCCTTACAGGAATGTTACAGGTCTGTGTTGGGGTGAGTTCCTGCCCCAAGCTGATGAGATTTATTATCTCAGGCTCTTGTTTACAAGTGATGGAAAAATAGAGTGTGAAATGGACAGGCAGATTGATGCAATGTCAATTATAATGCAGACATTGTACCAGACTGTCATGGTGAACAGGAGTTCAGGGTCGGTCTACATTCCAACCTTCACATATGGTCATGAGCTTTATGTAGTGACAGAAAATATGACGTTTCAGATAGAAGCAGCCGAAATGAGTTTGCACAGGTGGATGGCCGAGATTGGATGAGCAGCTAAGGATAGAGCTGCTGCTCCTCCATATCAGAAAGAGCCAACTAAGGTGATTTGGGCATTTGGTTAGGATGCTTCCTGGACATCTCCCTGTGCAGGTTTTCAAGGCACAACTGGAAAGAGAACCTAGTGGTAGATCCAGACCTCACTGAGGGAAATATATAACCCATCTAGCCTGGGAATACATTAGGATTCCCCAGGAGGGAGATGGAAAATGTTATTGGGGAGAGGGATCTCCAGAATTCCCCTCTTAGCCTCCTGTTACTGAGGCTGGATGGACAAACGGGGGTTACTATGATTTATTGATTCATAAATCTTGCTTATAGTATTCCAAGTAGCCATCATTCAAGGGTGTACCACAAGGTTGGGGAACATTTTTCTCAGATAGTCATACTAACTTCAATAAATTAAGCCACAAATGTGCCTGTTTATTACTGCAAAGTGCAACATTTTTGAGTTGACCTGTTGTCTCAGAATATTATGATTGCAGCAGTTTCTGCACTTTTCTTTTTTATGTACTGACAAGTTTGTGGCATACTACCGTACCGTATACCGTATGTAGTTTAGCTGCCTCAGTCTAAACTACTAATTTAAAAATCTTTTTTACTTCTCAAGTAAGTAAGACTTTGATTTTGCTTCCTTAACACTGGCATGGCAGTCCAGCTAAAGGAACAGAAGTAAAATGCTGTAGTCACAGTCTACATTATTTTTGCTGGTGATATCAATAGTTCTGCTTCCTTTGGCAGTGTATGTAGAAGCATTTACACCTTTGACTAGGCCTGATGCTGGTGTATGGAATCATCTAGGTAGTACCATATGCTTCTTCACTAACCTTCCATTGCCTTTGCCATCTGTTAGAGAATGGCTTTTCCCTGACTTGAGCATCAATACAAGCCATTCTGAGGACTTCCTTATTCATGCATGACTTTTACATCTTACCACCCTGATACTCCCGTCCCCTATCCTGCCTGTCTATGTGCGAGTGGAGATGTTGTGCTGGGCTTTTGCAGTTTATTTATTCACAAGCTGCACTGAAGTGGATAAATCATCCAAGGAGTTACATGTCAAAGCATTTTAAATTCTGTGGAAAAACTTTGGATGTAAACTTAAAATTGTTTGCTACCTTTTTTAGACCAACTGCCTTAAGGTAAGCTTACTACAACAGCATATATAAAGTTATGCGCTTGTCTCCTATGTGGTAAAATAATTTATTAGAGTTAAATAATTTAAATGTGTCTTTTCCATGTTGCAACTTAAAAGTATGCTTAATATAGTGAAGTTAATTTTAATTTATATTATTAGTTCTAGTTCATTTGAGATAAAGTTCACAGTGAGTTCACCATTAATAGCTATGAATTTAGATACTAACAAAACACAAATTTAATGCACATGAGCATCACAGTATGCACACTGAAGAATTTCTATAATGAATAGAACAACCACAAAAGTCTGTGTTGAGAAATGAGAAATGCTATATAATATTTTTGCCTTTTCTTTCCTGATCTGAATCCAGAACTGCTCTGTAGCTTTGGTTCTGCTTTCTTTCACATACTGTAAGCTGTAGGGTGCAGAATGATTTCACAAATCAGATATCTTCAAGCCCTGTCATGGGTGTTGAGTAGTGCTACGTTACTGTGGCATATTAGCATCACTCATGCTCTACTTCCTTTTTATGTCATAGTGTCCCGACACTTACTCAGAGAAAAAGCTGTTATCTGGATTATACTGGCCTTAAATTACACACTTTATTAAGGCTATTATATGCTTCATTGAGTAGTGAATTTGAAAGAAGTAGTGATTTTATTTTCGTAACACTTCTGCTCTGTGTGCCTTCTCTTTTTATTACTCTGGTTTTGTTCTAGTTTTTGCATACCTGGAAAACTGTGTAATATGAGGGCCTTTGTCATCAAATTCTATTATGCTCAAAGGTCTGTCTTTGATACCAATCCTGCCTCACTGATGACAATGAAAATGTCTTGACAAGCCCAACATAGATGAAATTTGAATGAATAAAAAGAAAGTCAGACTCGAATATACACCCTATGGACATATGGAACCTGTTTTCTTTTCAACCGGGGACAGACACATATATCTTCACTGTCAAGTGTGGTTAAAACATAGAACATGCCAAGACCTCTCCTCACTGCGCATCCCCTCTTTTTCATAATCCTCACTAGAGCCGTCTTGTGGACTTCAACACTTCAAGAGCCTTTAAAGACCACTTTCATCTTCCCCTTCAAAAAATGAAGCTTAGTCTGTTGAAAAGCGCTGACAATAGCAGTTAGTGCTGAAAGTTGGCTCCACCACGGCACTTTCACTTTTTTGTCTGAAGTAGTAAGGGATAAGACGACCCTCTCAGAGCTTTGTTCATTTGTGTGGGTTTGTACTGGCTGGAACCCATGTTATGTCTTCATCTGTGGTGGAGTGGACACAGGCCAGTGAGGCAGCTGCTCATTTATTGAGTGAATTGATTTTTACAATGTGTTCTTGAACTATGCAAATGGTTGAGTTTGTGACCGGAAACATGAGGCCCAAAGGACTTTGTGTATATATTATATAATTATCCAACTATCTTAAACAAGATAAGTTAACCAGCTCTTTTTATCTTTCTCTTTTATCTATCTCTGACTTTGGCTCAGACTCAGTACTGTAAAAATACTGTATTAAATGTGTGTGCCTCCTCTCACTGATGGAGCTATTCACACAATCGGTCAGTTGCCAAATGAACACAGTTTTTTTGCTGCTTTTTGATGTTAATGAAAGACAAATTTGTGAAGTACATTTCTAACAATTCAAGTTTGTTTTTCTTACTTTATATGATATAGCTGATTTAGCAGTAGATTTCTTTTTTAATATTATTAAATTGTTCCTCCGTTGTGACACCTTATAATAACAGATAATTTGCACTCAACTGACAAGAGAAGTTTAGATAGCAGCAGTGTGAATGTACCAGTTGAGTGGTCAGGAAAAAAAAAAATGACCATTGACCGGTGTGGACTGAACACTACTGTGATGTTGACTCTGGATATTTATATGTGTTGGGTTGACATGTAATGTAATGCTGATTCTGTTATAGATCCATGATAGTAATCATAAACAAATGCATTGGTGTTTTAAGCTTTTCACTTCAGTTCACTTGTGTTTTACTGCCATGTATACACTAGCAACATTTGTATTTGACCACTTTATATTCAGAACATACAGTACTCAGTACTCTGTGTGCACTGCAAAGTTTCCAAAAGATCAGAGTTACATACGTAATTGTAGTATAATAATATTGCTGTTCCTTACTTATTAGTGGGAAATATTTGACTATTATGCATAAAATTGTGAGACTAACTTAGTCTGTGCACACTAACAAAAACAAAATCACTCGAGGAATTTAAAACCATTAGCTACACTGTTGCTTTTTACATGGCAAGAATTTGAAACAAGTATTACATTAACAACGTCTCAGTAAATGTGTTTACAATTTACAATTTGCATAACTATAAGTGGTAATGACGGGTCAAAACAACATTGCTCTTGTTTGTTTTACCCACACAGATTACCTTTTTTTCTCCTTTGCTGTATTCAAAATCCTCATCCTTCACCTCTTTTCCGCCCTGTCCATTTTTTTTTACTCACATTTTTCTCTTTCTCATCATTCTAGTCTACTGACGCCCTCTTGCAGCTCTCACCCACAATGTATTTCCTCTTCTGTGTTTTTCAGTAGTGCTTAAACGCTTCAATTTATGCATCATTCACTGGTAAAATAAGCATACTATGACACAATCCATGCCCTTGTGTGCCACTTTGTTCACGTTTTTGATATGAACTAGTGCATTGAGTTAGCCAGAGGGAGCTGCAGGTATTTTCATCCCCCCACCTTCATTACCTGCAGGGTTCTTAGAATGGACAGCATAGCTCTCATCATGCTTAATGAAACTGTCATGCAGGAAGACAGATGTTATCCTTCATTTTTCTTGTCTCCACCAATGAGGAGAAAAGTTAGGTGCTGGTTAAAATAGTTTTAAACACAGACAGAGCTGTCCGCTCATGTGCACCTCAACAGCTTTGTTGCCAAGATACAAATCTGGCTGGCTTCTTCAACAACATATTGTCATCCCATATGTTAACTGGCTCTCAGGACTCACGTTTGGCAAGAAAAAGCTACGCATCTGTAATTGTCTTAACAGCTGTAAATTGGCTTTACAGGGTGACGCTGCCTGTCTGTCAAAGAGCTGATTTCTGTAAGCAGCTTAGTCTTTCCACCTCCTCATTACGCACCCTAACCTATTCGTGTTGTAGCTTAGACGTGGAATTACTCCTCAGACATCCATCTGTCATATTAGGATAATAGCAATGTGCCAGCACAAGTGAACATGTTGAGCTAAGTCAGGTTCAGACAGAGGCGGCGCTCTGATGGAGTAAAATATACATGTGCATAATTATTGTGCTTTTTAAAAAAATTTTAAAAGGAATTTTCAACAATCAAGTTTGCTTTATTAATCGCATAGTGGAAATTGCATTGCGCATTATCTTGCCCAGTAGCGCATGCAAATTAACATATGTTGGTCACTTTTTTTAAAGTATAATCTGCTCCAATAAAGAAAAATACTCGATCGGTGATGAAAAGTAAGGCGCTCAAGTTTTTGTAGACTTATTTAAAATATTTTTAATTGAGTTTTTCTCAAACAACCTTGTGTACAACCCAGGGTAGTATTTTTTTTATTTTGTTACTTTATTTGGTCAGTATTTACTTTTAGTTAACTGTCTCAAGATGTGGCTTGCTACCAGTAAGAATCAATGCACCAGGTTTGTTCTCAGACAAATGAATGTTTCCTACACATGCGGAGGTACACAGCACCCATCTTTCCACAATAACATTATCATTACTGTCACCCCTCTGCTTGTATGGCAATATAACATTGAGACAGTGGTTTGAACTTCACCTATCTGTCATTGAGAGGAGACCAGGACCATCTCAGGATATCATTAGGAGTGCTGTATGTCTGAATGCCAGATGGACTTGGCCTCTAATGAGGACTGGGCTGTCACGCAAGCAATGACTGGAGGAGGTGTCACACACAGGTGCCACTGTAAATCCAGGGTGCTGATATTCCCGTCCAATGAGTAGCACTGAGATGGTGTCATTAGAGGCAGATATGGACACAGGGAGGATGTTTAAGCAGACAAGACCGTGAGATGATAATGAGGTCAAATGTTCTTGTCTTTGACTTTTTGCATCTACACCTTTGTGCCTTGTTATACAAGTTTTTACATTTGGTCTGATAGACATACCAGTATCAAGCACAGCATGGTTAGGAACAAATATTTTTTGAATTTATAACCTTAACATATGCACATATTTAGCTTTAAGAATTAAATATATATACATATATTTTCATATTATTCCTTTTAGTTCACCTGCTATCTCTGCATTAATGGAGAGCAGTTTTCTGCCTGACCTTTTTGCAGTCTGACAGAATTTGAAATGGAAGTTTATGAAAAGCTGAACTTTCTAAACCAAGGTACCAAGGTAATACCAGTGTTAGTGCTCTGGTTTATCACACAAGGAGTCTAAATATTACCAAAGCATTTCCATTAAAACAATGTGTCAGCTATTATATTTAACATTATGCTGCACTGTTGGCCTCCATTGACCTGTTTATGCACATGCAAGCAACAGCAGCGCATACTCGTGCTCACTTCCCAATGAATGCTTATTTATTACTCTGTTTAAAGTCTGATGTTTGCATTGCATAGGATAGTAGGTGCAAAGTGAGTAAAAAGCTAAAGCTGATCCAGTCGCCTTATGTAAGTCTATATGCAGCTGACAACATAATTGAAAATGTTTAGAGTCATGTCATGTGCCACTAGATGGGAACAAATGGAAGCACACATTTTTGTACTTCTGTCTACTTTAATAGCCCTATATTTTTAATCATACTTTGGAACCTTCTGGGAATTATTACAAAAATGAATTTAAATGAACAATTATTTTTACATTATTTTGTTTAATGGTTTTGGTAGGCTGACATTTTAGACCTTTTTTTCTTGAAGACTAAATTCTGCTTGTTTGGCAGCAATCAACACTCTACTGCATCATAATGATAATGATGACATGATGAGCACAGACGCTAAAGGTTCAGAGGTCTTTTTTCACTTCCCTCTAGTGGTAAAGGAATTCATCCATAGGAATGCGCAAGCTTTCTGTGGTGTTTGATCTTAGTTGTGTGTGCTTGTTTGTTTTCTCCTCTCTCCCAAGAGGTTGATTAGTCTTCTCCAATTAGCTGCCACATTGCTTTCATTACAAAAAGCATGCATGCTGTGGAGGGCCAGCATGATCTTTGCCGCCTTCAATGCAGATGGTAGCCACATTTTAATCTCCGTGGACTGATGAACAGCCTGCCTCTGTCCCTTACCAGCCACAGCATGTCCCTAATGGTACAAACTCGAAGACTTAATTAAACATTAGACCCAAGCTAACTTAGCTGCTGGCCACCTATTGGCTATTTTGCAAAGACGAAAGAGAGAGAGGAAAATAGGCCTTGCAAAATTGCACAGATAGAAAGAAGGTGAACAAGATACAAATTGTAGAAGTAACATCCTCCTTCTCAGCTGTTGTCACTGGCAAGCAGACTGGGAGTTGATTTGCACTCATTACTGGGAAATGAGTAAGGCCTTAGGATAATGACCGCATTACTCTGATCGCATGTGATGTGATTGGAGATGTTGTGCAGTGTTAATCTCCTCTGCTGTGTCCCCGAGATATAGAAAATAAATGGAGATGAAAATCTTTCTCCGCATCTTCACAGTGGGCCAAGCATGATACAAATGAAAGCAGAGAACTGATTATGCAACTTCCTCCCCCCAAGAAAAGGGATTTCGTTCAACTAATCACTACACTTTCTGCAGGGACAATTTCTAATTATTGTTATGCATGTAGTGCATATATATATATATTTATGTATGTACACAATAATGAAAATATTTGTTCATGCAAGCACCTTGGTCAGAATGTCTGTCTGATAGAACATACTGAGAATGCAATGTCACCCTTCATTAGTGTGACCTCTTAGTTTACAGACTTAAAATTGCAATTTTTTACTGCAAGAACATCAAACTCTGGCTCTCCAACAGAGCTTACTTGTGTCTTTACTGATTAACTTCATTCTTGTGCCCGTCTCTTGCCCGATTCATTGCAGTGTCTGTGTTGAACATAAAAGCATGACTTACTTGTGATTTTACATGCTGCTTCTCTTTTTCTGTCCACTCCCCACTCTGCTTCGCTCTCATTAGGGACCAACCTTTTTCCTAGTGTTTGAGGCCATCTCATGTCTGTCATACAGCCCAGATAATGGCTGCCCTGCTCTTTACCATGCACTGTGTGCGCTGTGATCTTTGAGGACATTATTATCCCTGCCTTGAGTTTCCACAGAGAGCAGTGTTTCAGTGTTAACCAAAGTATTTGAAATGATTCTACAGAGATTTTTTTTTTGCTTCTGGAACTTGTAATGGTATCATTTTTTAATAATACACTTTTTGAGATGTAATGTGAATGCATGTATGACAATATATCTTGTTTTTTTCCCTTAACATTTCTATTTGCTGATATTGCTACAATATCTTATTGTGTGCTGCATAATAAGTAGGTTTGCTGTCAATTACTTATGTTGGAGAAATGAACACCTGCCTTGTTCTCACCTCATTCCTTTCCTTCCCTGGCACATGCCAGACAATATCAATTGTTCTTTGGCTTGTTTCTTTATTTCTTCTTTAAAGCAAAAGTCATTTCCTCTTTGCCATCCCTCTCCACTGCACGTGCCCACAGGACATTCTATTTCATTTTGCTTTGAACTCTTTTACATTTTGCGAGGTAGCAGTTTTATATTAACATATTTATTCATTCATGATTCTTCTCTAAGGCCTTTGCATATGAGCACACTCTTAGACTCTCTCTCACACTCTCTGTCTCTATTCTCCCTTCTCCTCTCTCAGCTCATCACGGCACATAGAACTGGTCTCAATGTTCACTGTTAGTTTAAGCCCTGCCACCCCATCAGAGGCTATTTTGTTGGGGCCTTTTCTTACTAAACTTTTGGGCTCATTAGCAGCTGCCTAGACATGCTCCAACCTGAGGTTTTGTCAAGCAAGTGCCTTGTCTCCAGTCCTCAAGGTCATGTGGTCTTTATTGACAATGCAAATCATCCCCTCTTCCCCACAAACCACTTCCCAAACTGAATGGGACACCTGGGACACCACAAGACGGTCAATGCTTGAACTCCCCCACCTAGATAATAATGACCTATTCAGAGAACTTCTTTCCTCAAGTGTCCTCATCCCATTTAGATATTGTGAAAATGTGCACAGGATGCTGAAGAGAGAGCTCAGCTACATCCTAACGTTTAAGTTCTTTTGAGGTGGGAGTGACAGCAAAGGGGAGAAGGGATGATTACATAATTGGAGCAGGGTCATTTTATAGCAGTTGCCCATGATGCTGTTTCACACAGTGTAATGCATGTAGATACCACGTTTACAACTATTTAGATGATTTACCATAATGATTTGTCCATACAGTATTGTTCCTGAAGGATAAAACCTGTTGACTCTGAACTTTTGACTTTTCCATTAATGCCACCATGAGGTTGAACTTTTTGGGGGGAAATTTTAATTAAACGTCTAAACAACTATCGGGTAGTCATTACATTTGCCCACATAATTAATTCTAATTATTGTTGGTGTTTCCCAAACATTTCATCTGGTGATACAAGCAGGCCAAATCTATCGAATCTAACATATTTCAATTTCCACTCAATGGGCTCACAAAAAATGTAGTATTTAGGTTGAATGGAATGATTCACTCAGCTAATTATGTAACATGATCAACTCCACTCTCCCTCCCATCCCTGTTTCTGCTCTGTACCTTTGCCCTGCCCAGTCATTTTGACATATTGGCACCGGTTTCCTGGTCCCACTGCCACAGCAGTAATGGCTTTCCTTCTACCACGCTTCCCTCATTAAAATGCCTGGAGGTGATGAGTTACTTCACTGGTGTGTGAAAAGACCTTAAAGCAAAGTCACTGTATAAAGCATCAGCCATAGGGGTGTGACGATACACTCAGCTCACAAGACAAGACGATACATGATACTGGGTTCACAAGAAAAAGACAAGACAAGATTTTAACATTACTTTTAAGAAAATTTAAATTATAAAATGTGACTGGAAAAGTAGGTTTTTGTGTGACTGAGTCATAAAAAAATACAGGTGCATTTTGAAATATTTTATAACTTTCCCAGACAGCACATGACTGACCTTCCTCCATCCATCCATCCATCCATCCATCCATTTTCTACCGCTTATCCTGTTAGGGGTGGGGGGGACTCGAGCCTATCCCAGCATCATCGGGAGAAGGCAGGGTACACCCTGGACAAGTCGCCATTTCATTACACGGCTGACATATAGAGACAAACAACCATCCACACCATGCCTTTAATTATTGTACTGATATTATCTAAAACCTATTAAGATTGTATTTAAATTATATTCATATAACAACAAACACTGCTTTGTTTCACATAAAGTGTTTTGGTGTTTGAAATAATGCTTTAAACAATGTTTTTATTAATTAAAGTGTTTTACTTGATGTCCTGGCATGTGGCTGAATACTCTTAGTCTGTTCTAAAGCTTTCTTTCCATATGTAAATATGGGTGCAGTAACAGTGGAACATCTATTAATGTAAGTAGTAGTGCTGAGGTAAATTCCCATGTGGTCAGGTCTTAAACTGTGGAGTGTACTTTTTTTATTATTTCTGACATAATCCATTATTATCTTCATCTGCACATTTCCTCCCCATCCTTCTTTTCCTTTCTTTCTTTAGTGAGATGGGTAAGTGGCAGACTCAAAAGGGCATCCAAGTTGCTGATCATATATCTTAAGAGCTACGTGTCTTTTTCCCTGGCCTTCTTTCTACCTTTTTGTCTCAGTCTTATTTCTCTCTGTCTTTCAGATGCCAAGGAAATTGTGCTTAAAGCTCAGATTCTGGCTGGTGGCAGAGGCAAGGGTGTGTTTGACAGCGGCCTTAAAGGTGGAGTGCATTTAACTAAGGAGTAAGTATGTGCATTTTACAGAGAGAGATTCACATTATTTCTCCCATTATAGCAGCTTTTAGAGTGAAGAGGCTCAAAGAGCTTTCTAAAGATGCTTCCTTGGCACAACGACACAGGATTGTTTTTGCAGAAAGTAAACAGGTTTTGCTTTCTTCCAGGGTCTTCCAGCTACCCAAAATTAAATGCTGATAAAGTGCTTTTAAGGTCAGCCAAAGCCTTATGCACCACGGTGGGTTCTTTCTTTCAGATTGATTGAATTTGGTCTTGCAGCTGTGATGTTCCTCCAGTAAAGGACCACTCATATCTTACGTAGTTTTCGAAAAGCCAAACAAAAACCAGAAATAATTTCTTTCTTTACTTTTCACGGGTACTGGATTTTTTTTATGTATTAAAACACCTCCTACCGGCCTAAAAGGCATAGAGTGATTTGTGACTGTTGTCCAAGACATGTATCATTGTCACCCTACTTCATGGTCCTGTATGGCTGGAAACCTGAGTGCAATATGCTGAAGATCCTCATTCCCAGACTGTGACATGAGAGCACAGTTCACCTTTGTTTCATCTATCGAAGAATGAGTACAACCCCCATGGCTTCATTTTTATACACTTAGAAAACCAGAGCATGCTTGCAAACTCAGCCCTGGTATGCAGATTTCTTTGAAACAGAAAGTGTAAGAAGAAGTTCATTCACAATGTTGTTTAGAAATACCCAAGTGTCTCCAGAAGCTATGCTTTGACAGAATATATAACATTAATGCGTAGAAAGTGCTTTGACACATCTGTTTTCAGTTGCACAAAGAGAAATACATATTCATCAGTCTCCAGATCCTTTTGCTCATCTTTCATTTTGTTTCTGATTGTTTTCTAAATAAAATCTGCCATTTAAAAGGACACTATTTGATTTGTTCACTTCTCACCTTCAGTCCTGCCAAAGTAGGAGATCTGGCCAACAAGATGCTGGGTTTCAACTTGATAACGAAGCAGACCTCAAAAGATGGAGTGAAAGTAAAAACGGTGAGCCACTGTGCAGTTTGAACCAGAAAATCTTTTAGTGTTCCGATATTTTTTTTTCCTTGCTTTTGAATCCAGTAATGCTATTCTATAAAATTAATAACTGTAGCACTCAAACTCTGTTTCTTCAGGCTCCCGGTCAGGCAAAGTTAGATACTGTTGTTGCTTGATGTGTGGTTGTGACTCGCAGTTTTCATTTCAAAAGATATGCTACATGGTATTATCAGTGATATAACACACTAAGGCCTGAGTGTCAAATTTGAATTATTTATTTACAATATCAAGGCAGCGATAACTTCTTTCACCAGTCACTTATGAACGAACTGTTAACTAAAGAAGAAGAGTCAGAGAAGGTACCCGCCATCTCGTGACTGTCTTTCGAACTGCAGTTTACACTGTTCACATCAATTAATAGATTCTCCCACTTCGTGGTTTTCTTGTCAGCCTGTGCCACCCTCCTCGTCCCTTTTTTCCTTGTTGGCTCTCCCGCTCCCCTTCTTACTGTCCTCCTTCTCTGGCCTCTGCGGGTGGGAACAAAAGCACCATTGGACCACCTCGAGTTGGACGCAGCTGCCGACGGATATACTTCCCCATGCTGGCAGGGCTATATGTGCACCCTCCATGCTGTTGTGTGCGATATAACTCACCAGGATGAGAAAATGTGATTTCAGAGAAGAAAGTTCAAGCTTCGTTGATGTAGCTCCTTTACTGGTACTTGCCATGGTCTCTTAAATAGCTGCAGCTGCAGTTTAAAGGTACTTTCCTGGTGCTACTACATGCAGTGTCATCTGTGTTTTATCTGTGTGCATACCTGCAGGACATAAAATTGACAATTTTCCCCTTCGATTTCAGTGGTCAAAATTGTGAAGTCAATCAACTTCCATTTTACAATTGAGGTTGCGACACCCCTTGTAAAGGTATAGTGAGGCAAATGACAGCAAGACCATAAGACTCCCAATGGAGTTTGTATAAACCCTCAATTCATCGTTGATTTACAAAACTAAATTGGTATGATTAGAGACAGGAGACAAGAGGTAAAAGACTGGTTTGGAAGAAAACTGTATGAGAAGGAGAGGTGAATGTGGAAAAACAATGCCTTGTGGACAGAATATGTTTATATTAGTGTCTGAATAACTGCAGAAGACACCATTTGGTCACGGAGGTCTGTCTGTTCACTTGGAGGGTGGAAAAGGCATTTATCTCCACTTGCTGAGCAAAAAGCTTGAAGGAGAAGATGATAGCTGGGTATTTTCAAACATTACAAACAACAACACTTCATCCAGAAAGCCTGCAGCTATTTGAACACTTCGTAAATGATGGTTTCCAGATCATTTTTGTCAGGATTCTTGTTTTTTTTTCTTGTTTTCAAATGAGCATCTTGCTTGCTTCTACTTTCTTCTCATTTCCTTGACTTTTTGACTGCTTCTCAACATTTTAAGATTTTCTCATAGCCGTTTCATAGATTCTGCAATTCCCCTTCCTATTTGCCTGTGTACAGTAATTTTGAGCAGTATAACGCCAAAAAGCAAGGGGAAGTCTACAAAATGTAATGTCATTTTTTAGGTCTACAGAATGAATGCCCTTATGCAATCATGAAATAAAGCTGATATCCTAGCTCTGTACCTTCAGTAACCCCTCTTTTTCCTGCTATACCATGATCAGGTGATGGTTGCTGAGGCCCTTGACATCAGCAGGGAGACCTACTTTGCCATCCTAATGGACCGGGCCTGTAATGGTCCTGTCATGGTTGGAAGTCCACAAGGAGGTATGGATATCGAGGAGGTAGCTGCCAGCAATCCAGAACTCATCTTTAAGGTATATGACTTGCGGTTTGTAGTCTTTACTAGAATATAAAAATAATGCTCTATAGCATTGAAACACAATTATACACATGGATAATCATGGACCGGGTGGAATGGGTCATAAAATATGTAATCATGAAAATCAATATGAAGAATATCAGTTACATTACATGTAACATTCCCCCTGCATCAGAAACAATTAACACATCTCACTATTACGACCGATACTGAGCCCATTTACTCATGACAAACATCAGCTCAACATCATTATCTGAATCACCCGACATCAGGATGTAATGTTTTGTGTTCTTCTAGACATCCAAACGGTTACACACACATTCACACAGGCGTCATACTGTGAAAATGGAGTACAGGATCCAAATCCTGTACTCCATCAGAGCTGTCTAACAGCAAATTATCTAAAAAGATAAAAGTTAAATTCTTTTTCTTCTGCAGTTTCCTCTGACCTGTAACCACAGATTTCATTTTTGCCACTAAAATGTCTCTGTGTATTTTTGCACTGACATTATGTTTAAAATACACAAGAAAACTTAAACATCAATACAACATACATTAAAGAAATCACCATGAAATCTTGCACTGCTTGACATAATTTAAAAGGTCCAGAAAATGGGAGTTAAATGTCTATGCCGATGCTGGTCTAAAAATCTGTGAATGTTATTTGGTTGGTGGGTGGATGACATCATAACTGATCCATGTCACTACTGCCAGGTGTGTCTGAGTGCAGACTTAATTTTAATTCTGCTTGAAATAAGGCAAGGATGGAATTACCCAGTTGGTCTTACTGATGGAAGCTCTGATCATATTCTCTTTTAATTCAATGAAAGTTATTTTTCTGGTGTCTACAAGTGCACTGCAGCAGACGAACACATAAAGCAAAACACTGAATCCTAATATGAAGAAACACACAGCCTTCTGTGTTTTATATTGCTATTAATTAGATTCCATTTACTCATTTAATATGCTGAATTTAAACTTTATAGCTTGAGTCTGCCATGTGTTTTATATTGTTGTGTATCTTTGTTTGCTATTTGGTCCTACTGAAATTAACATAAGTTCAAAAGTTGGAAAGATTGAGGTTGGAAGGCAAAAATGGCTAATAGAGAATACCCCCCCCAACAAAAATTGAAAAAATTGCACTTCAAAGTCTCAGTACCATGCATTAACAGGGCACCTTAAATTCCTGTATCCATTTTTTTAAGTATGAAAAAGATAAATTAGATGATTTTCCATATCTGACAGTCCAAGATATGTGTGCCTGATCATTATGAATCTATTGTTTCCAAACTCCCTTGTTTTCCCATATATGGTAACTTACCACTACTGAATTATGATGGTGACAGTTTGATGTAAAACATCTACTTTGAGTCAAATTTTGTCATCCACTGTTTGAGCCCTTTTTGTTTGTCATTCCTTTTCTCAATTTGTTTCTCTCCTTGTGTCTTTATCTCTGAATCATATAGGAAGTCATAGATATATTTGAAGGTGTACGAGATGACCAGGCACTGTGCATGGCAGCTAATTTGGGTTTCAAAGGACCTCTGCAGAGACAGGTAAGTAATACACTGATGGCTGTAGAGTCACTATGCAAGGAATGAGCAGAGAGATCTAAAATGTATACACACAATACTGCACATCTAGACAGCTAAATTCTCATTCATCTTTTATTACTGTTCTACAATGGCAACTGTCATTACAGCAGACTTTCTTGCCAAATATTCCTTTTGTAATATCTGTCTGACACATAGCACGTGCTAGGCGGAGTGAAGCCGACATTACTGATAGTACCATTATTTATCGAACACGTCTTGCATTGAATCTATAAGTAAATCACCCACCAAGAAAAAAAAATCCCCTCTATAGTTGGCCTGTAACTTCATGGACTGTAAAACAGACGTTTTTCTTGTCATGTCCAGTTTTTACAAGTCTAGTTTGAGTCAGCAAACGCAAGTAAAATGATACTGAGGAACAATACTGAGGAGAAGCAGTATGTGTGCTTAGATGTTCATTTCAAAACTGGCAAAATATAAAGTAATTAGTTAAGGGTCTGCATTGTCGCAATGCTTTTTCCTTCTTTGCATTGAGTGAGCTACAGGACCAGACTGTAATTTTGAAATAGTAACAAATCTTATAAAAAATCTTTACTATTCTTAAATGTCTTTAATTCATCCATTTGCCAGTTGTTCTAGGTTTTGATAATAAGTGCAAACTTTTTCACCTTCAATAAAGACACATACAGAGCATGTTGTTGAAGGTGATTTGACATTTTGTGTGTACCCTGCATGGGAGTATGCCTTCATGGGTCCAGCTGCTCAGAGCTAAACAATCAGGTAATTACTGTCCTCTGTGGACCTCACAGGCAGCAGACCAGATTAAGAGGCTCTATGATCTGTTTTTGAAAGTCGACGCCACTCAAGTTGAAGTCAATCCTCTCGGAGAGACTCCCGATGGACAAGG
>KV751324.1:12482779-12498630 GCA_001698575.1 Mola mola | reverse complement strand
GACATGACCTTTGTCTGATTATGTATTGCATGCATCTCTGCACCTGTGTTTTCACCTGTCACTGTTGACATGAACTGTCCCAAATTCATGTTTGCCATCTGTAGTATTTCAACTATACATATTGATATCAACATTATTTTGAGGATACAGGAACATGTTGTGCTCAGGGTCTCATTGCACATAAGAGTGTAAAGCATAATTACAACACTGATGTTAGTTTATTGCCTACTTTGTCTCCAAATGGAGCAGAGCTTTTTATATTCATGGTATGTTGTTTGTTGATGACTCCTAATGATAGAGGATTAACTAGAGGCATACACTGTATCAGCTATTAATGAGGAATTACTATGACGAATTAACGCAGCCGCTACAGAAACATCCCCCAAGGTACAATGTATGATCAGTGGGTATATATATGTAATTGAAATGTCAGACTTCTCAGCAGTGAAATCTGACCCTTAACTTTACACTTCACTATACACTTGTACACAGTTTGCTATATTTACTAAACCTGAACCACCTATTTATTACGTCAGGCCATGTGTGGTCGCTGGAGGTGACCGCGCTAAGTTTGAACAAGACAATGGTTGCCACACCCCTGGCTCCACATGTTCCTTTAAAGCACACAGAACGGCACACAGTGAAGTTGAATGCTGAATGCTCTGGCTGGTGGGGGACACTTGTGTGCGATTATAAACCCTTCTAAAGAGAAGGTCACAAAAGGATATGTGTGACAGTGCGTGAATGTGCGTGTCGGTGTGGGTTAGTCAGGAGAGGAAGAGGGAAGAAGAAAGAGAGAGAGAGCTTGTTCTCAGAAGTGGCGTGAGGTAGAACAGTCGTGGCTACACGGTATTCTGTTTTCTATCCCTCAGATTTTGGTAAGTGAACTGAAGCCAATCTGCCATCCGCTGGTTTGTTTGCATTAGAAATGCGATATATTGTGTATGGCACGCAACAACCCAAACTAGCCACAAGAGTCGATAAACAACACAGCTTCTAGCAGCACGCATATAAAGGGACACGCTGGTCCTTACGACACATATCAAGTCATTAACTTTCACGCCATCTATATTGTCTATGCCCAGACAAAAGCCGGAGCTCCTTCTAACAACTCGTCACATGGGGATTCCTGTCAACCCCATTTAGGTCCAGCTAGGGCACAAGCAATGGGTGGCAGGGTTTTGAATTTATGTCAGAAATCGCACCCACATGTGATTTACAGGACCATTGGAATTTGGGCGCGCATCTATAGTTGTTAGGCTCTGCTGGTTTGCACGCCCTTTCATTTGTTTGATACATGTCGCCGCGGACCCAACACTTCCTTAGTACTTCCTTAGTTTCTTAGACTATGATATATTGAAGATTAAATTATGTGGGAAATTGTAGTAACTCCTATCAAGACCTATTAAAAAATCCAAATTTGATATTTCTTATACTTCTCCAATTACCATGTATCCCAAAATAATTGGTTTTTTTTTAATCAATTTCTTTTAAGTGTTTAGTCTATTGATATCAAATAGATTGATGGTAAATCTCTTATTAAGCAATAACTAATCATTGTTGCATTGTTGTGTGTCTCAAAACTTTTCATGCCAATCACCCCCCCCCCCCCCTGTTTGTTAAGTTATTTGTTTTTAAGTTTTATCAGTGACCGTGACCAAAACAGTCATACCTTCTGTAATGGTGAAATGTTATTATTCCCTATTTTTCTGAATACCCTCTGTTTATTGTCCCTCGACCCCTTGTTTTTTAAATATAAATTGTATTGAGACTGAAGTCTAAATTCTGGCCTTATTATTGCTGTTTCGTAAAGGCTGTATACAATAGTGATAATAATTTGAAGTTAATGGTGAGCAGTGGTTCCACATTGCCATTTATCCTTTCTCAACAAGTGGAACTGTTTCTTTTGTACCACATTAAAACAAGCCTCAAAAAAGAAAAGTGAATTTGTAACAGATGGTATTATCATGATTGGGATAAAAGATATTTCTACTCAAGACCTGTAACACAATAGCAAACATATGAGTAAACTGTTTATATGCAAATTGTTTTATTCTGTTGTTGTTTGTTTTACACTTTGACACTACTTTGACATTAGGGTTGTAATTTAGCTGCATTTTCAACTTTAAGCCTGCTTCAGTCCAGTTTCTCTTTGTATGTATTTCTTGTCTCTGCATATTTCTTGAATGTTGAGGAAAATAATTCTCACAATAATTCTCATAGATATATGGAGATTTTGTTCCCACATTGTCACTTAGCTATACATTCTCACGACTCAAGTGTAGGTTAGAGATTTAATATTATTCCAATAGAAATGACAACATACACAATGCATTACCTAGCTATCATTATGCTGGTTCAGTCGAACCTGTACTGATCTTTGTTTTTCTCCCAAAGAAATAAGAATGATTATCTTGTCGGCAGCAACGAGCATAGATCAAATGTGATGTGTGCTATCAAGTCATACTATAACACTGGGACGATCTTTTGCTCCTTTGATGTTATTTAGTCTCCTCTCCTCAAAAATTGATTCTTGTTGAAAGTGTGCTTTATCAAAGATTGACATGACAAGTTTGTTGTTTCATGATGTCTTATGAATATTAATGAGTAAAATGACTCCTTTCAGGCAAATCATTTTTACTGAGAGGTATGAATATATTTTTTACTAACAGGAAGAATAAGTGTCTGTGATTGAGGCTGGCTTTGTAAACAAGCTTCACATTAAAATCAATCAATTTTTGGTTTGAATTTGATGGCATGTCATGAGCACAGCCGTTTTTTAAAAAACTATTCAACAAAAGTATTTGAAAGGATTGTCTTTAAGATAAGACTTCTATTGTTATTACCATTATTATCGCTGAATTGAAATGAGCAAACAACAGACCCCAGGACTACCTAGAATTAAATTTCTTTAAATTATTAGTTCAGCGTTTTTCTAATTCTTTGTTAAGAGTTAGATAAAAAGATTGATATCACAGATTGGTGGTAACTGTGAAGCTACAGTCAGGAGCGCAGTGTTTCTTACCATTCTCATCATTAACAAGAGAAACAACAGCGTAAGATTGTCTAGCACATATCCTCCAGGAAAACTGCAATATTTTTGCTCAAATTAAACAAGCAAGCTTGATGTGTTATCTGTAAGAAGTGTTTGTTATCTTTTGGCTAAGCCTGACTTGGTAATTCCCTGTTTCCAGTCTTAATAGTAAGTAGTAAGTAAGTAAGTTAACTGATTGCTGGCTCCACCTACAAATTTATTGTAAAGGCATGACTGTGGTGTCAATCTTTAAGTAGGAAACAGAGTAACCATTCTTTCCCAAAATGTCAGTTTACTTTTCCTTTAAGTAAGAGTCACTTGAAGTGTTTAAAAGCCCTTACACTAATTTATGAAGGTGTATACTGGCTGTTCTTTCAGTTAGTTAGTTTTCAGTTAGTTATGACTTTGGTCACATTGAAATGCACTCTTTGAAGTGTAAAGGAAATGGTCATTTACTATAATGTTCTATCCCTTAGAGGCAGTGTCAAAAACCCATCCCTTATCGAGCCAGTCTCTGAAATAATTAACACTAGTAGGCCGAAGGGACACCACTCAGTTCATTAATTTCAGGTTGTAGAAATGATAATTAGGTGGCTTTTTATGTCTTGAGTCCTCCCTCTCCTTACATTTTCTCTTGCCTGTCATCTTTATTGCTGTCACTTTCAATGCACCCTTTTTGCAGCTTTTTTTTATTCCTAACCCTACCTATGCCTTCTCCCCATCCTCCCAGTGGTTTGCTTTGATGCTAAAATCAACTTTGATGACAACGCTGAGTTCCGTCAGAAAGACGTGTTTGCCATGGACGACATGACTGAGAGCGACCCCACAGAGATGGAGGCAGCAAAGTGGGACCTCAAATATATTGGAATGGACGGAAACATTGCCTGCTTTGGTATGGAGAGAAAATGGAACAGCAGTCATTCCTGCACACACATATACACCAACCATTAAATTGATTTTTACCATAAGTGACCCCCTCTTGGCATGAGGCTTTAATGCCTCTCCTAAGTCACATAAGTGAGAAGCTCAGATATGGTTCAAACTCAAACAAAGAAAAGGCAGCCTGGGCTTTCCTCCACTCCACATTACATGCAGCTTTCTGGGGACTCCAGAAGGAATGCTGCCGAAACCAATGCGTTCTAATTAGCTATAATCCACCTAGAAAGTCTCCAGTGAGCCAGGTTGTTAGCATTCTCATTAAAGCCCCCCCTCTCTTGTCATACATCAAGGCTTTTACAGTGTACAACAGTCCTAACAGGTGCTCTTGCGTCTTACCCAGTAGCCTCATAAACACATCAGTTGTCTGTTAGTACTATCCCCCCACTCCCACACACACACAAACACAGCCCTATTGAGCGTCCCCAGCTCCTAGACTGTCTTAAAGTAACAACAGCTTTTAAGGCCCTGCAGCTTCCTGTGTAAGCCACCAAAGTGACAGCTGTTAAAAAGAATTTCCCTTTTACTGAGACCTCGGTCAGGGAGTTCGTAAGACATGCTCAGTTTTACTAAACTGAATAAAGCTAAGCATTTTTGTACAGTTGGCCCAGCAGGGTTCCCATGCTGAAAGTTGGCTAAATAGTGACACTGGCGGCCACAAAAAAAAACCCAAAACCTTGCAGAACCCTTTAATCCACCCTCCTCCCTTTGAAGTCGAAAGCTGGGTCAACATAAATTTTTTTCTGTATTGCTCCACTTGAAACATCGAATGTGTCTGTTTAGAAAATTTACAACCCCTTCACTTGTGAGAGTGACTTTTTAATGCTTTTTATTTATTTATTTTTTTTTTAGCTTTTTGTTTGTTTGATCATTTACTATCAGATTTGTTTTTGGGTGTTCTTTGATTGCATGGCCTCTTTCTTTCATTGGATATGATTTTACTTTTTAATATCATGAACTAGATGTTGATGGCCAGAGTTCAAATGTCAGGGACATTAATTTCCTGAATAGATACAGTTAGCGATATTTCAGTTACAATTCAAAATTTTGCTTATCTAATGGCTTCTTATAGTTTGCTGATAAACAGTCCAGAGAGCTCTGAAAGTTTGTCCATCCCATCCATATGAACATGATGTTAAGAGTTTGAATTCTGAGGAAGAGCGAAACAGCTTGATCCGAGATGTTGTGGTGGAGACAGGTGTCTGTGAAGATGTGGACACAATCACTCGTTTGCTGTTGTTTGGACAGCCGCAGTTTCATTTTGTCCATTCCATCCGGGAACAGCATTAGTATTAGCATCAGCAGATAGTGTAGATCTTTTTCCTCTCTGCCCAGCACAGTCCAACTGGTCTAGCTGATCAGTTAAAAACTGCTGTGTGCAGTAATTTCCCCAAAAATCTGCTGCTGTGAAATCCTACACCTCCTTTTCCAATGTCAGGCTGTTGTAGGCAATCCATGATATAAAGCTAAAAAATAACAGATAAACATCAGAAATATGGCAGCTTTGATGGAGCTACTGGCTGCTGGATCTGTCGAGTTTCTCTGTATTGCTGTCATTGATGTTTACAGTATGAAAAAATCAATTCAGCTAAACACATAGTGAACTCATCATTTTTTTTTTTTTTTTTTTTTTATTCTTCAGTAATTTTTTTACTGTTTTTTTGTTTTTTTACATTTCTACAGTGAATGGAGCTGGTTTGGCTATGGCCACATGTGACATCATTGACCTGCATGGAGGAAAGCCAGCTAACTTTCTGGACCTGGGCGGAGGTGTCAAAGAGAGGCAGGTGTATGAGGCCTTTAAGCTGCTCACCACTGACCCGAAGGTAGATACAAACTGTAAAAGAGAAAAAACTTGACTGTAAAAAGAACAAGTACAGTACATAAGCCAATTGATTCCTTATTTTATACTCTGATATTTTACTACCTGTTGATTTCTCTTTGATATTAGTCACATGTATCTTGTCTTAGCACATTTATAAGGACCTGTCTCCATAATTAGCAATTAAATGACAAGGTTTATTAGAGTAGGGACTTGAGCATATGTCTATGTTTCATTGAGGGGAACCTTAAAGCAGATGGACTGATGTGTGATGACTGTCAACATACAATCAGCACTGTGGTATCGATATCAGGTTCATGTTGTTTAGTTTGGAATTACTAGCTTTTGAAACATGGTGTTATATCACAACCCAAGCTGCCACTCATCTTGAGCTGCAAGACTTCAAGAGTGATGCTTTGAGAAACTTTTGTTTGGGTTCATTAATTTTAAGTTATTTATAAAGTGTATGTATGGACGTGTGAAAATGAGTCGTGAAAAGCAGTTGTACTGCAGAGGAAAGACAGAGCAGCTGTTTATCACACAACTCCAACTAAAAATAATGGCACATTATTACACTTCACCCAGACTAGGAACTGGTTCATGAGGCGGTGGCTAAAGATGGGTGTGCTGTCAAACCCCTAATGAAAGAAGGAAACTACTGCAGCATATACCTTAATGGCGGCATGACGTGGTCCCCTGTCTGACAGACACTGTAGAAAGGAAAGCAGTGACCCAGCTGCACATGACAAAGGGTCCAGGCCCCTCTCTTTTCATCCTTACACCTGTGGGCAAAACTCTGCGTTCGCTGAGGAGAAAAAGCATAGGCAATGATGGCTTCACAGTGTTATATACACCAGGGGTGTTCTGACATATTCAGTGGGCTTGTCCTAATTAGCTGGCTACATTTATGCAGTTTTTTGGTGCGTGAATATATAATTGTGGTTTGAAAAGAAGAATACAACATCCCAGTAGAATGCAGACCCTGTGTAAGATCAATTTTATCTTAACATAATACTCGTTTGCAAAATTATTTTTCAGTAAAACTAGTGTTAGTGTTGAGGCCAATTTTTGAGGACTTCTGCTTATTTATCATACAACATCATACAACACCCCAGGATATTACCATCCTGAGATGTTTACAGATTTTGCTCATTGTGGTCATCAGGAATTTAGGAAAATTTTAAAAGAGAAATGAATGTGGTATATGTGATCTTTATAAACTTTTGAATATAAAATTAAGTGGAATACTAGAAAATGAACAAAAAAGCCAAAACACTTACGTATGGACAACAACATCCTCCTCTACACTACATATGTTTCTCCCTCTCTTTTTGTAGTGGACTGATTCCCCACATCCAGATGGGGGTTAAAGCCTACTGTCTGTCCCTCCTGTTGCTGTGAGTGTCAATAATGAGCTCCTCCCTAATAGCGGAAAAAGGCGAATAGGATTGACATTATACTGGGTGGGAAGCGCCATTAGCATTTCAACCAGGGGAAGCTGAGAAACCTTCTCTGATCTGTGGAGGGAATGTTAATCATTTCAAAATAAGAGAGAAGGGGAGAGAATGCTCATTTGCATGTATGGTTTTTTTTTTTTTTTTTTTTTTTTCCCCCCCTTCAAAAAATGACTACTTCAGACTCAAAAAATATGAGCAGAAATCCAAATTGAAATCACATCCTTGGCCAGGTAAATATGTCATAGTCACAGTAAATTATAGAAACAGCTGTTATGCTCATTTGTCTTGGATGCCTTTTGTTGGCAGTTGTTTCACAGTTTTACTTGTATCATATCTTTATTGTTCTATCCTAAAAAGCTGTACGGAAAACAAATATTAGATGGAGGCTTTAGGGTAAGTCGATAATTTTCAGCTGCATGCATGAATATGTGCTTTTTAGTACAGACCAATTTTGACAGAGAAGATTTGAATAGTTTAGGTGCTGTGAAAGGAAAGTCAGATGTGCTTTTAGCAGCTGGACACTCAGTACAGATAAAAATAACCCACTCTAATGACACAACATACATTTCCACAATAACAGGTATTTTGTTGTTTGTCTCTTCTGTCAGTCTTTTTTCCTCAGTCGCTTTTAGTCTCCCTCTCTCCCTTTCAGTCTCTGCTTTGATGTCTCAGGCTCATTGTGCAGAGAGGAATGGAAGTAATGTGAGTGTACTGCCGGCACTGAATAGCCAAGACTGATGAGTTTAAGTTGAGAATGCTTTCCTTTTCTTGTTTGCTCGCTACTCTTGAATCTACCCTTACAGCATTCATTATCTTAAACATTATTATTCTCTGACAGAACAGGGGAGAGAAAACAGATAAAATGGAGTACTGTATGCAAGGAGGAAAGAGATAGGAAAAAAAAAAAAAGGTCAAAATGAAATGATTGGGTGGGGAATCAAAGCAGTGAATAGCCAGCTGTAGCTCCACTGGCTGTACTAGACCATTCACCTTTGTTTGAATTTCGGCCTTCGCCTTTAAAAGTGAGGACATATTTATTCTTCATACTAAAATAAATAGCTCACCTTTCTTCATATCCACATATAGAACAATTTGTTGACAGCATTTATTGAGGTTTCTCTCACATCACCTGTAGGCACATAGCAGGTGCAGGCAGCAAATACCGACAGCCAAATAACCTTGTTATTGCCTTTTGCCAGTGCTGTAAAGAAAAGTGGCAGATGGATTTTTTTTATGCAACTCAACATCCATACGATGTTGAGGCTTAAGGCAGTTTTCTGTTATTTTTATGAACTCGATGATGACATTTTTCTCCAACACACCATTGTTGGTGATCCAACAGTGGTCCTTCTAGAAGGACCAATGTTATATTAAAGGATTGCATAATATTTCAAATTGACTTCTGTTGTTTAACTTTGCTTGTCCAAATTCAGAAATTTTCAATCCTATTATTTTATTTCCTGGTGTTTCTCCAGACTATCATAGTTAGAGATAAAGCATCGTCACACAAATATTTTAAATCTTTCCAAACTTTCAAACCTAAAGCTGTTTCTGCTTACTAGCGCTGCTGTCATTTTGACATGTAGTACTGTTTTTTGGTTTGATTTTGCACGTGCCAATTTTTTATAATGCTGGAAGAGAAACTTTCCCTGCTGCGATGAACACCTTTGTATCCAAACTGCAACTGTTTCTGCAACATTATTTAGGCTATCCAAAGCTATCTTTCTGAACACCTAGCAATTCTCTTTTTTCATGCAGAACACTACACTATAAATTTTAAATAATAACACGTCTTTTAGTCAGTCAGTTTTTAGATAAACACAGACAGCTACTTGAGAAGAATGTGGACTTTCTGTACACTGTGGAAAGTCAGAATTGGGAAAAGTACATCAAACAATGACAGTAAGCTAATGTAAGAGTAATTTTGCCATGGAGAAGAGCAACTGCAAGGATCAGTTTTTAGGTTAGAGTTTTTTAGCAGCAAATCTGCCAGTTTTACACAATCCATAGTATTCAAATTACACAGATGGAACATCTGTTCTTTGGAGCGACAATTAACTCTACCACATGTTAGTTGCATATCTGTTATTGTGAGCTGTTCTGTTACGCCTCATGCTCATTTCTCATTTCTAAAAATGCTAAGCTAAAATGCGATATGAAAGAACGAAAATAAAGAAAAAATGGCCAAATGAAAATAAAGCAAGTTCAAAAGCCAAGTGGCAACTGTATGTCAATTTATAATTTTCTAACGATCTTATACAATTTACATGATCGGACATATTGTGAAAACTGCAGTTTTTGTGCATAGGTTATGATTTTCTGTAAAAGCTGGCATACGTTTGAGTGTTAGGTTTCATGGTTTTACCTGTGGGCTTTTTTCTATGCTGCTGTAGTTTAATTCAAAGCAGGCACGCAAAGTGAAGAGTCCCCTCTCCTCATGGTAAAACAGGCTCAGATTGGCACATTAGCATTAGTTCAACTGGGTGATCCACCTCCGGGCAATAAAAGGAGGTGTGCTCATTTGCATGTGCTTAATGCTGTTGCATAATGACACACTTGATTATGAAACATCTTCTTAGCTGCCATGTTTGTGATTCCCGTTCAAAAGCTGAGGCTCACCTGTGTGTGCGATGGTAATGTTCAGGTTTTTATCTTTACAATTTGACCTTCTCTTGTTTGTGTGAGATTATTGTGCATGTCCCCCAGTGCTTCAGCCTCTTTTGCACCCAAGCAAACCTATGTACTGTTATTCGTCTTTCCGGCTCATTGACTCAGCTTTAACTCACCTGTGGCCCAGTCTAACCCCGACAGATGACATATAATGTTTCCAACAATACCTTGAGGTTTTTTTTGAAAGTGTCTGTTTTGGTTTTGTTTTTTTGTTTTTTTGGTTCATCACCATTTTCTTTGTTATCCAAACTTCAACATTTAGAGCACTGCCCTAGTGTTTCCTACCAGTCTGGTTCATTCCTGTGCCTTTCATTTCTATGTATTCTCTCTCTCTTGCTCTCTCCTTTGTATCACTCTTTTCTTTCCTGTAGCCTTTCATCTAACTAAATCCTGTTAAAGTCAATGTGAGGAGGTCCCCCTCAGTGTCATGCCCACTAGCTAAATCCTACAGGAGCCAAGACACTGCCTTTCCCAATCCCGTGTAGAGATGTTTGTGCTCATGTCTTCACCGTGCACGGAAAAGGAGGAAAGTATTCCATATTTTGCAGAGGCTGTGTCGTTATGGTGCTACAACACATAAGTAAGATACATCTAGCTTATTCAGTCACTGTGCAGCAACGTAACTAAGTGTAAATACATGCATAATTTTTGGCAACTATATCATCTGCACACACATTCAGCCCTCCGAGGAGCCCAGCAACTTTTAAATTACAAGTCAGTCATGATGTGAGAGTCATTGTGTGTTATTTTAAAGGGAAAGTATTTATCTTCCTGCCTGAAGCCACGGACCCCAGGGGGATATGCTGGTTACCTGTATTATAAACACAAGCAATGCAAAGCCACTAAGCAAAGCAGGGAAAACAAGCTGCCAAGGTAATGGAGTTCATTCCCATTGAGCACAATATTACACAAGTACTAAATAGGGGGCCAGAAATGAGAAATGAGTACTTAGTCCAGTCAACACACTGAGCTGCCATTTTGAGGCCAGGCCTCAGAAAAGGGCACATTTCTTCTAACAGGATACAGCATGGGGGTTTGAGGACTGTAAAGAGGCTCTCCAAAGTGGCTCACCATATGATGTATGCATTTTGTTTTTTTGATTTTTTTTTTTTTGGGTTCAGTTTTATGCTATGCAGGTCATTGTATTCGTTTGGCATTATGTTTTTTTTGTTTTATAATGGTTTTTGTGAAGATATGCTCACACTGCATTAAATTCCTGTTCTTGTGACAAATGTAAGGCAGAGTTTTTCGTTAACATGGGACCCCTCTGCTCTAGTTTATTTAAAACCACTGCAGTACTGTGTTACAAATGGTTATAGGCTGTGCAATGACCGTGTCAGTCCTCGAAATGTATACCCAATGAGCCTGATGCCATGTAATTGTTGTGTGCATACATCAACATTTCAATCGAAAGTAGATTTAGATATGCTAATACTTTTTTTAATCTAATTTTTCCATGCTATCCATGTTTTTGTGACAGGGAGAGCCTGACTTTTTGGGACCTATACTGAGACCAATATTAGGAAGAAAAAAAGTTTGGATGCAAATAAATTGGTCGCTATCCGTCTCATAGATCTTTCTTCAATTGATCAATCAATACATAAATATACACACATATTTATTATAGTGATCTCTCAAATGCAGTTATCAAATGTTTATTGAAAAGATAAACAATGGAGGATTTTTTTTTCCAGCTACACAAAAGTATCATTTAAAATATGTAATCTTATCACAAATTCACTGTTGATGTAATCACCAACATTAATTGAATTAAGGTTGACGAAAGCTGAGTGCAAAGATAAACAATGCCTCTATGATAAAATGTAAAATTACTGAATTCATAAATATATCAATCAATTAACATCACACTTTCAAAGCTCATATCCATAGTACGTCCTTAATATATAGTATATGTATTGTAGGTGGTTTGAGGAGAATTGCTAAAAACAATATAATTTTTTTTAAATGGTATTTTTAAAATCCTAATATAGAGGACTGTTTGGGATATTGTATTTTTCATATTCATTTATTTCTTTTGTGCTGCGGTTGGAGAACAAAATCCTGACCAAGATGCTTTCCTGAGGCAAAGGTGCAAATAATGTTACATTACAGTTGTTGTAGGACAGTCATGAAGAGGGACATTGTTATTTTTCCAGCATTGCACCCACAGACTAGAAACAACGTAGCGTTTATTCAGCACTCAGTATCGTCAAACCATCACAGCACTGCTATTATCCGAGGTGTATAAAAATTGCCCTAGGGCTAAACTTTCGGTTCGCTTAATTGCTGACAACCTATAGCTGGCTAATTACCCTGATTTTTGGTTTTCAAATAAACGAGAAAATAAAAGAGAAAATAATGGAGTAATTGTGTATTTAATAAATTAACCAGAAATGTATTGTACAAACTACTTAGCAGCTTACCTAGTTACTGGTATTTATTTCACTGTTGTTTTGTTCAAAACGTGAGGGTTTATGTAAGAAAATTATTCTAGTACTGATTTTTTTACTCATAACCATTAGTGAAAAGGATGTTGCATTTCTTGACTTAAACTGTGGTAAAAACATTTGTTTAATTAAGAGTGTTACTTAACAAACATCACTCGCACAGTAAGAATTACATATAATATTATTTTTCATCCATTTGTTAAAACTTATAACCGATAATTGCAAAATTGCTAATAATGGGCAATATTATCAGCTGGCCAATTAATCGCTTAAGCCTTAGTTTGCATAAAATTGTTTTTTGCATTTTTACACTGGTAATGTAAAGGTATACAAAATCAGTGTGCCATGAAAAACTTTTAAAAAGACATGAAACTTGTTGCATTTTCAGCTTAGCTTGCATATTTTTTGCGACTTAAAACATTTGTACACTTTAACAATTGCTAGGCTATTTAATGGTACAGCAAGCTTAGATTTTCATTCTAATTAATTATATATATCATTGCAGTATAGCATATGTTAAGTATGTAAAGGTATTTTCTTACTGCTCACTTGAATTTAAATTTCAAATAACTGGTTATCACCTCCACTAGGTATCGTTGGAAATTTTCAGTATTTCAGTATTTACAGTATTTCCCGATACTTTGATGTCAATACTAGTTCCTGAAGAATCATTTTTTGATACCAATTTTAGAAAATACCTGAACAAAATTAAATTACTTATGAACACATTATTGTAGTTTTGTTTGTTTTTTTTTAACTCCTTCACGTGGGCAGCATGGTGGTGGCTAGCACTGTCCCATGATAGCAAGAAGATCTTGGGTTGTCTCCATGTTTCACCCCATGTCTGCATGGGGTGAACAGCTTCATGCAACCCTTGCTGCAGCTTCATGCAAGGGTTAAGTTAATTGGACACTATAAATTTCCCCCGTAGGTATGTCTGCAATGAACAGGTGACTTGTTCTCTCTAAGATCTTTACATCACTCAGCACAATCTACCAACATATCTGCTTTTTCAGGTAACCAAGCCTGCTCCTGGCTCCTTGCCCTAATAAATGTATGCTTTGAGAATATGGATGATGCTTGCACACAGGGAACATAGGTTATGTAGGTACCCGTTTGTAGGCCTTTATGTCGACAAGCTAAGTAATTAGTTAACTTAAACAAACAAACCTGTGCTCCTAAAGTTAGAATAATTCTTACCTGATGAAGCCCCAGTCATAGCACTGCTGTGGTTCTCAGTACATTTGGAGGAGGTTCTGTGAAAGGAGGAATTTAGTCTGACTTTACCAGCCAGGTGTTCTTCTTGTGGACAGGGGACAGGGAAACTTTCTCCTATTAAGTTTTTCTGTGCGCTGTCAAGTGAGCCAATCTTGGCAGTATCATGTTACCATTACTGCATTGCACTCTGTTAGCATCACGCATAGTGAAATTAAGCCACATTTTGTATCGTTTTGGCATACTCATCAAAAATGTTGGATGGGATCCGGACAATATCGTCACACAATGAGAGCCTCTCAAAATACAGAGCTCACTTTCACAGAATTTGTCTCATCTAAATAGAGAGAAGAGTTCACATATGCACACGAGTTTGGATAATGTTGCATGCAAGCTGCAAAGATTTCCATGTAGACCACTGACAGATTTTACTGTTTTGTAAGATTCCTGGTCCTAGTACATATTCAGTTGAGTTTGTGTGTAATGTTCAGGACTCTAGGACAAATGAGGTTAGCAGACTCTATGCCCCCCTCCCCCCAATTTCTTTTGCCATGGTTAATTTTAGGAAGTGGAGGAATTGTCCTGACATGCATGGTGCTGATGAGTTGTCAGACTGATTTGCCCTTCAGGGTTCTAATGCCTCATCTGTTTCCTTCTCCATTTGATCTGGGTTAGGAGAGTACAGCACGCTTTTAAGAGGTCATTTTCCCACCGTGCCCTCGCAAGACAACACATTTTTATTACTTAACATCATGTATGCATAAAGACTATGTATTACTAATCTATTCCCCTTGTCTTGGCACCGATTTGTCCCCTTTTGATTCACACACATGCAAACACACAGACACACTCCAACACACCCACAATGAGACAGGACCTGTGGGTATTTCTGATTGAGCTCTCTCCTGTCTGCCATTCCTCATCCATGGGAAATCAATAGAGGATCTGGGATTGGAGCTTGGGCTAATTGAGCGCTGCTCTTTCTGTTCTCTTATTGCTGCCAAGAGCGTTTTGTCATCGCAGCACCTGGTTCACACCATGGGACGGGGGGAGCCACCCAGTAATCAGATAGGGCCTTTGGATGCCACAGGGAGGATGACTGCATGTGATTGAGCGACCTTGTGAAGTCAAGCACTCAGAGGAAAGGCATAGCAAAGAAAGACTTAATTTATACTTATATATGTGCAGTTCTACATCTAATGAGAGAGGAAATAGATATGTCTCTTTTGCACAGTTTAGGGAGTCAGAATTGTCAGAATTGTTATGGTAGTGTTTATCACTCTGGGTTTCTTGTAACCTTAATGCCAGTTTTTTTACTTGCTACATTTAGCAGGTCATTTGTATTTTATGCCCCACCCATAACCAGGAAATGTCCAGAGAATACATTTAAATGAATATCTAGCATTGCCTTGGCAATATCACTAACCCATGATTTAAATATCATGCCATGAGAAGTGCTCCGCTATATTTACACTCCAAACTTGGTTTTAGCATATTCATGTATCAGTAAAAAAAAAAAATAATGCCTCATAATAAATACTTGGACATTCTGTTATTAGCCAGTGGTATTTTGACAAATGACTTTTCTACTCTTGTTATTGTTATAGAGATCCTTTACATCCCAACCACCCGCTGCCATCACTCCAACGACAAACTGCCAGTTTCACATCTCCATCTCTCCGGCTGTCTGTGTTGAAAAAAAGCCATGTCCAGTGGTCAAAGACATTGTAGCAATAGTGTGGCTGTTAGACCTCCCTCATTATATGCTCCCCTGGCTCTTACGTGCACACATGCTGGGGGATTATTGAAGGACATTCAAACACCCAGTTGATGAGATCATTCTTGCTCTCTGAGCCCTGTACTGACATCACAAACACTATGCCCTTTCCTGTTCTCAAAGACTAATAATATTGGTGAAATTTTTAGTTCAAAGTCAGGTCTGCATCATTGAAAGACAGAAATTGCAAACTAGCTGTTGCAATGAATTAATTTGTCAAGTTAAAGATCATGGCAACCCTTGAAGTTTTTTCATGTACCTCACATCAAATGCAATATGAAAATGTTATATGCATGAGTCACAATAGATAGACATAGAACAGTGCTGTGATGTCATCTTATCTAATCCATGGATTTTTGCATCTAGCCTGATAGCTTGCCATATCAAAATCCTTGGCCATAAGTACAACAAAGTTTGTTGGTAATACTAAACCGCTTTTGTATAAATAGAATTTTAAGCAATGTTGTATTTCTTACAGTATTTTTTTTAAGTG
>KV751324.1:12468685-12482516 GCA_001698575.1 Mola mola | reverse complement strand
TCTTCTACAGGCTCACATTCATCACGTTTCAGGTATTTGTTGCTTTGTATCATGAGACGTGCCAGCAGCAGTACAGCAAGAGATTGTTGTCAGTGTAATTGGCTTTTCCAGGCTTGATTTTATGCAAGCCTCTTGGCTGATCTAAAAAATTCTATATTATAGAGTATAATGGAACGGTATTGAGACTCCAGTGAAACGTTTGCCTCAATGCCTCTCCGGAGAAACCCCCTCGTTCTTTTTTTACACTCTGGACCAGGATCCAAAGCATAGGACGAGGCAATCGCAGCATTCACATACTCAGGAAACAGTTATGTTAGAATTACACATATACTGCAGTATTGAATATTGAAAAGTTCATGTTTATTTAAACTGCCAACAAAAACCATCCTTTGCATTTAAACATTCATAAATATGACTATATCTTGTGAACTATCTCTGTATTATGTATCACATCAAGTTGCCATATCCAGCTTCGTTTGTCCCTGCTTTCCGGATAATTGACAGCTGTCGGGAAGAATTTGGTATTGGATTTTATAAATCTATTCAGTCCCCGTGATAATGTCCAAGCTGACATTGCTGTCTGCTGCTGTGATAGTCTGACTTGTTCACCAAGCGTCAGAGGCAATTTAGAACACAGCTCTCCCTCACTGTTATCTCAGTCAATATCAGTTCTTGCCAGAGGACACAGATGGACGAGAGATTTGTTCAGGGTAAAATGAGAAGTATTGTAATTGAAAGTACAAAAAATGTTCTGCAGCAGATTTGGTTTGTTGGTCGTTTTGCATAATCGGACATTTAGATATTTTACATATTTGAAAAAAAAAAATTCTCAACACAAAAAAACCCATCAGGTTACATTTAGTACTAGAAAATTGCCACTAGACAGTAGACAATACAATAGACAATAGCACGGTTTTCTTTAAGCTGAACTCTAGGATTTGGTCAGGCCAGTGTTTTGTAAGACATGCCCTGATTCATGGTGAATTGTAAGTGGGAATACAGTATATGACACTAAACAGCAAGTCATAAAAGGCAGTGCTAAGGCAAGAAATGATAAAAGAATCAAGGAGTTGCGATTGAACGGGTAGTAGACTTTTCAATCAGATGATGCAGTTAAATCTGTAGTTGTCGTCAAGTTATTATGCAAGCTTTGTCAAATTCCAGATTATTACCACCTTAAAACAAGAGCACTGTGGAGCTTTTACAGCTACTGCAACAGTTACTGTTTTCAAATTTGAAAAAAATTACTTAATTTTTCTCGTTATTGTTTATATTAAAAGTTAATTTTAAGTGTCTTCACTGGTTGACTGTATGTGGTACATTTTTACCAAGTGTTGTTGACTAAAGGAAGGACTGAACTATTCCGGTGTCATAATTGCAAATTCAATTTCCATTATTTTCTACATATAAATTTTGTGACTGTGAAGGTTGTCAAGTTTAATTGGATACTGAAAAAGCAAAACGTTATGTAATTAGGAGCTAAATGAGTGCTCTTTACTGTTAAACACCTCATTTTAAACCTTCTGAACTAATAGTTACCTCTGTGAAAATTACTTGAAGAAATCATACACTTTATTGCTAAAAGTATTGGGACAACCCTCCAAATCATGAATTCAGGTATTCCAATCACTTCCATTGCTACAGCTGTATAAAATCAAGCACCTAGGCATGCAGACTGCTTCTACAAACACTTCTTCAACCACTGGGTCGCTCTCAGGAGCTCAGTGATTTTAAGCGTGGTACCGTGATATGATTCCCCTTGTGCAGTAAGTCCATTTGTGAAATCTCCTCACTACTAAATATTCCATGTTCAACTGTAAGTGGTTTTATGACAATGTAAAAGCAATTGGGAACAATAACTCAACCACGAATTGGTAGACCATGTAAAGGGATATGTATTTATGAGTGTGGGTCAGCCCATGCTGTGTCACATACTGCGCAGAAGTCACCAACTGCATGCAGAGTCAATAGATACAGACCTCCATACTTGGTGTGGCCTTCATATTTGGTAGAGAGATTCATGGAGTGGGTTTCTGTGGCAGAGCGGTTGCATCCAAGCATCACATCACCAAATGCAAAGCAAAGTGTTGGGTGCAATGTTGTAAAGCACACAGCCGCTGGACTCTACAGCAGTGGAGATGTGTTTTCTGGAATGAAAAAGCATGCTTCTCTGTCCTGCAATCCGATGGGTGAGTCTGGGTTTGGCAGTTGCCAGGAGAACGGTACTTGCCTGACTGCAGTGTGCCAAGTGTAAAGTTTGGGGGAGGGGGGATTATGGTGTGGGGTTGTTTTTCATGGGTTGGGCTTGGCCCCTTAGTCTTTTAATGCTTCAGCATACCAAGACATTTTGGACAATTTCATGCTCCCAACTTTGTGGAAACAGTTTTGGGATGGCCACTTCCTTTTCCAACATGACTGCGCAGTCCGGTCCATGAAGACATGGATGAGCGAGTTTGGTGTGGAGGAACTTGACTGGTGTCCACAGAGCCCTGACTTCAACGCGATAGAAAAAACTTTGGGATGAATTAGACCGGAGACTGAGAGTCAGGCCTTCTCATCCAACATCAGTGGCTGACCTTACAAATGCGCTTCTGGAAGAATGGTCAAAAATTCCCATAAACACACTCCTATACCTTGTTGAAATCCTTCCCAGAAGAGTTGAAGCTGTTATAGCTGCTAAGGGTGGGCCAACTCCATAATAAACCCCACGGATTAAGAATGGGATGTCATTAAAGTTTCAATATAGTGTAGTTTATGTAAAACAAATGGCTTTCTTTGTTAGAATAAATGCAGCCAATTCTTTTTTCTTTTTTTAATTAGATCATTTGGAAAATTGTCAGCAATGCTACCTTTTCCATAGAATTTGGTCTGCAGAGAGCACATTAACCAGAAAACAGCAAAATTTCCTTTGTGTAAATTATGAATAAATTATTTTTTTCCCCAAATTTAAATTACTCTCTTCCAACTGAGTTTTGATATTTTAAAAACGGATCAGTTGGTCTTTGCAACAGGCTAATAGCATAACCCGATTAGACTTTCTTTTTAGAAATTTGCAGTCAGTACTTGTAAATAGTTTAGAACTATAATAGAATAGTTTCCCCTCTCTCTCATAGTACGATTCAGTCTCTAGACTGCAGCAACATGAATTTGCTATCCCTACTCTTTTCACATCATGCCTTTTGTACTGTGTTTTATTGTTGCTTAAATCTACAACTGGCTGCATTGTTTTTAACAGCCGTTTGACATTCATAATTTTTTTCCTTTAAAGGTTTCCTTTAAGGTTGTTTTTTTCCGAAATAATGTGGAGTGAATGGAAATGAGTAGAAGAGCACTGTGAGGAGGAGTTAAGAAAGTTGGGTTGAAAAGAAAGAAATAAACGAAAGAAAATTTGAGAGACAGCAAATGGTGACGAGAGAGAGAAAATGGGTGCATAGAAAGGTAAAATGGGTGGAGGCGTCTAGCAGTGATTACATTGTCCATCAGGCCACAGGATGGCCTGCATCAACCCACAGGATTGATGTTTGACAGCATAATTAGAAAACTGTCTCAGCCTGTAATCACTGAAGCTCATCTTGCCAGAACAGACTTCCATTCGCTTTCTGTCACACATGCACTCACATATACACAAACACACACAAACAGGCTAGTCCGACCCATTTGTGTTTGACTGGTATAGAGGACATTGGGTTGATAGAGTGGTTAGATGGGGTGTTAGTCTTTATTCTTAGGGAACTGAAAGAGTTTATCTGCAGAGGTGAGGAATTAGTATACATGCTGTATATATATTATGTTTTGTCTTGCTTGTCTGTGTTGACTTTGCATAACAAGGGTGTAACAAATAGATGACAAAAAAAATCTAATAATTCTGAGTCAAATTTTGTGTGTGTGGATATCTGGATATCAAAATGGACTCGACTTCAAAGGATGATTACCTGGTGCTCGTATACATGATATATATATATTATGTTTTGTCTTGCTTGTCTGTGTTGACTTTGCATAACAAGGGTGTAACAAATAGATGACAAAAAAAATCTAATAATTCTGAGTCAAATTTTGTGTGTGTGGATATCTGGATATCAAAATGGACTCGACTTCAAAGGATGATTACCTGGTGCTCAAGTAACCTAATAGCTAGAAAACAAAATGAAGTTGATGGATACATCCAGTGTTGGAAAGAAGAGAAGAACTGACATGATATCTTTCAGACAGTTTGAAACACAGCTCCACAGCTGAAGGGGCAGGTGAGCAATTTCAGGGAAACAACTGACCCAGAGCACCCTTTAGCTGTATATCTGAGATAATAGGATACTTTGTTGTTAAATGTATAATTTGACTGAAGGCCCAAGTGCCTGTAAATAGGCTCCAGCTGTGCATGTAGCACATTTGGTTCATTCATTTTATTAGAGACAATCAAGCGGTTCACTCTTTTCAATGTGACATTGCAACAACAAGAGTTTTGATTTGTCAGATGCATACCAGTCTTATGCAAAACGTTGGAAAATTGACATTGGTCCCAAAACATAAAAGCCACAATTTTACTTGGCAAATTACATTTATGATGTGAGAGCTTACATGACTTCCTACAGATTCATATGGAAATAATAAGATGTAGGAATACTATAAGTCCGAAGCACTCAGACTAAAAGTTCATTGTTGATGTTCTTGAGCTCTTAGTCATTTCAAGCTGTTTTGTTAAGTAGGTAAAACTATGCAAATGAAAATGTTAAAATTCATTTTTTGTTTATAAAAAAATATTTTGTTTTTGTTTATGTTTATATTAAATTAAATATATCCAGTGAAACTTAATTCTTGGCCTACAAACCAGTGGCTGACAAAACAATCCTACAAGAGCATACAGTTCATGTTATATTTCTATTATTCTATTATACTGCATTATTCATCATCATTTAATTGTATAAGAAATATTTACAGTATAATTTTTGTAGAATATTGCAGTGTTTGTATTTACAGTATATACATAAGGACAAGCCATGGTATTACATCCACATATGCTGCATATACCATTATAATATCTATTGCATAAATATATCAAAATGTTTTGTAATATGCTAAAGTGATTTTAAAAGGTCTTGCAATAACATGGCAAACCATGAAAATGCCAAAGCCCCGAAGACATAAATGTTACTGAACTTTGATACTGTTACTGAGACTTCAGAGCTACCTCAGAGCTACCTCAGAGCTACCTTTGTAATGTGCCACACACAAGCTTTATGGAACATATCAAATCCAAACAAAATGTAATATGTTGTAGGCAGTACACTTGAAATAAGTAATTCCAGCTTATTCTCTTGAAACTACACCATCTTTGGTTTAATCAAACATCCCTTCACTCTTCTTTGACCAGAAAATTTAGATATTTGTGTTTTAAATAGTGAAGTTTTTATTTGTTTTATTTGTTTTTTAATACTTGTATGCATGATTTAGTGTTTCTTTAATATGGAAAGAGACAGAAAGGATGGGATGTTTATCTCACTGGGACTTGAATGTGGAGTTCACAAACATCCATAAGAAATGAGGAAGAGTTAAATTACTGAACGCCTGAGCTCTTAATTAGGATAACACCCTGGGCCTGCAGTTCAAAGGTCTCATTATTTGTCCACCTTATATGCCTTTTCTGACAAGAAGCATGCCCCTGGATGAGGGGTCCATCGATCGGGAGTCTACTCAGCCTCTTCCCTTTCCTCTTGAGGCTTTTATTGGTTCCTCTGATCCCTCTAATACCTGAGCAAACCCTTAATGGCTAATTGATATGCTGCTCTGTTCTCCAGGGCTCCATCAAAAGTCTGCTGGGCAAAATGTCAGCCTTAGATCCTCTGGTCAACCCCTTCCCCTGATAGACAACTAAAAACCCTTCTTATTTGCATATGAGGGGAGTCACTTCTCTATTTGACGACAGAATGTAATGTAACAGCTTCTACTACATCAGGAAAGGATGGGCTAAGCATGCTTACATGCCCAATCAGTGTTATGTATCTAATTCTGGCTTTTTGAAAATGAATCCCTAATTGTGCCCATCTGTTTTGGCCAGGTTTGGATGTTTCTGGCAATTTAGCAAGCGCTTACCCAGACCTTGCAGGACCCGGAGGAGGTGATATTGAGAACAGAGAAGGCTGGGGTACAGTGTGAAATATGCCTATTCTATCAGCTTTTAGATTACTTATTATACAGAGCTGAGCAGCATTGAAAAATGGTCATTGCCTCTCAATAACTGCTGTGATTCGGCTATATACAATGATGAAAAACAAATGAGTGGGCTTGTAGAAAGGGGCATTATTTATAAAGACTTTTGAATGAGCCAGCAAAGGTTAAGAATGCTATATGAATATAAGCTCCAATTCATCAGAATTACAGGTCTCCGAGGGTGTTCCAGCACTGCTGAATTGTCTCTAGAGTTAAACATCCAAGTTCTCTTCTGATCTCTCATCCATTTCTGTCCCTTCTTTCCCTTCTCTTTTGGAATAATAGCACCAGTTGTCAGCCTTTTTACTTTGGTGCACCTACACATTTTACTCTAATAAGTAGTTAATATACTGTCTGACAAACCACTCACTGGTGCCCTTAATCAGTGGTGAAAGTTTACTTTTACTAGAGTACTGTATATTTGGATGATTGTGAGATACTTGGGTATTTCCATTCTTTTATTTTGATGCAATCTTAAAATTAAACTTTAATGATCTCAGAGGAAAAATTCACAAAGTACCCAGCAGATAACCTATACACATCAAATATAAATGCTTTAATAATTAGCATCGAATAATCTAATATAAATGATTCCAAATTATGCATTTGACAGAATAACTTCCACTAGTTCTTCCACCATGTTTTTGTATTTTTACTCAATTAAAATTTAAATGCATGACTTTAACTTGTATCAGTATGTGTCTTCATTGTAGGATTGCTAATTTTACTGTACAACATCTAACTAATTTCTACAACTCTGACAGAAATACCATATGAAATGAAATTAGCAGTTATACATGATATGGAGCCTTTTCATTTTAAAACGATAAAAACATTAATTCATTAATTTGAAACCATTGTAGGAGTAATAATAGTAGTACCAGAAAACCTCTCTAAACACACATACCCTAAATGCCTGCATTGTGAAAATGGAGAGCATCATCTGATTATAAATTACTGATGATGAATTTTAACTTTAGACCAGACGTAACCTCGAGCAAAAGTAATACCTCCTAATCCTACTAGAATCCAAGGAAATGTTTAGTACCTATGAATATGTTCTGCCAAAGTAACTTTAGAAATCAGCTTCTGTAATAGTGCTGTCAGTCTTCATCTATAATCCAATTCGAATTTCATTCCTTATTTTATGTAGATAGCAATTACTACGAGGTGCTCCAGTGAACGTAACGTTTAACCATGCAGCTGCAGCCACAAGTTCAAAGCAGCAGAGCAAAGTCTGTGCACGTTTACATTGGAATGACGACAAGCAGCCTAAAATCTTTTTGTTGACCAAATGTTGGTAAATTAAATGCCAAATCGAGTACAGTGAGATTCAGAAATGGTAGCAAACACGTTTATAGAACTAAAGACACACATTTGTATAGTGATTTCAGCATTCGATTATTAATGTATTCTCAACAATTCGAATTATATTTGAATCCCGTTATTTGTTCCAACAGCCCTATTCTCTAAGAATTGACCATTTTTACACCGTCTGTATACAGGATGTTGTCTGGGGCCTGACTCCTACACAAATAAAATGCTAAGATGTTGATCCACATGTGTAATGCAATTCTTTAAAGGCAAGTGAAGGGCCTGCACATTTAGACATGCAAATTGCAAGAAGGTGACATAAAATTGGGGTTTGGGCGATGATTTGCCTTGCAAAAGCACACCCATCTGCCCTTTCGATGGCTCATTGGATCCCCAGATAAGGTGCAATCTGAACTGGAATCACTTGGATAATTGACCTTTTGTGTGCATACATTAGAATAAATTAATTTTGATTAGCCATGTAGCATTAGGAAAAAAATGGAAAATGTTGGCTTTCTTTTATTCAGCTGCTGTTTTGTTGTACCAAGTCTCAAAAGTGATTATACTGTATCTGCCATATCCCAGCTATTGTGCATTTCCTCCATTTAGTAAAATAATTTTTAGTTTCAGCGATGAAGAGAACAACACAGCAAGACAGACACATACTCAACTTTCCAGGTAATACTTAAGTCTGAGCACAAATCGGTGTGGATGCTCTTGAATTCAAATTTGTATGGAGATTTCAGGTGTATGGGTGGGATTTTGTGTATAAATCTCTTTATCTTTGCCTGTGTGAACATGCTGAGAAATAGTACTTGTGGCTGCCTCATGTGGCTTTTTGTCTTTCCTGTTTTTTTTTCCCCCCCATCTCTTTAAGTGACCTTGCTATTACAATGAAAGTACCCATACTGTGTGTCAACAGCAGGCGCATGTTGCCCTGTACGTCTCACTGCTGCCTGATGGACAGCCATTAACCCTTGGTGAAGAGGTTGAGGAATATTTATGTCTGGCTTTCAGCAATGACACGACACCTTCTGGGTATGAATAATATGCCTGCCTTACACTGGCTCCAATTGTTGAGTCCAGTTTTCAGCAAAGTGGTGTGCATGTGCACGTTTGTACGTGTGTGTCAGTGTGTGTATGGGAAGTTGTGTGTGGGTTCAGGGGCATTCTGATACCCTGAGGGGAGCAGCAGGAGATGAGTTCTACATGTTTCACTGACATCTGAAAAATCCCCTGCCCATTCACTGAGGTCAGTGTCTCTCCTCCTCACTCAACATCATGCATGGTGTCCTCATGTGCTTTGTATCAGTGTCTGGCCTTTTTTATATATTTTAAAACTGATATATTGTCATGTCTCCAGAAATGTTGGGATTTGAAAACCGAATTCATCAGTCTTGGTTATTGCTTATTTCATTGGGGGTTTGGGTTAAGTCTCAAAGAAGAGTAATAGATATTACTAAGGGCTGAAAAATCTTAATATAGATTCAAATTTATAATGTAGGTTTATTTTTTATAATATCTTACATAAATATATGTTTTCTTTTCTATAGAAGATAAGGTGCATTGTAAAATGGCAGTGTTATTTTAAGTGTAGATTCAAATGCAATATTATCTCTCAGTTAAACTAATGGAAATTTTAAGAGCTTTAAAATTCTTACAATACAATTGAATTGCTAAGATTTGATTTTATACGGCAAATTTATTTACCTTTATACCATTTAAAGACCAGGTAGATTTTGGAGTTAAACATTTTTACATTTTTATATTCTGTACAACAGCGCTGTGTAATTCTATAGTACTACCACCTAAATGCTCTGGAAATGTGCCTGTTCCACTTCCAGCTCTCTGAATTGATTAAAAGTAATGAGTGAGTGAAAGAAAAAATGATTTCCTGTAATTTTACTATTGAATTTGTACTTACAATGAAGATTTTCTTTATTTAAAAGAAAAAACATGGCAAATACCTGTCTATTACAGAATTTCTCAAGAATTTCATTTTGTATTTACCCTACACATACTGTACATACTGTTAGCCACTTAGTACATACTAAGAAGAATCTTAAAGTTTTTATATTTGTGAAATACATTAATACTTAATACTTACATTAATACTGAAGTACTCGCTATTACTTTTTCATATTTTTTCACTACAGCTTTGACCATAGTATCATAATAAAATACAAAAACTGAAATGCAATCTGTTTGTCTTGAATTTAAACAATTTCATTGATGACTATACATCTGCATAGTATGTTTATGCTTTTTCAGATTGCACTTTGTTGGACTCCTTTCAATGTTGTGTTTTATTAGTTGCTAAATGTGGCATTTTACACTAGAGAAGTACCAAAAACTCCAAATAAATAGGCTGTGACATCAAATGAAGGCAGCTGAAAGTCATTTAGAATCTTTCTGAAAGCATACATAAAGGACTGAGAACATTAAAAGAGAACACCATGACAATGTTGATTTCTAATCTCTAAGAACATAAGCAATCCGATCAAGGTCAAGTAATGTTAATGGATGAGTGGAAATGCCAACTGGGCAAATCCTGCTCAGTTGGTCATTTTGAAGGCATTATGAACCCATAAAAGCATGGTACTTGGCATCAGCATTGAACACTTGTGATGTTTTGGTGTTAGGAATGTTTGGTACCTTATCATTGCACGCTGCCTTTTTCAATGGTTTTGGTGGACACAGCAAAGACAAGTGCAATAAGTTTTTATAATAGCTACCTGGCAACAATGCTGAAAAACAACTAATACAAAATCGCACATGCTGCACTGATTTAACCTCTGCCTGCTCTTTCTTGTTCAAATCGTGTAAGTACAGGTGATGAAGTCATATACTGTAGCTTGAATATCCAGAAACAGCCACGATTGTTGTTTCCAAGCAACAGTAAACTCTGTCATCACCACTTCAGAATACCCCCCTCAAAAGGGAGCATCTAAATCCCTGTTAATTCATCCAACTGAACAACAGGAAAACTAGACAAATGACATCAGGTACTTTCTGAATATCTTCAATGCACGGCTCATTGTGCATCCAAACCCCTGGGTACATTAGCAACATGTTCACTGTCCATAGCAAAGAACTGTAAACAGACATTTCTAACTGCAAGAATATCTGATGGGCCTCTTACTCGGCATCCTTCCATTTGAATATGATGGCATGCTTGATGTATCCATTAATGGCAATCACACATCTTAAATACATCTAGGAACACAATAATCCCTTTTATCAAACACAAATTTCCTTGCCACTAGAAGTCAAAATCAAACTTTCCAAACAGGTAGGAATAGAAGTGAGCTATGGCAATTAGGTATTGTAACTGGTTCCAGTGTGAGATGTCCATACTGCAAGATGTAATGCTAGAATGTGTTGTTTACAATAATGTTATGTGTTGGGGTTTTATTAGCTCACACAAACCACAAAATTCATGTCACCTGCATCTCCTTTATATTAATCTAATATGTTTGATTATTTTTTGTTTTTATTATTAACCGATAACTAACTAAAAGCTTCTCTTGGGGGCCCTGCTACTTACAGTGGGGGCGCTATCTGTTATATAAAAAATAGATAGAGGAACATGGTAATGGAAAAAAAAACCTCAAAATCACAAAGATTATTAGTAATGAAGGAGCTATAAAAATACTGCAGTCTTAAAGAAAGCGCTTTTTCTCTAGACACCTTCACACATATGAGCCCATCAGTTTATCAGAAGAAATTGTATTTTGAGGAGCAGCGACTGTCATGATTTGGCCCCTAACCTTTAGTTGCATTCACATGTTCATGGCTTGAAACAACATAATTAAAAATAAATTAAAAAGATTATTAGACAAAATAACAAAAAAAAAGGGGCGGCACAGTGGTGCAGCGGTTAGCACTGTCGCCTCACAGCAAGAAGGTCCTGGGTTTGATTCCGGGTCAGGACTTTCTGTGTGGAGTTTGCATGTTCTCCCTGTGTCTGCCTGGGTTCTCTCCAGGTACTCCGGCTTCCTCCCACATTCCAAAAACATGCAAAACTGGGGGTTAGGTTAATTGGTCACTCTAAATTGCCCGTAGGTGTGAATGTGAGTGTGGATGGTTGTTTGTCTCTATATGTCAGCCCTGCGATAAGCTGGCGACTTGTCCAGGGTGTCCCCTGCCTTCACCCCAAGATGCTGAGATAGGCTCCAGCCCCCCGCGACCCCCCCCCCCCGGGATAAACGGTAGAAAATGAATGAAGGAATAACAAAAAAAGTGACTGAAAAAGTAATGAAATGAAATATAAAATGTCACTCACAGGCATGACACACTGCAGTATATAATTATTTATTTTGCAGACAGCTTAGTTTTAGTATCATTTGTGTTGCTGACTCTTGTCATACACGTTTAAATTAATTTAATTGGAATGTCTGGCGACATGATCATAAGGCAAACGATAACAAATATTAAACACCAGATGCCTTATCAATTTATCTCCCAACCGTCAACACCAACTGGCCCAGATTGGAGTGGATATTATCCCATTTGGTCCATTCTACATTCATATCACAGATATAAATGGCCAATAAAAATTGTAGTTTCAATTGCAGCTAGAGGTTTAGTTTGTAAGTAATTAAATTTCTGAAAATAATGAAACCCCTTGGAAATCCTCTCACTTTGGCTATGTTTTAAGAAACACAGCTGCTAACCCGACATGCTTCCCAAACTAACCATAGCACTGAATATCTTACTTATTAATCTGTTAAATGGCTCAATTATATAGTTGAATGTAAAGTAAATTAAAAATGCCAATGCAGACTATCCGGTGATAAAATAGTACTGAGGATCAAAGAGCCACAGCAAGTACAGCATGTTTTGTAAACGCATAGTATTTAAAATTACATTTTCAGAGAGTTGGGTTACATATTTCAGTCCTTTCCATAATTTAAAATCAATTCAAATGCTTGGAAATGTCAATGTATCCATAAATAGGAACTAGAATAAGGTAATGGCATGTTGTGTGGCAGTGGCTGGTAGACATGTTCCTCAGATGAAACCTTGTCTTCATTTGGCATCGACCAGGCAGATATCAGACTGCCTGATGCAGTGGGTCCTTTACCATCAAGTAAAACTTCAGGTGCCACTGTCTGTCAAGAGGTGTCTCTACTGGTGACCCAGCCAATCTTTGACATAACGCTCAGTCTGTGTCTCTACAGTGCCAAGAGGGGACTGTCATGCTTCAGTAGGCTGGATAATTATTTCCCTCTTATCCCTGTTTGCCAGGGCCAATCCTAGCCATCAATAGAAGCCAGGGACCGCACCGCTTCCCATCACCTCTCCTCGCCTCTTTTCTTCTCCGTCTCTCTTCCTCTATCTGTTTCACTTCGTCTCCCTGTCTGACTTTGGGACCCTCTTTTTCTGCAGTCTGTCTTAATGCCATTCTGTCTTTCTTGTTCTGTATCATCTCTGCCGTGCCATTCTGTCTTTCTTGTTCTGTATCATCTAAGAATAGATTTTCACACGCAAAATTGCTCCTCACTTGGACATAAACAATGCTTGGAGAAGTAAACGTATCATAAAAGATTAATTAGATGCTCTCTACATATATGCCATAGAACACTTAAAATCATCCTCATCCGACATGAAGTGGAATTGCACATAGTGGCAATTTCAAGAAACAGAATGATTCCAAGAAACTGTTAACTGTGCCTATAGTCCGACTGCTATGTTGTGACAGTATTTTTCTCTCGTAACAAGGCAGTACATTGTTTATGGGAGTAAACTATGTAGTTGAAACTTTGTTTTTTTTGTTGTTGTTTTTTTTACAATCTATATTTAAAACATGCACTAACATGTTTTAAATGCTTTGCAGTGGTAATTGGATACCTCCACAATTCTAAGAGAAATGTCATATATTTGATCATTTCTAGCTGTTAACTATTTATTACATTGGTTTTATATATTTACTGTTTCCTACAGTAATTGCTTTTTTCTGAACAACATAACAAAGAGAAACTGTGATTTCAAGTCCAAAATATATGTTAAGAAACAACTGAAATGTTAACAGAAACAAAATCATAATTTCTCACCATTAGATGTCCCACCATTCCCAGATGTGTGATTAGAGCCTGCCAGCCTAGTTTGATTCAGACATTGTGCAGGCTAACCTGTAGCCCCAGGCCTGAGCTTGGGCCCCCCAGTAGATTGAAAACAAATAAGCAAGGCCTGCCTAAACAGCGGGGACAGTACAGTCTGTCTCCAGTAGATAAGGCAGAACAATAGCTCTTAATATGCCATAGAGAGACACACACCCATCTCCAACTCCTATCTGTTTGCTGGTAACAAAGGA
>KV751324.1:12452640-12464388 GCA_001698575.1 Mola mola | reverse complement strand
AAATAAATTGTCAAACTTTGTTCATGATGCATTGAACACTATAATTAATGCACATTTCCTGCACAACACCTCTGAACATTTGCATTTCATGGCTTATTTCTTATACAGTGCTGTTACTTTTCAGTGCCTTTCTGAGACAGATAGATGCCTTTTGTATATCCACTTTTTAATCTTCTTTCTCATTGTTTACAGGTTGAGGCCATCCTCATCAACATCTTTGGTGGAATCGTCAATTGTGCCATCATCGCCAAAGGTATCACCAAGGCTTGTCGAGAGCTGGAGCTGAAGGTTCCACTGGTGGTCAGGCTAGAAGGTGGGAATGCGCACAAAAAGAAATCTAGCTTTAGCAAGTCTGTCCCCAATGGCACTCTCACAGCATACACTGAGTCATCGTCCTCTAGAAACATTGAACATTGATATTTATGTTGCCTGGATTAGAACTACTTGACCTTAATAAGGATTTCTCAACGTTATTAATGATATTGGTTTCAAAGCTATGATTTAAAACCAGCTTCAAACCTCGAATACTCATCAATAATCTTGATGAGCAGTTTGTTTTGACATCGCATAAATCTTCTAACTAGTAACAACTAACTGTGGCTTAGCTGATCTCAATTTACAAAGGGAGCACTTATTACTATTCACCAGGTCTTTAAACTGTCAGATTCAGCCAATGTTTTAATTTAAAATGTTCAAGAATGAGCTAACCTTGTCAACATAAGGTGAAGAAGTAACAGATGGAATACAATGCTCAAAGTGTCTATATATTGTTTTATGGAGATAAACCACGGGCATTAGCCTGTCAGCCAACCAGCAGCCTACAGCCTTTCTTGCACATGTGGGGACAGAACTATCACGTACACATTGCAGACCCCTTTTGTCACAGAAACTGAAACTAAACAACTTTCATCATGAATGAATTTCACATACTGTAGATCCACTCCAGGATGCTTGAGATGCTACCTTCAACATCCAGCATGAAGCATACCAATGCAGGCCTTGAAGGAATTTGTTCAAATTTATCACAAATGTCTACTTGGTGTCAATGATGTTTAGATGAAATTTTTTGACCACAGGTCAATGTTACAACTTCACAAAATGTTTTGTTTTGTTTTTTTAAATCTATTATCTAATAGCCTATTTTTCACAGGTTGATTACTACAACATTTTTAAACATGTGTTCACACAGAAGGAAAATATTTTTTTTCACATACTAAGATTAGCCTAAATATCAGTACAAAGAAGCAAGTAGACAACTACTTTTGCCAGGAAGCTGCTAAGGATGCACATATTTGAGATTTTTAAAATTAAAATTGCCAATATTTTTCGACTGTTCATCCTTTAATGATAATGATATTCTACTGATATTTTTGACTCCTGTGACAAAACAAATTTGCATCCTGGCCACATGTTAGAAGTTACCTGCAAAGTCGCAGCTACGACATGAAAAACAAAGATATGTGGTTGTGACCTCAAATGGACCACAAACCACCTTGCTGATTTCCACATTCCGCATCCTGCATTGTTTGTACTGTATATCACCTTGACAGGCAAAGCCATACACTTGACAATGCATTTGCTCATGTGTGGACCTGCCCAATTCCTGTGATGACATCTTCTCAAATAATGTCACATATGCACAAATTCAGGGATTTGACAGTCGCAAAGGCAAATTTTGTGCATAAGTGACTGTACCTTAATAACCTTAATAGGATTTTTAAAAAATGACATTCTATAATTTCATTGTGATATCAAAATGTTATTCAAAAACACCTCAGGAACAGAACTGACGATTGAAACCTTTTATTTTACATTTGGTCAGATACTAAATCTATGACACTACCTGTGTGTTTCCAACTTAAAACGGCTGTGATTGTATTAATACGGATCTTCTGTGCTTCCAGGTTGAAGATACTGTTTGTGCGAGGCCTCCATGTTTTAGAATTTGTAAGCAGTAGAAAATGGATGGAACTTGCAAAATATGTATTTCTGGTTTCGACCCACTGTCTGTACTCATGGCGTTCATTGAGCATGAGGCTAAAGACTCAGTACACAACTGTTGAAATGTGAAGCCACTGAATTGGCAGTCAAAACAAAACCCTTATTAAGTCACCACACACTTCTCATGCAAGGCCATGTAAATCAGTCTGACTCACAAACACTCGGTCCGGAAGGTCAATGTTGGTGGTTGGGCCAGGCACATTTTCCTGGCCCGGGCCTAATCCAAGCTTTAGCTGTGGGTCATTACGTCCTGGGCTGCAGTCTTGTGGAAAAGATTGGTTTGGAATCAATCAGCTCTGCCTGCTAGGCAGGCCGAAGAGTAGTGAGAATGGCCCAGCACTCTTCAACAGGATCAGAATGGATTAACTCGCACACTTTTAATTGGGAAGGCTCTTTTTAAAAGGCCTGGGTTGATATCGTTGATGGAGATTTATATATTCCCATATGTTGAGGAGAAGGGCCATGTGGTCTAAACGCTGATAGTGGAATTTATTAATAGGCTTGTATGGAGCGTTGTTTATTTTGGGCTGATGGAGAATCTAACTAAATCATAAGCAGAGCAGAAGCTGCAGTGTTAGTGGGCTGAAAATTCATACCACACTTTCAACACAGAACAAACATAGACATACTTTTACACACAAATATTTAAGGTATTAATAAGAAGAGATACCTGAGGAAGTGCTGAGCTGCCACCTTTGGCCACAGATTAAACACAGACACATTGCGCTGTGAGGATGCTGTCTGCCACTATAGAAAAGAAAATTCCCCCTGAATATAGCCCTCAGAGTCCAGGAGAAAGGGTGACTGCATTCGCTTAACTGTGTTCCCCAGCCTATTGATTTACAGAACCATTCCCCAACTGTCTGTGAAAAAGTGGAGGCTGTTTTTTCCTCAAAAAGAGATTTGGCCATTATTCTCCTATTTAATTAAAAAGAGATGCAAGGTCCTATAGTGGTTGAGATGGCCTTTTCATTCCTGCCAGTGTCATTATAGCTTTGATAGCCATCTGCTGCTGCAGTTTTACACACAAACAGATATGCATGTACACACACACACACACACACACACACACACAGATACATATGCACACACACTAACTTGAAACTGATCCGTCATCTCTTTTTTTTTCATTTATTATCTGTGATAAATATTTAATTCTTGAATATCAAGCAGTGGCCAACATTTCATTGTTCCCTTCCTTTGCTTCTAAAATGCACCTGACAAAAATTAAATAAGGATTGAACATTTAACATTTGATTCAGATTTACAAAAACAGATGCAATATATCAGTACAGTATCAGTTGAAATGGTGATTATTTTTTTAATTTATACGATGACTGTCTAAATAAAGCAGTACAGATGTTACACCTTGTATAGCTTTTGTTTTTCAAATCATCTGGTTGTCACTATTCATTGCATTACCTCACTGTAATGGTCACAGACCCCCTCGCTTCCCCACACCTGTATTTAGTCTTTTTTTTTTTAGATGTCAAAGTAATAGTGACAACACAAGTCATTTTTGTCATTCAGTGACAGAAGGAAATATCTTTAGACTAGTCATTCAATGTAACTGGGGTATATTTAGTATCTGTGAACTGAGTTAACATTGTTAGTAACATCTTAGTAAAAATAGGCACAGAAATGATTAATTTGTTAAACATTTTGTTATTTCTTCACCATAGTTGCATAGTCTTACTTTAATTGAAAAGTTCACACTTAATGTATTGACCCAACTGCTACAGAAACAGATCAACACAACAAAACCTTCACATCCTTTTTATTTACCTTTTCTTGCTTGTCACCTATGGGGAACCTTTATAGCTCAAGTTTCTCTGTACTTCTGAGACTGTGATGGTCTCCTCTGCTGAGATGTTACCTTCATTTAAGTTAGCTGGTTAAGACAGAATTAGTCACAAATTTAGGAACAGCAGCATCAACAGAACTCCCCTTGCACAAGTCTTTGGCACAGCTCCAAGCCATATTACTTTTGTTGAAATATGGTGGCCTGTAACTGACTCACATTAAAGTGACATTTTCATAATAATGACAAGGACACAAGCTAATTAGAGCAGAGATCCAACAGGAGTGTCTTGTGAAGGAGCGATATATATATAACATGGCAAAATACTTACTGCTGCCTGCTCTTTGTTGTTTTTGTTTGAACAACTGAGACTTGTGAGTTTTGTTTGAAAGCCAGTAAATCCCTCTTTCTCGGGTAATTGAAAGTTACTAGTACGGATGAATGAAACGATAAGAGATATTTAACCTTGGACATGCAGCATGTTGTGATCATTTTCTGCAGTTTGGCAGAAAACAAAACGTATATCTAGTCCAGGTTGTGAGTAGGTCTCTGGCAACACCTAGTGGTTGCAGGTGAACACACACGTTCATGTACTTGCACACTCTGCACACAGAAATGCAAACCCATACACACACTCAGCAAGCTGTGCTGTTTCCAGCTGGGCTCTGTCCTTACCTCTGCTGCTGTGAGCTATCAGTGCTCCCTACTGCTCACAGTGGAACTGCAGTCAGTTCACACTTGCTCTGTGTCACACATACATACACACGCACACACACACACACACACACACACACGCACACGCACACGCACAAACACGTGCAGAAAAAGACCCGCATAACTGCATTTCTCTTAACGCCCCCCACCCCAATACATACACACACAGATACACAGCAGACGTTTCATGGCTAACACAAATACTGTCACACACCTGCTTTTTATGAATATTTATGGAGAAAAATGCATGTGTTGTTTACTTTATCCTAGCGCTGTATATGCTTTTCCTAGCCATATTTGTCTTTTCAGAGGATCTCTTGCATTATTTATTGGTTGTGGGCACACGCAACTCCCTCTCTCTCAGTTTTATCTCCTGATGTTTCAAGTTTGGCTGCAACCTTGTTTTAATCATCTCACAGATACGTAGGTCTGTCAGTATGATAACACGGATCCGTCAATCCCGGTGAAGTTCAAAGGTTGGCCTCTTGAATGTAAAGTATAGAGTAAAATAGAGTAAACCCCCCTTTCTTCACTGTGAGCTACAGGGTCACCAGCTGACACTACACTTTTTGTCTGTGGACACACAGAGAGAGAACTGTATCCTATTTGATCACACAGTGACTGGCGATACCTAATCTCCTGCTTATATGCCTGAGCAAAGTCTCTTCCTGCACTTACTCTAGTTAATTACATGGTAGGATTGATTGTTTTGCAGTGCAAGCCTGGAGAAATGTGTTTGAAGGACTTATTATCTGGCTGGACAAAAGAGATGAAATATAAGGCGTTAAGTGGCGCTGGTAATCGAATTCCTTATGAAAGGTCTATTGATCAGGGTGGCCGGGCCTCCAGAGAATTCACATATCATGCAGTCTTAATTACATGCCAGCAGGGAGAGCTAAGGTCAGCCTGTAAGTGTCTGACCTCACACACACATACCCCTATTAGACATTACAGATTTGGTCAGATTGAAGACAAAGAGACACCACTGCAAACAATAACTGTCACATCAGACCCTTTTAACTACACAGTAAATACTTTACACAGGCTGATAACAGTAATCAGAATAAGTCAAAAAAAATTAATGAAAGTATAGCAAATGTCAGAATAATGAATAATAACTGATAAGACATTAAAACTAAATTTGAAAAAAAAAAAAGAAAATCCCCAAGTCTACACGGAGTATGTGGCAGATTCTGCCAATGGCCTTTTCTTTGCCATCTCACGTCTTCATGTGTGAAATGACTAAATGCCACATTAACAGCTGGCTTTTGTTGTTTTTGCAGCGTGGGTGATTCTGCTCCATTTGACCTTTTGCTCCATTTCCCTCTCTCTTTGGTTCCCCCCCTCTCTCCGCTTCCACCCTCTGCCCTGTGTTGTGACAGGCCTTTCCAGCTGATCATGGCTGCGCCGTGCTGCACTGGGAACTGGCCAGGCTCGGCGCAGTGGAGAATTTCTCTCTCTCTCACTGGTTCGTTGCAGGTCTACCAGCGCATGGACATCACCGTTTCATGCAGCACCTGCTACCCCTGACCTCGCTCCAGCCAGGAGGCGCAGACATACACACACGCACACACACAGATTGACTGGCTGACATTGATCAGTTAAAGCTGCTTCCGGATCAGCAGTCAAATTTGCCACCATTCACCCGTAACCCAATCCCATCTGTCATCATGCATGTTGACTCCTCCAAAGGAACTCTTCGTCTTTCACACAGTATGGTTTTACATCCATGCAGGTGGCAAATCAGATTCAACCTCGTTAGGCTGGCGTTTTCTTGTCATTTTCGATGCCACCTATTGTAACGGTGTTTCTCTGTGTCTGCCAGGGACCAACGTCCAGGAGGCCAAGAGGATTCTGGCCGAAAGCGGCCTGCCCATCACAGCAGCGGAAAACCTGGATGACGCGGCCAAGAAGGCGGTCGCTGCCATCAAAAAATAGAAGAACACATCCTAATCGCACTCCATCCGTCCATCACAAAGACAAATTTCTGTCTCTAATCATCACCATCAGCCTTTTCTCACACTTACAGACCTGCAGGTCCTCAAACCTCTACTTTTTATTTTCAGAGACTCGCCTTCGAATTAGATTTCACCTTCGAATTCTGTTTTTTTTCTTCATCTGTTTTACACAGATTGAGGTGCTGTATCACAACATCAAAATCAAAATTGCCTATGTAGAATTAGATTTTATAATCAGTTTCCACAATAAATACATATTAATTGGGAGTGATTACTCAGGTTCGTTCTAATTTTATAAAATGAAAGTCAGCATTATCTTATCAAGGAAGTATTAAAAGTTCTAGTGACAGAAATGGAGACCAAACTCCTTTGTGCATTTCATTGACCATACATGAGATTTATATGAAATCTTAGTTACGAGAGACCTTCTCTATGTACACTTTATCTACTTTAAACTATCAGTATCACTGAAAAACAGTCCTTCCATGAATTTTAAAATCCGTCTGCCACACCTGGCTACAATACTAAAGGTAATAGGTTAACTTTGAATCTGTCCGCCTGCGTCCTTATTGGCGTCATTATCCAAAGTGGTCCATTAATCCATCCAATGCCTTATCTGTCTGTCAGACGAGGCAGCTGATGATCTCATGCTGTGAATTTTGTACATGTCTTATTTGTGAACTGCTCAGTGGGAAACTGACAGATCTGTTCTTATTTGATAAAGGCTGAATGATTTTCTAAACTGTCTCAGTACTTTAATGAAGAAGTGTGGAATTCAAAAATATAAATGTATTTAGATGCTTTTCTAATCATAAATGTATATTGACAAGGTATCCTGAATAGTGTGAAAACTATATAATTTCAGATTAAATAAAAAAATGTTTCAAGATTAGTGTCTTGTATATTTAAAGTACTGAAGACATGGAAATATATAGTAATTAATGTGGTGGTTCTGTTACTTTTCTTTGCATGATGAATGTAATGTTGTTGGGAGGGGCAGACCCTCAGCAGTTTGTTCACTTGCATGCCTTTGAGACAAGTATGGACAACCTGAACAAAAAAATACAGTCTGAATTTGTGAAGACCTTTTGAGTAGGTATTTATTCCAAACAGTCCCAAGTTTTCTTTTCCCGCATAAGGGCTCCAATATACCAGGTTTAGTATGGCAAGTATAGACCTCAGGTTGCACTTTGTAAAGTGTTCAGGAGCTTTTGGTAGTTTGAACCTTATCAGTTTCACAATATGGAAGGATAGGTCTCTTATTTTGTGCCAAAGATGTTGATTCAACGCCAAAAAAGAATTTAAGAAATACAATATGTAGACGTTTGTGAGTAAGCTTTCATTTGATTTTTAATCACTTCATTGTTAGCTGTTCTCTGTGTGTATCAGAGAACATCAGTTACCCAGAGTGCATTGTGACTTTGTTCACCTAGCAGTCCAAAGTCCTGACATAGTCATTTAGCAGTTTATTCTTTTAAATTTTAATTTAAATTGCTTTTGTTTTAGCTCTACTCTCATTTGTTTTGTGACGCAGTAGAATAAAGGGCGACTCCTGAAACTTTGGAGATAATCATTAATAAAAAGGATAACAAGCTTAACACACGTCTTTAGAGGTGATCTGTAAACCGAAAGTCTTTAAATGAGGAGAAATGAAAGACTATTTAAGTACTTTAGACCATTTGCTGCTTTGCCTTGTGCTTGTGGACTGAAACACAGCCACACTTACACACATTCAGCTCGCTAATTAAACTCAAGTGTACGTTGGTCCCAGGAGAGCCCTGAAAGGAGTGACTGTCCTTCATCGGGCCAGTGTGAGCAACGCCGCAAGTTCACTGAGACTTCTTCCTGTCAGACAGAGTGACTGCGTGATAGATTATCTGTCAGGCAATCTGAGAGGATGCCCTGACACACAAGATCGACTCCATCTTCCATGACAGACACACATGCACACAGACTTTTTTTTCCTTCTGTTTGCACCAGGAGAGAGCTGCTTGAGAAAACTGAAGCTCTCTTTCAGTCAGGGAGAGGCGGCAGGACTCCGGTCGGCCTTCTGGTGATTGCTCTAGTTGCCACATTTTCCTTACAGCTAAACTTGCCGTGCCACATAACTATTGACCTTGATAAAGTAGTAAAAGAGGATATTAAGTGAAGCTGCTCACTAACTACTAATTTTCATTAGTGATTTGTGAATTTGAATCATCCCTATCACCAAGAGTCATCCAAAGACACAAACTGGTCTGCAGCTTGGTGCTGCACGGTGCCAGCCAGCCAGCCGAGCCGTAGAAATGGGCTGAAGGGTTCAATAATTGCTTTATTTCATGCTCTTCCCTCCGAGTGTCAGAAATATCTCCGTTGATGGATTGGACGAAGAAATTTAAGGCTTGATAAAGGATGCTTCTCGGGCCCTGATATTGTTTAATTCAGTGTCAAGCTGGAGGTCACGATGAAACGTGCACACTGATTTACTGGGTAAAATTAGTGCCGCTCTGTCATATAAATATAGATGAGGGGAGGGGAGGGGACGGAGCTTTGGAGGTCATCCTGGAGACTTCTATCATGTAGCCCGCTGCTCTTAACTCGGCTAATACCTCCGGAGGTGAGGAAAGGGGGTGTTGTTATAGTGGCCCTTTGTGCAGCCTGCTCCTTTAATTAAAGTGAATTATTATGCCATGGCTGTTCCATTCTTCACCCTTGGTGGCTCACTTTATTTGTCTGCGTAATTGCCCATTTTGCTTTCTCAAAACGTGGCAGCCTGTTTTATGTGGTTCTGAATCGATGTCAAAACGGTAATTGCCACTTTATGAAGTTGCCTTCAGTGTTCGGTGAGTTGGGAGAGCCAAGAAAAATCTTCCTTCCAAGACAACAGGGTCAAGGCCGTCTCTCAGGAAGTATTGGATATTTATTGAGTCACTTGGGAGCGCCGACGACGAATATATTAGTCCATAATACAGTAATAGCCATATGAATTGCCTGAAGCTACTTCACTTCTTTCAGGGACAGGGCTTTGCTCAATATTTACAATTTTCCGCCCGTGAATCTGCCGACCAGGTGGAGGACAGATAAGGGCCACCAGTCTGTGTGTGTCTCCATTAGTGATATATCTGTCCTTGTAAGAAGTGTGAACATGTGTTCGTGTGTAAGTTTTTGAGAGTTTCATATAAAGACAGGTTACAGTTTCTTCCACGTGGGATCACTCAAACACAATCCATTTGTTTTCCTCTTCTCATTCACAGAAATATTAGAAGAAATGAGAGGGCAGATCTGGCCTCAATACTTTACACCAGTTATAGTTCTCATCCCCAAGTCGTAAAAAAGTGGCTGTTGGCAGGTTTTATGGAGAAGAAGCAGCAGAGTGAAACCGTCAGAAGTGAAGGAGCAGCCTGCGACGTCTGAGCGTTGGGGATTTGGCCTTGGCCCACAGATGAGCAGAAAAATCCATTTCCCCCTGCCCAAACCGTTGTCAGTGAGTCTGTAATTGAAGGTCTCGGAATCGATTGGAATTACCTTGACTGTCTCGAAAAACTGAGTGAAGAGTTGGTAGATTTAAAAAGTTGCAATAAGCAGCTCGCCTCCTGAATCTTCCCTTGTCCATGACAATGTCTTGTTGTCAGCTTTGACAATCAATAGTCCGTCTGAGTTTCAAGTGCAAAGTTTGAAGTAATTTGGTCTAAATGAATTTTTTGGGATGTTTCCAGTACAGATGACCTACGGAGCTATTAGTCTTTGCATCGTGCTTTTCACTCCATTCAATCACATGTTCCTGTTCCCCCTTTTGTTCCGTTGACTGGTCATTCTATCCCTACAACAGCACATTTTCCCTCCTCTCTTCATTCCCCTTCACATTTTCCCCCTCCTTTACCTACTCCCACTCAGCTTTCTGTAGCTCTGGTGCTGCTGCTTTACATCACAGTAGTGATAAAGGTGACATATTAAACTCATTTTGACATGTTTACATAATCCTTGGTGGTCTTAATGAAATGCCTGTGACATGCTTTTGGACACAGACCTGTACTTTTAACCCCACCCCTCTCTTCCACAGCGTGTGCTGAACATTTATAGTATATAGAATTTATATTCTTATAAGAATATAGATTCATTGTCGTCTTTTTATTTTAAAGTTCAAGATTTAAAAAAAAAAATAGATTGTTTCTACATTTATATTTTTATAAATATATAGTGGTGCAGTGGTTAGCACTGTCGCCTCACAGCAAGAAGGTCCTGGGTTCGATTCTGGGTCAGGACGTTTCTGTGTGGAGTTTGCATGTTCTCCCTGTGTCTGCGTGGGTTCTCTCCGGGTACTCCGGCTTCCTCCCACATTCCAAAAACATGCAAATCTGGGGGTAGGTTAATTGGTCACTCTAAATTGCCCGTAGGTGTGAATGTAAGTGGGGATGGTTGTTTGTCTCTATATGTCAGCCCTGCGATGAACTGGCGACTCATCCAGCGTGTACCCCGCCTTCGCCCCAAGATGCTGAGATAGGCTCCAGCCCCCCCCGCGACCCCTAACGGGATAAGCGGTAGAAAATGAATGAATGAATATTCTCTATATTCATGGTTGAATGGCTCACGGAAATGGCTCCATAAAGACGGAAATTAAAAGAGAGGAGACACATGGAGGAAGAATTTCAGAATTTAATGCTTTGAATAAAAACAAAGAATAGATTCAAGAGGGAACGTAGGACAGCCTACTCAAGTTTTAACCAAAAAGTATAAAACTCATGAGCTCATGCGCCGCCAGTATTGCTACATGCTCTTAGTCTTTTGAAATTTAGAGTCTTTAATGTAAATTATTCTTCCTCCCCCATATTTTTCCTCTCCCAATTATTGTCTTCCTGCAGTTTCTATCATTACAGGTAAAGATGGTGGTGTCACCATTTCCTCTGACCCCAAAAAAACCGAGTGGTGCCTTCTTGCACCAGTGATGTCATTTACAGCCAATCACCAATGCGAGCAGAGCACCACCGTCAATCATGATGCTTCGCCACGTTTTAAAGGCATCAAACAACTAATCAACGACGTAAAGCTATCTTTGTGAAAAATATATTTGAGGTGTACTTTTTGTCCTATCTGATATAACTGAGGAGGAGGAGTTTATGACACACAGTATGCTGCAACCCTCCACCGGAGGCTGATCTAGATGTTTCAGCTGCCCTTTTTCTTACTCAATCTTCTGGACTGACCTTGGTTAAAAGCTCATGGTGTGACCTCTGAAAGCCGACGCCCCCTAATTAAACCAGCAGCAGGGGCCACACAACGCTGTTTAAAAGGACGAGA
>KV751324.1:12429164-12452567 GCA_001698575.1 Mola mola | reverse complement strand
TTGTCCCAAAATGCTGCCTGTTCATGCCGTCTGCAGAGTAAAAATAAAGTTGCAACGCCTTCCTGATGGGCTGACAGTATGGCACAGTGATGACAACATGGTGTGGAAATTCAGGAAGGCACTTCTGTTGTTTGTGAGCTGCTTTTTTGTTTGTAGATGATCTTTGTTTTGTCAGATGGCTGAAGGTTTGATGAGTTGGTTTTAATCTGAGGGTTTTCAAAATAACACAGTTACTCCACAAGCTCATCTATTAACTTAATAATTCACAGTTCCACTACATGAGTCCGTGTGTGTATGTGTGTAGAACAACGTCTGCCTTGGAAGGTGACTTTGACGTTTTGCAGCGGTAACGGTGGCTTTTCACTGCCTTCTTTTCTCCCTCTGCCGTCTCATACTCAGACAGAATATAGGAAACCTGTGTTCGCATGTCAAGTGCTATCGTCATCAAATAATTCTGCCTGCAGTGCGCACTGGGAGGAGGAATTTTGCCCACGCGCCCCGGAAAAGTGGCCTGTCACCTCAGATTTCTGCAACAATATAACACAGCGCAGTAATGGCAGGATGTGGGCCGCTGTGGTGCCGAAGCGCTCTTACACATCTCGCTACAAACTGACACAGTAAACAAGGTGATGAGGTTTAACGTGAGGACGAAGATCTGCCTTGTTGAAGAACTTTTTCAGGCCGGAGCTGCGAGCATCAGAGTGGGTGTTTGTTTTCGCTTGTAAACTGTGGATCCTTGTTGACGTCCACATGGACTTGCATTCTTTTTGCATTTCTGTCAGCTTGTGGGAGTTTGCTGTGTGTTGTTTAGTCTGCGTTGAGATGCAATGAGCTGTTTGTTTACTCAAATACTGTATGCTTGAAGGTTTGTTTGCACTCAGGTTATCAAGTGAATTTCCAAACAGGTAAACCCCTGCCAGCCTGAGGGCGTCTCGGAGCAGCGAAATCACATGGCGGCAATTAGCTGGAAATGAGCGTTACACAGAACCATGAGTAATTGGAAACGTTGCCTTACCCCTTAGTTTACATTAGTTTTGCTGAACAAACATTGTGTTTACGCTGTAACACACATTCTTAGAAGGCAGGTGAGGAGCTGTGTGGGGGGATCCAAGGCTTCCTCAATGGGCCACTAACAGCAGCTGCTTTGGTGCAGTCTTAACTCATCACTTGACTCAGTGCATTGGTTGGCCGTTGATTAAGCCCTTAAAAACTAATTTCTGTTTAGTAAAATTAAATATTTAGATTTGTTTCTCACATGTCTTGTATGTAATTCCTACACCTTTGACTCACCTAGGTTGCCGAGGTCCATGAATGTGTTCCTTTAGTCCCGCTCCATCCCCACTCGCCACTCTGCCCCTCGCCTGGCACAGGAGCAGGTTGGAGCTCACCTGCTCTGTCATCTTCTAACATTTAAACTACTTTACCGGCAAGTTCTAACACTGGAGTGATTCAGCGCTACATGTCTGAAGCAGACACAGAAAAGAATAGGAGGAAGTGTTTCTACAAGGTCACCAACAAGTTGGTGGATCAGATGGTTAGTTTTATGTCACAGCGTTGAGCCCCATCCTAGCAAATCATCAGGATTGGTTTTCTATGTGGAAGACCCAGACTGTCTGTGTTTTTTAGAGACTGTCATTAGTAGATAACAGAATAAAAGCAGAAATCGTCATGACAAGCCAGGATGTTGGCTGCTTATTATTTTACTGTCATTATGTGTGTTGTAGTAGATAAAAACAAACATGGACATGCTCATAGAGTCAAAAATATCATTTCCATCAGAAGTGGTCTTTAAGACTGTAAAAATAAAGTGTAAAGCGAGACAGCGCAAAACCGCTGTTACACTTTATTGTGTGATCAAAATCTCAACTAAGAATACACCTGTACGTATATTTAACCAGTCGTACGAGTAAATGTTACATCGATGTGTGTGTATGTGAGAGAAGGAGAGGCAGCAGTGAAAGCAGGGCCAGCCCTCAGCAATGAAACATTACCTACATTCAAAGGATATTTCAGACTCTCTCCCCTCATAAAAGTGTCCATTACATGGGTCAATAGAGGGCAATGGGAGAAGAATACATATCTACACCGCTCCCTCTCCTTCGCCTGCAACCCACACGCTGACACTCACTGTCGGCCCGTATGATTGCCTGTTAGGAAGTCTCCCTCACCACGACAAGTGCCCCTTTCGCCAACAACCATTTTCCCCGCCATGTCAGATATGAGAATATTAATGAATGCACAATGACAGTACTTAGGGAGGCAAGCAGCGATCCTGCCTCTGCAAATTTACTGCAGGTCACTTTTGTTCGACAAGGAAGAAGAAACTGCGGAAACAAACAGGTGCGGGTCAGAAACTCATCTCCTCTCCAAGATTAAAAACTCATCTTTCAAGCCGTGCAGCATTATTGAGCCTGATTCTTGGGGCTCTCCATGCAAATGGCGGTGAGATTATTCACATTGGGTAGGGCCGATGGACAGAGAGGGGCCAAATGCGGCCTCTGCCTCGGAAATACTCATCAACTTTGTGTATTTTGGATACAATTTTCATGCAAATACACAGTCTGCTGTCACTATACAATAAATTAACAATAATGATTCATGTTGTACTGGACATTCTGTAACATCCAGCATTCTACATCAAACCTTCAGCCTTTCCTTTAAGGCCTATTAAGAGAGAGCTTGTTTTACATTCATATAGTCTCAGCATAATAATGGAAATGTAATCCTACAGTGGACTGCAGCATTAGAATATGGGAAAAGGGGTGGAGACATGATGGTGATTATCCCTCATGTGTCTGTACAAGACCAATAAATTCCCATCTGGGATCACCTGCAGATACGTCTGATCACCAGGGGATATCAGGGACATATGGTTCACCTCATAAGGTGTTTCAGCCTTTTTAAAACAGGTCCCTCAAATCCCAGGGGCCCAGCCAGGGTCGTTCTTCCTGATCTATAGCCAACGGAGTGTTCTACGGTCCCTGATGTTTCTTTTATGGTTCAGTGAACTGCTTGTCCATGGATTCTCAGTTCCTTTTGAGCAAGCTATTGCAGCAAAACATCCACTGGGCGGACTAAAGCGCCCCAGCCTCTTCCTCTCTTGAGCTTCATCAGCTGCATCGTCCCGGGTTACTGTCAGTCCCACAACGTGAGCACAGGGCAATGCACAGGGTGTTGGGGCTGAGATCCAGGCCAAAACCTCAAAAGACTGAGAATTCACACACTCACATCCATGTACATGATGCACTGTAACATTGAGTTGAAATTTTGTGGAATTCACAGGCTATTAAAGCTCTGATACTCGTGCACTTTTGTGTTACAGGACCCCAATAGAGCAAAGCCCCCTGAGATAAAACAGGCAAGACATTATCTGCTGATTCTTCATTAACCTTAAATTATGCAAGCCATTACAGTTTACGTTCAAGTTTGTAGACAGCTCCGTTCCCGGCTCTTACAGCGCCAGCCTTCCTCCCCCTTCTGTCTTTTCATGATAGCTTCATGCTTTCATCTTGGCTCCAACAATCTGAGGGTCATGTCTGCTCTTCAGTTACAATTCCGCTGCAACTTTCCTCTGTAATGAGCTGACAAGTTCAGGTGGCTCACACACATGGAAATATTTTATTTTCCTACGTGCATGCTTCTTGTTTTTGCATGTGATCATTTTTCCATCCGTGCTTGCCAGGGTTGGCATAAACAGCATCTCAGGTACCCCAGCACATTTCTCTGTGTGAGCCTGAACACCACCTGAGACTTCCCCTGCTCTACCAAAGCTTCGGGATACGGCTTTACAATAGGGAGCATTTTTATATTATCTCCTGCCATCCATGATCTTATCTTGATCGATGAGGATCTGGTATTTCACTCTGAATCGTACAACGTCTCGAAGCATGCACAGTGACCAGTGCACATTTAATCCCTGAAGCATATTCGAAATACAGCATCAGTAATGATCTCTTACTGTTTATGATGACTGTCCTGTAAACTGATGGATGTGTTATTATGTACACCACTGCTTTTTTTTGTTTTGTTTTTAAAAGACTTTATTTTCAAAAAGTGGAGGAACAGTATCTAACCTGCTCATTGGTGGCAAAAGTTCACTGTGTGAAGGTTGTCTAGACTGAAGATCTGCGGCACTCTGATATCATAAAATATTATAAATATTCTGATATTAAATGAAGTCACGGACCGTTACCTGAGACCGGGCTAGCCTGAGCACACCAGCTAAGTAAGTAGCGTGACATCATAGAAACGCAATACGGTGTATCACAACCAAGAAACCATCAAAACAAACAAAGGAAACAATGGAGGACATTCAGCATTTCCCATTGTTTCTTGTCCACAAATTCATACACCAGCAATTAGCAGCAGGTAGCACTATGACCCCTGAACTGTGGAGCTTTGTGACGCGAGAACAATGACCGCTTGTGTTAGCAGGGCGACAAAGGAATTTGAAAGGCTTGCTGCATCATTTAGGAACTTTAGCTCCTTTGTTAAATATGATGATCCTGAAACAAGAGTGGTTTTAAAAAAAAACATTATATTTGTAGGCACTTTTGAAGCAAACTTAATTTAATGTGCTTGGGACAAGAGCTAAGAAAAATGACGAAGAGCCACTAATGTTTTTTTTTTAGAATTTTGAAGTCATAAGCTCAGATCACTTTATTTATTCCCTCTACTGCAAGATTAAAGCCTACAATCTGCCTCATGTTGCATTTTAACTACTGAAGTGAGTGATTTTATTATATAATTAATGTTTAAAGGAAGAAGGTATATTTTACTGTATTGCACTTTATTTTAATAACTCAGTATTGAATAATAATGTATTATTTATTTAATTTAGATATACTAAGATGGGTTTTTTTTCAATATCCGGCTACTGAATGCTGTTTTGATTAAAGAATGTGGGCATATAATAAGTAGAAATTTAGAAAGTTATACATGTCTCCACACACTTTTATCTTTTTTGCTGAAAAAAAAAAAAAAAAAAAAAATAACCCAAAAAAATGGTGACTCTGTGACCTTCTTACATCTAATATCCAAAAACCTTGATATGATTAATTATCTGAACCACGACATTTGGGATCTGTTGCACCTCTAGTGAAACTGGTGCCATCTGCTGTTTCTTTGTGTGAATTTAAAATAAAAAAAAATCTAAATATCCTCTTCTCAAATATGTTGAAGTTAACGTTCAGCCTCCATTCATCCGTCCGTTCATCTGTGTCATCTGCCCCTTTCATACACATCACATCAATTACTTCACTAGTTCTGTTTCTATACCACACTGCCATAGCTCGTACTCACAACTGAAAAATAAAACTTTAGCTGCGCAACTTTAACATGACTGTACTTCTTCCCCTTTGTTCCCTCACAGGTACGTAAATATGATTTCTAACAGATATAAGAACACAAAAGATTTGTATTTAGCACATATGGCTCCTTCTTCGTTTACAACAGAGACTCTCTATGTTGTACATCGTACCGGTTCTTCGCAGTGTGTTGGTGCTGGGGACTCTGTACTGGAAGATGACAGCTGCCTGGTGCTTGCAGGACCGATCACTGCTGCCGTTGGGAAGGGTGCACATTTCCAGGCGTATGTATGTGCACCATAAAGATCTTTCAGGGAGTGGAGGAGCTTTGACTTTGAAGTGGCTGGCATCACTCTTCGTGGAAAAGAAACAGCGGGGAGGAATGACAAACAGACAAAGAGCATTTGTTTTAAATCACTGAGTTTTTTCAGTCTCCGTCCTTGCCATAAAATTCCTTTTCATCTGATATCCAATTGTGCTTTCTAAAAAACAAATACTGGAACATGATTAAGTTTGACCTTGGGGCTGTTTTCCTTTACCATGAACTTCACCTCCTGCAAATCTCCACAATTGCCAATGGCAGCATCTATATTCAAGTCAAAAGAGCAGAATCTGAGACCAAGTTATGACCAGAACGCATCAAGAATTTAAAGCTGGACTTTGTAACGTATGGCAACTCCACTGTGCCCCCTCCCTGCTTCTGCTCCGTAGCTCCACCCAATCGTTTTGACTCTTTGCTGTTTATGCTGATGATAATGCAGGAAGAGCAGCTGTTTCTTGCTGGGATGTCCACCATTGTATTGCCCTTTACCATCTTGTGTGCGCACAACTACGTTTAAATACAGCCGGGGGAACAGCCTGTCTCTTAAATGACCTGCGACTGGCCAAAAGTTACAGTCACCGGGTAGATTTTAGTAAAGCCTGAATACAGAGCATGAATAGAGTACTTACATACACTCGTGTAAAATCTGTGTGCATTTAGAACACAAATGTACTGATCAGTACAATAAATATGATAAATACTGAACACATTTGTCATAGATGTGGAGCTACATAACTTCTCCACCTTCTATTGCTTCTCACCCAAGGGAGGCACACTGCCACAGCATAATAGCTGATACTGATGTAACATGACCTTGTATACGTACATAGATTTGTGTGTCACAGTATATCATCAGACGTAACATAGGAACGTGCGTTCCCAGATTATTAGCAAATGCTGCATCCCTCTATAAGGAGGTCCTGTAACTGCGTACTGCTTCACGGCCACTCTCATTAGAAACTTAGAACTGAGCCATCAATACTGTCACTGCACCTGATGCATCTTCAAAATTAAAAAGAATCACATTTGGAGCTTTTCATCTGCTGCTTCTCTCCTCTCAAAAAATGTTTCAGTGGTCATCCAGATGTCACAGTGATTTAGAAAAATTCTCAGGTATGCATTTGCCAAGACTTCCTTTCTTACTGTATCCTACAGTTCAAAGTGCCAGAACAACAAATCAGGCCAAAATCAAAAAGCTTTTTGTTTTCATGCCTTAGTTCACTTCTAAAGTTTTTTAATGTGAGAAACATTGGTGCTGATAACTCGCTCAATGTTTATTAGTATTCATCGAGTGACAAATGTAGCACATTAGTGGTGGTTTTCCCTGAGGTGCTGTTTGTAAATGTGCTTTAGCTAGCTAGACTGTTTCATTGCTACCATTCATGTACAGCTCATTTGCAGCGTAAACCTACTGACAGCTGATGCAGATTATATTTAATTTGGCAAAGGCAGACAGGAAATTCCAGCTGTGCTCAGTCCTCGTTCTACTGGACCTTAGTATTACTTTTGACACAGACGTCAGCATTCTTTTAGAAAGACTGGGCTCTGGAATATTTTTTACAGTCTTAAATCGTTTCTCCTCATACCTTCTTCTCAAACAGGAGACTCTGTGACTCGATTTCTAACCATGTCATCTTTTGCTCCTCGTTTACCTGTGTGTCAACAGCATAACGAAAAACACATTTTAAAATGACTCTCTTAAGCACACAAGCAGCTGTCAATTTTCCGTCTTGGTGACAAAACAAAGCAGCATGCGGGGAGATCCCTCCTGTCTTCCTCCACCTGGATCCATTGTCCTTGGCACACACTTTCAAGGACACCCGACACTCAGTGGTGAAGTTTGATTATGTAGCCAACGGTGCCGAAGAGCCCTGCACAAACAGCTGCTTATGAATCTGCTCTGGGGGATGTGTGTGATGTGTGTGTGACAGACAAATGGAGAATTAAGAACAAGAGGAGGAAAGACCGTGTTTCTTGAGCATCAAATGATCTAAGAACAGGTTTCTGGATTCTACTGAGCAAAACATACGGAACTTTTCATAAACAACGCTATATTAAGCACACCAGTTATAAAAACAGACCCTCATTGCACTTGATGTTACAATCAAGAACCTTCCTCACTATAAGTCTTGCAGACATGCCAGTTTGAAGACGCCAAGTAAATCCATGTGAGAGATGGATGTTTTGTGGCGCAAAACTTATCAGTGTCAGCATTCAGATGGGGTAAAAACGACATGGAAAGACAAAATCAATATCTTGTGAGCTGTCCGGTTCACATTGAAGAAAGGAGGAACATGAGGCAAAGTAGAAGTATGTATAAGGATGACGTTATTATTGACAAGAAAAACCACTATGCATGCATTCAGGTTTGTTTTGGTTAACTTGCGCGTGGGAAATATCTGGCAGGACTTAGTGCAAATGAAAGTGTCCTTTGTGTGTGTGTTAACAGTCCTTCCCCATGTTCCGTGGGAGGGGCGTGATGGAGACATCAGGTCAGGGATAGATGCCTGTACCTGAGTCTGTTTGTGCGAGTCTTAATAGGTCTGAACCGTTCAAACAAAGGGTGATCAGGGTGTATAATGTCTGGGTAGATATATATTGTAGACTGTCCAGCTGTTGTGGCTCCATCCTGACGATGCGCCCCACTGGCTTCACCACTTGGTGGAGGTCTGTCCGTTCAGTTGTACAGCTGGCAGACCTTACTAAGGCACAGTTTGTCAGGATGGATTCGATGGAGCTCCTCCAAAACTCCATCAGCGGCTTTTGTGTTAAGGATCACGGTGTAGGAGGTGTGTTCGCCCACCCTGAAGTGTTGTGGTCAGAGGTTCCTCCAGGTGTGTAAGTGCATTATGAGAACGCGTCCTCTTTGGAACAGTTTGCTCTCTATACCAACACATCCTCACTATAGGTGTCCGTGCCACAGGACAATAATTATTCAGGCACCTTGAAGCTGATTCCTTTGGCACTGGGATAATAGTGAACGTCTTGAAGCAAGTGGGAACTAACGCAATTAGAAGTGAGAGGTCAAAAAGTTTTGTAATCAATTCAGTCAGTTCATCAGCAGAGACATCTAGACCAACAGCCTTTCTCATACTGAACCGTCTCAACTCGATCCTCACTTCTTGTTGCAAGACCAGCCTCCTCTCTCCAAGTCAAATCAGGCCAAAAACCTGGTTCAGGGATTCATGCAGTGTGGGGTCATCACTTGGCAGCTGGTTACTGGTTTTGTAGTCTGTTAGCACCTTAATGTCATTCCAAATGCTGCAGGTTTGCAGTTTTCCAACTGATGTTCAATGCGCTTCTTGTGTTTGTGCTTTGCATCCCTGGTGCCCCTCTGGAGGTTCCCCCATGTCATCCTGACCCAAAGGCAGCATTCTGCTCCCCCAACAGTATCCTCACAACTCCGACTCACATCTTCTGGTTAGCAAACATCCTTATTTTCCTCTGTGTTGTTACAGTCTCTGTACAGAAGCGTATGTATCCCAGAGTGGAAGCAGGAAAATTCCTGTGGCTCCATCTGCAAACAGGCTCCAATCTGTGTTGTCAAAACAGTCCTGCACCTGTACTGTCCTGATAGCTGGTCTAATGTGACAGGTCTGAGGTCTGTAGGCTGGGGTCAGAATAAGGCTGATGTGGTCTGATTTGTTGAGCCAGTGTTGCTCGGAAAGCCCCTGTTATATTAGTGTAATATGTTGTTCTCTTTGATGAAAAATTTCCCAGTCTTGTAGAGTTTAGGCACGACTGTTATAAGGTCTGTGTGGTTAAAGTCCCCTGCTACAACAATCACGCCGTCTAGTTGAGTTGCTACTTGTTGAAGCTGTTGTCTAGCTTCTCCATTATTAGCTTAGCATTAGCTTTTAGAGCTATGTAAACAGCCACAATTGTGAATATTGTGCACTCCAGATCAGTACAGCATTACTTGTTGTTCACTTAAATGCTCAGACCGCCTCCCTTGTTTTTGCCAGTGTCTCTCATTTGGTCCAATCTGGAGACGGAACAGCCAGCCAATTCTATAACCACATCTGGCACGTTCTGGTTCAGCCATGTCGCCATGATGACAGTCACACAGGGAGGCATGAGATGCATAGAATCTCCTGGGGAATGGAGTTGTGCCCCGCTCACCAATGAACGCTGAGATCATTTATACGTGGCACAGGCTACAGTTACTGCTATGGTTAGTAGCATAAAGCAGAAGTAAACCGAGAGCGAGACGAGCTGCTGTCGCTACCACGAGCATCATCATTTTATGTGGCAGGTACAAAAATGATAAAAAATCCTACACCCAGCCTTGAAGAAGAACCTTCTGTGGAGAAACATTGCTGCATCAACCTTCTCGTGCTGGTCCTTGGAAAATCTATGAAAAAATTGCCATTAAAAATCAGAACTCGCCAAGGCTGCACAAGAATGTATCCCCAGAAATCCCAGAAGAACACACTTCAATTAGTTTTTCTTTGTTTTCATCCTGCTGACATTAGAAAATTTTGACAAAAATTGACAAAAACAGCAACCATGGCAAAGATGACAGCACAGCAGTCGCCATTGAAAATAAACGACCTCCTAATCAATTTGCATTTTGTTTGGTGTAGGTTGGACTCGTAAATGAGATACGGCTAAAATTATTATCTTTTTTTATACATATAACACACCCTTGTGGCCAATCCTGATGCCAATAAATGCCGATCTTATCAGTTGTAGATCTCATGCATATTAGTGAGATTGTAGCATAACAGATCTAGCACAATTCTGTGATAGATCCGTTGCTGGGACAGTGGTGGTATAGTGCCGATTGATCCAAAATATCCATGATTTTTAAGGATATAATTAAATGATCAGTAAATGATCAGCTCATTATAACTAAAGACTATATGTAAGAATTGAACTGCTTATATTCTTTATGCAATATTTATGTGTGTGTGTGTGTGTGTGTGTGTGTGTGTGTGTGAGTGTCTATACAACTGCCCTTTATGCCCCTAACACCTCAGAGCAGCAGAAGTCATCAAATATTTATAAAAAACAAACTGGGACCAGAGGTTGGGTCTTAAGTCGACCTGATCCTTTGGCTCCTATTTCGCTGGTGCCTCTACGTTCGATTATGGCAGCTAGTGCTGCAGAGTTTACAGCGAAATGAGGGGTCAGTGGATGCCCTGTTCAGGTATATCATGTAGAGAACATCGCCTGCACCTCATTTATGAGTCTACATTTGTTTTTGTTTTTTTTTTCCTCTCCCCTTTCAACAGTCATTCCGTTTTTCTGCCTGATATTCATGGAGCAGCTGCACTGCGATGTACTGACAGTACAAACACACACATTCACACTTGGCACTGTCCCCAATATTCCCCCTCAATGGCTTGCAGAAGAAGAGCTGCTGCTGAGCATATTATTACATTCTGAGGTTATTAATTACTTTCCAATTACCTAAACAAATATGCCACATTTAGTGCCTAATTTCCCTTCTAAACTGCAGCAGATGGATGTATCTTTGGCTTGAGCCGGCTAATGCTGAGTGGCTCAGCATAAAGGAAAATCACAGAGATGGAAGAGAAGCATCATGCACCGGTGCCTCCTGTCTGCTGGGTAGCACATTAGTTCGCTGGTGAACCCCGCAGCAGTCAGTAGGACCACTCTTTTTCTGTGAAGCACCTGTTATTCACCCACGTTTAAGAAAAGAAACGAATAAAAAGTTGAGGCATTTTGTGAGCAGTTTAGCAAAAGCCGTGTATGTGTAATGAATGATGGATTCATTTTAAGTTTCTTGAGCAATGCTCAATTTGAATTCTGAGCCAGTACGTGTATGCCACGCTTGGCAGGCTACATTTCTGCGTCCATGTGTGTACACACACACACACACACACACACACACACACACACACACTGAACGCAGCACAAAATAGGAGCCCAACTTTTCAAGTTACATCTAAAAAGCCTAATGGGAAATCTCTCTCCTAATTAAGATGAATGAATAATTGAAGTGGTGGCACGCTATTGAGCATTCCATCAGTCCTGAGCGGCGATGACGGCCTGTCAAAGCACATCGTGGCCAGTTAGCAGCCTGCGAGTGAGGAGGGCTCAAGTGAAGGGATGTCGACACCTAGAGAGCTGCTTGACAGAGTATCCAATCATTACTGTGGAGAGCGTGGCCAGCTCCCCGTAATCAACAACAACAACATGACTCCTCTGTCTGGGGACAATCTGGTGAGTAAGATGTCATTTCGAAGGAAAAAGGAGTCTCAGGAGAATCACTTTTGTGCCGCTTACATCTAACTTCATTTACTGAGAAGAAACTGTGAGTATATTTGTGTGAGCCTGTGTAATTTCTTGTCGCTCAAAGTATAGTGAAACTTCCACACACCTATTGTGCTGCTTTTAAAGCATGATTTACCAGTGCTATGGCCCCGCAGTTATTGCGTCTCTCTGAAAGGGGCAGTTTAGTGCTAGTAAAAGCAATAGAATAGTGTTAAGATGGAAATTAAGAATAGATAAATCACAGAGGTTAACTCTGCATTGGCTCTCGATTGTAGTGTGCCTTTAATGAAAACCATTACTTTATTTACAGTGAGGGAATTAACCTTGTATGGAAATGTGCTAATGTAGCTTCTCTGTATTGTTTTCATCTTTCATTTAATTAGAGACAGTTATTTTAATAAAACACACTAATGATACAATAAAAAGGGCCTCTGTGAAGGCAGCAGCTTCTGTCCGGGCCTGTGGCCGTTTCACTGTATTTCCAGATTCACTGTGTTGTTGCCACCAAGCGTTCACACACAAACAGTAAGAGCAAAGGCTCCAGTAGGCCCTAGTATTTGTGAGTGTACGTAGCCCCAGGGAGGCAGGCTGAGGTTTTGTGGCGTCTTTGTGCTGGTTTTAACCTTGGCTCTGGGCTAAACACACGGGGAATGTTCTGAGAGGACCTTCAGCCATCTGCAGCAGCTTTTCATATACTGCTCCACTCCTGTGGGAGCGCAGCCACAAACACAACTATTGATCCACTGTCATAGTCTCATGCACTCCTCGACTCAGCTTTCCTCTTTTTTCTTAGCTGCTGGGTAGTGTGTGTGTGTGTGAGTGTGAGCAAGGCTAAAAAATACTAATCTAAATTGCTCACAGATCCCATGATGTGGTATTGGGGGTATTGATGTGTTACTGGTGTCCTGTATAGCCTGTGGGTGTTGGATTTGCATTATATTTCTCTTTATTTTCATCTATTTTTATCTCTATATATAGCTCGTCATTCAATGCAGCGGATGTGTTGAAAATATGAACCACTTTCATTTAAAACTCTAAATATTGAGACAATGACTGAGAAAACGTGAATCATTCACAGTGACCTCATATCAGACAGCTTGGTATTACTTTTAATTTCATTTGTACTTCTTTATGTTTCCATGATGACATTTTTCAGAAAGAGTATACTTACCGTTTCCTTTCGAAAGCTTTAACTTATCAGAACTTCCGTGGAGTTTGATGCTAGAAGGACTTTTACTTTCAGTCCACCGAAACAGGCAAAAGCAGCAACACTTGACGAGTTTGGCAACAAAGCTCTACTGTTCTTCCCTGCAGCTTTTATGTCACATAAATGTGCAAACCTGTCTCCAAAAATGTGGAATGTTTTCGTATCCTTGCTTGATTTAGAATTTCAGCTGCTCAACAACTGGCCTTGTCTTGCTGAAATAAGCAAGACCATCCGTGAAAAAGACTTCATCCATTTGGCAGCATATCATCACTGTCCAATTAAAATCGCATATCTCCACCATTGTCGATTTTGACTTTGTACTGTGTACAGAATGGCCACGTTTTTCCTTAGCAACTGTTAGCTTTGCCCAATGGAAAGATGTTTTATCATGTAATTTTTGTAGTGCATTGTGTGAAATTATGCTGGGAGTTCAGAAGGATAGCCTTGGATAGCCTAAATAAGCCAAGTATAGATGATAAGCTATTTCTGTGAACTGAGTCAGAATGATGCAAAACATCACTGTCGGATGGCTGTTCCCCTGTTGATTAACCTGATTTTAATATAAAACACTGAGCTTTGATTAGGGTAATGTTCTATGTGGAAATGTAGAATAGCTGCTATCAAGACTTTATTAACTTAGTTGGACACAAACATGTCCTGTTTAAGTCAAGGATTTTGAATAACCAATCATTAGGTTTTCCGCGCCATGAGCACTAATGCACCCCCATGCCATCGAATGGTGGCTTTTGAACTGTGTGCTGATAACAAGGTGGATGCTCTGAGGATGTGGTGGCCATGAGTTCCAAAAAGGATTTTCAGAAGTGCCTTTTTCAACGAGACAATGTTGTGCAAATAATCCCATTCTGTTCGTATTTACATTGTTGACACTATCCCAACATTTTGAGAAATGGGTTTGTATATTCATCATTCATTCTTCTGAACAGAAGTGCACAGAAAGTTTGCTTGTTGACTGTTCTTGTTCTTAACTGATGTATTTTGTTTTCAATTATCTCTACCCAGGAAGCATTTTTTTTGGTCATTTTTTTTTTTAATTCAGTGTTTCACTTGCACTTTAAGTGCAGTGGGAAAATCTCAAAATATGCAAAAGGAAAATTCTGACAAGGAAACAGAAGATGAAATGTGGAAAGAGATGGATTAAATGCAGAGCAGGAGAGAGAAGTTAAAGAGACACTGATTTATGAAAAAAAAGATGTAGTGTGGGGGACTGATCTGTCTGTATGCTTAATAAATAGCACTCCAATTCCACATCATAAATATCATCCCCGCTAAATGTACTAAGCTCCAAGGTGGTTCCAGGCTGAGCTACCCTCGGGGTGGGTGCATGGAGGGGAGAAGCTGTGCTGGCTGCAGGAAAATCTTACCTGGAGCCTCAGGAGAGAGGATGAAGGGCAGCTAAATCCCTGAAGTTTGTGGCATAGCTGTCCTGGCCCCAGTGGAGCAGATCGGCTCCAGATGCCGGGATTGACAAATAGGAGCATTAATCATTTTCAGCCTGATGACATTTCCCTTCATATATCCACAATGAGAGTGTACTTGAGAGTGAGTGAGGGGCTCAGACATGCACATGTGTTCTATAGAGGAGTACCGAGATGTCCAGTCATGGGGGACAGACTGTCAGGATTTCAATAAAAATAGAGGAAGATACTCTATGGGTGTGGAACTTTCTATCTGTGTTTTAGCCTTTGAATGGATATCCCTCATGCTTCAGGAGTCGCTGACACCGGGGTCCAATCCGTCCTCACATGTGTAGGGTTGTACCCATTTTTCTGGATGTCGGACCTGTCCCCTCTGATGAATTCTGGGGCCTGAGGCCTGGGCGGACTGGCTGACGTGTTGGCTACAGGCAGGTGATTGATGACTAGGGGAGTAGTCTCAGTTTTGCTCCAATTTCCCCCCGACCAGTCTAGCTGACAGCCTGAATCACCAGGCAAACATCTGAATCAGGCCCCATCCGATCTCACAGCTGTTGTCTCTGACAGATCTCACAGCTCAAAGTGCTTTTGCATGTCCGTGCCTTGATATAGTGGAAAACCAAAGTTAAAAATGCCTGTGCGATGACGAGCAATTGCAGCTTTGGAGGGCTTTGAGTATTACACCCACACAAACATAAAATAACAATAAGCTGGTTGTTTTCCATTCATGTGCAATTACAATGGATTTTAAAATGTGTCTGAGGTCCCATTCAGAATCAAATCTCAGCATCCTTATGGGTGAGGAAAGCAGAGAGCAATGCCTTATTTCACAGCCTAGAAGCCCCTGCGTCAGCTATTTGGATGAATGCTTGTCTTGGAACACATACAGGTGGTGCATCACTTTCTCAATTAGCACCTTGTCTAAAGGCCCCCCATGGCCCATTCCTTCTCACAGTACCAGTGGGAAAATCTTCCATCAGCGCAATTGCTCTCTTCTTCAGGGCGCCACACTGCTGAGGCAGCGATCACCACAGTGGCCAAGCAGGGCAGAGCTACAGTCTACAGGCAGAATGTCCATGAGCAAAACTCAGCATGGAGCAAAGACAAGAGCAACTTAACAGTGGAGTTGGGAGCGTCACACTGCATCTCTTAGATGAGTCATCAGGTTGAGGAATTTTTTGGAGCTTATACTGTCCTCGCAATGTGTAGCCAAGTTCAAAGGTAGACAGTTAGCTTACACTGAATGTGAAGTTCTCCAAAAATGTAATTTTTACTTGGAAGAATTGCATTTCACATTTCTGTTTTGTGTAACTGCAACAGAAACACAAATACCATAAATAAAATGAGACTACAAACAGAGCACATCAAAAACACAACATAAAGTAAAGCTAATTAAGCAAACCATGTTCAGTAAAAAAACAGTAAACAGAAACTTACAGACAAATAGTGTCCAGGGCAGCGACGTAGGAAGAAAAAAAATGCAGCAAGAGAAGCAGGAGCACTCTGCTCTCCACCATGTCCTGTTGATTATTGCTGCCACTAACTTACAACACGCAAAACTTTACTTTACAGAGCATTTTCTGCCTTTAATTTTAAAGTGTAGCTGCAATTGCAAACTGGTTTCTTACGCCCTCCCTCGATTTGACTTTGGAGATGAAAACAGCACAGAAAACACCCGTTGCAGTTACGGAGAGGAGCTCATAAATAAAAAGTGAGATCATTTTCAAATTTCTTCGCTATGCACATCCAGATATTAGTGATCTGTCACACACGCACAGTGTGGGTAACTTGGCAGAATTGTAGTTAAAAATCATTACAATTTATTAATAATTCAAAAAACAATAGGTCTTCATCAGACACAAAAACAAAGATGAATGAAAAAACTAACTACAAGGCCCTTAAAGAATTCAAACCTTTGCCAACACAGCTAAACTCCTTTCAACGTACACTACCCAGCATTAAATGCTCGTTTTCAAGTTTTGTTTTGTGAGCCTGTATTTCAGCCTGCTACCAGTCTGTGGTATTAGTCTGTCTTAGGCATTCTTAAGTATATTATTTAGGTCCAGGTCAGGCACATGGTGGCGCCACAGTTAGCCAACTGGTTCTGACTATGTGATGGACTATAGGATTAGTTACGACAGCAGTCAGGCTGCTGGAGAAATTTCAAAGACCTTGACCCTTGACCTTTGACCTAGAAGGCTCAACTTTAATCCCTTTAATCTGACCCTTACCCTTTTAGTAACATTCTTTTTTGTGTGTTAACAAAAAAATCAAAAAAACAACCTCATAACCAGCTTTGTTGGTAGAGGTAATTAAAACTGAACTGAGCCGAAAAATACAATATACAACAAGTTTTTGAAACTGTTGACAGATGATTCAGTCGCTAAAGCACATTTAACCATTTCTATCAAGTCAGCCTACAAGGGGCAATGTTAGCTCACTGAATTGCTTGAAAATGCTGTCTCCAGGCGTTTTCTAATGAGAACCCTGGTAAAGGATACTCTTCCTTTTATCTACTTGATGGCAAAATAAATGATGAGGATCAAGGCAAAATAATTCAAGCAAAACGTCCCAGCCGATGATACCATTGTGGAAGAATGAGGGATGACCACTGTACTGCAGAGTAACCTGGTCAAATAACAAACATACTTGGTAATATTAAACAATGTAAACAAACAAATGTAATGTTATGTTATGTAATGTTCCTTCACAGATGTAACATTTGTGCAGTTAAAGTTACAGAAGATAAACATGTTGTTTTAGCAATTTTTTGAACAATTTTGCTCCCGGAAGAGGGACATCTCCCTACATCCACTCTTGAAAAGCATGGAAACATATCCCCATACTACATGAACTCTTAATCTGTTGTAAAATCTAAGGCTTGACAGGTCTGCAGAGTCTTGTATAGTTATGGTTGCTAAAGTAGAAATAAAGTGGCAAAAATGTGCTCCATGACATTGCAGCAGCTGAGGTCAGAGGATGTACAGCACATGTGATTTGGTTGGTGTGCTGTCTGTCTAACATTGTGAATTATCTCACTTCTTCTGAACCAAATCCAACCAATCTTCTTTCCAGCACAGGTGGAGCCATTCATTTTGTCTTAGACATCTACACTTAGTCATCTGTAGATCCTTATACAGCTGGCCAAATATCTGACAAATTGTTCGCCTCTTTCTGACAGCCAACAGGAAGTGCTGGCCTCTCATTTCCAGGCAAATATTATTCAACCACAATCTGCAGTAAGATGAACATTTGAAATGAGAGCAGTGGGGAAGGGTCGGGGGGAAGAAATAGATGTAACTATGGCAACCTTCCCAGTGTTTGCCCATCGGAGCCCAATCAAATATTCTATGACGATATTCTCCAGTTTCTGTTCCTATCTGCCCTGGGAGCCCAAGGGCCTTGCTAGCACCATCAGCCGAGGAAATGTTTCTTCTGCAGCCATCTGTGGTGATGGGAGGACATATTGAAAATCAAAGCAGGAACAGGAGGAAGGTGCAGAGGGCAGGTCCCCCAGCTCTGGACCGGCTCCTGTTTGGCCAGGAACTGCTGCTCTGTGGAATCAGGAGTCGAGTGAGGTAAGGTTGTTCACACGCACACACACAAGCTCACTTGCTGGACATACATGTATCGATGCGGGTGGAGGAACTTTATACACACAAGCTAATTTGCTGCAGAACTAAAAAATAAGAAAAGAATCCTGTTGCTGGCAAGAAGTGAGAAAAAACTATGAAGGCTGGCAAGGACATGCTGTGAGGACACTCGCCAATTAATCTGTCCACCGCTTGGGCTCATTTCTTCCCTCTGAGCAGGGTTTTTCTGAGCACTCTGTGATCTTCCCCCTGCAAAAAATACCCCTTCAGGAGGCGCCCACTCGTATCTCTGCAATTCAGTTGGTCGGCATCGAGGTCCTTAGAAGTACCAATGCCAAGATTTTGGCTTCACACTGAATTCAATTAGAGGTTTTGTTCACCATGGAAGGAGAGAATTTGGAAATATGACATTAACAGACAAGCCAGTAAAATATTCTGACAATATTCAAAACAATAAATGATAAATTTCCATGTCTCCCATGTTGATCTTTTTATTTTTACACTTTAACTTCCTGCTACTTTATTGTAGAAATTATACCTCTGTAAATGTTGTGCTGTTATAATCATATGTGTACCATACTATAATCATGTACTGTAGTCACACTCTATACTGCATCAATATGCAGTTCTTGAAACTGCCTTAAATAATACTAGTTTTTTATTTACGTTTGACCTGATTGTCACTCCAGGGAAACTACTTTAATATTAACCATCTAGTCTATAATCTAAAATAGCAGCATTTAGATTATCAACAGAAGAAAATATGGTGACGTTAACGTTAATATTGTGTGTTATCTATTTATCCCGAATTCCAACTTTACATTAATATTCCTCTGCCGTGGCTCAGCATTTACTTCATGCTAATATTTGGAAGACTTGATGAAATGCAGATAGGCTTTTGAATAGATTCACTTCAAATAAAAACTGACACAGAATGAAGATTGTGGATTTTGTTTCCCTTCAAAAGGTTAATGTTTGATATTTAGATGAGTAAGTCAGTATTATTTTTTAAAGTGTTTCCTAATTGTGGACTTAAAATAATTCCCCTACTGTCCACTTTATACTAAATGCACTTAACATTTAAATGGTGTCAGTCACTAAATATAGACCAAATAATAGCAATGTGCAAAGAACAAATTCAAGTCACAGAAACATTCTTATATGTAATGTGGTAGCTGCCAAAGCAACCAGATTGGATACTTTAAATGTATTAAGGAAGCAAATATGGATATTTTCAAAAGGGAACATTTCCCTATACATTACTGCATCTTGTCCACACACAAACGGTGTTTTAGGTTAGATGGATGTTTTAGTTGTTGTCTGTATTGAGCACGCGTAAGAAACGACTGCAACAATGGCAACGCTTTGCAGGCTGTCTGTGTCTGGTTAATTTTATGTATGTTCTGTTTCCTGTTTTATTGTGGTAGTTTGTTGTGTTCATCTTCGTCTTCCGGTTCAGTCCTCCTGCCTTGTAATCGCTACCACCTGCATCTTGTTTGTTTTCACTCCCCGCATGCACAGTTTAACTGTGTTCCCCTTCCTTCTGCTCCAGATTGTCTTGTCAGCAGTTTCCTTGTTTTAGCCTTGTAAGTTTTGACCATGTGCTTTGTACGTTTGACCAGAGTTTTGGATTGGCTTGCCCAGTTATTAGCCTTCCTGTGTACCGACCCTGAGCCTGATTGACATTTTGAAAAGTTTTCCCATGTCCTGATCTGCATATTTGGATGATCCACGTTTTGCTTTCGGTTTCTCCATATCACCTCGAGCAGTGTGCCACAAAGGTTTTTGTTCAAAGGGTACGAAATATGTCAAATATGAATAGAGAAAAAAGAAAAAGAAACGAAAAACCTTAATACATTTAAAAATTACTTTTGCTAAAAAACGAAACAGTTCACAGTGTGTTTTTCTTTGGTATTTGACCTATTGCCGTGGAGAACTGTATCGCCATCTCCTGGCAAGAGGTATCTTGTAAAACAAAGGATGTGTGGAGATACTGTATATAAATATGTGTTTGATTGTTTTTTAACAGAGAAGAAAAAAACCTGCTTAGATATATACCTGTGTTACCGTGGACAAAGCCTTAGTTTGATGTGAATTCTTCAAATAACGTTAAATGAATATAAACATAAGAGAGGAGAGGTTAAGATTGACAGCGTCAACCAAATACTGACCTGTGTTAAACAACAGCAATTACGATGCAAAGTGCCCCATACGTGTTCAACCTAACTCTTGGCAATGCTAACAAGCTATCTTTAGTAAGGTCCGACATCTGGTAAGAAAGCTGCATGAATATATCTACATATATACCTGTATATCTAGACTAAAGCAGTTGTATTTAGCATAAATAGCATTAGCTTCTCTTCGACGTGAATAATTGTATTGTATTGTAATTTCCTTGTAACAACAATACAACTGCAGTAGAGAACCAGTACTGACAAAGGAGTTACCATTGGCCAGCATGTGGAACATGGTGCCAAGTGGATGTTACAAGCTATATCAGTTTTGTTCGGAATATAGGAAGGATGGCTGGAATAACAGGAAAATATTGGTGACATTGAGATTCAACATCTAGCTGTACAGTATATTTATATCAACATACCCCTGTAGCCTCCCAAACCACGTGTCATTGTGAGCTGATATTAAGGTTCCTCTCAGGTTGGTCTGGTAAGGACAGTGTGGCCAGCAGTCCACATTCAGGGATAACCCACATCATTACCCCAGGACAGGATTAACTAAAATAAGTATGTTTGAGGATTGACACATTAGCAGGAAAGTATGTATCACTGAAGATGAAATAGTACAAACAAAACACACAGTTTTTCTTTTAGTTTAATGTTATCCACTTAATCATGGCAGTAGAACATGGATGAGTTAAATTAGCCGACCACTCAGTAATGTTAAGTGCTATAGGAACAACAAGAAACTTCTTTTTCAAAATGTCCAGAGATTGACAATCTAATCAAATTTACCCTCCCTTAGAAATCTAGTAATGTTTGAGCAAAATATGTTGGCTAACAAAATTTTAATTTAAGAAAACAGCAGACATAGACATTATAATAAGGGATGTAGTCACGTTTACTTTGTTGATTCTTCAACGTTAATGTGTCTATCTCAGAGTTAAAGGGTTGGACTGAGACAGTAGCTAAGGACAGAGACCTGAACAGCTCGTTGCAATGTAAAACATTCCCTGAAGACCGGAAGAGCAACAAGTGACAGTTTGTGATTGTGAGTGTGAAAAACAAGAAAACACATCAGGGGCTTCACACATCTGGACCAAACACCACTACTGCAACTCTTCCTCCTCTTCACTGCATGGTTTTGGTCGTTCTACCTGCTGGGAAGCGACTAATCAAACCACCTGCCCGGCAGATTCTTAAATTATGCAGCATGAACAAACATACAGTTCAATGGGTCACTTAAGGAAGACACTGTGTTTTTTAATTCCTCATCAATCAAAGAGCTGGGCTGGACAGAGGACAATGAAAGAAGGAATGGAATAGCAGAGAGAGAGTGGAAAAGATATCTGCTGGTCTTCCACTGCTAAGGTCCGTAGAGACGCGATACGCGCCAAGCTTTTTTTTCCCTCCGCCTCAACAAATACACCCCGTGCCCTCAAACTCCAATCACCACCCCCTGGCTGCCCAGCAGGAGTCTGGGGCAGATCTCAGAGCAGTGTGACAGGGCAGCAGAGCCCCTGAGGAGAAGGTCAGGAGGACGCCAAAGGTTACTGGATGGTAGGACATGGGAAAGCATGTGTGTGTCTGTGTGTGTATAAAGAGGATGGTGTGTAGCTACTGTGTCCATTAACAATGGCCTGGCCTGAAGATCAACCCAAGGGCACACCAGCCATCCACTCCTCGAGCCAGTGTGTCCGTAGTGTGAATGTGTGTGTGTGAGACTCACCTATGACCAGCCCTGCTTGCTCGGAGGCAGCTCTTTGTCTTTGTGCTGACAGAGTGAAGATGATTGAACACTCGGGCTCCTCCAGTTTTTATGCCACAGAGAGCGAGAAAAATTTTAGCCATCGTGGCTGAGCCATGCTTTGTTTGTGCACATCATTTCTTGTAACATCAAGAGAGGATGTGAATTATGTATTTCAAATGATTCATGATTTTATATATATATATATATGTGTCAAAATATAAAAGTGAAAGTGAAAATATTCAAAGTGAAAATATTCACCTTATAATAACATGAAGAATTGAATCCCTTTAGTGACAAAACACTCCTATCTAACGAAAGAACTGTAGTTATTGGTGATGTCTGGCACAGATTATTAATAGTTTTATTTACCAATTTAGCAACTCTCAGAAATTGAATATATCAGCCTGTTCTTTAAGTAATAAATGGTGCATCACTAAGCAGACATGACTGTGAGGCTTTAGATAAGGAAGTAACAGTTTTTGTGAGCTTCTCTGTGCCCAAGTTAATCTTCTGCTCATGGTATGAGGTATGGCATTTGCAAGGTGACTGCAAGCAGAAAGATGGGGATGAAACAGTAAGGAAGTAGAAGGAAGAATGTGAGAGGAGAGAGGGAAAACCCAAAACAGTAAAAGGTCCAGGAGCTAAAGAAAACTTCTCATCTCGCTAGTAAAATGATTAGCAGTGAATCAGCTTCATCAGAGCAAGTGTAACGGTATAAGCTCCCTATTTAATCATCATATCTAATCCCTATTTAATCATATTTGCATCATCGATTACACAAAGCGTGACCAGCAGAAGATGTTGCACCTGTACACGTGCTTTAATTTCTTCTATTCTTTTCATAAAGAAAATGAGTCATGGAGTCGTGAGATAAAATTGAAATAGAAAAAAAAAAAAATAAAATTTCAGATTATACATTTTATAAATGAAAATATGAAAAATGCAAATAGTAGTAGGCTACCACCATAGGACTACAACAATTCTTTTTTAAAAATGACAAAAAATGTGAAATTTCAGGGGAGAAATTAATGAGTGAGCCTGACAAAATGAAAAGCATCAACAACCTCATCTAAAATATCAGCCCTGGATTCCAGCTCCCCGATTTCTTTTGAAGGTTAACTTTGTAATCTTGGGTTTTAGGGCAGAATAAGAGACATTTCTTGCTGTTCTGTCACATTGTGGAGGAGTGACATCAGCTAATAATGGGTGGATGGGAGGAAAAATTTGAAGCGCTTTGTCTGATAAGGTAGAAAATCGCTGCAAACTTGCAGTCCATTTAACATTTCATAGCCCAAAGGATTAATACGTTAAGTACTAGCATTTTTTTGGCGAGGCAGGAGATGGTGGCAGGCCGCAGACTGTGCTGTTTGCCTTC